>CAWUFW010005541.1:0-657136 GCA_963921515.1 Calotriton arnoldi
TGATGTGGTGAGGGTGTCCCCCCTCTGTCCAACCCACCTTGCCTGTTCCCCATTCTCCTCCCCTGGAGGTAGGCACTGCAGTGGAGTCCACTACCGCCCTGTCTGACTTGGGCACTGCAGTGGCGGACCTGTCCCACCCCATCTGCAGGGTCCACTGCAGTTGTGCCGGCACCCACGACATCTGTGTCATGCCCCCAGTTGTGCCGGCACACACCATGTCAGACACCTCCACTGCAGTTGTCAGTGGCTCTCCTGCACCCACCACCCCTTCCCTGACTCCCCCTGGTGAGCCCTGATCCTGTCCCTGCGGTGCCTGGCCTGCCCCCCGGTTGCCCCTCCTAGTGGATTGTCCCTGGTATTGTGCAGGCATGCGTAGGGTGACATCTGCCAGTGTCACCCTGTTTGAACTTTGACAATGGACTGGCCATTGGCCTTTGCTCTTTTTCAGGACTTCGTTTGGCCTCAACACATATGCTGAATAAAGCAACTTTCTTTTCTCTAGTGCTCATGCTTCAGATGTACATGTTGTTGGTGCAGCTAACCATGCCCTTGCTGCAGTGATGGTGATATCTGGTCTCATGATTATGAAGTGTTACTGTGCAGGAACCCATGTGGTCCAGGGGGAATGTGTCCTATCATGTGGTGTATCCATGTCATCAATAGCAGCATCTGAGGGTGTCATGTGTTCAGTATTTGGCAATGGGTTTCCTACTTACATTGGCAATTTCATATCTGTGGCTTCCACCCCTGCACATCTGTTGTGCCTGCCATCGTTGCATTTGTCTACTTCCCTGACCGTGTTGCCATCTCCAGTGGACATGCAGGTTTGGGCATCAATGGGGAGGGACTCATCCGTGTAGTCAGTGCAACATTGCTATACAAGTGTGTTGGATCTGTGCTGATGATTCCGTTGGCACATCCATGACCAGGCTGATGTGATGGGAGCCCTCATTTGGTGCTAATTGTTGATTGTGTGACCAAGTGCTCAGCTGACATGATGGGGCCCTACTGAGGCAACATATGGCACAGCTTTCCTCACACAGGAGTGGAGTCCCCTCATGGCAGTGTGTACACGTGTGACATTGCCTGCGCCCAAGGTGTGTGTTGTATGTGCATGTCTGTGTGTTCACTTCCATTCATCTGCGCATGCTGTGATCCCTAGTGTTGTACCTGTTTGTGATGCTTGCTGACTTGAGCTATGTTCCCCCAAAGTCTTCTCCCTGTGTTCTCTGTGATGTGGGTGCATGGCACATTACTGGTCATCAGGGTGTCACCCATAGGTGTGTTTTCGGTCAGGGCTGAGTTTGTGTGCAGACGCAGATGGGTCACAGTCAGGTTTCCCCTTGGCACTTGTTGTTTGCCCCTGTCATGTGATTTCCAGTTTGTGTTATCTTTCAGTGATTGTGACACGTTGTGTGTGTGACTGCTGGCACTCCTCAGGGTCCGGGCTGCAATGTTGGTTGTTGTCTATGTGTGTTCTTTGTGGGTGACCTTGGCTTCTTCATTGGTGTGTGACTGTGGCTGGGATCCCATTGGTCGGTGTGGTATTGCCGTCATGTCCATGTACAGCGTAGTGTGCAGTGTGTCAGACATTCAGGAGTCTTGTTGAGTGTCCATGTGTGATGTGTTTCTACACCTTGGTTCCCACCCACCACCCTGGAATAGTCATGGGTGCATGTGCAATGTCACCAGTGCATGTGTACTTCACTGCTGCACATTGTTGGAGGTCGAGGGTGTGGTGTTGAGTGTGTGCAGATGAGAGTTGTTGCCCGGCTAGGCCCCTGCCTCCATGTTGGCCTTGGCTTACTGGCCATGCTGATTGATTTGTGCTTGTGTAGGTGTGATGGTAGTTTGTTGCTCAGGACACCTGACTGTGGTTCATAGTGTGAACGACATTTAGCTTTGTCATCACAGTGGTATTTTTCTTCAGCCCAGGGTCACCACATTGTGGGGGCCCTGGGGGTGGTGCTGTGGTGTGTCTGTGACTTGCTGTGTCAGTTGTTGTTCCTACGTGCCTGTGTGACATGTGTGTTTTGTGCTCCCTCTCACCTGACAATGCCTGCTTGCCCACATAGGGGATTTGGATCCATGAGTTACCTTAGTGTGGCAGTGTATGCACATCTGTATGATTGGTATTCAGCTCTCCTCATGTGTTGTGTGGTTGCCTGGGGACACTGGCACCCCCACCCCTCACCTGCTGTGTATGATGACAGTGTTGGTCTGCCTGTTTGTGTTTGTGCATCTGCACCACTGCATTGGCATATCTTGGGTGTGCCATTGGCTGTATGTTGTTTGGTGTGTTTCCCCTGCTGTCCCTGGGACTCCTAGGTCATCGGTCAGCACAGTGATCATGGTTTGTGTGTCCCATTGCTGCCATGGTATGGTATCTGTTCACCTCACATCTGCTGTCTCCACAGGGTATCTGCATTTGTGTGCCCATTGGTGCAAATATGTGGTTCTGCATTCTGATGGTCACTTCTGTCATTGTGTCATTGATGACTGTTGACGGTCTCAGCCCCCATGGGTGTTGTTTGTCTGCACATGGCCAAAGGAATGTTTCATTTGCACTGCAGTATTTGGCTCCCCCAATTTATGTTGCAATGGGACACATACACTACTTTGCCACAGATGAGTTTTTGGTTCTGTGAGCAGGAATGATCCATGCAGTTTGGCAGTTGCAGCTCTTTCTTTGTCAACAATTACCTTTTGGTCACTGTGATGATGAGGGTGTAGACCCCATTGCCACAATGGTCAAAATGTGCTTCAGCTATGGACCCCACACTTGCCTTTTGGTCACTGTGATGATGGGGGTTTGGACCCCATTGCCACAATGGTCAAAATGTGCTTCAGCTATGGACCCCACACTTGCCTTTTGGTCACTGTGATGATGGGGGTTTGGACCCCATTGCCACAATGGTCAAAATGTGCTTCAGCTATGGACCCCACACTTACCTTTTGGTCACTGTGATGATGGGGGTTTAGGCCCCATTGCCACAATGGTCATGGGCTGCTTGCATTGTGGGTGCCACACACATATATGTGTGGCACATGTGCTAGGGGGTCACATTGTATGTTGAAAGTCATGTTCGGTGTTGTAGGCATTTGACACAGCCTACACACGCTTGTCATGGTGGTGGGGGGATGTCTTAATCTTGCATTCCCTAGGTTGTGGTGTGCTTGTTGTGTCATGCATTGTCCATCCTATGAGTGGGGGTGGTAGTAGTGGTAGGCATCCAGCCCCCTGGCTAAGGGTGGTAGTAGTGGTAGGCATCCAGCCCCCTGGCTAAGGGTGGTAGTAGTGGTGGGCATCCTGCCCCCTGGCTAAGGGTGGTAGTAGTGGTAGGCATCCTGCCCCCTGGCTAAGGGTGGTAGTAGTGGTAGGCATCCTGCCACCCTGGCTAAGGGTGGTAGTAGTGGTAGGCATCCTGCCACCCCTGGGTGAGGGTGGTAGTAGTGGTAGGCATCCAGCCCCCCTGGGTGAGGGTGGTAGTAGTGGTGGGCATCCTGCCCCCTGGCTAAGGGTGGTAGTAGTGGTAGGCATCCAGCCCCCTGGCTAAGGGTGGTAGTAGTGGTGGGCATCCTGCCCCCTGGCTAAGGGTGGTAGTAGTGGTAGGCATCCTGCCCCCTGGCTAAGGGTGGTAGTAGTGGTAGGCATCCTGCCACCCTGGCTAAGGGTGGTAGTAGTGGTAGGCATCCTGCCCCCGTGGGTGAGGGTGGTAGTAGTGGTGGGCATCCTGCCCCCTGGCTAAGGGTGGTAGTAGTGGTAGGCATCCAGCCCCCCTGGGTTGGGGTGGTAGTAGTGGTAGGCATCCTGCCCCCTGGCTAAGGGTGGTAGTAGTGGTAGGCATCCTGCCCCCTGGCTAAGGGTGGTAGTAGTGGTAGGCATCCTGCCACCCTGGCTAAGGGTGGTAGTAGTGGTAGGCATCCTGCCCCCCTGGCTAAGGGTGGTAGTAGTGGTAGGCATCCTGCCCCCCTGGGTGAGGGTGGTAGTAGTTGTGGGCATCCTGCCCCCTGGCTAAGGGTGGTAGTAGTGGTAGGCATCCAGCCCCCTGGGTTGGGGTGGTAGTAGTGGTGAGGCATCCAGCCCCCTGGCTAAGGGTGGTAGTAGTGGTAGGCATCCTGCCCCCTGGGTGAGGGTGGTAGTAGTGGTAGGCATCCAGCCCCCTGGCTAAGGGTGGTAGTAGTGGTAGGCATCCTGCCCCCTGGGTGAGGGTGGTAGTAGTGGTAGGCATCCTGCCCCCTGGGTGAGGGTGGTAGTAGTGGTAGGCATCCAGCCCCCCTGGGTGAGGGTGGTAGTAGTGGTGGGCATCCTGCCCCCTGGCTAAGGGTGGTAGTAGTGGTAGGCATCCAGCCCCCTGGCTAAGGGTGGTAGTAGTGGTAGGCATCCAGCCGCCCCTGGGTTGGGGTGGTAGTAGTGGTAGGCATCCTGCCCCCTGGCTAAGGGTGGTAGTAGTGGTAGGCATCCTGCCACCCTGGCTAAGGGTGGTAGTAGTGGTAGGCATCCTGCCCCCTGGGTGAGGGTGGTAGTAGTTGTGGGCATCCTGCCCCCTGGCTAAGGGTGGTAGTAGTGGTAGGCATCCTGCCACCCTGGCTAAGGGTGGTAGTAGTGGTAGGCATCCTGCCCCCTGGGTGAGGGTGGTAGTAGTTGTGGGCATCCTGCCCCCTGGCTAAGGGTGGTAGTAGTGGTAGGCATCCAGCCCCCCTGGGTGAGGGTGGTAGTAGTGGTAGGCATCCTGCCACCCCTGGGTGAGGTGGTAGTAGTGGTAGGCATCCAGCCCCCCTGGGTGAGGGTGGTAGTAGTGGTGGGCATCCTGCCCCCTGGCTAAGGGTGGTAGTAGTGGTAGGCATCCAGCCCCCTGGCTAAGGGTGGTAGTAGTGGTGGGCATCCTGCCCCCTGGCTAAGGGTGGTAGTAGTGGTAGGCATCCTGCCCCCTGGCTAAGGGTGGTAGTAGTGGTAGGCATCCTGCCACCCTGGCTAAGGGTGGTAGTAGTGGTAGGCATCCTGCCCCCCTGGGTGAGGGTGGTAGTAGTGGTAGGCATCCTGCCCCCTGGTTGAGGGTGGTTGGCATCCAGCCCCCTGGGTTGGGGTGGTGGCGCGCATTCAGGCCCCTGTGTGCATATGTGGCATTGGTGATGGGCATCCCGCCCCTATGGTGCTGCTGTTGCAAGTATATTCAGATTCCCAGTGTATGTGTGTGATGTGTCGTGTACGTGTTGTATGTGTTTTGTGGTTGGTGTCTGACTTACCTTCTGCGCCGTACGCGTCCGTGCCTGTTCCGGTAGTAGATGTAGAATATTGGTATGATCGGGACGAAGGGATTCATGGTTGGTTCGTGTCGTTCGTCCTTCTCGTTGCTTCGCGTCGTCCTCGTCGCTTGGCTTCGTCCTCGTCGCTTCGCTTCGTCCTCGTCGCTTCGCGTCGTCCTCGTCTGTGCTGTGTTCGTCTCGTAGCCGTGGATCGTGTTGTGGCGCGATTCGGAGCTTATGTGCGCCTCTCCCGGATGCTTTGACGTGCCGTGCGTGAGCGGCGGGTTCGGCGCGTACGGAAAGCGCATCGTACTTGTCCGGCCGGACGGGGCTGCATTTTCCCTTCCGTGCGACTCGATTCGAGCGTTTCCGGATTCGCCTCGGTCGGAGAACAGGACCTGGTTTGGGTGAGTACGGCTCGGCCGGAATTTTTGCTGTTGTGCGCATCGTACTTGCTCGTTCGGTGTGCTGTACGGATCGGTCGGGAAACAGGCTTTCGCATGGCTTTTTTCCCGACCGAATGGTATTGGGTGCGCCTCCGACCGAGATCGGAATCGGCCCCATAGTGTTTAAAATCTTTTCCTCCCACCATCCCATGTGGAGGCAGGCATAGCTCGGCGAGAAGCTTGCCCCCATAGCTACCCCCCTTGTCTGTTGGTAGACCTGCTGTTGGAACATAAAGAAATTATTCTCTAGGCAGAATTTTGTCAGGCTAATAAGCATTTTGTTACGTTGGTAAAATTCTATAGCTCTGGTGCCCAGAAAATGTTCCAACGCCCTAATGCCGTCTTTGTGATGTATCGACGTATACAGGTTAGAAACATCTAATGTCATTAGTTGGTAATCATCTTGCCACTCGAAATTATGAATTTGTTTTAAAAAGTCGGTGGTATCTGTATAAAAGAAGGTAGGGCTTTAACATGTTCTTGTAGGAAGAAATCAATAAAAACAGACACATTTTCAAGCAGACTCTGTTTTGCGGAAATTATAGGCCTTCCTGGGGGTTTCAAAATGTCTTTATGAACTTTAGGGATGAAATAAATAACAGGCATGATTGGATAGTCATTTTTTAAAAATCTGTATTCTTCCTGATTGATTAGTCCCGCACTTTTCCATGCCAGAAGTTTAGTAAAAAGATCATTTTGTACCGCTGTAATGACTTGTTTATTGCTTAATTTGTAGCAATTGCGGTCATTAAGCTGTAGCATGGCTTCATCCATGTATTGTTTCTTGGGCCATATCACCACATTGCCTCCTTTATCGGAGTTTCTGATGATGACTGTATCATTATCACAAAGTTTTTTGATCAATTGGTGATATTTGGATTGGCGTGCGTTTTGTTTTTTGTTGAATACTTGGATTTTATAGTTCAATTTCTTGATTTCCGTCGTTATTAGTTCATTAAAAGTGTCAATAGAATCCCTAGGCAGGATCGGTATGAATGTTGATTTTGGTTTGAATCCAGTACTCAAGGTTGCAGTAACATTTATTTGCTGTTGCTCCATTACTAATTGCGTGGACACTGGCTGTGCCAATGTGGATTCATGGTTTTGAAGGGCATGTAGGTCACAGATCAGATTAACATCCGAGGCTACCAGAGTGGTGACATTACTCTGTGAGGCTTCTCCTGTCATTTGAGTTGTTATTGTTGTTTTGCTTTGTCTCAGAAGATGAAACTTTTTTAATTTTAATTTCCTAATGAATTTGTAGATGTCTGCCCTTGTTTGGGGATAATCAAAATTGCTCTCCGGGCAATACGTTAAACCTAGCGCTAGGAGTTGTTGTTCTGAGTTGTCTAGATTGATTTCTGACAGATTTATTATTGTAGTATTAGCGGCTTGCGTGTCTTGAGTTGCTTACGCCTCCACTTCCTGTTTGCTTGTTTCTTGTTGGTGCGCGTTTTCTCATTGACGCCTTCTTCGCCTTCTATCCCGGCGTCTTGCGTTCCTCCTCTGTTTAATTTGGAGTTTGTGGTTCGAGGGCGCAACCTTTGGCGCCTTTCTTGACGTAAAAAATTCAATTCCTCAATGAGTGTGTGTTTTTGTTTTTGAGGATTGCATCCACCCATTACGCCTGTACTCAGTTCTGTTTCTGATTCACTCTCAACCGCGGAACTGAGGTCCGACATCGACGATGCTGCCTGAGCCTCACGGCTGGACCCTGCTTTTGTTCCTGTGTCTGTCGTAAACCTTGTTCCCTTGTGCGTAGATTTTACCGCATCATACTTTCTAGAGAAGGTGAATATTTGGCCATTGTCATACTCATTTTTGTCCCTTTGGAATTTATAGGTCTTACGTTTTTTGATTATGTCCTCCTCCTTTTTGAGTCTGGCCAGCATCTCATGCCTGAGTTTTGATGTTGAATCACTGCCTTCCATTGACTCAATTTGTTGGTTCATCTGTTTTATTTGTTTTTGCAGATCACTTCTGTCAATGCTTGCATACTTTATCAGGATTTCCACCAGCTTCTTAGACGCCTCTAAGTTACTCTCCGCCCACTCCCGTAGCATATTGGGATTCGGGTTTTCGTAACTGGGTGCGAGCATGATACGAAGCCCTCGAGGTATCCTGCCCACTTCAAGGTATTTGGTTAAAGACTTATGCTCCCACCACTTGGCTTGTTCTGCCTTCATGAGTTTTTCCAATTTCTTATAGAGCTCCTTTACATTTGAGGGATTTTTGCTGCTCCCGTCATTGCTCACTTGTGTAAGTAGTTCTACGCTGGGAGTCTCAGTAAACATTTCTTCCGCTGCCTCCTCCCTGCCCCGTAGCACGTCGGCGGACATTTTTTAGCGCAATTATTTGACTGTTTAAGTGCAAGGATTTTACTGTAAATGAGCAATGCCTCGCTGTGCACACCTCTCTCCGGACACTGAAGGAGACTCCTACCTTGTGTGGTGACGCCGGTACTGCCCGCGTCTTCCGACACGGATTCTCCTGCTGTCCCACAGTCGGTTGGTATTTTCCGCCGTCCGGGGGCTGCCGCGACCTTCTCCTCACGGAGACAACTTCTTCCAGCTCACAGCCGAATCGGCTTCCTGACGCTTGGCCCAACACAAGAGGGGGTCTGTTAGATCCAAGGAAGCCGCCTTGGAATACGTCAAACCAAATCCTTATGTTCTTTTGCGATTCCCTGAGAGATGGAACCAGAAACAGGAACGGATTCCACTTTCTAGTGCGATATTTTTCTTTATTCATTAGTGCGCTGTGCCGCCATGACGTGTTTCGGCCTTTGCAGGCCTTGATAACATGACGTGTTACCAAACCCTCCCCAAATTTAAAGTGCTAAGTGCATGATTAGTATGGAAGACAGACTATCATTCTGAAACCCATTACCACAATATGACATAGCAACGAGATAACATACTTTCAGAATCTGGACAAAAAGATATTAACGCTGTGCTTAATAAATTTATCAGTTATCTGTATAAATAAAATAAATATACCACACATTGTGGAGAACATTTTTAGAAACACTTAAAATAGCCCAATGCTACACACTTACAGTATAATACATACATGCTGTTTTTTGTCCTATTGATTTCTAATTTATGTGCTCTACAGCTGTCATAAAAATGTTCTAATTTAAAAGCCAGACCCAATACTAAAGCAAAATCAATGTTGTGCAATGGGAATTTGTTCCCCTGTCATGACTATAAAGTGCATAGTTATTATAAAATTGTGCAAAGGTAAAAAAGTGCTAATTTGCATATGGTAAGACTTTTAAGAGCATACCGTTCGCAAATAAAGTGTCTAAGTGCCAATAAAAGTGACTCGTGTGCGGATACTATTCTTATATAGAAAGGGGAGATTCTGTGCAGAGATTTAGAGGTGCAGTATTTTTGACAATAAGTACATGAATGCATATATGTCATTGTTAAGTTTACTGTTGGCTAAGCCAATCTAACTTCATGTTTAGGTGTGGTTATAGCCAAGTATATATATATATATATATATTCACTGAAAAAACCATAGGTTTCAGGGACGTTATAGTTAGTTGGACATTTTACTCGTATAAAACCATAGAAATTCCCCCGTTATAGTTAGTTCAGCTAAGTATAACTCGCGCTCCGCAATGCACTGCTGATGACGTCACATATTACATCATTCATGACATGGTCAGTGACATCACTGATGACATCTCAAATGACATCACTGATGACATCATCCACGTGAAAATCTGATGCACCTCCTCACACTCTAATATAACCTTTGATACACCCACTGTAAAATACAGACTACCATTTTCGAAACCATTGACACACCAATACCAGTTACTACATACGCACTCACTGATTCCTAGGTCTACACACACATCCACTCACTTACCCATACAATCACTCATACATACAGTCAATCATCAATACAACACTATCATATGCACTCATACACCTATACAGACACTCACACACCGCCACTCACCCATGGAGTTACTCACACACCTAGTCAGTCATGCAAAGAATCAATCACCCTCCCATTTCCTCAGCTATACAGTTATACACACACCACCTCACTTATTCAAACATATACTAACACATACTTACTCTCTTATACAATCACTGAGACAAGTACACACTCATCCATACAGCCACTCTCACAATCACTGACTCTCACATATAGTCATTTATATACTGCAACTCTCACATACACTGCCTTTTACATATGTAGTTACTTGGACATGTACCACTGAGACATCCAATTTCTCACCAACACACCCATACACACACTCACCCGCCCATACAGCTGTTTCCACATGCATTCTTGAACCCATACATCCAGTGAATCAACCACTCACACATCTATGCACAGAGTCACACACCTCCCACCCACCCACACACACACTCAGTCTCCCATACAAATACTCAGGCAACCAATCAATAACCCATATAGACACTCATGTAGCTACTGACCAACACATGCAGCAGCTTACACAACAACAGAAATACTGATGCACACATTCAGACAGTTTAGTCACTAACGCATGCATTCAGTAAGACACATTTAATCACTCACTTATACAGTCAGTCACACACCTACTAAATCCTTCATCCAGACACTTATACACCCACTCATTCTTCAATACACCTTGGCATATATATAAAACATATTTAAACTTTACAGAAACACACAGTCACTGGATGATGTCATCAGTGATGTCATTTGAGATGTCATCAGTGATGTCATCAGTGATGTCACTGACCATGTCATGAATGATGTAATATGTGACGTCATCAGCAGTGCATTGCGGGGGCGCGAGTTATACTTAGCTGAACTAACTATAACGGGGGAATTTCTATGGTTTTATACGAGTGAAATATCCAACTAACTATAACGTCCCTGAAACCTATAGTTTTTTCAGTGAATTTCTAAGGTTTTTTAAATGCTAATTTCTAACTATAACGTGCCTGAAACCTATGGTTTTTTCAGTGAATTTCAAAGGTTTTTTAAATGCTAATTTCTATCTATAACATAGCAGTCGCGTTTGCAGAGTGGTGGAGAAAGGCGAGCGTGGCCTTCAAACACCTTTTAGCAATCCCACTGTGTGGGATTTAGCGGACGTAACAGGAGGGATAGTTAGCCTCCAACGTCAACCTTGGTGGCCAACTACCCCTTTTATTACCTCCAGTAAATCCCACACAGCAGAATTGCTAACTTGTTATATCAGGCCCCACCCCTCCCTGCAGCACTCTGCAAACGCGCCCGCTGGTGCGTTCTACGTTAGGGGATTAAGTCCCCTACAATCCTGAGGTCCCTGGGGCTAACTAGCCCACCATGTACCTTCAATTTGCGCCACAGAGCTGCGTTGCAGAGAGGTGGTGTGATGCCACACCCCTTTACACCTCTCTGCAACGCAGCTCTGTGGCGCAAACTGAAGGTACCTGGTGGGCTAGTTGGCCCCAGGGACCTCAGGATTGAAGGGGACTTAATCCCCCAAGTTACTACGCGCCAGGGGCCTCATTTGCACACTTGCCATATCAGGCCCTGCCCCCTCCCTGCACCACTGTGCAAACGCGCCCCCTGGCGCGTTGTAAGTTGGGGAATTAATTCCCCTTCAATCCTGAGGGTCCCTGGGGGCCAACTAGCCCACCATGTACCTTCAATTTGCGCCACAGAGCTGCGTTGCAGAGAGGTGGTCTGAGGCCACGCCCCTTTTTCCACCTCTTTGCAACGCAGCTCTGTGGCGCAAACTGAAGGTACCTGGTGGGCTAGTTGGCTCCCAGGGACCCTCAGGATTCAAGGGGACTTAATCCCCCAAGTTACAACGCGCCAGGGGTCCCATTTGCACACTTGCCATATGAGGCCCCGCCCCCTCCCTTCACCACTGTGCAAACGCACCCCGTGGCGCGTTTTAAGTTGGGGGATTAAGTCCCCTTGAATCCTGAGGGTCCCTGGGGTCCAACTAGCCCACCAGGTACCCCCAGGAAGCGCCACAGAGCTGCGTTGCAGAGAGGTGTTCAAAGGGGCGTGGCCTTGGACCACCTCTCTGCAAGGCAGCCCTGTGGCGCATACTGGAGGTACCTGGTGGGCTAGTTGGCCCCCAGGGACCCCCAGTATTGAAGGGGAATTAATTCCCCAACTTAAAACGCGCCACAGGGCGCGTTTGCAGAGTGTTGCTGGGAGGGGGCGGAGCCTCGGCACAATGCCGGTCTTTTTTTTAATTTCTTTTTTTTAGAAGGGGGGCTGTGTGGCCCCCCTTCTTTTTCCTTTTTTTGGGCCCTGGGGACCCCATCCCCCAGGGCCTGACCCCTTTTTTAAAAAAAATTAAAAAATTTAAACGGGAAGAGGGCCGCGTGGGCCACCCTCCCGTGGCCAATTCCGGCCCAGAGGACCCCATCCCCCGGGGCATTGCCACATTTTTTTTTTAGGAGGGGGGCTGCGTGGCCCCCCTCCTGAGGCCTCTATTGGCCCCGGGGACCCCATCCCCTGGGGCCGGCCTTTATTTATTTAATTTTTTTTTGCTTTTGGGGAGGGGGGCCGCGTGGCCCCCCCCTACCGGGCCACTTCTAGCCCCGGGGACCCCATCCCCCGGGGCAGGCCCTATCGGTTGGGGACCGTGGGGGGAGCCCCAATGCCCCCACGGTCCTGCCGGCTCCCCGCGTCCTGCAGGAGCCAGCATCGCTTTTCCACACGGGGAGCTGCTGACATGCAGCTTCCCGTGTGGAAAAGCAATCTGGTTTGAATTTTGGAAGCGAGAGCAGGTTTCCCTGCTCTCGCTTCCAAAATCCAAACCAGTGTTTGCTATGGCAGGGCAGGAGCCGCGAGGCTCCCGTCCTGCCATAGCAAACAGCAGTGTCCCGGGGGTGGGCACCCCGGGACACTGCAGGAGCCGGCCCTGGGGGGTGGCGGTCCCCAGGGCCATCAAGGGCTCCAGGAGGGGGGCCGCGCGGCCCCCCTCCCTATGTGATTAATGCCCCGGGGAGGTGGTGGTCCCCGGGGCTCGGGGGTCCGTAACGGACCCCTGCATTTCCATTTTAGTGCCCCGGGGAGGTGGTGGTCCCCGGGGCGTGTGGGGGGGCTCGAGCCCCCCCACACAGAATTGTTTCATTTTTCATAACTAGCCCCGGGGGGTGGCGGTCCCCGGGGCTGTGGGGGGGCCGTGTGCCCCTGAGAATACTTAATAAAAGCCCCGGGGGTGGCGGTCCCTGGGGCTTCGAGGGCCTTGGAGGCCCCCCACACATTTAAAAAGAAGCCCCAGGGGGTGGCTGTCCCCGGGGCTGCGGGAAGGCCGAGTGCCCTCCCGCACATCATTTAACCAAGCCCGGGGGTGGCGGTCCCCGGGCTGCGGGGCCCCGCGGGCCCCCACATATATTTTTGCAAATGCCCCCGGGACCTGGCCCAACCGAGGGCCTCAATTAAATGAAGCGCGGGCTAAATTTTTTTTAAAATTTCGGCGGGATTCGCAGACCCAGCGCGAATTTCGCCGAAATTTTTAAAAAAAATGCTTTTTTTGGCCCTGGGGGTCCTTGTGGGACCCCCTGAGCAGGCCTAGGGGGTCAGGGTGTTTCTACCCTGCCCCCTTTCCTTGTTTTTCGTGTTTGTTTCCCTGTTTTCTTGTGACTCGTGGCTGCCAACACTTCCTGGTTTGGAGTGTTGACAGCCAATTAGAATAAAGCTCGTGGTCGGGAGGGTCCGCGGATCCACTGCGCCTCTAGATATCAAAACTTTTATTTTTTGATTTTCTCAGCAACTACTGAACGAATTTACACCATTTTAAAAAAAAGGGCTCTTTCTGAACCAAGGAATACCTCTTTGCCAAATTTGGTGTAATTCCGTTCAGCAGTTCGAGCTGTAGCCGTGTCTAAAGTTTCCTATGGGAAATTGATTTTCTGACCTCTTTTTTTGAATTTCTCAGGAACTACTGAACGGATTTACACCATTTAACAAAAAGGGCTCTTTCTGAACCAAGGGCTACCTTTTCGCCAAATTTGGTGTAATTCCGTTCAGCAGTTCGAGCTGTAGCCATGTCTAAATTTTTCTATGGAAAATAACATGGAGAAAACACGTTTTGGGACCCCCCTTTTTTCTCGGCCCCCGCTTGGCGAATCACCCTGAAACTTTCAAAACAGGAGCTGACCGGAGCGCCCCACTAGTTTTGAAAATTTCGCGAAGATTCGTCATCCGGCGCCAAAGTTATTGGGAAAAGAAAAAAAGCTTTTCCTATGGAAACTAAGTCCTAACTATAACTATCTACTGGCGACCGCCAGTAGATAATATATATATATATATATATATTCACTGAAAAAACCATAGGTTTTAGGGACAGTTATAGTTAGTTGGACATTTCACTCGTACAAAACCATAGAAATTCCCCCGTTATAGTTAGTTCAGCTAACTATAACTCGCGCCCGCAATGCACTGCTGATGACGTCACATATTACATCACTCATGACATGGTCAGTGACATCACTGATGACATCACTGATGACATCTCAAATGACATCACTGATGACATCATCCAGTGACTGTGTGTTTCTGTAAAGTTTAAATATGTTTAATATATATAGGGAAAGGCGTATTGAAGAATGAGTGGGTGTATAAGTGTCTGAATGGATGATTTAGTACGTGAGAGACTGACTCTACAAGTGAGTGATTAAATGTATCTTACTGAATGCATGGGTTAGTGACTAAACTGTGTGAATGTCTGTATCCGTCTGTCTGTTGGTTTGTAAGCGGCTGCATGGCTTTCTGAATAGCTACATGAGTGTCTACATGGGTTATTGATTGATTGTCTGAGTATCTGTATGGGTGCCTGAGTGTTTGTGTGGGTGGGGTGTGTGTGACTCTGTGCATAGATGTGTGAGTTGGTGATTCACTGGGTGCATGGTTTCAAGAGTGCATCTGTGATGGACTGTATGGGTGGGTGAGTGTGTGTATGGGTGTGTTAGTGATTGAATGTATATCTCAGTGGTACATGTGTGAGTAAACTACATATGTGAAAGGCAGTATATATGTGTGTTGGAGTATATAAATGGCTATAAGTGAGAGTGTTTGATTGTGAGAGTGGCTGTATGGATGAGTGTGTACTTGTATCAGTGATTGTATAAGAGTGTAAGAATGTGCTAGTATTTGTATGAGTAAGTGAGCTGGTGTGTGTATAACTGTATAGGTGAGTAAATGGGTGTGTGATTAAGTTTTTTGCATGACTGACTAGGTGTGTGAGTACCTCTATGGATGAGTGGCGGTGTGTGAGTGTTTATATAGGTGTATGAGTGCATATGATAGTCCTGTACTGAGTGACTAAGTATGAGTGACTGTACGGGTGAGTGAGTGGATGTGTGTGTAGACCTAAGAATCAGTGAGTGGGTATGTAGTTTTTGGTGTTGGAGTGTCTATGGTTTTGAGAATGGCAGTCTGTAATTTAGAGTGGGTGTATCAAAAGTTATATTAGGGTGTGAGAAGATGCATGAAATTATCACATGGATGATGTCATCAGTGATGTCATTTGAGATGTCATCAGTGATGTCATCAGTGATGTCACTGACCATGTCATGAGTGATGTAATATGTGACGTCATCAGCAGTGCATTGCGGGCGCGAGTTATAGTTAGCTGAACTAACTATAACGGGGAATTTCTATGGTTTTGTACGAGTGAAATGTCCAACTAACTATAACTGTCCCTAAAACCTATGGTTTTTTCAGTGAATTTCAAAGGTTTTTTAAATGCTAATTTCTAACTATAACGTGTCTGAAACCTATGGTTTTTTCAGTGAATTTCAAAGGTTTTTAAATGCTAATTTCTAACTATAACGTGCCTGAAACCTATGATTTTTTAAGTGAATTTCAAAGGTTTTTTAAATGCTAGTTTCTAACTATGCCTACAGAGGTAGGACATGTGAAGAAAGAAGAAAAACGCACAGAAAGAAGCAAAAGATGTGCAGAAAGAACCAACAGAGGAGCAGAAAGGGGCCTTGTTGTAAAATCATCCTGTGCCCACAACTTTTTCAGACGGGTACTGGTGGTAACTGACTCTGACTAACCAGAGCCAGTGCTATGCTAAAAGACACTTAGAATACAGTGAAAACACCTACATACACTAGGGAACACTATGCGTTGGGGTACCCCTGTGATTAGCATGACCTCCTCTGCAAGTCCCTAGTACATAATAGGGCAGGGGATTAAAACTACCTCTTAAAACGTGCTACAGGGCGCGTTTGCACAGTGGTGAAGGGAGGGGGGCCTGAGGTGACATGTGTGCAAACGCACCCCGTGGCACGTTTTAAGTTGGGGATTAAGTCCCCTTGAATTCTGAGGGTCCCTGGGGCCCAACTAGCCCCCCAGGTACCTACAGTTAGGACCACAGAGCTGAGTTGCAGAGAGGCGTTCCGAGGCCAAGCACCTTTTTTCACCTCTCTGCAACGCAACTCTGTTGTGCTTACTGAAGGTACCTGGTGGGCTAGTTGGCCCCCAGGGTCCCTCAGGATTCAAAGGGAATTAATTCCCCAACTTAAAACGCACCACAGGGCGTGTTTGCGCACATGTCACCTGAGGCCCCGCCCCCTCCCTTCACCACTGTGCAAACGCGCCCCGTGGTGCGTTTTTAGTTGGGGGATTAGGTCACCTTGAATCCTGAGGGTCCCTGGGGCCCAACTAGCCCACTAGGTACTTCCAGTAAGCACCACAGGCCTGCGTTGCAACGCCTGTAACAAATTGTGCAGTTGTGTTTAGGTAGTGAAGAGGGTCGTGCTGGGGGTAGTGTTTTAGGGTTTAGGGTAGTGCAGTGGTGTTTGTGTAGGGGGTCATGCTGGGGGTAGATTTAGGGTTTAGGGTAGTGCAGTGGTGTTTGGGTAGTGTAGGGAGTCGTGCTGGGGGAGTGTTTTAGGGTTTAGGGTAGTGCAGTGGTGTTTGGGTAGTGTAGGGGGTCGTGCTGGGGGTAGTGTTTTAGGGTTTAGGGTAGTGCAGTGGTGTTTGGGTAGTGTAGGGGGTCGTGCTGGGGGTAGTGATTTAGGGTAGTGCAGTGGTGTTTGGGTAGTGTAGGGGTACTGCTGGGGGTAGTGTTTTAGGGTTTAGGTTAGTGCAGTGGTGTTTGGGTAGTGTAGGGGTACTGCTGGGGGTAGTGTTTTAGGGTTTAGGGTAGTGCAGTGGTGTTTGTGTAGTGTAGGGGGTAGTGTTTTAGGGTTTAGGGTAGTGCAATGGTGTTTGTGTAGTGTAGGAGGTCGTGTTTTAGGGTTTAGGGTAGTGCAGTGGTCTTTGGGTAGTGTAGGGAGTCATGCGGGGGTAGTGTTTTAGGGTTTAGGGTAGTGTAGGGGTCATGCGGGGGTAGTGTTTTAGGGATTAGGGTAGTGCATTGGTGTTTGGGTAGTGTAGGGGGTCATGCGGGGGTAGTGTTTTAGGGTTTAGGGCAGTGCAGTGGTGTTTGGGTAGTGTAGGGGGTCATGCTGGGGGAGTGTTTTAGGGTTTAGGGCAGTGCAGTGGTGTTCGGGTAGTGTAGGGGGTCGTGCTGGGGGAGTGTTTTAGGGTTTAGGGCAGTGCAGTGGTGTTCGGGTAGTGTAGGGGTCGTGCTGGGGGAGTGTTTGAGGGTTTAGGGCAGTGCAGTCATGTTCGGGTAGTGTAGGGGTTGTGCTGGGGGTAGTATTTTAGGGTTTAGGGTAGTGCAGTGGTGTTCGGGTAGTGTAGGGGGTCGTGCTGGGGGTAGTGTTCTAGGGTTTAGGGCAGTACAGTGGTGTTTGGGCAGTGTAGGGGGTAATGCTGGGGGTGGTGTTTTAGGGTTTAGGGCAGTGCAGTGGTGTTCGGGCAGTGTAGGGGGTCGTGCTGGGGGTGGTGTTTCAGGGTTTAGGGCAGTGGTGTTCGGGCAGTGTAGGGGGTCGTGCTGGGGGTGGTGTTTCAGGGTTTGGGGCAGTGCAGTGGTGTTCGAGCAGTAAAGGGGGTCGTGCTGGGGGTGGTGTTTCAGGGTTTAGGGCAGTGCAGTGGTGTTCGGGCAGTGTAGGGGGCGGGTCAGGGGTGGTTTTCAGGGTTTAGGGCAGTGCAGTGGTGTTCGGGCAGTGTAGGGGGTGCTGCAGGGGGTGGTGTTTCAGGGTTTAGGGCAGTGCAGTGGTGATCGGGCAGTGTAGGGGGTCATGCAGGGGGTGGTGTTTCAGGGTTTAGGGCAGTGCAGTGGTGTTCGGGCAGTGTAGGGGGTCATGCTGGGGCTGGTGTTTCAGGGTTTAGGGCAGTACAGTGGTGTTCGGGCAGTGTAGGGGGTCGTGCTGGGGCTGGTGTTTCAGGGTTTAGGGCAGTGCAGTGGTGTTCGGGCAGTGTAGGGGGTTGTGCTGTGGCTGGTGTTTCAGGGTTTAGGGCAGTGCAGTGGTGTTCGGGCAATGTAGGTGGTCGTGCTGGGGCTGGTGTTTCAGGGTTTAGGGCAGTGCAGTGGTGTTCAGGCAGTGTAGGGGGTCATGCTGGGGCTGGTGTTTCAGGGTTTAGGGCAGTGCAGTGGTGTTCGGGCAGTGTAGGGGGTCTTGCTGGGGCTGGTGTTTCAGAGTCTAGGGCAGTGCAGTGGTGTTAGGGCAGTGTAGGGGGTCTTACTGGGGCTGGTGTTTCAGGGTTTAGGGCAGTGCAGTGGTGTTCGGGCAGTGTAGGGGGTCGTGCTGGGGGTGGTGTTTCAGGGTTTAGGGCAGTGCAGTGGTGTTTGGGCAGTGTAGGGGGTCATGCTGGGGCTAGTGTTTCAGGATTTAGGGCAGAGCAATGGTGTTCAGGCAGTGTAGGGGGTTTTGCTGGAGGTGGTGTTTCAGGGTTTAGGGCAGTGCAGTGGTGTTCGTGCAGTGTAGGGGGTGGTGTTTCAGGGTTTAGGGCAGTGGTGTTCAGGCAGTGTAGGGGGTCTTGCTGGGGTTGATGTTTCAGGGTTTAGGGCAGTGCAGTGGTGTTCGGGCAGTGTAGGGGGTCGTGCTGGGGGTGGTGTTTCAGGGTTTAAGGCAGTGCAGTGGTGTTCCGGCAGTGTAGGAGGTCATGCAGGGGGTGGTGTTTCAGGGTTTAGGGCAGTGCAGTGGTGTTCGGGCAGTGTAGGGGGTCGTGCTGGGGGTGGTGTTTCAGGGTTTAGGGCAGTGCAGTGGTGTTCGGGCAGTGTAGGGTGTCGTGCTGAGGGGTGGTGTTTCAGGGTTTAGGGCAGTGCAGTGGTGTTCGGGCAGTGTAGGGGGTCGTGCAGGGGGTGGTGTTTCAGGGTTTAGGGCAGTGCAGTGGTGTTTGGGCAGTGTAGGGGGTCGTGCAGGGGGTGGTGTTTCAGGGTTTAGTGCAGTGGTGTTCGGGCAGTGTAGGGGGTCTTGCTGGGGGTGGTGTTTCAGGGTGTAGGGCAGTGCAGTGGTGTTCGGGCAGTGTAGAGGGTCTTGCTGGGGCTGGTGTTTCAGGGTTTAGGGCAGTGCAGTTGTTTTCGGGTAGTGTAGGCGGTCGTGCTGGGGCTGGTGTTTCAGGGTTTAGGGCAGTGCAGTGGTGTTCGGGCAGTGTGCGGGGTTGTGCTGGGGCTGGTGTTTCAGGGTTTAGGGCAGTGCAGTGGTGTTCGGGCAGTGTAGGGGGTCGTGCTGGGGGTGGTGTTTCAGGGTTTAGGGCAGTGCAGTGGTGTTCGGGCAGTGTAGGGGGTCGTGCTGGGGCTAGTGTTTCATGGTTTAGGGCAGTGCAGTGGTGTTCGGGCAGTGTAGGGGTCGTGCTGGGGGTGGTGTTTCAGGGTTTAGGGCAGTGCAGTGGTGTTTGGGCAGTGTAGGGGGTCATGCTGGGGGTGGTGTTTCAGGGTTTAGGGCAGTGCAGTGGTGTACGGGCAGTGTAGGGGGTCTTGCTGGGGGTGGTGTTTCAGGGTTTAGGGCAGTGGTGTTCGGGCAGTGTAGGGGGTCTTGCTGGGGGTAGTGTTTCGGGGTTTAGGGCAGTGCAGTGGTGTTCGTGCAGTGTAGGGGGTCATGCTGGGGGTGGTGTTTCAGGGTTTAGGGCAGTGCAGTAGTGTTCGGGCAGTGTAGGGGATCGTGCAGGGGGTGGTGTTTCAGGGTTTAGGGCAGTGCAGTGGTGTTCGGGCAGTGTAGGGGGTCGTGCTGGGGGTGGTGTTTCAGGGTTTAGGGCAGTGCAGTGGTGTTCGGGCAGTGTAGGGGGTCGTGCAGGGGGTGGTGTTTCAGGGTTTAGGGCAGTGCAGTGGTGTTCGGGCAGTGTAGGGGTCGTGCTGGGGCTGGTGTTTCAGGGTTTAGGGCAGTGCAGTGGTCTTCGGGCAGTGTAGGGGATCTTGCTGGGGGTGGTGTTTCAGGGTTTAGGGCAGTGGTGTTCGGGCAGTGTAGGGGTCTTGCTGGGGGTGGTGTTTCAGGGTTTAGGGCAGTGCAGTGGTGTTCGGGCAGTGTAGGGGGTCTTGCTGGGGGTAGTGTTTCAGGGTTTAGGGCAGTGCAGTGGTGTTCGTGCAGTGTAGGGGGTCGTGCTGGGGATGGTGTTTCAGGGTTTAGGGCAGTGCAGTAGTGTTCGGGCAGTGTAGGGGGTCGTGCAGGGGTGGTGTTTCAGGGTTTAGGGCAGTGCAGTGGTGTTCGGGCAGTGTAGGGGGTCGTGCTGGGGGTGGTGTTTCAGGGTTTAGGGCAGTGCAGTGGTGTTCGAGCAGTGTAGGGGGTCGTGCTGGGGGTGGTGTTTCAGGGTTTAGGGCAGTGGTGTTCGGGCAGTGTAGGGGGTCTTGCTGGGGGTGATGTTTCAGGGTTTAGGGCAGTGCAGTGGTGTTCGGGCAGTGTAGGAGGTCTTGCTGGGGGTAGTGTTTCAGGGTTTTGGGCAGTGCAGTGGTGTTCGGGCAGTGTAGGGGTCATGCTGGGGTTGGTGTTTCAGGGTTTAGGGCAGTGCAGTGGTGTTCGGGCAGTGTAGGGGGTCGTGAAGGGGTGGTGTTTCAGGGTTTAGGGCAGTGCAGTGGTGTTCGGGCAGTGTAGGGGGTCGTGCTAGGGTATGTGTTTCAGGGTTTAGGGCAGTGCAGTGGTGTTCGGGCAGTGTAGGGGGTAGTGCTGGGGGTAGTGTTTTAGGGTTTAAGGTAGTGCAGTGGTGTTTGTGTAGTGTAGGGGGTCGTGCTGGGGGCAGTGTTTTAGGGTTTAGCGTTGTGCAGTGGTGCTTGTGTAGTGTAGGGGGTCGTGCTGGGGGTAGTGTTTTAGGGTTTAGGGTAGTGCAGTGGTGTTTGTGTAGTGTAGGGGGTCATGTTTTAGGGTAGTGCAGTGGTGTTTGGGTAGTGTAGGGGGTCGTGCTGGGGGTAGTGTTTTAGGATTTAGGTTAGTGCAGTGGTGTTGGGGTATTGTTTTAGGGTTTAGGGTAGTGCAGTGGTGTTTGTGTAGTGTAGGGGGTCATGCTGGGGGTAGTGTTTTAGGGTTTAGGATAGTGCAGTGGTGCTTGTGTAGTGTAGGGGGTCGTGCTGGGGTAGTGTTTTAGGGTTTAGGGTAGTGCAGTGGTGTTTTTGTAGTGTAGGGGGTCATGTTTTAAGATGCAACGCTCCAATACCTGACCAGTCTGCACTACATAAAACTGCAAAAAACTAAAAATAAAAAGTGTTTTGCACACTTTTGTCATTGGGCTATATGTGGGCTACATCTGGGTAATATTTGTGCTACATTTGGGCTCTTTTTTCACTGGTGGCCATCTTGGAAGACTTCTTTGTTATGAAGTTTCCTAATTTCCTCATTTACTGCAGTCTCCTCAGTAGGAAATGCTTTCAGTTTTTTACTTTGATTCCATCAAGAAGGCATTTAGATGTGTCACACATTTGCCATAAATTCAGAATGTTATTACTCTAGTTGTTCATTAGATCACTGTAGTAAAGCTACTGCTCACCAAGGAGTTAACTGGAAGTCTACTGCTGGTATTGAAAGTGATTGTTTCAGTCTGCATGTCAGAATTTTCTAATGAAATAGAAGAGGATTTGAGATCTCACTTAAAACATGCACTAAATTTTCTTTTGCAGCACTAACCATAATTTCTATGGCAAAATGAACCCCCTCATTTTGTTCCTTTTTAAATTAAATGTTTTAACCCCTTGACCGCGATCGGAATTCCGCTCGTATGCTGGACATTCCGATCGCGGGTGGGGTCGTGACGAGCTCAGCTCGTCATGCGCACAGCGCTACCGCGCAGCATGACGAGCTGAGCTCGTCATGAGCACGGAAAGGGTTAAGTGTTACCAGTTTATTCCAATCAAGATGGCTTCAGGTGTGCCATACTTTTGTCATAAGTAAGGCTGTTAACACTCTAGTTGTTCTTTAGAACACTCTGGGAAGCTGCAGTAGAACACAAAGGCATCAACTGACAGGCTGCTCCTGTTGAAATATAACAGGAAGATATTTGAGATCTCACTTAAAACATGTCCTAATTTTTCTTTCTACAGCACTAACCATAATTTCTATGGCAAAATGAACCCCCTCATTTTGTTCCTTTTTAAATTAAATGTTTTAAGTGTTACCAGTTTATTCCAATCAAGATGGCTTCAGGTGTGCCATACTTTTGTCATAAGTAAGACTGTTAGCGCTCTAGTTGTTCTTTAGAACACTCTGGGAAGCTGCAGTAGAACACAAAGGCATCAACTGACAGGCTGCTCCTGTTGAAATATAACAGGAAGATATTTGAGATCACACTTGAAACATGTCCTAATTTTTCTTTCTACAGCACTAACCATAATTTCTATGACAAAATGAACCCCATCATTTTGTTCCTTTTTAAATTAAATGTTTTAAGTGTTACCAGTTTATTCCAATCAAGATGGCTTCAGGTGTGCCATACTTTTGTCATAAGTAAGACTGTTAGCGCTCTAGTTGTTCTTTAGAACACTCTGGGAAGCTGCAGTAGAACACAAAGGCATCAACTGACAGGCTGCTCCTGTTGAAATATAACAGGAAGATATTTGAGATCACACTTGAAACATGTACTAATTTTTCTTTCCAGAGCACTAACCATAATTTCTATGACAAGATGAACCCCATCATTTTGTTCCTTTTTAAATTAAATGTTTTAAGTGTTACCAGTTTATTTCAATCAAGATGGCTTCAGGTGTGCCATACTTTTGTCATAAGTAAGGCTGTTAGCACTCTAGTTGTTCTTTAGAACACTCTGGGAAGCTGCAGTAGAACACAAAGGAATCAACTGACAGTCTCTGCCCTTGTTGGATGTACATGTTTTACTGAGAATGTCAGACTTCATTCTCACATGACTGAGAAAGATAATGTGAATTTACAGAAAATATGCTCTCATTTTAGCTTCTGGGGCACCTTCCAAAACTGTATGGGACAAGCATGTGAAAATAGTTTTCTCTCAAACATGATTCATGATATCCCAGCAGAAGGTTTTTCACAGAGTAAAATCACCTTAGAACACACCACAATTCCTGAAATTAGTATGGTACCATCAACAAATGAATTCTAATGTAACTAAAGTCTGTTATCACCCTTTATAGTTCTCCTTTTGGTAACCCTCAAAATCTTCGATTCACTACAATGCATTTCAATGGGGTACTATCATTTATATTGGTCCCAAGATGGCTGCCAGCAATTCCAGGATGAAGTGCTGACAGCCAATCAGATCTCACGATGACATGTGTGGTTAGGCTCCGCCCAGATATATATGTGTTTTTACTTTTGATTTTCTCAGCAACTACTGAACGGATTTACACCATTTAACAAAAAGGGTTCTTTTTGAACCAAGAACTACCTCTTTGCCAAATTTGGTGTAATTCCGTTCAGCAGTTCGGGCTGTAGCCTTGCATAAAGTTTCCTATGGGAAATTGATTTTTGACTCTTATTTTTTTAATTTCTCCGCAACTACTGAACGGATTTACACCATTTAACAAAAAGGGTTCTTTCTGAACCAAGAACTACCTCTTTGCCAAATTTGGTGTAATTCCGTTCAGCAGTTCGGGCTGTAGCCGTGTCTAAAGTTTCCTACGGGAAAATGAATGGGGAAAACACATTTTGGGACCCCCCTTTTTTCTCGGCCCCCGCTTGACGAATCACCCTGAGACTTTCAGGGTGGGAGCGGACCGGAGCGGGCCATAAAGTTTGAAAATTTCGCGAAGATTCGTCAACCGACGCAAGAGTTATTTCAAATAGAATGTCGCGGATTTCCTATGGAAAATAGGTCCTAACTATAACTATCTACTGGCGACCGCCAGTAGATAATATATATATATATATATATATAGAAATTCACTGAAAAAACCATAGGTTTTAGGGACAGTTATAGTTAGTTGGACATTTTACTCGTACAAAACCCGTGAAATTCCCCCGTTATAGTTAGTTCAGCTAACTATAACTCGCGCCCCGCAATGCACTGCTGATGACGTCACATATTACATCACTCATGACATGGTCAGTGACATCACTGATGACATCACTGATGACATCTCAAATGACATCACTGATGACATCATCCAGTGACTTGTGTTTCTGTAAAGTTTAAATATTTTTAATATATATAGGAAAAGACGTATTGAAGAATGAGTGGGTGTGTAAGTGTCTGTATGGATGATTTAGTAGGTGCGTGACTGACTCTATAAGTGAGTGATTTAACGTATCTTACTGAATGCATGGGTTAGTGACTAAACTGGGTGAATGTCTGTATCCGTCTGTCTGTTGCTGTGTAAGTGGCTGCATGGGTTTGTGAATAGCTACATGAGTGTCTATAAGAGTTATTGATTTGTTGTCTGAGTATCTGTATGGGTGCCTGAGTGTTTGTGTGGATGGGGTGTGTGCGACTGTGCATAGATGTGTGAGTGGGTGACTCACTGGGTGGATGGTTTCAAGAGTGCATCTGTGATAGACTGTATGGGTGGGTAAGTGTGTGTAAGAGTGTGTTAGTGAGTGAATGTATGTCCCAGTGGTACATGTGTGAGTAACTACAAATGTGAAAGGCAGTATATATGTGTGTTGGAGTATATAAATAGCTATAAGCGAGAGTGAGTGATTGTGATAGTGGCTGTATGGATGAGTGTGTGCTTGTATCAGTGATTATATAAGAGCGTAACAATGTGCTAGTATTTGTATGATTAAGTGAGCTGGTGTGTGTATAACTGTATAGGTGAGTAAATGGCAGTGTGTTTAATTATTTGCATGACTGACTAGGTGTGTGAGTACCTCTATGGATGAGTGGCGGTGTTTGAGTGTCTATATAGGAGTAAGAGTGCATATGATAGTCCTGTACTGAGTGACCATAAGTATGAGTGACTGTACGGGTGAGTGAGTGGATGTGTGTGTGTAGACCTAAGAATCAGTGAGTGGGTATGTAGTTATTGGTGTTGGAGTGTCTATGGTTTTGCGAATGGCAGTCTGTAATTTAGATTGGGTGTATCAAAGGTTATATTAGGGTGTGAAGAGCTGCATCAGATTATCACGTGGATGATGTCATCAGTGATGTCATTTGAGATGTCATCAGTGATGTCATCAGTGATGTCACTGACCATGTCATGAGTGATGTAATATGTGACGTCATCAGCAGTGCATTGCGGGGCGCGAGTTATAGTTAGCTGAACTAACTATAACGGGGGAATTTCACGGGTTTTGTACGAGTAAAATGTCCAACTAACTATAACTGTCCCTAAAACCTATGGTTTTTTCAGTGAATTTCAAAGGTTTTTTAAATGCTAATTTCTAACTATAACATATCTGAAACCTATGGTTTTTTCAGTGAATTTCAAAGGTTTTCTAAATACTAATTCCTAACTATAACATGTCTGAAACCTACGGTTTTTTCAGTGAATTTCAAAGGTTTTGTAAATGACAATTTTTAAATGTATTAATTGTTATATTAATTTTTTTCATACTGATTTACTACATTTTTAGAAACAATTTTTTTTTACATATTTTATTTTTTAAATTACATTGTAATTACATTATACATTACATTACAAAAAATACTTTCTCAGAATGAATTACTTTAGTTTAAATACTTTGCACATAGGCAATAGACTTTTAAGTACAGTAGTTACAGTTGTTGCAATGGGCAACACATTTTCAAACACAATGCAACATTGAGCTGAATGTGAATTTCTAGTTAAATGCAATTAGTTACTTTATGGATTACTTTTCTAACCACAGGACTGGATCCTAGATTCAGTCCTGGTACATCTCCTGTAAACAGTTGAGTAAAAGCGTTTTGGTTACAGTCGTGATTTTTAAGGAATATTATTGTATTTTAAAAGTTGACACTTAGAAACTTTTTCTCATAGAATCACCAATGTTATCCTATGGAAGGAAATTCACTTAGCAGGTAAAAACTGTTATCGTTACTTTTTCTTACTCAGTGTTGGATCCTGGATCCAGCACTGGTGCATCTCCTGTAAACAGTTGAAAGAATGCGTTTAAGTCATACAGGCGATTTTTAAGGAATATTTGTAGTTTGTGAAAATCGACACTTTGAAACTTTTCTGCTGAAAACCAGACAATAGATTCCTATGGAAGAAAATATAAGTTACTGGTAAGTACGGTTAAAATTACTTTTCAGGGTCAGTGCTGGGCTAAAAGATGCAGCACTGGGTTCTCTCCTGATAACAGGTGAGTAAATTGGAATTCGTACTTTGGTTGATTTTAGAGGAATATTATAAAGTTCCAAAACTCCACACTTAGAAGAATTTCCAAGTGAAACCAGTCAATGTTAGCCTATGAAGGAAATTCAAGTTACCGGTAAGTACGGTTAAAATTACTTTTCAGGACCAGTACTGGGCTGAAAGATGCAGCACTGAGGTCTCTCCTGATAACAGGTGAGTAAATCAGAATTCGGATTTCGGCTGATTTTAGAGGAATATTTGTATGTTTCAAAAATCAACACTTAGAAACTTTTTCAGCAAAAAGCAGGCAATGATATCCTATGGAAGGAAATTCAAGTTACTGGTAAGTACGGTTAAAATTACTTTTGAGGATCAGTACTGGGCTGAAAGATGCAGCACTGAGGTCTCTCCTGATAACAGGTGAGTAAATCGGAATTCGTATTTCGGCTGATTTTAGAGGAATATTTTAAAGTTCCAAAACTCCACACTTAGAAGAATTTCCAAGTGAAACCAGTCAATGTTAGCCTATGGAAGGAAATTCAAGTTACTGGTAAGTACGGTTAAAATTACTTTTCAGGACCAGTACTGGGCTGAAAGATACAGCACTGAGGTCTCTCCTGATAACAGGTGAGTAAATCGGAATTCGTATTTCGGCTGATTTTAGAGGAATATTTTAAAGTTCCAAAACTCCACACTTAGAAGAATTTCCAAGTGAAACCAGTCAATGTTAGCCTAAGAAGGAAATTCAAGTTACCGGTAAGTACGGTTAAAATTACTTTTCAGGACCAGTACTGGGCTGAAAGATGCAGCACTGAGGTCTCTCCTGATAACAGGTGAGTAAATCGGAATTCGTAGTAAGGCAGATTTTAGAGGAATATTTGCACAATGGTGAAGGGAGGGGCGGGGCCTGAGGTGACATCTGTGCAAACGCGCCCCGTGGCGCGTTTTAAGTTGGGGGATTAAGTCCCCTTGAATCATGAGGTTCCCTAGGGGCCAACTAGCCCACCATGAACCTCCAGTATGCGCCAGGGGCTGCGTTGCAGAGACGTGTAGAGAGGCCACACCCCTTTTACACCTCTCTGCAACGCAGCTCTGTGGCGCTTTCTGGATGTACCTGTTGGGCTAGTTGGCCCCAGGACCCTCAGGATTGAAGGGGATTTAATCCCCCATCTTAAAACGCGCCACGGGGCCTGTTTGCACACATGTCACATGAAGCCCCGCCCCTCCCTTCACCACTGTGCAAACGCGCCCTGTGGCGCGTTTTAAGTTGGGGGATTAAGTCCCCTTGAATCCTGAGGGTCCCTGGAGTCCAACTAGCCCACCATATACCTCCAAAAAGCGCCACAGAGCTGCGTTGCAGAGAGGTGTAAAAGGGGCGTGGCCTATGTACACGTCTCTGCAAGGCAGCCCCCTGGCGCATACTGGAGGTTCCTGGTGGGCTAGTTGGCCCCCAGGGACCCCCAGTATTCAAGGGGAATTCGTTCCCCTCTGCAAACGCGCCAGGGGCGCGTTTGCAGAGTACTGCAGGAAGGGGGCGGGGCCTCCGGCACAATGCCGGTCGTTTTTTTTTTCGTTTTTTTTTTTTTAATGGGAGGGGGCTGCGTGGCCCCCTTCCCTTGCCCACTTTTGGCCCCAGGGACCCCATCCCCCGGGGCCTGAGCATTTTTTTTTTTTTTAAATTTAAAAAAAAAAACGGGAAAGGGGCCGCGTGGCCCCCTTCCCTGGGCCTGTATTGGCCCCGGGGACCCCATCCCCCGGGGCATGGCCTCGATTTTTTATTTTTTTATTTGGAGGGGGGCTGCGTGGCCCCCTCCTCAGGCCATTTAAGGCCCCGGGGACCCCATCCCCCGGGGCCGGCCTTTCCCTTATTTAAAAAAAAAAATTTGAACTTTGGGGAGGGGGCTGCGTGGCCCCCCTCCCGGGCCACTTACGGCCCCGGGGACCCCATCCCCCGGGGCCTGGCCTCACGTTGGAGACTGTGGGGGGTCCCCAATCCCCCCACAGTCCCAGCCGGCTCCCCGCCTCCTGCGGAAGCCGGCATTGCTTTCCACATGGGGAGCAGCTAACATGCTGCTCCCCATGTGGAAAAGCAATTGGTTTGCATTTTGAAAGAGAGAGCAGGTTTCCTGCTCTCTCTTTCAAAATGCAAACCAAGTTTGCTATGACAGGACGGGAGCCGCGAGGCTCCCGTCCTGTCATAGCAAACAGCAGTGTCCCGGGGGTAGGCACCCGGGACACTGCAGGAGCCGGCCCTGGGGGGTGGTGGTCCCCAGGGCCATCAAGGGCTCCAGGAGGGGGGCCGCGCGGCCCCCCTCCCATTCAGTGCACAGCCCCGGGGAGGTGGTGGTCCCCGGGGCTTGGGGGTCCGTAACGGACCCCCATATTTAAATGTTTAGTGCCCCGGGGAGGTGGCGGTCCCCGGGGCATGTGGGGGGGCTGGAGCCCCCCACACAGGTTTAAAAAAAAAAAAAAGAAGCCCCGGGGAGGTGGCGGTCCCGGGGCTGCGGGAGGGCTCAGAGCCCTCCCGCCATCATTTTTAAATAAAGCCCCGGGGGTGGCGGTCCCCGGGGCTTGGGGGCCTTAGAGGCCCCCTACATAAATTAAAACCCCCCCACCATGGCCCCGGGACTTGGGCCACCCGGGGGCCAATTAACATCGAAGCGCGGGAGACCGCGCTTCGATTTTCGGCAGGATACGCGCTCCCTGAGCGCATCCTGCCGATTTTTAAAAAAATATATATATTTTTTGCCCAGGGGTCCTTGTGGGACCCCCTGAGCAGACCTAGGGGGTCAGGGTGTTTCTACCCTGCCCCCTTTGTGCGTTTTGCGCACTTGTTTCTGTCCCTCGGTTCTACCGAGGGACAAAATGGCTGCCAACACTTCCTGATTTGGAGTGTTGACAGCCAATTAGCATGCAGCTCGTGATCGGGAGGGTGCGCGAATCCGACGCGGCCATAGATATATATGTACTTTTACTTTTGATTTTCTCAGCAACTACTGAACGGATTTACACCATTTAACAAAAGGGTTATTTCTGAACCAAGAACTACCTCTTTGCCAAATTTGGTGTAATTCCGTTCAGCAGTTCGGGCTGTAGCCGTGTCTAAAGTTTCCTATGGAAAAATGAATGGGGAAATCGCGTTTTGGGACCCCCCTTTTTTCTCGGCCCCCGCTTGACGAATCACCCCGAGACTTTCAGGGTAGGAGCGGACCGGAGCGCCCCACAAAGTTTGAAAATTTTGCAAAGATACGTCAACCGGCAAGAGAGTTATTTCAAATAGAATGTCGCGGATTTCCTATGGAAAATAGGTTCTAACTATAACTATCTACTGGCGACCGCCAGTAGATAATATATATATATATATATATATAGTTATCCACCAAGACTGTCCCAGACGAAGGGCGCACTTTTCACAGCTGGTGCGCGCAGCGAGGCCGGACTAGCCTCGAACAATAATTCCTCACCAACTCCAATAATGCGCAGCACTCTCCCAGGGGGTTGTTTTACAAAACGGTTTATTTAAGCCATAAAATTACTCCTTCCTCCACCAACGCGTTTCAACCAGCAGGTCTTGATCACGGTGCAAACATTTGTCCCTCTACACTTTCTATTATTTATACCTATTGCCCAGTTAACATATTAGGTGCATTCTGGGACTGGTAGTTTCTAAGTGAAAAAAACACCCAAAACGTGTGAAAATAAAACAATTTTACAAACATTTCTAAATCTTTTGTCATCAAGTGTCTATTTGGGAGTATAAGTTATTTGGAAAGACCTTAAATTTGCTTTTTCGGTTTCGTACCCACAACATTAAAATTATAGTTCTTGCACATATGTCAGTCTCAGTGACTCATTACAACATATCTATGTTTTTATAGCGTATATTATGAAAAAATACTATAAATATATGCATGTATCTATCTTATGGCTCTGTGCCCCCAATGCTCATAGTATGTCTCGCATTTGTTGCATATATATATTTATATGTATCTTGGTCTCAGAGCCCTGTCCTTAATATGTGCCATTTGTTGCCGGATTATTGATCTGTCCATTTACTCCATGTTCTTATGTTCTTTAACTTCTGAGGTATTGCTACATTCAAGATTTTTATCTATATTTCTCGTTGGTTCATTGTCAATTCTTTTCTTTTCTTTTCAATGTCCAGTCATATCACAGATGTATATACATCTCCTCATCCCCGTTGAGCCCTGTAGGATGTTTTGTCTTGAATCTTATGATCAATCTTGATTCAAGTCATCGTAATTTAAGGGTTCTGTTCCCTCCTCTATCATGTACTGGTATCGTTGCAAGGTCAGAGTATGTCATGTCTTTCCATGATCTTCCATTGTGGGTTAACATATGTTTGGACATTGCATATGTTGTATCTTTATTCTGGATTGCCCTTGTATGCTCCAAAATTCGTTTTTTCAAGGGACAGATGGTAGTTCCAATATAGCGTTTCCCACAAAAACATTCCAGTAAGTATACCACATGTGTGGTGTTACATGTGATGGTGTCATTAATGTTAAAGATCTTGCCTTGAGGATCTATAACCATTTTCATGTTCTTGCCGATCTTACAGGCCTTACAGTGGATACATTTACGGAACCCCTTTCTGAGTTCCTGTAGCCACGTCTCCGGTCGTTTGTTTTCAAAGTGGCTTTTAACTAGTTTATCTGACAATGACGGTGCCTTTCTGTAGGAGATTTGAAGGTAATCTCCTAATTGTTTCCCGATGTCCGGGTCTTTTCTTAGGATGTTCCAGTATTTGTTCAGGGAATTTCGGATTTTAAAGCTTTCCTTGCTGTATGTCATTACCATTCTGATTAGTTCTTTTGTTCTGGTTTCAGCTTTCTTGTTTTTGTTAATCAGCATATCTGATCTAGTTATTGCTCTAGCTTTCAGTTCTCCACGTTTGATATCATTGTATTGGTATCCTCTTTGTAAGAACCGTTTTTCAGTTTCTTTGAACTTGAGATTCATTTCTTTAATGTTTGAACAGTTCCTTTTCATCCTCGTAAATTCACCAAAAGGTATACTTCTCTTCAGGCTTTCCGGATGGAAACTTTTTCCATGTAACGCGCTGTTAGTCACCGTGTTCTTTCTATGTACTGTTGTTTCGATCTTATTTGATTTAACATATACCTTGGTGTCCAGAAATACAATCTCATTTGTGCTGATGTTAAATGTCATCAGTGATGTCATCAGTGATGTCACTGACCATGTCATGAGTGATGTAATATGTGACGTCATCAGCAGTGCATTGCGGGGGCGCGAGTTATAGTTACCTGAACTAACTATAACGGGGGAATTTCACGGGTTTTGTACGAGTGCAATGTCCAACTAACTATAACTGTCCCTAAAACCTATGGTTTTTTCAGTGAATTTGTAAGGTTTTTTAAATGCTAATTCCTAACTATAACATGTCTGAAACCTATGGTTTTTTTCTGTGAATATATATATAGATAGATATAGATATAGATAGATAGATAGATAGATAGATAGATTATCTACTGGCGGTCGCCAGTAGATAGTTATAGTTAGGACCTATTTTCCATAGGAAATCCGCAACATTCTATTTGAAATAACGTTGGCACCGGTTGACGAATCTTGCGAAAGTTTCCAACTTGTTGGGGCGCTCCGGTCCGCTCCTATCCTGAAAGTCTCGGGGTGATTCGTCAAGCGGGGCCGAGAAAAAGGGGGTCCCAAAACGCATTTTCCCCATTCATTTTTCCATAGGAACCTTTAGTCGCAGCTACAGCCCGAACTGCTGAACGGAATTACACCAAATTTGGCAAAGAGGTAGCCCTTGGTTCAGTGTCGTGCCTTTTGCTTAAATGGTGTAAATCCGTTCAGTAGTTCCTGAGAAAATCAAAAGTAAATTCACATATATATCTATGGCCGAGTAGGGTCCGCGTACCCTCCCGATCACGAGCTGCATGCTAATTGGCTGTGAAGTGGCTGTCAACACTCCAAATCAGGAAGTGTTTTGGCAGCCATTTTGTCCCTCGGTAGAATCGAGGGACAGAAACAAGTGCGCAAAGCGCAAAAAGGGGGCAGGGTAGAAACACCCTGACCCCCTAGGTCTGCTCAGGGGGTCCCACAAGGACCCCGTGGGCAGAAAAAAGCATTTTTTTTTTTTTAAATTGGCGGGATGCGCTTAGGGTGCGCGGATCCCGTCGAGAAAAAACACAAGAAACAAGTGCGCAAAACGCACAAAGGGGGCAGGGTAGAAACACCCTGACCCCTAGGTCTGCTCAGGAGGTTCCACAAGGACCCCTGGGCAGAAAAAGCATTTTTTTTTTTTTTAAATCGGCGGGATGCGCTTAGGGTGCGCGGATCCCGCCGATAAAAATCGAGCGCGGTCTCCCGCGCTTCGATGCTAATTTTCCCCGGGTGGCCCAAGTCCCGGGGGCATGCGGGAGGTAGGTTTATGTTTTATGTGGGGGCCTCTAAGGCCCCCAAGCCCCACGGACCGCCACCCCGGGGCTTTAAATAAAACATGGTGCGGGAGGGCTCTCCGTCCTCCCGCAGCCCCGGGACCGCCACCCCCGGGGCTTCTTTTTTTAAATTAATCACCTGTGTGGGGGCTCCAGCCCCCACACGCCCGGGACCACCACCTCCCGGGGCACTTAGAAAACAAATGTGGGGGTCCGTTTCGGACCCCGAAACCCGGGACCACCACCTCCCGAGGCTGTGCAATTGAAGGGAGGGGGCCGCGTGGCCCCCTCCTGGAGCCTGTGGTGGCCCTGGGGACCGCCACCCCCAGGGCCGGCTCCTGCAGTGTCCCGGGTGCCTACCCCCGGGACACTGTAGTTTGCTATGACAGGACGGAGCCTCGCGGCTCCGTCCTGTCATAGCAAACTGCTTTGGATATTGGAAGCGAGAGTAGGAAACCTGCTCTCGCTTCCAATATCCAAAGACAATTGCTTTTCCACATGGGGAGCTGCATGTTAGCAGCTCCCCATGTGGAAAAGCAATGCCGGCTCCCGCAGGACGCTGGGAGCCAGCATGGTCTGTGGGGGAGTTGGGGTCCCCCCACGGACCCCAAAGGATAGGGCCAGCCTCGGGGGATGGGGTCCCCGGGGCAAGTAGTGGCCCGGGAGGGGGGCCACGCGGCCCCCTCCCCAAATTAGAAAAAATAAAATAAATTAAAAGGCTGGCCCCGGGGGATGGGGTCCCCGGGGCCTAAGGAGGCCTGAGGAGGGGGGCAACGCAGCCCCCTTCCATGAAAATAAAAATTAAAAAAAAGGTGGCAATGACCCGGGGGATGGGGTCCCCGGGCCGAAATTGGCCACGGGAGGGGGGCCCACGCGGTCCCCTTCCCGTTCACATTTAAAAAAAAAAAAAAAGGGGGTCAGGCCCTGGGGGATGGGGTCCCCAGGGCCCAAAATAATTAAAAAGAAGGGGGGCCACACAGCCCCCTTTAAAAAAATAAAATAAAAATCCGGCATCGCGCCGGAGGCCATGCCCCCTCCTTGTCAGCACTCTGCAAACGCGCCCCCTGGCGCGTTTGCAGAGGGCGAACAATCCCCTTGAATACTGGGGGTCCCTGGGGGCCAACTAGCCCACCAGGAACCTCCAGTATGCACCAGGGGGCTGCGTTGCAGAGAGGTGTTCTGAGGCCAGGCCCCTTTTTACACCTCTCTGCAACGCAGCTCTGTGGCGCTTAATGGAGGTAGCTGGTGGGCTAGTTGCACCCCAGGGACCCTCAGGATTCAACGGGAGTTAATCCCCGACTTAAAACGCGCCACGGGCGTGTTTGCACAGTGGTGAAGGGAGGGCGGGGCCTGAGGTGACATGTGTGCAAACAGGCCCTGTGGCGCGTTTTAAGATAGGGAATTAAATCCCCTTCAATCCTGAGGGTCCCTGGGGGCCAACTAGCCCACCAGGTACCTCCCAGTAAGCGCCACGGAGCTGCGTTGCAGAGTGTTGTAAAAGGGGCGTGACCTCTGAACACCTCTCTGCAACGCAGCTCTCTGGCGCATACTGGAGGTATCTGGTGGGCTAGTTGGCCCCTAGGGACCCTCGGGATTGAGGAGGAATTAATTCTTCAACTTAAAACGCGCCACAGGGCGAGTTTGCAGACATGTCACCTCAGGCCCCACCCCCTTCCTTCACCATTGTGCAAATATTCCTCTAAAATCAGCCGAAATACGAATTCCGATTTACTCACCTGTTATCAGGAGAGACCACAGTGCTGCATCTTTGAGCCCAGTACTGATCCTGAAAAGTAATTTTAACCGTACTTACCAGTAACTTGAATTTCCTTCTATAGGCTAACATTGCCATGTCCCCATGCATAGTCTACCACAAGTCGTTTGAAGATGCCATGGTATACAGTAAAAGACTGCTCATCGCAAATGAACAAACAGCACGAAAGTGCTGTATTACGCTGCTTTCTCTTTCCTTCTTTATTTTTAACATTGTGATTGTATTAATTGGAAAAAGTGTATGAACCTGCTGTAATATGTTGTTTTTTTAGCTTCACTTTTTTTTAATTAACATTGTGATTGTACTAGTTTGAAAAATTGCAATGTTTTTAAGTAATGGCACAATAAAACTTTCATGAATTCATTCAACTTGAGTAACAACAACCTTTTGAGATTTTTAAACTGTTGGATCTGACTGCAAAAGGGCGTCTAGTGACCACATGAAGTACTGCAATTTTGTGAAAGACAAATGAAGAAGTTGAATCTGCACTGAGAGAGGCATCTTATAAGTTTGTGAAACTGCAGGCTTGTGAAGACTTGAAGCAGTCAGATCTGATTTGAGAGGGACATTTAGTAACCACTAGAAAGTACTGCACATTTATGAAACACTTTTCAGACCATTGCCTGTGACTCAAGAGGGACCTCTAGTAATAACTTGAGATACTGCAACTTTGTGAAGATTTCAAACAGTACCTTGTGACTAGAGGGGGCATCAAGCTAACTACTTGAAGTATTGGAATTTAGCGAAAGACTTTTGAAGCAGTTGCATGGGACTAGACAAGGACATTGAAGTACTGCAATTTAGTGAAAGACATTTGAAGCAGTTGCATCTTACTTGAGAGGGGCTTCTAGTAATAACTTGTGGAGCTAAATTAAAGACTTTTTAAGCAGTTGTCACTCGAGAGGGACATCTAGTTATGTCTTGTGGGGCTGCAGTCTTATTAAAGACTTCAAGCTGTTGCTTCTGGTTCTAGAGTGAGGACTAGTAATGACTTGAAGTACTGCATCTATGCCAAAGGCAAGACCTGTTGGCTTTGCCGATGCTTGTTCTTTTTGTTTTTGTGTTTGCCAGCATTGACCAGCAGCGGCAACAACCATTTGCAGAGCCAAAAGTCAGCTAACACCTTTCAAAAGCTAGACCTGTTGGCTTTGCCAATGGTTGTTGTTTGGGCCAGGTTGCTCGAGTGTGAGGCAAGGATAGTCCACTATTCTTTGGTAATCTTTACGATTTGTTTGGACAAATCTTTTAACTGCAGATAATCTTTGTCTTACGTTTTCACTTTTGTTGGGAAAGCTTTCTTTGTTGTTCTTTTTGTGGTTGCGTTTATGTTTTGCTTTATCTATTTTTCTTTAATGGAGGATGATGAAGATGAGCATGTTTATATATGGTTGGTCTCCTCCTACCTTGAATTCAAAGTGTGTGCACTTGTGTAAGCGACAGAGAAAGAGCAGTAGAAACAGGATGCATCTGACCTGATGATAGAGCAGACCAATGGAGTTGCTGGAACTGATGGTACTGCTTATGATGAAGATGGCAATACATAAGTTATTGTTATGAGGTGGTGGGTAGTAGAGAGCAGTCAGGTACCACCATGGCAGTTGGTACAAGAGGGGCCTAAGAGACACAACTGTAAAGTTTGCAGTTGTGAATTTTGTTATCGTCATTTACTACAAGATAAAATTTACTAAATTAATGCATACATTATTGTACTCCCCACTACACAAACGTTTGTATGGCATGTTCAAGTTCTAACCAAGAGGGTATCTGGTTAGGTGTGGGTTGTAGCTGCACAGGGCTCATTTTCAGTCCAATTTGCCCGTTTATTAATGATCTAATCTTGCATTTGAAATACTGAAAGCGCTTGGGAAGCAAGGGAAAGTGTAATGGTTTTAATTTTATTTGGGGGAAGAATTATTGGTGTTGTGCTCACTTTCTCATTTCTTTAAATAAAAAGAAATAAACCAAATAAAAGACCACATGTAGGGTAATGGCATTTTCCATAACTATCCATATAAGAAAGATGTCAAGAAAGGGACACAACCATTCAAAAATGTAAAAGAAGTAAAGGTAAAAGGAGGATACAGAGGAGCCTCACAGGCTATGAGGTGGAATAAAAGTGTAACAGATACCCACATGTGGAAGCCTGTCATCTCAGAACTCGTGGATGTTGTTGCACTACTGAGAAACCAATCACACTACTCTGGCTTACTTAGTGACCAATCCAACTGGCTGCATGCCCATGGGACCTTAAATACAACTCCCATAAATCAAAGAACTAACACAAGGAAAACACATTTCACTGTGTTTTGGGATGACTTAGTATAAGCAAAAGGGCAATCCCAAGAAGGATTCTTGGCAATCCTTGATAAAGGTAAACTTACTTACTCGACCCACATCATCTTTAAGGCTGGTTCTAGGCTCGGCATGTCAAGAGGAATCTACAAGAATGTTTACCATAACAGCTTACTAATGGGTGAACGAAAAAGGCTTAAGAGCAATAATCAATATCTTACTGCTATTTCATCCTTTCCTGATCTTTCCTATCTGTCTGCTTGCCCCTTCCTGCTAAGAATCTTTATGTACTGAACCCCCTTCTTGCACTTTCCACTTAGATGAACAGCTCTGCCTTTGTTGTTTAAGTTAGACTTTCATCCCAAGAAACACAATTAAATCTCAAAAAGGCCATAGATATTGGAATTTGAAACTCAATAAAAGAGTCAGTTCAAAGGCGACTGCTGTCCCAATTGGACAAGTTGAGGAATTTTATCAAAGTGTGCAAACTTTGCTGTCTGACTATAGAAGCTTTCATGATATGTGCAGTATTTACCTCCAGGACTCCAGACTACCAATTCTAGTGACTTTCCCCCTCTTCAAGTAGACGGTGCATGGTGGAGCCTCCTTCTATGCACTTACTCTTACTTACTTATGCCTACTACCCTCCTGGGTGTTTAGGCCATCAATCAGGACTTTCCAGCCACCTCTGTCCTGGGCATTTCTTTCAATCTGACTCCAGGTGTAACCCATCTCCTTGGAGTCAGCTTCAAGGCCTCAACACCAGGTTTTCTTGGCCTTCCTCTTTTCCCGTGAGGGTTCCAGGTTAGGGCTTGCCTGGTGGTGTTTGATGCAGGCTTGCGGAGGGTGTGACCTATCCAGCCCCAGCGTCTTTGCATGATTTCTTCATGAGCAGGGAGTTGGAAAGTCTGCTGCCATAGGTCTTTGTTGCTGATGGTGTTTGGCCAATGGATTTGGAGGATTTTCCTCAGACAGGTGTTTATGAGGGTCTGTACTTTGTTGGTGGTGTTCACTGTTGTCCTCCAAGTTTCTTATCCTTACAGAAGGACAAATTTTACGTTGGTGTAAAAAAGCCTGAGCTTGGTTTGCAGCGTTAGGTCCTTGGAACTCCAAACCTTCTTTAGCTGAAAGAAAGCAACCCTTGCTTTGCCGGAACTTGCCTTGACGTCGGTATCTGTGTCGCCTGCTTCTCTATGACACTCCCCAGGTAAGTGAAGGCCTCAACCTCTTCCAGTGCATTGCCTGCAAGAGTGACTGCAGTTGTGCTGTCCTAGAAATAAAACCGTAGAACTCTTGCCTGCAAAAACTAAGAGATAGCTAGGATCCCCTGGAATTTAGGAAGACAGTAAAGACTTGGCTGTGCCCCAACAGATGAATTGCCTAACACAAAACAGTATAGGACACGATCTAATCCATAAGCAACAATCCGTCACCTACACAAAGATGGATGGTAGAAACATATGAAAGTGTTTATTCCTCTCACACCCTCTTTGCTCCTCTCAATACATAAGTGCAGCTATAAGTACGCAGAAACACATGAAGAGCACCTTATAGTTATTATGGCCTACACCACAGCATTTTCCCTTTATGCCACCCTATGAATATATTCTGTAAGAAAATGGGTTATTAGTTGGGGAGGATGTGAGTCCTAGCCAAGTAATAAGTTCAAAATCCTGTTAGGTCCAACACATAAATTCAATTAAAAAAAAACTGAGCTGAACGCCTGTTAGTTATGGCACAGAGTAAACAGGTTTGACTTGAGGAAAAGTGTGTAAAATATGTAGCGGTACCAAAACAAATAAATGGTCACAACACCATACAATAACAATTCCTCACCCAATTTCTAAAAACAGACAACATTTTAATAAATAAAAGGAGACCAAAATGAATAACATCCAATAATGGGAACCGGAGATATGATTTTTTTTAAATGTTAGGGCAAAAAGCATCAAGAAAAAGTAAAACATCAATCAGAAGTGACTGTTCATGGTGATACCGGAGTCGAGGCGTAATTTCAGGCCAACTGTGAAGGAGCAGAGGCTGGATAACTCATGCAATCGTCCCTTTAACTTCTCACGTGGTCTCTGAAATGGAAGTCAAAATCCTCCAACAGGTCAGGGCTACATAGTATCCAGAAAAGTTCTCTCAGAGCCAGATAGCCATTAGATGAGGTCCCTCTGAAGCTGTTGACTTTGGTGGAAAAGCTCCAAGTGGGGAAATTCAGAGCTTGTGGCTGCAGAAGTCCTCTCGTCAGGCAGATACTTTTTAGTGCCTTCACTCAGTCAAGATTTCTACCTTCGGACTTAGTGCCTCATTTACAAAGGATTGGCATAGGGCAGTGCCGCAAGTCTTTTTGCGGTGCTGCCGTACGCCATTTCGAAAGGTCAGGAATGCACCGTATTTACAAGATACGGTGCATTCCTGTCCTTTCAGCCAGTGCAGGCCCACAATTTTCAGTCGAGCATCAACACAGGCACCCTTGCACCATGGTGCAAGGGTGTCTGTGTTATTGGCATGATTGTTTTTGTGCAGGTTGATTGAGAGGCCTGCACCATTGGAGCATCAAAAAATGTAATGCTCCGGCGGCGCATGCATCTTGTAAAGGAGGCCGTCTTTTTATGGAGCTCAAAGTTCTCCAGTGGGGCAAGCCTGAAGCTTTATCCAGCAAAGTCCCCTCAAAGTTGGACACTTTTGCTGCGAGGTCCTGCTGACGTTCTCGGGGTATGTCCAAAAATGCCCCAACTTTTCAGCCTTTCTGGAGCAGTTCTATTTGGACTCTTCTAAGGCTCCCAGCAACTCAGGGACAGCACTTAGCGGCCAGGACTGCAGCAGATGCTACCAGCAAGGCCCAGTCTAGGTCTAGTTGCTACTGGTCAGCTGGGCACTTCAGTCAAGATCTCTACCTTCAGACTTAGGGCCTCATTTACAAAGAATTGGCGTAGGGCAGCGCCACAAGTCTTTTTGTGGCACTGGCCTATGCCAGTACAGGAAAAAGGCCTCTTGCAGCTTGCTGTGTTACTGTTGCCACACAGGAGGACAGCCAACTGAACCATGAAGTCTACTTCTCAGTCCTGGGTCCATTCCATCTCTGTTCTTACTCAGGTCTAGATGCATTCTGATGGGGGGCGTGGCCAACCGCGGAACATGGCGGCTGCACTTTAGCGGGGCTCCCGGCCGGGACCTCCTTATCCTGTTATTATAGCCGGTTCCTGGGGGCGAAATCATCCTAGTTCCTCCCCTGTGTGTAGCGGGCACCTCTGGACACATTTCCGTGGGCTTTGTGGCAGCGAGGCTCTGCCGCCTGAACCTGCTACCGGCTGCCGCGGCCCCACTCCGCCGGAGGCCTCCGTTCTCCTGAGGCGCGATTCCTGGGCTCTATTCGGCTGCGAGTTGGCCACCCCGGGGAGGGGGCCAGTGTGGTGGGCCCTTTTCCTGCTCCTGATTGCCCTGGAGCCGAGCTGGCAACGACGGCGGTGCGCCGATCCTATCGGAGGCCCGGTACTTCCTGCGTGAGCAGCCTGGAGGCCTACACACTGCCGTGACTGCGCTGGATGTGGCATTTGGAGTGGCGGTAAGAAGATCGTTTCCCACCTGTGCGGGGGGGCCGTCTCCGGCCCTGGGTGCCCCGGTCGGCGACTCGGCTGTGACCGGCCCTGCATCGTCCGTCCTGTGTCCCTGGCGGGGGTGTGGTGAGATCGCCTGAGGAGACCCCCGTGGCTGTATGCATGGAACCTGGGCCTGGGACCCCTCTGGTGTGGCCTGGGAAGGACTGCTGCCTTGCCTGTTGAGCCCGGCTGATGGTAGGGCGTGTGACGCACTTCTATATCTGTGCTTGCCGCCCTCACCGCTCCACTACTGCCTCTACGATTCGGTCTGTGCCCTCAGATGCTCCCTCTCTGAGTGGGTCAGCCCCTTGTCCCCCTGCTTACCTTCTGGCGGATTTAGCTTCGTGGCTTCGACGGACACGTTGCCTCCGGTTGCCTGTGCGGAGTTGCTGGGGCTGTCGGATGGTCCCTTGTTGCGTGACCGGGGAGGGTCAGCTGGGGCTAGTCTTGGCTGGTAATTGCTGAGGATGTTTGGCGTTCTTGGACGATACTATATTCTCTAGCCCCATGGTATAATCCTAAGTTCAGCGGAAAACGTACGCCATCTCTGCGCCTGAAAGACATTGTCACGACCTGCGGTCCCTGGCCTGAGAGCTACGAGGCACCCTGGATACACTTCTGACTCCCTTGACCTGCTTTGCCCCGGGCCTCCTTACCTGTTCTGTGCTGTGCCTGCCCGCTGTGGCCCTTCACGGTCACGCCCGCTGGGCCTTTCGTTAGCACTGCTCGTCCTTCTCCACGCCATGGGACGTACAAGGGGCAAGCAACCGGACATGTCTGCAGAGGATACTCAGTCTCAGGGGGAAAATGTCTCTGCCTCCCAGGCGTCCTCGATTAGTTGTGTCCCGCCGACGCCCCTGGCATCCTCTCCGGACAAACTAGACCAAATACTAGCGGAGATAAAGGCGTCGCGCCAGGCTATGGCACACCAGATGGGCACCATCACTACCAACCTTAATATCCTGCGGGCAGACCATGCCAAACTCTCGGACCGTGTGAAAGACCATACACAGGCCCTTACAGAACTGGTCCCACAGCAGAAAGCACACTCCAAACAGCTGGCGCAAATGCAGACCCAGCTCGCCGCCCTTCTTGATAGGGCGGAGGATGCGGAGGGAAGGGCTAGGCGCAACAATATTCGCATCATAGGTATGCCGGAGCGGTCAGAGGGACCCGATGCGACCCGCTTTGTTGAGCAGTGGCTTCGAGACCATGTGGCCCCGGAGGGTCTTTCCACTTTCTTTTGTATTGAACGTATATATCGTATCCCCGCCGGCAAACCAACAGCGGGCCTTCCGCCCCGACCACTCATTGCCCGAGTCCTTAACTATAGGGATCGCGATCATTTACTCCAGCAAGCCCGCGAACATGCACCTCTCCAGTATGAGAACTCTCGAATTTCCCTTTACCCAGACTACACTGTATGGGTGCAACGGCAGAGAATCTCCTATCAGCCACTCAAGAAAAAACTTCAGGCTCTCAATTTATCCTATGCTCTACTGCTCCCCTCCCGCTTGAAAATCATCTATCAACAGAAGGCTCACTTTTTTGACTCTCCCGAAGCAGCTGATACATGGTTAGAGTCTACCCTGCCCCCCAGTCTTTGGACGGTATTGACCAGCGAATACGGCAGCTACCATCGCAGCCACTTAAGACGAGGCCCCGTCGCACCAGACCGAACCGAGGGGGCTTGGCTCGGAGGCCTACATTAGTCCAGGCTGTTGAGGGACAGGAATCTGCACTACTGGCTGCTGCTTCTTTCCGGGACACCACGCGGGTTACGTCCCCGGAGCAGTCGGACGACGACCCCCTGCCGTCTGACTCCGAGGGCACTGATGCCCTATTTCCTTCGATAACGCCTCAAATTGTGAAGGACTTATATGGGTAGCCTGCTTGTATCGCTACTGTGACTTTAATTGCTTAATCAGTATGGCTAATCTTCCTTTTTTCTGTTTGCAGGGGGTGGATTACGCTATGGGTAGCAATGTACATGCTCATCTCTTCTGCCGTCCCAGGTTTTCCTCTTATTTGTATGTGCCCTGGGGCCTGCACTGCACGCAGGGATTGCTATGTTACGTACATGTAACTTTAAAAAATGTTTCCTTCCCCCAGGTTCGACATTTCCATCTTATTTCATAAAGGTCCCGGCCCGGGGTATACCCTTGGCATAGCCGGAATGATCATGCTTTCTTCGGCGCTCACCCCCCCTGCAGTTTCTGCAGTATATAGCAGTTTGACTGTACTGCGTTATTGTGTTAGTTTGGACCAACTTAGTTTTATAGCTGGCCCTAGTATTTCGGGGGTTTGTTTAATGATGGGAAGTTTGTTCCTGGTTCAGGTCATATTGTCTCTTCTATTGTGCTCCGTGACTTGGTGCGGGTGTGCTGTTACGAAATCCTCACATGTTATAGCTGCTTTGGGTAACTATAAACTGTTAACCTGGAATGTTCGGGGAATGGGGTCTGTGCATAAAAGACACCGTATTTATGCTCAGCTGAATAGGCGTAAAATTCATATCACATTCCTTCAAGAGACTCACCTGACTGATTCGGAAATCTCCAAGATGCGTAAAAAATGGAGGGGGCAGTTTTTAATACCTCCTATTCTGCGTTTGCTAGGGGGTCCTTGATCTGGCTCCGACATGGGGTGCCCTTTACCTTGATAGACCAGCGGGTGGACCCTGAGGGGCGCTATGTCCTGCTGTATGGGCGGTTGGATGGTTCCCCAGTGATTTTGGGTTGTGTGTATGCCCCAAATTCTGACCAGAATGCCTACCTTACCAAGCTGAATACTGTCCTATCAGATTGGGCGCATGTTCCTTGGATTCTTGGGGGCGACTTTAACTCGGTCCTAGACATTCACTTAGATCGTTCACATCCCCCATTACGAGGTGCGATACCCACTAAACACGCAGATTTCTTACACGCTTGGGCTACGGGTTGGTCCTTACAGGATGTCTGGCGTGCTCATTACCCTGGTTGCAGGGAATATTCATTCTACTCCCCTCCACACCGATTGCATACTAGAATTGATCGCATATTCTGCACTACACTGTTGATGCCCCAAATGACTGAATCTACATATTTGGGGAAAACATTGTCTGACCACAACCCTATGGAGATGACACTGGCATGGGGGAAAATTCCCACCCCGGTCCCCACTTGGCGGCTCAGGCCACAACTGCTGGAAGATGCGGTCTTTCGTGACACTCTGGGCACCACTATCACTAATTATTTCGCCGAAAACACTGGGACGGCCTCATCCTTCCTGACGGAATGGGACGCCTTCAAAACTGTTGTCCGAGGCACAACTATTGGCGCTGTGGTGGGAGCCCGGCAGGAAGTCCACAAAAATCTCGTCGCGGTGGAGGCCTCTCTTAATCGACTTGAGACTGCGGCCCTTACGGACCCGTCACATCTCCCGCCCCTTCAGGAGGCCAGAATCAAACATGCTGAACTGTTAGAGCAACTCCGATTAATAGATCATAGGTCCTATACTCAGTACAGTCATAAAGACGCTGACAAATCGGGGACTCTTCTGGCGCGTCTGATTAAGGACTCCCCTACTCCAGTGCCCATTACTGAAGTTTATCTTCCTGACAGAACGGTTGCGTCTACCCAAGCGGCCATTAATTTAGCATTCTTTACCTACTATCGAAGCTTGTACACTGCCCCTACTACTGCCTCGTCTCAGGACACCGAGGTTTTTCTCCATGACCTGCCCTTCCCTCAGTTGTCGGCTGACATCCAATCTGAATTGGACGGTCCCATAACTGCCACGGAAATTCGGGAGGCTGTTCGGGCCTTACCCAGGAATAAGACCCCTGGTCTAGACGGCCTGCCCGCGGAATTTTATGCACTATATGCTGAGAAGCTGGTCCCTTACCTCCAGATCCTTTACAACACGGCACTGGAGGAATCTGCTTTACCCCTAACGACCATGCAAGCATTGGTGACCTCTCTCCCTAAGCCCAACAGAGATCCCCGCGATATTTCCGGTTATCGCCCACTTTCCTTATTGAACACGGAATACAAGATACTTAGTAAATTATTGGCTAACCGACTACTGCCTTATCTTTCTAAACTGGTTCATATCGACCAATGTGGTTTCGTTCCGGGCCGCAACACTTCCCTCAATATAAGACGGCTCCATTATGTTATGGAGGTAACGGCGGCCACGTCCCCCACGGCAGGATGCATTTCCCTTGATATGCAACAGGCCTTTGATACCCTCTCTTGGCAGTACATGTGGGCCACCCTGGAGCGGTATGGTATTCCCAAAGGTTACCTAAAATGGGTGCAGCTCTTATGCCACGCCCCGACGGCGCGTGCCCGTACGGGCGCCCATATTTCCGCACCCTACTCCATAACTAGAGGTACCCGGCAGGGTTGCCCCCTATCGCCTCTGTTATTTGTACTGGCGATAGAACCTCTTCTTCTCCGCCTCCGGATGGAGGCTGGAGATCTCGGGATTCTGCTTAACAACACAACACACATAGTTTCTGCCTACGCAGACGACCTGATCCTCTTTTTTAAAGACCTTAGCCTTAATTTAGATCCCGTCCCGTCTATTTTCAAACGGTTTGAATTAGTTTCTGGCCTGGCACTTAATGCTACTAAGTCTTACGCCTTTTTTATGCGGTATCGGGACAATCCAGACCCTATCTTATTTGGTAAATTAACCTTACAGACAGTGCCCGATACGTTCAAATACTTAGGAATTCAAATCTATAGAACTCCACAAGACCTAATTGACGGCAATATATTGAAGGCGATTGCTTCCCTTCGAAGACAGGTCTGCTTCTGGGTATCCCTACCTCTGTCAGTGATGGGACGAATTGCACTTTCCAAAATGGTGATGCTTCCTCGTCTATTATATTATTTTGCTAACTTGCCTGTTGTGATTCCGTCTCCCATTTTTAAAGTATTAAATACATTACTGACTGAACTTATTTGGGGCAATGGTCGCAGAAGAATAGCATTGGCAAAATTGCAACTGAGACCGGAGGAGGGGGACTGGGAGCGCCTGATTTTAAGGCGTATTGCCTGGCTAGTCAGCTACAATGGCTCTCCTACTGGCTGTCGGGTCGTCACCTGCAGGAAATAGACTATACTCCCCGTCTCTTGAGCCAGGGCACTCTGCATAGTATGCTCCTGCCCAATGGCAGGGTCCCGCACACTCTCCCTTCTTTACTTAACACGGCTCTCCTCTACTGGAAACAAACACTCAATTATACCAAACATGCCATTCCATACTCCGACAATGTACCATTACTGGGAATCCCCATCGCTACCGGGATAGTCACTGCTAAAAGGTTATCCTCATGGACGAGTGAGGGGGTCTCGACGGTGGGAGCGTTCTTTATTGAGGGCACCCTGACTGGCCATGCTGACTTTCAGCGTGCTCAGGGAGTGCCCTCGACTTTATTCCTTTTACACGCATCACTTGCTCGTTATATTAAATACCATTGGGCCCCTGACGGGTCAGAACCTCCGTCACATGCTTTAGTCTGTGCAATGCACCTAATGGGGGCGGGCCGACACCTTATCCGTTGGCTGTACCGGGGTATAAGGACTCATTCCAGTACGCCCTTACTCTTACTCCGCACCCGATGGTCCTTGGAACTCAATAGAGAATTTACAGATAAAGAATGGGCCTTGATATTGGAATTCCCTAAGAAAGTTTCCCGCAACGCTCGTTTTAAATATATCCAATCAATGATCTTGCATAGAGCGTATCTTACACCGCACCGCCTTAATGTAATATACCCGGACGCTCAACTCTCCTGTCCTAGATGTCAGGAGGCGGACGCAAACCTCATTCACATGCTCTGGGCTTGTCCTAGACTTCGTTTTTTCTGGCAGGTCGTCACGTATATCATTCGGCAAGTCACAAATACTAGTGACTGGTCATCTCCAGAAGCCTGTCTGTTGGGTCTTCATGGACGCCCCAAGAGACACAAAGTACAGTTGAAGTTTGCTGACTTGGCGCTACTTGTTGCTAAGCGAGCAGTCACGATGCGGTGGAAATCTGCCTCCCCTCCTGCGACACTGTACTGGCACACGGAATTGCTACGCTGGGGTGCAGCTGAAAGTACCATACTCAGGCAGGAGGAATCCCGAGGCTTGCGTAAAAGTCCTATTTCATTAGAATGGGATCAAATGCTGGAAGTATTCAGAGCTACTGATTCTTTTACGCCCCCGGCGTCACCGATGCCTGCGACCCACCCCATTACTTCCAACACTCCCATTACTCCCGGGCCCCCCTGAAATACTTGCCTGTAATGTTTGTGACCACTGTCAGCTTAATGAATATAGTGTACTAATATGTGACAGTCCTTTCAGTATCCGCCTAGGTTGTCCTTTAATGTCCTCATGTACTATTATGTATCATACGTGTTCTGCGCACGGGGGATAGTCCAATAGGAGTCTGTGTTATTACTCAGTAATGATGAACCAGAGAACAGGGGGTGGGGGGCGTTAGTTATTTTTATATTTTTTGTGTAATGTAGATTAGATTTGAGGCGACAACGTGCAGTTTCTCCTTGTTCATGCCGCACCCGCTACCTGCATTATATGATATTATCATGTACTCTGTGCTTATATTGCATTGTTTACATTATGTGCTGATCACTGCATTGTTTTTTATGTAATGGCATGGATACGCAGTATATGAACGTGTTGACTTGCCTCTCGCTGAGGCCAGGTGTGCTGCGCGGCGACTATTGCCACTGATAGTGGTCTCCTGTACTTTGTCTTATGTTATAAAATCAATAAAATTATGTTAAAAAAAATCAAATAAAATAAAAAAATAGATGCATTCTGATGAACTCTGGGTGAGGTGCTACTTTTGTAGGTTTTACTAGCCACAAGGTAGGGTGACTAACATTTTTAAAGTCATGTTTCCTAAATAGTAAAAATCAAGCTTCACCAGATAATTTTACTTTTTAATTAACATTCGAAAAAGAAGCTGAAGTATTCCCATACCATGTCCCAAATCAAATATAGCAGAGTTATAATTTAATTCTGTCTTTACTTTTTCCCATTAGACTGTTTATGGGTCCATTTACAGTAAAAATAGATTTTGAGTGTTTTTCACTGTAGGGACATGCCAGCACTACATTTTTGCATGTACCCCTTTTAAAACCTAGGGCCTTATTACGAGTCTGGCGGTCCACGTATGCCCAGATTCACGGGGCGCGGCAGTGGTGGTCTTCTGACTGCCCTATTAAGACCAGGGCAGTCGGGCCACCCTGAGACCACTGCAACTGCAAGGGATCGGTGATGTGGCAGTCTTGAGGCCGCATTATGGTTGCTGGGGCGGCAACGGCCCGCCAAGGATTTTACAAGCCTCATAAAAACTGTGGCAGTGAGAAAACACAGGGGGCCCCTGGTGCCTCACGCCATGTGGATGCACACAGGGGGGCACAACATGTACCCCCCCTCTGTGCATGCACGCCAGTAACTGTGCAGGTACTGCCTTTGACGTTCCCATTGTGATGCCTATCTCATAGGCATCACCCTGGGAACACCAGAGAACAGCCCGCAAGACAGAAGAAAACTCCTAATCTGGCGGGCAGTTAAAAACTGGGTTTGGCAGTGTGGGAGCGGGGCGGTCCCGCTCTCCCACCGCCAAAATCGTAATAAGGCCCCTAGGATTCCTACCTTGTGTGCTACAAATCCTACTTAGGGATGATTTATTTAATATTTAAAATTAAGTTTCTTTACTGTCAAAAAGAGTTATTTTGACAGGTTTGCTTGCAGATTCAAAAAGCTGCAGCAGTCAGGCTGCACAGGTAAGTCTTAAGCCATGTTTTCTTTGTCAGACTATTAGATGGCACAACATATGCTGCAGTCCACAGGTGCCATTTAACTTTTCCATGCCACTGATATATTTTCCTACACCATATACTATGGCCTTACTGGTGAGTTAAATAAGCTGATTACGGGTTAGACAAATCTATCATGTTTTATGGGTCTGAGCACATTTTTGGGGCCTGAACAGCACTGCCCCAGTGAACAGGATTCAAACAATGGGAGCGACCAACCAAAAAAAGGTATTCTCACACATGCTTATCCAACCAATTGTGTAGATTCTACTTATCCATTAAAATGTGCCTCAGGCCTTGTCACAGATATTAAGCACTCAATAAAATCACCTTGCATATATGAACACTATGGATAGGAGACTGACATATGCAGTCAGCTGTTTTTAATAAAAAACATTGTAGTGTTCCTGTACCTCATTAAATGTACACTATCAAATTAACTTTCAATTGTGTATTGATTGTTAGTCTTATCACCCAATTATCTAGGTGTGCGTGGTTGGAGGAAGTTATGCCACATATTAAACTGTATTTCTATAAAAATCTGCATCTGTCATCTGAAATTCAATTTCTTCCAACAACATCATCAGGTACTTTAAAAATGCATTGAAGAGCCTTAAAATTCAGACAGGAAAACTGTATATTTTTGGACAAAATGTGAAAGCAGATTCCCTCCTATTTAGAGTTGTGCATTACTGCTATATATTTTTTATAGTTGGCCAAATTAAACCAATTAAACTCATCGGCAGACTTTCTAACCCACTGTACGTAGCTGTGAAGTTAAAATTAGTAAATCTATACTTACCTATATATACTTAACCTTGCTAATTTAGTGGTTGTCGATATTCTGGAACTGATATATTTGTAGGTCGAAGTGAAAAACGTGATATACGGGTGGTACACCACCTCTTTATTTATCCACCTTATAGCGACTTATTATCTGCTTTAAGTATTTTAAGTCTACTGCTGCACCTTTTAGATGCCCAGAAATGTAACGTGATATACATTCCGGAAGTAAGTCGCCCTTGTTTATTGAACAGAGTAGGAAACGGTACAGGACTGATGGATGACAACACCAGCAGGTTCAGCTGTAAAGGCAAGGATATTTACAACTTCGTTGACACCAGCACCTTCTCCGAGTACACGGTTGTGAGCGACGCCAGTGTGGTTAAAATTGATGCCTCTGCTCCCCCTGAAAAAGTCTGTCTGATTGGATGTGGCTTTTCCACTGGCTACGGATCTGCGGTGAAAGCTGCGAAGGTAAATATGGTAATATCGTATCACCGCTAAAAGCTGCCCTTATCAAAAACCTTAGGTCAGATGCACCATTCGTAAACCTGGGGTGTGCAATTTGTACACTGACTGGTTTGGGGCTAAGAATGCAAATTGCAAGGCGACCTATGGGGCATCGTGAATAGTCCAATCACAGAATGCTACAAAATGGCCTGCCCAATAAATATTAATTAGGCAGGTTACATTTGCAACCCCCTATGATTGGTTGCCAATGTAATGCATGGATGGAGGCCTGGAAGGAAAACAGAAGAGCTCCGTCCCTGCAAGTGCTTTCCAAACCAGATTTTTTTTTTAAACAGCTCATGTTCCTTAAACTAACTGGTGAAAACATCGGAGGAAGCAGGCAATGCTTGTTCTCCCTGAGACGGTCAACACCAGTCGCAAAGGGGAATGTGTTGCAAGGAAAGCCCCATCGAATATCGATTTGGAATGGGTTGCAAAACCCACTTTGTTAGTTGGAAAGACTTTTCCCAACTTGCAAAATAGGTTTAGAAATTTTTTTTTAAAGTTATTTTCCAATCGCAAACCCTGCGATTTTGCACATTGCTGGGTTTGCTGTCACAAAATGGATTTGTACATCTGGCCCTGTGTTTATTAAGAAAAGCTAAAACAATATGGATGCAAATGAAATTTATAATTAGATTGTGCCTTGGTTTTACAGACCATGATGTGACACTAAAATACAGACACCAGCCTGATTATGAATTTTGCTTGCATGTGTTTTTTCTTTCTGCAGGTTGAACCAGGTTCCACGTGTGTTATTTTTGGCTTGGGTGGAATTGGGCTATCGGTTGTGATTGGCTGTAAAGTTGCTGGAGCTACCCGTATCATTGGTGTGGACATCAATCCAGAAAAGTTTGCCAAAGCCAAAGAATTCGGAGCCAGTGAGTGCATCAACCCACAGGACCATACCAAGCCCATCCATGAGGTGCTGGTTGAGTTGACAGGTGGTGGAGTGGACTATGCCTTTGAGTGCATCGGACGTGTTGATTCAATGGTAGGTAAATAGAAAACATAACAGGATACAGTCAATCATGCAAGTGGTAGAATACATACAGTTATTTGTAGGAGTGTAGGTATGTTTACGCACCAATTGCCTCTCCCGCCCATTTGTTTTGCTATGACATGGACTTAAAAAAAATTGTCTCTTGTAATCTGTTTGAATCTTTTTACATACCAGTAAGGAGGTAGCCAGAAAAATTAAATATGTCCCTTTTTGAACCATTTCCCAAATGGCACTGAGCTATTTGAGAACTGAGGTGAGTGAGCCTGGCACTGGAAGGTTACTCCACCAAGAGGTTTCTCATAATAACATTTCCCAAGAGGAAATTCTACACCTCAGTTCGCAAAGAATTGGGTTAAAAAGGTAGAGACTGTCCAGAAAGTTCTGCATCGGCACTCATGAAAGAACCAAATTCATCAAGAGTTGTCTACTGAGGCTGACACACAATAGAGATGTTGAAGGGGTCACTTCTGCAAAAACAAATCTTGAAAACATGGGGCCACACCGCATTTTATAGAAGTTTTGAAATACATTTTGTTAAGAAACCAGAGGTTATACAGAAGTTGTGTAGTGAAATCACACAGTCAAGGCTTATCAACCCCATCACCATTTGCAGGGGATCCCAGTCTTTCAATATTTTTGTATTTATTTTAACTTTCCTTTCAGATGTCTTTTCTTCTTTCATTCCTTCTTTTCTATTGTCGTTAATATCCATTTCCAACTTTCTTCTTTCATCTTTATCCCCTTTCTTTATTCCTTGCCATATTTCTGTCCTTGTGTTGGGACTGAAAAGTCCTCTCCCATAGTGTGGGCCTTGCATAAGTTCCACCCTTATCTGTTTGGTACTAAGGTTTGGTGCAGACAGATCATAAGGCACTGAAATGGTTGATGGCTATGAAGGGAGAGAATCCGAAGTTGTAGAGATGGTCTATTTCATTGCAAGGGTTAGACTTTGTTGTGGAGCACAAAGCCGGATTGAGTCATGGGAAGGCTGATGGACTTTCCCGCTGGTTTTACTGATCTGACCACCCAACCTCTCCAGGTTTGGAGTTGGTTCAGGTGTTCTGATCTGGGAGGGGCGTTTGTTGGGATGGAAAAGTCCTCTGCATGGTAAAGACATGTACCCCTGCCATGAGTGCCCAACTGTATCGTTGTTTGGATCTCTAATGATGATTTTTTCTGTCATATGTGAACACGAATCATGCGTGTGCGCCATGGCATAGGCCTGTCTCATGGATTGTGGTCTTGTTGACTGGGATGGGTGCCCAAAGTGCCACCCTCACAGTGGTGGAAGGTTACTGCCTTCACCAGAAGTTAAACAGCACGAGCAAGTTGGTGGCAGCATACCGTGTGATGATTAGTAGTGACCAGGTCCTTTTTACCCTGAGTCATTGAAGTGAAGCCTGCATGCTCAGTCACCATTTTAAAGGTTCCGCTGCTGTGTGTTTAACTCACCTTTGACCTACATCAGGTTGAAGTAGAAGTGCATGCGTAGTGAAAACATGTGCTGAGTGCAGTGAGCGTGCAAGACATACACTACACAGAGGGTGCTGTGTGGAACAGTGTTCGCATGGTAAATGTATGTGCATTGGCAGAGAGTGTTTAAAGTAACAAACTCTGATGCAGTACAGAGAGACTGTAGTATTGAACAGTGTACGCAGACTGAGTCTGTGTGCTGCATGCGGAAATGCTGCTGGTAGCATGGTACATGGGCACAACAATACTAGACCATGGAGTGTGCTGTGGATGTATGCTGTGTGGAGAAATGCCTGCACTGGAACATTACAAGGAGGACCTTGGGTTCACTTTTGGGAAGCTCAGGCCTGTGTGGTGAAAACAAGAAGAGTGCTGGAATCTCCCCCACACGAATTATATATTGCTGCATTCCTGTAATCTGGGTAGGATAAGCACTGGATGAGGGGGATCCAGCCTCTCCCTGTGCATTTCAAAAGGCTCTTTGATTCAGTGACAGATCACAAGGTAAAGGGCCTGGACACATCTCATGAAGAGGGAGAAGGGGCTGATAAGGGAATCATAAAGGGTAGGGCTGAGGGCCCGGGATTAACCTTTGATGCACAGATCACTGTGGCTGATATCCAGGTGTGAACTCTGGTCACTTCCATTAATCATGTTGTAGGTTAATCAACTACGGAGTCCTGTCTGCGGTGACAGACATCTTTAGAAAGGAAGTATGAGGGGGGAGAGATGTCCATATCAAAGAAACAGACCCCCAACATAAAACCTCAAAGGTCCAGACCCTAAATCACATTATGTGTCTGGTAAAGAACTATAAGTAGGAGAGTCTGAGCTCTCATACTTTGTCATCTGCCAAGCAGCTAGCCGGGCTGCATGAGGAGGGGAAGCTATGCAAAGCTTCTGCCTGTGACCAGAACTAGGGGTCTAGCCTGCTAGTCTCCCTGCTGGGTGAGGGGACATCACCCAGGGAAACCAAGATCACCTGCCCTGGAGTCTGGAGCACAGTACCTGTCTGCTCGCCAAGACCAGTGTGCCTGGGAGGGAGAGGAGCATGTTGGAAGAAGTGAAATCCAGAGGGGAGCTAAGACATCTGGGGCTCCTAAGCGAGGTGTGAGGAGCAGTGCTGCACTGATCGGGCCATGGCCCGTGTGCCGCTTAGTGAAGTTTGGCGACTCCCTAAGCCAGGAGGGGCCGCTGTGCACTAGGACAGTGCAGCACTGATCGGGCCATTGCCCGTGTGCAGCGTTGTGGAAGTTAGCGACCCCGTATGACAGGAGGGGCCGCTGTGTGCCAGGAAGCTGTGCCGCATTGATCGGGCTGTCACCCTTTGCGGGAAGTTGCCTCAACCCCGTGTGCCAGGAAGGGCCGCGAAGGAGGCAACCTGAGGCTAGTGTGACCGGACAGTGAGGTTCGTTGGAGTGACCACGTATGTAAGGAGGGGCTCCTCGAAGCACTGAGGCCAGAGGTCCGGGCCGTTGCCGTAACGCAAATTGCTGCTACAACCAAGACGAGGGAGGCTTTGTATCCAAGGAGGCCCAAGGACCAAGGAGACACCGTCGGAGCCACTCCAGAGCAAAGAGACTGCCCCATCCCGAGCGAGGAAGGAAAAGACTTAACACGTGTGGCTGGAGCCGGAGCAACTCCAATTATCAGTATGCTGGTAAGTGCGGTTCAAGAGAGAGAGCATCCGCCTGCCAGGATATGCGCATGTGAACGCGTGCAGCCCAACTTTCCCAATCCGGGCCAGGACTGTGCCGCTGCCAGAATTCATACCACCGGAGCGGGTAAGCTGAGAACTGGGCCACCCAGGCCCCGGGAATATGCCGCCTTTGGGTTTTTTCAACCCTACTTGACTGCTAAGCGACTGCACCTTTTTAGCTGAGTCCAAGAGAGGGAAACCCCGTGAACAGGGCCTAGTAGTTTAAATTCCCTGGATGTTGCCACATGTGAGTGGGGAATAACAACACACTGTGGCATGGGAACTTAATAGCCCCGAGGGTGGCCTGACAACTACTAGGGTGCCTACTAGGCATGGGCAGTAAACTACACTCCGCCAGCGGAGTTAGGAGAGTTTGCCGCACTCTGCTTGGTGCACGAAGTTCTGCAAAAAATCAGTTACCACCGCATAGCGGAGTTTACCGATGCGGCAGCGCCCACCTCTAGTATTATGCTTATTTTTAATTTATTAGTTAATGTTTTGCATTGTTCTAGAGGCGAATTTCGGAAGCTGGTGTGGTGCAATTTAAAACATGCTCTCAGCTTGACACAGAGCATGAGCAAGCTAAAGCATACATGCCCTTGTTACTGTCTCATGCGCACAGAACCAGCCATTAGCATGGGTGAGCTAGGCCCACGCTCGGCACGCTGACCTTAAAATGGGTGCGAGAGCAGCCATCTCCCTGCAATCTGGCTCAAAAGAAAAGTGTACCCCTACCATTTTGCCAACACACTGACAATTCACTGCATGGGTTTTTCTGCTACTGTGAGCTCCGTCAGTCCGCTGGCTTTATCATGCATGCAAAACCTTCAAAATTCTTTACATGTCAGCTCTGACAAGAGCCTCACAGCTGCTTCATGTTGTATATGCTTTCAGCGCCAGCTGGCATTGACCTGAAACGCAATTTTGCAAGTGCACCACCTGAAGTGATAAAAGACTGAGCATAACATAGAAAAAACAGGAGGCTATCAAAAGAGGCTGAACATGGACAGCACCTGGGTACGTACATGGAAGCCTCTTGTGATGAAGCACAAGAAAAGTGCACACTCTGGGAGCTTGAAGCTAACTCCGCATGCCTGTACATAACCTTCTTGATTGCTAAAATATTCTCCTGTTCGACATATGTATGTTCAACTGCTTTAGATTTCAGGGAGATTTCCCAAAAAAGCACATCAGTAAGAGATCGCTGAAAACAAGACTGAAAAAATCACTACAAGCGCTAGAAAGCACAGGCCATCGGGTGACATCTTCCATTAGTTCATAACACGAAAACAGTCCTTGGGTCTATAGAATGAAGTATGAATAGTTACCACTGTGTAGACTCTGACACCTGTATTTTAAAGGAGAGATCCCTTTTAGGATGAAAACCCTCACTCACCTCGCGGTGACATGCTTCATCATTTGGGTTTCTCCTCCTGGTGGAAAAGCATAGTTCCACCAGGGGCTACAACTCCCTCACTGTGAGGAAGGAGCTCAGGGATGTTTTAGTATGTTGAAGACTCTATACTCACAAGGATGCTAAAATCCCGTGATGGATCAGGTAAGCAAGGAAGTGCAGCGCAATTGCAAAAAGTGTGAATTAAAACTACCTAGTGGCAACAAAATAGACAGTCTTTATTCACTTGCTGACACTGGTAGGGTTAAAAAGCAGTGCAAACAGCAGTGTGAAAATTATACTGCTGAGTTATTTACACCACGGTCAACATGTTTCAGCCTCAATGACCTATCTCAGTATCTAGGCTTTCGTCAGGACCAAGAGTAGAAAAACAAAGCTGCTGCTAAATGTGAAAAGGTGTAAAGAAACGAATGAAAAAATACTAGACCAGTAATCTCATGTTTCCTGTAGTATTACTGGACAGATCCAAATTTTTGGAAAACAACCCTCACCTTTACCTGGTAACAACTCAGGGAAGGGGGCCCGCTCTATCCGTCGGTACCCCGTCGTGGTACTCGAGTTGCGACCGGATTACTACTGCCCTATGGCCCGAATGCAACAGGGGCCCCTATAGCGTGCTCTTTGTTTCTGCTCCGCCACAGTTTTCATGGCGGCCTAACCGCCATGAAAACTGTGGCATGAGGAAACTCCTAATATACTCGGCAGTGCCGCAATGGCTCAGCCAGAATATTAGGGCCTCTCACTGGTGTCATACGGTGCGTGGACTGCCAGTCTGGCGGTCCAGGTACGGCCACAACGGGTTCGACTGTCTGATGGACTGCCAAACTCGTAATCAGTCCCTAATTACTTTAGAACTCTACTGCCACCTAGTAGATAATAATAAAGTCTTAGAAATATCTTTTGAAGTTGATGCAATTTATTTTGATGTGTTCTCAGTGCTCAGGAGTCAGGACTCGGAACTCTGCCAGCTGGTGGAACTCTGTGGAATGCAGCAGAGTTTTTTGGGAACTCAGTGGACTTCAACCAAGTGAAACTCTGCGAGCTCCGCTCAGGCCTAGTGCCTACCTCAAAGGGGACTGTGTTATTTCATACTGAATGTCGTTTACTTTTGCATGTGTAAATTTAGAATTAAAATACTTCTTTTATACAAAATAAGTATTTGACTGAACTTTGATCTATTGTGTGCTCTGTGTGCACATTGAGTTATGGGTCATGTTCACTGATCTGTATCTACGCTTCCCTCCGAGGGAAGCTTGACTGCTTGCACTACATTACCAATTGAGACTCAGGTGAAGAAGGAGGCGCTTGACCCAATTGAGCGGGATCCATAGTAGGATTGACCCCCAGACATCAGTAGTAAACAGCCTCAACCATCTCGGTTGGCCCAGTAACACCTGCTTGCCCCGTGGCCCTCTGAACGTGGTTCTGACACCTTGTTTCCATTGTTCAATCTTTCTTTCCATCTTAACTTCTGTCCATCTATTTTGTTTATATGCCTTAATTTCTTTCCATATTTGTGTTCTCTTTTCTTTCCACCTTTCCCATCTTTTGCATCCCATTTCTGTTTCCACCTTATTTTCTTTCTTTACTTCATTCCTGCTTTACTTCCTTGTTTGCTTGCTTCCTTCTTTTGCTTCACCCTTACCATTGGTTTTTCCATCTTTTTCTCCTCCTTTCTTTCCATCTTTTCCCCCTCCTTTCTTTCCTTCTTTCCATCTTTTTCTTCACTTTAATTTCCCCACCTTTATTTCTGTCCCTTCATTCCTCCCTTCTCTCCATCCATGTTTCAGTATTTTCAGTATTTTTACTTCTTTTTTCCTTTCTAGTTTTCTTGTTGACTTTGATATCTTTTTTCCCTCCTTCTCTGCAGCTTTTTATATTTTTAAATCCATCGATCCATCTATCTCCTTATACTTTTCTGTCTTTCTCACATTATTCTCTCTATCCATTTATTAGCTTTAATCCATCTGCTAATTTATATTTTCTCTCCATACTTCTGTCTTTTCCTTACTTGTTTTTTTCTATCCATCCATTTATCCATCCATACGTCTGCCTGTCTTTTTCCTCCCTCTCTCTCCATCCATCCTGCCATTCATCTGCATTCCTTCCTTCCATCCCATCAATCCATCCATCCATCTCTCATCCATTCACCTCTCCATCCATCCTTCCATCTCATCAGTCCATCCACCCTCCTACCTCTCAATCCAGCCATCCTGTTCCCATTCATCATTCCTTTTCATGCTTCTTCTTATCCAGCCTTCTTTCCATCCACCCACTGTTCCCCATCCACCCACCATTTTCCAGCCACAATTCTTTTCATTCACCCCTCCTTCTCTCATCCCGTTCATCCACTCTTTGCTGCCTCCATACATGCATCAATCCTTCTGTCTGTTCATTCCTTCTGTCTGTTCATCCATACATGCATCAATCTAGCCTTCTATCCATCCATTATTCTCTCTAACATCCTTCCTTTTCTCTTTCCATCCATCCACTCTTTTTCTATCAATCCATTCATCCATCCACCTATTGTCTTTCCATTCAACAATTATTCTTCCCAACCATCCTACTCCCCATCCATTCTTCTCTCTATCGCACCATCTCTTCCTTTCGTGCCCATCAAAGGTTCAGCATGCTATTATCTTGCAGTGGTATTTATAAGCTTCTCTTTTGAGGCCAGCGTCACCGATCAAAAGTCAAAGGAGCCATAAACAGCAAAATTAATGTTTATGTCGCTGAACTCCCAATTGCACCCCAACCTGCTCAAACTGCTACAGTGGGGGGTTGTAACACACCATATTCTTCCTTTTATCTTCATGTCCTCCTTTATTTTCTTCAGTTTTTTTCTTCTGTCATCCTCATTTAGGTATTTTGCCATCTTTCTTTTCTTCCTTCCCTGCATCAGTCTATCAGTCTTTTTCTTCTTTCTTTCCTTACTTATTTCTGACTTTAATGTATTTCTTTCCCTCCTATCTTCCTTCTATCCATTGTTCTTTGTCTTTTTTCCATTAATCCATCTATACTTCTGTACATCCTTCTGTCTTAATTATCCATCCACAGTTTTCTCCATCATGCTTTATTTTATTCATTCACCCATCCATCCTTCATTCCACTCTTGCATATTTCCTTTCTTTCTTTCTTCACTTCACCCATCTATCAACCCAACCATTCATCCATACAGCCTTCTGCCCCTCCTCGTTTTCTTCTCTCCATTCATCCCTTCCCTCATCCATCCCTTTTTTCCCTCTGTAGATCTCTCTATCCTCTTAATTCTTCCTGCCATTTGTCTATCCCTCCGTCATTTCTTCCATCCATCCATCTCTCCATCCATCTTACTTTTCGCCCTCCCATCTCCCCGTCCATTCATCTCTTCGTCTGTCCTTTTCTCTGTGCTTCCCTCAATCCATGCATGTATCCATCCATCATCTTTCCAACCATCCATCGATACTCTCCAACTATCTTTCTTTCATTACTTTAATCCTTCTATCCATCCACCCCCTTCTCATTATCCGTCCTTCTATCTACCACTCTGTTCCTTTTGTGCTCTCATTTCATTTGTTTTCCCACCTAAAAGCCCAACCATTTTATCCTCGTATAGTGATATTCAGTTAGAAGCTTTTCTTTGGAGACCAACAGTGAAAGGAGCTATAAACAATAATCGAAATGTTTTATGTTCCATAGACCTCCCCAATGGTACCCACCACCCATTCAGGCTGCTGAAGTGGGAGGTTGATGATGCCCCCAACAAACTAGTGGAAAAGTAGCAAATATTAACAAGCCATAATTTCTCTGAAGCCGGGGGTGGTGCACATTCTTTCAAAATGATGGTCTCATCATGAGCTTTCCTTGCTTTTATACATTCCAATCTGTTGTGTCTTTCTAATTTTCTTGCTCCTCGTGTCTCTCTTTCACTTTCTCTTTGTTCTTCTGTCCCTCTGTATGTCTACATATCTGTGAGAGGCTGGCTCAGTATATGATGTACACTTATGTAAGTGGACACCTTGCACTGACCCAGACAACACTTATGGTGATTTTAGTGGTCTTAGACAACCTTAGAAAGCTCTCTAAGTGGTAGCTGTGGAGAGCAGCCTTCAGGCTTAGTCCAGAAGGAGTGTAAAGCAGCTTGTTTTACCAGAGTGTAATCTTATAGGTATAGATTACGTGAAAAAGAACCACACAGTGTATTTATAAAAATTTGTATTTATTATAGACACTCACTAACACATACAGAAACCTCCTAACCGGAGATATACACAATGCACACAATACTTTGCAACAGAAACAGGTAAGTAGCACAGAATACACAGTGGTCCCCAGGGGGATACCAAACCATCTACTAAAATAGTGGTATGCGAACCACGACTCAAATCAAGACAATAGGAGGAGGATGTAGAAGTGCCGGGGACCCAAAGAACCACCCAAGGTGAGTATCTAGGAGCCCCATGGAGGTCGTGTGCAGTGTAGGAAAACGACCACGTTCTCCGTACAAATCAACGTGTAAGTCGCTGTTGAAATTTTAAAGAAAGAGGACCCTTCATAGTGGACTCTGAAGAAACCCCATGGAAGACAAGATGTTGGAGAGCCACCCCACCCGTGGATACCCTTGGAACCAGGTTAACTGCACCAGGGAAGCCGGGTGCATAGGTGTGAAGTGGCGTCGGAAACCGTTGTCGAACTCAATTGAAGACTTCAGGAAGATGCAGCTGCTGGAGAAGGTGAAAGTGTCCGGTGGAACCCAAAGGTGGATTCAAGATGTGAAGAACCTGCAAGCAGAGGGGACAGAGTCTATGCCACTCAGGAGTGACCAGTAGGCACGGAAGATGAATGCCCACCCATGTCGGGTGTTGCAGGAGAGCTGCCAGTGACCTTGGAACTGCAGCTGTGTGGACCAGGCAATGCAGTGGAAGACCAGGAGCCGTACACGAGCTGTCCCACGTCGGATGTCGAGACTTGAGGGGTGGGTGACCGGCGGGAGCACCAACAAGCCTTGGCAACTGCAACCAACATGGAAGTTGAAAAAGGTGCAATGTCGGGACCAGCAAGGTCCAGGAGACTCGCCACAAGCAGGGGAGTCAGGGCAGGCCCTGAGCAATCAGGCACAGGAGTCACAAGAGGACCTCGAGCAGCTCACCAAAGAAGCAGGCCCACGGTGCAAGCAATGCGGTGTGGTCAAAGATTCTGGTCACTGGAGATGCTTGAGGTTGGGGCTACTTGGAGCCCGAAGATCTTGATGGAAGGAAGCCAACAAGCCTTTGCAACGGCAAGTCGACACGGTGCACAGGGGTCCAGTTCCTGAGGCTCTGACGAGGGATATTGGCCTCAAACTTGGTGAGAGGACAAGGCAGGCCTCGAGGGATGTGGAGAACCACCATCTGTGTTGCTGAGCCTTTCGGAGTCCCACGAGAGCCCAGGATCAGCAGACCGGTCAGCTTAGTTGCGGTGCCTGCAGATGCAGGGAAGTGACTCCTTCACTTCAAGGGAGATTCCTTTAGGTGTCTTGGATGCCCACAGGCCTTGGAAGGTTTCCTGTATGGAGCACAGGCATGGATGTTGCAGAAGATGAGCAGGGCGAAGAGATCAGGAGCAGCAGGAGTCTTCCAGGTTGCAGCCTTGATGCCCAGAGCAAAGTCCAGCAAAGTCCAGAGTGCCCAGACGGTCGAAGTTGAAGTGGTGTCTGAATTGAATCGTGTCCCACGACGAATCTAGGGACCCACCCTCAGGTAAGCCCTTAAGTACCCTAAGGAAAGGGTTGGGACGATTAAGGGTTCCCTCCCAGGGGAGGGGTTGGACAGTGGGGAGGATACTCCCATGTCCTTTGTCCAGTTTGGCGCCAGAGCGGGAGCCAACGGCTCCCTGAGCTGGTTTGAACTGGACTATGCAAGGAGGGCACCAAGTGTGCTCTTCAAGCAGACTGAGTGGCGCTGGCAATCGCTCCCACCCGGCCCCAATACACTAAACCCTGTCTGGGAGGTGGTCACACCTCCCTGAGACAGGATACCTATTGTTCTGCCTTCCCCTGCTCAAGCTTGGTCAGCAGGAGGGCAGAATCGTGTCTCTGGTCGGCAGCAGCCATGTTGTGCTGTCCGGGTCTAGAAGACTGGTACCGGGAGCACTGAGGGCCTAACGGAGGGCCTTTACAGTGCTTGGAATCATACCTCCCACACCATTTATGGTGTGGGGGTATGATTCCAACATGTTTGATACCAAACATGATAGGGTTTGTTACAGCCAGGTTCAAGAGGGTCATCGCGTAATGATGGCGTGCCCCTCTATATGTTACAAGGCTGTCTCACTTACAACCCGGGCAAATGGACTCCAAAGGCTGTAGGGGTGTCCTGCTCATGCAGGGGCACCTTCACACTTAGAACCGAGCACCCTGCCTTCAGGATTGCAAAGGCCTGCTGTAGGGGTGACTTATAGGTTTTAAGTGCAGTGACCCTAGTATAGGGAATCTATATCTTTCGTAAGTAGGGTTAGCCCCAACTTACACAGGCTGCAACGGCAGGCCTGTAGTGACAGTTTGAATGGTCTCCCATGGGTGGCATAATACATGCTTCAGCCCATGGGGGACCCCTGGGGTACCTATGCCCTGGGTAATACCATATACTAGGGATTAATAAAGGGACCCCAGTATCCAATATGGGATGTACCTAAGTACTTACCATAACACTTTAGGGGAGAAAGCCGAGAGACTGGGGTCCTGATTAGCAGGATCCCAGTCAGACTAGTCAGAAACAGCATAGCACCAGGCAAAAAGTGGGCGTAACCATAAAAGCAGATCCTACTTTCCTACAATAGCTCTTTCTATTTCACTGTTTCTCCTTATGCCTTTCCCGCCCTGTCTCTCCCACTCACATTCTCTCTCTCTCATTCTGTCTCGCTACCTCTTTTTATATCTTTCTATGTGTATCTCACTCAGTCTGTTATTTTGTCTCGTATCTCACTATGACTAACTCTCTTCTCTGTCTCACGCTTTCTCCTTCTCCCTGTCCCTTTTGCTTTTAATCTTCCCTACACATACGAACGCCCACACACATGCAGATGCACACTCATGAACATGCTGATGATACACATACACACAAGCACACACACAAACGTGTCATTTATTTTGGGAAGGTGAAGTGGCTAAGTGAAAAAGGTTGCCTCCTCCAGAAAACGTGTCTTGTTGGATTTGCTGCCAGAACCTGACTCACAAAGATTGGTGTATGAGTAGGTGTAACTAACACTTTTAGCACTCCTGGCTTACTCCTGAATTTCAGGGGAACGCCAAGAGAACTTCTATCTCACTCCTGGAATTACAGGAGAAAGCCAGGAGTAAATCACAACAAAATCTTTGTGAATTGGGCCCATGGTGTTCACCTTAGCCTAGCACATGTGGGTGCATTGCTTCCTTAAATTGAAGTGTGGTGTAACACATGCTCACACTTATTATTCTTCAGACGGTAGGTAGGTATCTAAATCTGGCAATTAATGTGGTATTGAATGGCTTTCATTTGCTCTGGCGGTTTACCAGAGACGATTTACTCGCTCCCGACTCGAGAATCCATTACGGATCTCGGAGAGATTGATCTATGCATCAATGCCTATTAGGAGCTGAATTGTGAGCTCCAATACTTTACGCCCTTGATTGAATTTCTCCCGGGCTCCTAAGGCCAGAATAATAAGGGCCCTATTTTTACCTCTCGATACTACATTAATTGCCAGATTTAGATAACTGCAATTGAGTACACATCTCACCATAATCACAGGCTGTTTTCTGTGACAGTCCTGATGAAGACCCACAGTGATGTTTTTTAATTAAACAAATAAAGGGTCAAAACATCGACTGATAATTATTGGTGCTCCCTATTCCTGTCAAGCCATTTTCATTTCCAAGTTAAAAAGGACATTTGCCTATGCAGCCATCTGTTTACTTGGGACACCCTAATGATTAATTTATGTAACCTTTGTATCATTGTATGTGTTTATTCTGTCTTGGTCCTCATTTTTGTTCAGCTTTGTATTTTCCATTATTGTATATGTTCCATAACAGTCCTGTGTGTTTTCTGTGACATATTATTACTTTTTGCATCACTTCACAATATATGATTGCTAATATACAGTGTTTACAAAGTCTCTCTTTGGTGTCTTATAGTATTATTTTGTTCCCATTGGGGCGCAATTGATTTGAAGAATATTTGATATGAATTCATGTTTTGTAGAGGAAATATATCCTCCCCCACAGAACCAATTGTTGTTGCATACTACTAGATTTACCAGGTTCTGAGTGATACTGGGTCATCCCATTACTCTTAATGAGCCCTGCTGTTGGCCACTGCTGGAGTGAGTCCTGATCCCCAAGAGGGGCCCTCCTGGACCCTTGGATCACATCAGAGTGTACTCCTCCTGCTTCAAAACTGAGCTACAGATAAAAATCCAGAGGTTTGGAGCCCTTCTTGACCACAAGTTGGCTCCTCCCGTCAGCTGTGATCGCAGCATCTCCTGCCAATGCGAAGTTCCAACGGAGACCTGCTCTTCATGCCAAACAGCAACCGCCTGCGTCTCCCACCAAAGCGAAGCTCTGGGAGTGACCAGCTCCTTACACCGACAAAGATCTCCCTGTAGCCCCCGCCAATGTGAAGCTCCAGCTGAGGCTTCTCATGTGGACTTGAACTTTGAGAAAGTAAACTCTTTACCAGGAAGAGCCTTGTCCCTGTGCCCGACCCATCTCCATCGCGGTCAGCCTGAACTTGTGAATTTGACCCGGTCCAGTGCAGCCACATAATCGCAAGTGGCACTTTGTGTTTCTTGGTACTATTTTTACCTGAAACAGACATTTCAAAAGTCCAGTTCTGCTTATTGGATTTTTGTCATTTTAGTGCAGTTTTATTTATTAAATTGTAATCTTTTTTTTAAGTTGGTTTGGGATTTTTCTTATGGTGTGTTTTCCCTTTATTACTGTTTGAGTGCTGCATAAATACTTTATACATTGACTCTAAGTTAAGCCATACTACTGGGCCAAGCCACCAGAGAGACAAGCACAGGTTTATTTAGTGACCCTTGTTGTTCACCCTTATATGGACTGTGTTTATTACTTGAGTGGGGTATTCTCGACCCACAGGCTGGCACTGGGTATAAGAATGGCACCCTCAGAATCAGCCAGGCCCTGCACTTAATCTCCGCATGTGCCCTACTACCCGCAGACGCGCATGGATGACTATGTGATGCAACAGCATAAAGGGTATCATTTTAATGAAGGCAGACCTACTGAATTTGTCAAAGGTTCAGGACACCAATATGTAAAAAACAGACCTATTTGGTTTATCAGGGTGTCAGCACATCAACATATATAAAGCAGACTTATTGTCTTTGTCAAAAACTCACCACTTTGCAATGTTTAATAAAATTGATTGTCAAAATATTTTCATGTCTATTAACATGTCTCTGAGATTTTTGAAAATTTTCAGGCCACAAACTACAGCCATAGAACCAACCACAAGGGGTCCCTGCACACCAACTGAAGAGCATACAGTTCCAGCTCAGAGTGTTTTAAAACATGGATTCAATGACCCAGGAAACTTACTGTGTTTTTTTAATGTTGCTGGGGAGCTGCTGCTCTCCCTGTAGCCCTCCACAACATTTACAAAAAGCTTGATGATGCCCCTGCATATTTTAGGTTCACCACCAGCATCAAAAAATATATTTTTTAGAAAAAAATCCTAGCAAGGCAATAAGGGGCGCTCCCCAGATGGATCAATGAATGTGAAATGAGCAACTACTCCACTCATTTATGAATATGAATATTTATTTATTGCAAAACCATTTGCAATGTGACAACATGATTTAAAAAGAGAAAAAGTGGTATAAAACAGAACATTAAAAGGATTTCATTTACAGTTATAACCAATTTCATTGCGTTAAAAGTACACTTAAAATATAAAAGCTTAAAAAAATTAATTATATATAACACATTGTGCCCTGAAGTGTACTTTCATCTACCTACAATAAGTCTATTTTCTTGAGGTGGGAGGGGTTTTATTCTTTTACAAGTCTGGAACGCACTTCCTCCATATATCCTCCAAGTCTGGCCAAGTCAGTCGGTAGGGTGCAAGCAAATAGAGCCACGACAGCTTCTTTTACTGTCCGAACACCTTTGCTTAGCCATATTGGCTTTAGTAGTTTCCGGCAAGATTGTAGCAGGCCCGGACAGCAACACATCAGGTGTATTAATGATTCTGTTTTGTATTTACAGATTCTGCAGCAGATTTTATGTTCAAGAGCTTTCCACCCCGGATTCAATTCTTTTGTTGGGAGTGAGACTAGTCTGGCCCACTGAATGTTTTTTAGGGCCTTTCTCCCCAGTGCTTGGTGTAAGTAAGGCTGGGATTTGTGCTCCATGTATGTAGCAATCATCCCAGATGGACCTCTACCACTCTCGAAGTGAACTAGGTCAGTTTTTCTTGATAGTAGGTAGCATTGTTTGTTGATTACCTTTCTGATCACCGGGTAATTTATGTCCTCTTGACCCCAGTTCTGTGTTGCCAGGCCTAGGATTTCTACTGCCTCCTGCATGTAGACCTGCCATGGGTTCGCAGGTCCTCCACTCCACTCATTTCACATTCACTGTTTTTTTTATTTTAGGAGTAGAGTGTGTGGCACTCCTCCCTGAGCTTTCTGAAGGCCCCTATGCCCCTATGTCCCAGAGTGATCAGTTTTTTTATGGGCATGGGGGCGTGTGGCCTCCCGAGCCTCCAAATGGCCCCAGTGACCCCATCCCCTGGAGCCAATGTTTATTTTGTGGGGAGAGTGGCATGCAGCCCCATTCCCCAATCCATTTAAGGGCCCCAGGGTGGAGCTTTTTGGGGGGGGTGGCATGCGGATTCTCTCCCTGAGCCTTCTAAAGGCCCCAGTAGCATATCTCCCTTGGCCCGTGAAGGCACCTGGGGACCCCAGCCCCCAGGGCTGATTTTTGTTTGGGGGAGGCAGGTGTGGGGCACCTTCCGCGAGCTTCAAGTGGCCACGGGACCCCATCCCCTGAGGTGGAATTAGTTTTTGAGGGGATGGGATGGGGGCGTGGGGCAACATACGTAGATAATTATAATCAAAATGAAAAATAAGAGGTGTATATAAAAAGTAGAAAAGGAGATAGCAACACGAAGATGAACAGACACATTACATGGTAACTAATGTAAAAGACAAATATTTGAAGTGTTTTTACAACAAGGAAGATAATGTACTTGAGCAGAGATATAAAAAAGATGGGGAAAAACAGATGTACTTTGCCCATGGTCCAGGGAGGGGCAAAGACAAGAAAGAAAAGGAAGCCTACAGGAGCTAACAAATAGAAAGCTAGCAAATATTCGTGAAAACGAAAACAACCAATGGTAGGCTGTGGGCAGGCTCTTAGCACACAGTACGCAAATCAAAACATCTCGCAGCAACAGCGCATGTGCTGTCGTAGGCTAGACCTCAAAACCAAGAGACATCGTGTGGAGTATGCTGCTTCTCTCAGCAACTGATTTATGCTGTGCTGCTCAGTGCTACCAAGTGGCTCATGTCATGTGTGTTAGTTCTGGCCTTTTAGACTACATGGCATTGCATTCTGGGACTTGTCGTGCTCATCTTCTGTCACTGTAAGCATGGGCTGAAAAGTTCCAGCATGGAGTGTGCTGCTGGTTAAAAAAAGCCAAGATTGGTTGAAGGTGTCCCTCATCATTTGTTAGCATTTAGCAGCTATGACAGTGCAGTGCTAGCGCAGAATTATGACCGGGTTGGAGCAAATGGCATACCTCTTCCTTGACAGAGGGATTGAACAGTCACAGTTCAGCTCCAACTTCCAGTGTCTCAAAAGGGAGGTTTGTAAAGATTTCCAGTTCAGTGAGTGCTTAGACAGTACATCACCTTCAAAAGTTCACCTGTGATCAAACTCCAAAAGCGCAAGAAATCCACAGTGTAAGCATATCATGTTTATGGCAACAGCGTGTGGTGGAGCCCAGGGAAATCATAAGCCATTTGTAATGGATGGGTAAATAGGCACATGCATATGGAGGTTGGTGGTGAAGAAAAATATTTCAACATTCTAATACGACTTGCTAATTAGTTTTACAGTATGAGATAAAACAAACTGCTCAGCTTCATGTTGATTGGAAGCTGATAGTGTCCTCAACAGAAACCATTCAGGTTGCACACTGTGCAAAGCCCAGCAGGCACAACACTCTTATGTTGAAGCCGGCATAGATAGATTGTAATTATCTCTAATGTCTTTCCTCAATCACTGAATAGCATTCAACTCTTTCTGAAAGTGACACTCTTTTGGATTATTGATGTACATACAAGCAGAGGCCCTAGTGGAGGATGGTGGGCGCCTAAAGACAGGCTTATCTGTCAGGAGCTGGGATCAGATTGAACAATATCCTTGGTGCACAATAAATATACAAGGACCCCTTCCTGCCTGAAGGTGCCACTGACCTGGGAAGAGACCTTGCTGTGGTGTTTAGGAAGTCTGCCTTGTACTCCAACTTCTAGGGTTTCTGCTTTGAAGTTTCGGAAGAGATATACAGTCAGTACATTATCAGTATGCATGGTTCTTGGCAACAATATATTTAGCATGTTTGCATGACTTTAGATACAAAAACCCCAGGAAAGTTAAAGTGTCAACAGTAGCAGTAATTGAGTTCATGTTGAAGTGTCTTTGCTGTGGTAAAAATGATGACGACACAATTACACCTTGAATATATTCACTTATGCCAGTACAAGTTTTCCTGTTTAATAGGGTTCTAGGCATTTGATGGTCTGTGAATGTGCAGCAAAGTGACTGCATGTCCATCAACACCCAACCGCACTGACCGAGCTGTGGTGCTTCCAGAACATGAAGTTGATTGTTGCCCATTTCCTCAATGCTAGGAACATACCTGAAGGCCTATCTAAAGCTTGACAAGGTTACCCGGCTGTTGGCTTTGTCTGGAACATAGCCCTTGGGCAGCCCAGTATGTTCACAGACTTTCCTTCACCAGAGACAAGAAGAGGGCTGCATGGAGTCTACTAGTGAGCTGAGTGGGATTCTGCCTGGGGGAACCAGTCTTTTACTGCACTACATTTTAGTGTTCTGTTACAATCCTTCTCTCTGACTTTCAGTACCCAGTTGATTTGTTGCTAGCTGGATTGAGATACCCAGAGAAGGACTTGAATATTTTCAATGTGAGCCCTAGTGGCTGTCAGCTAGTAATGTCACAACTGTTCTAGTTTCTCAAGGAATGCCTTTGTTCCTGCTTTATGCTAGCTGGTGCTGCGGAAGCAGCTGAGCACACTCATGCTCTTCTGCAGTCTCTGTACTCTCTGGCCCCAGCTCCCGAAGCTCCTGATGGCTGCTTGATTCCTGTGGCTGTTTGGATGTTCTGGTGGGTTGGATCATCTGGTGCTTAGAGAAGTGCACCCTTTTTCCAAATTTGTTTCCACTGTTCCCTTTCAAGGGTAGACTGTCTGATCACAGCCTGGCAAGCCAGTGTTACAAGCAGAGGCACCAGAGGTTGGGAGGATTGAGGCAGTGAGAGTCAGCAGTTAATTGGTACTGAGTTCAGGTTTGCCTGGAAGTAAAGGGTGTTGGGAGTGGGGTGCCAACCCAGTAGGTAGAGCGTAGCAGCTAAGTTGTGAAAGAAAGGCAGTGCCCAGTGCGACTTGTTGCCTTGCTTCCCATCTAATTTTTCATCTTACTTGATCTTGTCTCTTAGTGGCTGCACGCAAGACTACAAGGCTGTAAGGTGGTAAAGTGCAAACAGAGTTCTCTTGAATGAAAGAAAATTGCACAGTGTTTTACACACAATTTGTTGCTGAAGATTTTAACAACTGCTGCTGCCACTTTAGTCAGTCAGTCAGTCAGTCACTGACTGACTGACTGGCTGCCACTTTACTGTTGGTTGTGATGAAGGACTGGAGCTTAAAACATAATCTCTTAGTCAAGTTGTCAAAGATTTTTCTCGGTTGGTCATATAGACCTTTGTTAGCTGATGTAAAGCATTGAAAGGGAGAAAAACATCGAAAATACATTTCTAACTTGTGAAGCCAATATGACCCCACAATACGGACCAGAAATCACTAAATATAGTTAAAGAGTTTTATTTTGGATTACCAATTGATCCAGTATATACGCAAACCAAAAATAAGTTCAGTAAATGCAATAATACGATAGATAGGCTGAAGTATCTCAGTAGTTTATGGCTCGATCAAATGACATATCGAATTACAATAACCACAATTGCATAGACACAAATCAAAGCAAACAGGTGTTCCATAAGGAAACTTCCCTGCTCCCTCCTAAATATACTTCAGATATAAGGCTGTCTATCAAGGGTCTCTAAATCAGGAGCATAAAAGAAGAAGGTGTCAGCATGCTCAGACTTCAGTAGAAGTCTAAAGAAAAAGAAATAAGCGTTTGGCATAAAGCTTCACACTTGCAAGAATAGGGTAAGCAGAGAGGTCTATACCTCTCGAAGTCTAAAGGGAATCTCTCCTAACTATAACTTAAGAACACCAATTGAAAAGTAACTGGAGATTCAGAAACGTTCTTATCTCCACCAGGGACTAATTAATTCACTACTTAAGTACACCTGCAAATCACTCCAGGTTCACATCACATTGTACTGAAATGTCTGTTCTCAACCTTAAACAGTGGTGTAGCTAGAGCTTCTGGCGCCCGGGGCTATCCCTCAGATTGCCGCCCATGGCAGGTAGCAGGGAGCGGGGGAGTGCTCGGGAAAAAGGACGGTGAGTAGTGGGGGTGGAATTGGCAGGGTTTAAGTTACGACGCCACTCTCTACTCCACTGCAGGTGAAAGCAAAGTTCGGAGTGGAGGTGCTGCGTGCCCAACACTAACCTCACTATCCCTGAATAAATGATGTTAGAGCTTTAGAATATAGACAAGTGTGCCTATGCAAAGAGGGCATGAAATAGCTAAAATTGGGTCATAAATTCAAAGCTGTTCTGAACAGGGGCCCCAAAATATGTTCGGCCCGGGCCCACAAAATCCTTAAGATGTCCCTGTTCTTATTCGCTGTGCTCAGACCAGGAGGGGTAACAGTACGCTTTCATTTGGAAGTGCTTCTAGTCAACCACTGCCAGGGAAGAAGTATGCTGGGTACATGTTATGGGGTTATCGTGACCTCTGAATGTTTACTGGTTTTCTTGCCCTCCTGTAGGGGTGTTATGTGATCTTCATTATTTTTTGTAGGAGGGAGGCGTGGGCGTCTGGACTGTGTGCTTGTACTCTGTTTGGATGCTCACAACAAGGGTGGGGATGTCATCTTGCCATTAGGTATATTTGAGGAGGGCGACCTGGCGCCCAGCCCACTGAGAAGGGCAATCTCAGTTGGATGATACCACTGCTCTAGAGGGGTGGTACTAGCACCATGCTTTCATCCTGCGCATTTTTGTACATGCCCTGTCTCGATTACTTCTTCCGCTAACAACTTGTTCTTGGATATGGAATTCTTTACAAAAGCACTTTTTCGCTATACCATGCCACATCTGGTATGGGAGCTTAAAATCCATACCGGGTGCAAGCGGAGGGAGTCCCCACTGAGAGGACCATATGTTCTAGCATTGTCTTTATGCAGGCACATGGGTCATTTCAGGCAGGAGAGGCATGTGTTTCCAGCTGTTCAGGTCATGTTCCAGTTGGAGGGATCAGTGCGCTGTAAATGAGTGGCCTGCAAGGGCCGCATAATGCCATTGTGTACACAAAGTACTGTTAGGATGGATTGTGTAAACTGGCCCGGACTGTAGGGAGACTTTAATGGAACCCTAACACAATTGTTTTTATTGCCTAGAAAATGGTCTACTTTTTGTCATACTGCGGAGATGTTTGTTACCTTAAAATCACTTAGAGAAAAATAAGAGTGCAGCATCTATTCCGTAAAGCGCCTCAATGCCTCATCAGGGGGTGTAAGTGCTATACACATCTGCAATCTAATCCAATGCAGTACAGGAATTGAACTTTAAATGCAGAGAGTTTGTTCCTTACCATGAATGCTCTTTTATTAAGCTCCGAACAAAAGTTATACCTACTGTCTTTTTTTACTAAAATATATTGTGGCTATGCCGCACGATTCAGCAAAGCACTTTTATTTTTACCATATTCACGTGAAGAATTAAATTACTGTTAAAATGACACAAAGACCAAGTTGTGGATTTTCTGGTGCTGCCTGCTTCGGTGATGCCCGGTAGTCTTCATACTCATCGTCAGTGTTATGAAAGCAGCACATTTGTAAGGCTGCATTTTCTTTTGGTCCAGGTTCACAAATGGGACTTCCAGCAAGTTGGATGGAGGTGGGAGGTATAGGAAAAGGGGTGAAGCGCTGGCACATATTCTACATAGTGCTTAATTTGAGCTGGTGGTTCCGGTGCTCAGCACCAGCACTTAATCATCAACATGGTCACGGGCGCTTTTCATGAGCACCAGGTAAGGACACATTCATTTATGGGGATATTAAGTGATTTGCCCAGATTCACAGGCTGTTGAGCACACGCTAAGACTCAAACCTGGTTCCCCAGCTACGGAGTCGGCAGTACTGGCCATTATGCCACATCCTCCCCTTGCTTTCTTGGTTAGCATTTGGTTCTGTTTTAGACAGTGCTAACAGGTGAAATGGGCTGGTGCAAGCTGCCTCCTGACGAGAGCCACAGCACTTATTTTTTACTAATTAACCACTGATTCTACACTTGCATTTCTTACCTAGCTCCCTATGCAGAACAAAGCAGTGGGTTTTATACATTCTTTTACAGGAGTCGCGCAGGCATGGTGATGGGAGCCTACTGATGTCAGCAGGCTAAAACCCTCATAACCTCACCACCAATGAGAGCAGAATTTGCAGGCCTAGTCTGTTAAAGGCCCACAGCTATTAATGTTTAGATTTACATTTATGCCTGTAGATAGGAGTGGAGATGTGAGCCATCACTTGAGTGGTGGTGTACGGGTTTACAATGCATGCCCCTTCAGACGCCCCAGAATTTTGCTGCCTGGCATGTCAAATTATGCAGCATAAATGCAAAATTTGTTGTCCCAAACCTCAAAATGTGTTGTATTTTAGTGATAGGCAGAAAATGTGGTGTAGCAAAAATACAGTTGGGTCTGTGGTCTATGTTTCCTTGAGACTCGGCAAAGTCAAAGTCTGTGACCTGGCAGAGTGTCCGGCAGCACCACCCCTCGTAATAGAAGGGTGTCTGGTACCACAGAGTGCAAATTTAAATTTGAAAACTGCTCTCTGGCATCTGACAACCTTCTTTCAAAGTTGGGCACTGGCAGGGCAGCAGAGGCGCAGGGGTGCAAAGCTTAGGAGGCTTAGGAAAGAGGGGACCAGATGCAGGTCCTGGGCCTGGAGGCGAGTTGGCAGGGGGTTTCAGTCAGATGAGGCTCGGGAGGACAAGCGGTACATGAGGGTGGTGTAGAGGAATCAAGGGGCAGCAGGGGTGGTGTTGGGGCAGAGAAGACTTGGGGAGGTGGCAGTGCTTAATTTGTTAAAATTAAGTGCCTGGGCCCTTCTCGGAAGGCCACTGCAGCCTGCACCACCCATACCCTGCTAGCGCTGCCAATGACAGACCCAATATAACACCTAACCATCGCACTTCTACAAGTGCGACAATTCAGACTATTCCAGGCCACACAAAGCTATAATAATGGAGTCAACCGTGTAGCTTGGCTCTATCGCGCCATCATTCCATCCCGATATCATATACAGTATTTTAAACCTTATTTTTCATCTCCACATGCAGTACCTTCCCCATTTCAACTAAAATGTTCCCGTCTTTTAACGTCCACACTCTCGTCACTCATTTCTCTCTTACGTTCTCATCGCGACGCTCTCACATTTCATTTACTCGCACCTCAGGTCTTACTTCCCCCATCACCAGCAATCACCTCAGCCTGACTGCCTCCAAATATTACCACTACCCTCACAGTCAAATTTCGGGCACAACTATTTCTCACATGTATGTCACCCGTTTAGCTCTTACCTCTCCTGTGTAGACTCCACAGTGGCACCTGCAAACACGACCCGTTCTTTGTTGGCGTTGGGGGTAGGGGTTCTGCAGCAAATTGCCCAGCACTCCTTAGACGCCACTCAAGAGAGCGCGTGGTGGTGGCGCGCGTCACTGCTGCATTTTAACAGCACAGCGCGGGGGCTGGCCAAAAATGATGCCCAGGGCCGTCATTGGTAGCGCTTTCGCGCACTACAAGATTGACGGCCCTGGGACCCACATACACGGTACGCTGCGCACCGCACCACCACTATGCTAGGTGGTGTGTGCAGCATTTGCAAGCAGGTGCGCTTACACTTCATACGCGTGTGCAATGCTGCTCAGCAACAGCCGCACATGTGGGGGGTGGTGGGTGTACATCACTGTCAGTGTCCCCAAATAATAAAGGCCATGGGCCACCAGTGCCGCGCAGCCACCGCCGCCTCCAAAATAGTGCCACCTGGGGTGGACCGTCTCCCCTTAGCTACGCCACTGACCTTAAATATCTTGCCATCCTGGTATATGATTAACAGAAGGCTTCTTTCCACCATTGTTTCTCTATGTTCACTGCCAAGTATCCCTTCAGTCATCTATCAGCAGCCTGATACAGACAATAAGCCTTTCTCTAGCTAACGAAAATCATGATAATAAACCTGCAAGGAAAGGAGAACATGCTGACATAGCAAAACGCATTTCAACTAAGGCCTGTAGTCAGGCTAACTTTAATTAGGCATGTAATGTGCATTTCAAATACATGGTTATACAGGCACGTGTAACTTTAGGAATAAATGTAAAACATGAGTAAAAGAGTACATGTATACATATGCAAATATAACTTGAAGTGTAAAACGTGAACAAGGAATACATGCTTTCATGTTTAAACTAAATATTAGTGCACACATATATAAATCTCTAGTCTCTACAGTGAATACATTTCAGTAATGTGTTTAAGTGCTTCACACATGTTAATAAAATTAAGGAAACCGTGACTATAATGTCAATGCATGTATATAATTGCCATTTTTGTGACATGTAAGGGTGCGGTCTAAATTGCGCTGCTCCAGCTGTATTTTCATCTAAAGTACTTTCTTGAAGAGTGATCTAACCGTGTTAAGAGTTTTAGTGGAACCGAGCTTCTGACTTTTGGTTTTGGTGTATGACCTTAGATTAACAGAGTGAAGTTCCAGATTTTCTCTTCTTTTTTGTATTTGTCTCTATGGTAAAATACCCCTCGGTAGTAAGTCTGCTCTTAAATATTAAACCTTAAAAAAGTCTTCCCAGTGAACGGTAAGTGAGAAGTCCTCGGGAGCCCCAGATATTTGCCAATTTTAAATATTGTTTTAAAGATGGGGAAAACCCCAAGGAGCCAATGATTTAGAAGAATGTTTAAAGTTATCAAAAAGAAAGAAAATCAGAGATGAATAATTGTGATTATGATGATGTTAGAGATTGTGATGTGAAAATATTACAAAATAGAGTTTTAAAAAGAATGTAAGTTATATCAGCAAAATCAATAAGAATAAAGTAATGGCTCAATTGCCAAAAAATACTTGATAGCGTTCTGATTGAGATTGGAGAGACAATGAGTAAAAAAGTGTTTGGGATAATAAAACCAACCGCAAAAGGGACAAGCCTTTGTACCTTTGGAAAATATCTGAACAAAGACAGATTCACAAATGTAGAGCTTGGAGCTGACATTGCTAATCCTCCTAATTTAGGAAACAGCATTCCATCTGAAGTGATTAATAAAAACAATTTCAAACGTAGACAGAATGGGTGTGCAACTGCTTATTTTACAAAATCATAAATTACAAGAACACTGTTATCAGGACTAGATAATTTCAAAAAGAGCAAAGCTAATTTTAAATCAAATAGGACTTCAGAAGTTTGTCAAAAAGAAACTGATAAGGGAAAATATAATTACAATATCTGAGATAATACGCAATTTTAATATGAATTCATCATTTGCAAGTATTAAATTAGAAGATCTTGAAAAAGTTGATTTATGCCCCACTCAAAGAGATGAAAAGTCGCAAATAATTAGTGGGACACAAGAAGAAGAGAACCCTGCAGTATTCAAGTTAATAAGTAAGAAAACAATTTTAGGTGAAACTATTATGAATGAGCACTTCAGTAGGATGCCAATCTGTTCATTGTTATTGAAGAAGTTGGATATGTTTGAAAATATTATCATTATGTCTGACAAAAGTTAAGGAGTAGCCCAGTAGACAGAATTAATCTCAAAGTGAGGAATTGAAAAAAGAAAGGCCATAGATACCATGCCCTTCTTTTTTTGCTTTCAGCAAGATCTGAGACCTTAATATTAAATTTGGAGGATCTTTTCTCCCCGATAAAATATGACAAAAAGGGATCCATACCACTTGTTGTAAACCCTGTTCTGTGTTCATCAATGCTGAACACTAGTGTCTCAACAGAGAGTGCTGAATATAAATGGCATCAGCATACAAAAGAAAGTAATAAGCTCAAATGACGAAGGCAAAGTAGCAGAACATTTTAATAAGATTAAGCAGATTGAAGAAAATGAATAAATTCTAAATACAAAAAATGAACAAACAAAAAAAGATGTGCAGCAATATAGAAACAACACGGAATATAAAAAATATAAAGTACGTAATCAACTCCTGATAAAAGAAAGAAAGAAGGAAGGAAGGGGAAGAAAGAAAGAAAATTGTTTCCAATATTTCCATATCCAAAAAATCTTGGAAAAATAAAGAGGAAGAACAAAGGTGTGTAAAATATGAATGAGGAAAATCATTAAAAAAGGGCCATAGTTGATTAGGTTCATTAAGGATATAACTGAAGAGAAGCCGGAAAAGGTGCTAACACCAAAATTATCACAAAAGATGTGTTTAAATCCAGCAGTGTAGAATCTTTCTCCAAAAAGAATTAATTGGGAGGGTCAAGATGTTTCAAATTGGAAAAGTAAGAAATGGTGGCCATTAAAAGAAGAAACTTTAGTGCCACTAGCTAAAGGAGAAGAAACAAAGGGTCAAAATACTCAAACTATGGATCTGAATTGGAGAAATTGTGTGAGTCCTAAAGAAAAGAAGACAATGTATCCCAAATATGGAAACTAATAGTAAGGAATTTCAAAAGCACAAATGGAATGATTGTAGCGGGGTATCTAACATGTGAACTTCTTCTAAGACAAAAGACTGGCAGTTAGTGGATGATTGTCTGAATGAAGATGAAAGGGATTAAATGAACCATTCAAAAGTTTTATCTTTTATCTAAACTGTTTGATGTTTAAGTTACAAAAGACTAAGGAATATTGAATTATATTAATTTCTCAAAGATTATGGCCAGGAAATCTAAGAGAAAGTGAGAGTTCTCTTTAACTCCTGTAACAAAGTTGGTGATATTGTAACAGTTGTGAATGATATAAGAAGATTGGGCATTCATGTTTTTTTATATGAAAAGAAAATTCAGATCGCAGGAGTATCACATCATAGTTCCAGAGAATAAATTAGTGTTGAAGGTGGAAATTAATCAAATTTTACAAAAATTAATACTGGACCAAACAATCATTGTTACAAAAACAAGATATGAGAGGTTTATCCAATTAGAAATAATTGAAGGTATGAATGGCTATAATTGGAATCGGGTGGTGGCAGTTGCAAATAATCTGGAAGAGCCAGCATTGACGCTGTATTGGCCATAACAATGTCAAATGGAATTTGACTTCTTGGAATATTGCAGGGTTCAGAAGTCATATCAAAGGTTTAAAAAACCTTTTGAAGGAGACTCAAATGATGATTATAAGGTTACAAGAAACTTAGGAGCTGAAAGAAATGGAGTTTAATAATTACATCTCCTGTTATGTCAAAGCAGAACAAGTGACCTATATCTGTCCTTCAGGTGAACTACTGACTTTAATAACAGTTCTTTTAAACCGAAGACAGAAAGAATTACTTGTAATCATAGGATTTTTTAACTGCTATACTTTTTGGCCTTATAGGTGGTTCAAACAACATATTTAAAGGGTTCATCATTATTATTCTATATATTTCCACGAGGCAAAAAGATGATCTAATAACATCTTTACTGTTAATAATTGAGGAGAATGAGAAAAAATACTTAAACTTACCAAAAGTATTATTGGGTGATTTTAACACCAAGATACCACAAACAGGTTATGATGATTTGTATTTTAAAATTTATGAAGATTCAATGGGAATACTACCATAGGTCCTCAAGAAGGCAACATGTAACAAGAGAGGAAATAAATTAGAGGCCTCAGTCTTGTTATAATACATTGAAGGAGTCAAATGGTTCTACTTGGACAATCAGCATTTAATAATGGAAAAAATAACTTCATGATTGATCAAGCAATAGTTCTTGCCCAATTCTACAGTTTGATAATTGATTTATAGGTAGCGGAGGATCATGGACCACTATTAATATCTATGAGTTTGGAAAGAAAAGGAAGAGCTGTATGGAAATCAAGAATCAACCTGGAGATCAGAAATATTAATACAATTTTTTATCATAAAAATGACTTTGAGACAGCTCTTTATTTACTATAATGTCTTTATAAAAGACTTGGGAAATCGCCTCGTAAAAAGAATTTGTTTATTGAAGAAGACCTTTTAAGATAAGAGGACATTCCCTAAAATGAGGTTAGAAAAGATTTAAATAAACAAATTAGAGCTTCTTTCAAACTAAGTGAAAGTACCAGAAATATATTAATAAAGGAATATTAGAAGCAGTATAGAAAAATGATGAGTAGAAGAAAGTATATGGGAAAAGAAAAAGTTTAGATGAAAGTTAAAACAGCATTTAAAGACTTTTGAGATCTGATTAGAAAATAAATTGAAAGAGGGGTTTAATGGCACAAGTGGAAGAAAGGGTAGGGGTAAACTATATTATTGTTAATGTTCCCAATAATTTTCTTCTCCATGTGTGGCAGGGGAATGTTTGTGTTTACACTTTTTTCATCTGTGAGCGCAACTGAGTTATGTGATGTGCAACTGTGCAGGTAAACCTGCTACTGCTTAAAACTCACTTTAAAACACATTTTCCCAATGACATTGGCTTAAATCCCCTAGGTTTAAATACTGTTGGGAGGGATAGCTCACAAATGTGTCCAGTACTTCAATACTAACCACTGAACAAAAAAAATCACACTTCTGGAACAAAAATAAGTTAATACAACAGTCTTAAGCACTCTTCGTTTTTCATCTGTAAAAAACAACACATCACTTCTAGGCAGAAAATGTTTTTGTGCAACAAAAGAAACCAAGCCAATTTGAAAAAAGCCACAGCAAATAAATCAATCATCAGAAGGTATGTGCCAGGTGAAAAAATAAGCATCTTGCATACAGTAACAGGACCTATAATTAATAATGAAAATATGTCTCTGAATTTAATGTGTCACCGAATAAGGCATTTTTTCTGTGTGCACATCAGAAGAAGTGTATGAAAGAACAGTTCAATCATACTATTCACTGGCAATAGAAATGTGGCAAAATGTTAAATACTTATATGAGAATATCTATTTGTGTGCTTTCACTTTACACAGAGAACAAGCACTATAGTACCTCTGATCCTCTACAAGTTACCGTGCCACAGAATACCTTACAATAGGTCACTCTGAACAGACACTACTTCTCTTCTGTTACTAAACAATGTAATGTGTGCCGTGAAAGGCCTGCCAGTTACTGGACTTTATAATGTCTGAAAATGAGGTACTAGGCCACATGAAACCTTCTATCAGATACTAGGTCAGATCATGCCTGCTATCAGTTACTGCCCACATAATCTCTGTGTATCAGTTACTGGGCCATGGATTTCTTGCCTTTCAGCTACTGTGCCACATAGTGCAGCCCCAGGAGGTATCTCGGTCCATCATGCCTGCCTATACTTTGCTGGGCCGTACAATAGGCGTGTATAAGTCATTATGCCACAGGGTGTCTACGATCAGTGGGTTGCGTTCTGGCTTCCATTGGTCACTGGGTCACAGGAGTACTGCTTATCACTTACTGGGCAAAATAATGTCTGCTGAGTCAGTGGTTCACATGATTCCTGTCCGCAGCACACTGGATGCTTGGGCAACCTTTACCAAGACAGGATATGCATGTATTCCTTCTCTCTACCTCTGTATTCCCTGTGTCTCCATTTTCACCTACCAGCCCACTTCGCTAACCTCTTTCTTTCACTACCTCATTCTTGCTAAGAATTGCAGTGAGGTGCAAGGAATCACTTGTGAATCAAGTCCACTGTGCTTAACTCGCAGACTACCTTAAAAATAAGGCACTTAACACTTGACTTACAGAGCTTTCATGCTTTGTTAGCTTGGGTTCTATGGTCCAAACTGCAGTATTTAGGTTGAAGTATGCATTAGAGATCCCTTTCACCCGGAATGGCTCCCTGGTAGGGCTGAAGGGCACAGAAGATCATTTGACATTGAAAAGTTGTCTTAGAGGCATTCTAATGTAACTTAACTCTTAGGTGATCAGTATATGGCCCCGTAGAGTGATTAGTGCAGTTGTTGAATTGATTGCTAGCAGTATATTGTGGCATGAGGGGTGATATAACCTCACAAAAGCTTTCTCTTCACCTCAGGAGCAGTCGGAAGGTTGCACAAGTGCAATGATGGGATTTTCACGAATCACAATAACCTGGTCATCGAGGAGGTCCGGCCCCTTAGTTGGGTTGATCACTGGCTGATCCAGTTCAAGCTTTGTTTTCCTCATCCCTCTACTGATATGCGCTCTATCCCTCCTAAGCAACTACTTTATAGGAACATAAATAATATTACAGCGGAAGGATGGGAACAAACACTGGAATCTTCGATAGCAGCAAAGGACAGTTCCTTCCCCTTATATGCGGATGGTTTCCGAGACTGGGTTATTGCTGCCCTGGACATTGTTGCCCCCTATAAAACCAAGGTTGCCAGTAGAAGTAAACCGTCTGTCCCCTGGTATTCAAGAGAACTCATGTCCCTCAGGCAGGAATGCCGTAGACAAGAGCAGAAGTGGAGGGCAAATCCATGCTCCAGTGAAAATGAGAAACATAAATAACTTCTCCTGTACAATAAACAGGCCAAAGCACAGACTAAATCATGCTTTTTTACAGATAAAATTAAATCAGCTAATAACTCCTCTAAGCTGCTGTTTAAGGTAGTAAAGGAGTTATCAGAACCTCCCATGCAGCGGGCGCTTAATTACTCCCATTAATTTTGTGATAAAGTAGCAGTTTAATTTCAAGGTAAAGTTCTCAACATCTTCCGGAAATTGAACCTGCCTGTTGTAGATTAAATTCCTTTCGATAAACCTGCTTACTGTCCTACTGAGAATATTTTTGCAGCCTTCCCCCAGGTCTCTGCTCAGCAAACCAAGCACCTAATGCTGAGTTTAAAATCAGGAGCTCCCTCGAATCCATGCATGCCTACAATACTTCAACTTGCTCCGGAACCTGTTGCCAAATTCGGACAAAAGGTGTTCAATTGTACGCTCCAATCAGGCATTTTTCCTGCCATTTGGAAGGAAGCAATGGTTACGCCCCTCCTTAAGAAAGCTAACGCCAATCCCCAAGATATGAAAAATCTTTGCCCTATCTCCTTATTACCAGCTCCTGCCAAAATCTTGGAAGAATTCAGCAATCAGGAGCTGATGAAATTTATTGATATCCAGGGGATTTTCGAACTCTCTCAAAATGGGTTTTGTGCTGATCACAGCACAGAAACTGCCCTCATTGTGGCTACAGACAGCATCCGAGCCCAGGTCGATCAGGGTGGGGCGGATATCTTGGTAATGCTTGACCTCTCTGCAGCATTCAATACCGTCTTGCCTGCACGGATGGTTCAGCACCTGCAGCAAGTGGGGGTCTGTGGGACAGCCTTGCAGCTTCTCAACTCTTTTTTGTCTAACAGGGTTCAAATTGTTAGCTGTGGAGGCTTCAACGTCAAGGCTTTCAGTCTCCCCTGTGGGGTGCTGCAGGGCTCATCTCGGAGTCCTACCCTTTGCAATCTCTATGTGGCCCCTTTGGCTGATCTGGTGTGATCATTTGGATTTCAAGTGCAGTTGTATGCAGATGACACGCAAATTATCATATCTATTTCTAAGGACCTGCAGTTGGTGGGGAGGTTTAACCAGTGCATGTCCAGCATCATCTGCTGAATGAAGGACAACTCCCTGAAGATTAAAGCAGACAAGACTGAAGTGCTTGTGTTTGGTTCCCAAAACTCAATTTGGTCAAGCACATGGTGGCCAGATGTCTGCGGACCTCTCCCCTCCCCGTCAGGTCAGCCAAAAATCACATGGTCATCTTTGATGACTCTCTTGAGTTTTGATGCACAGGTCAGTTGCAATATCAGCACTTATTTCTACATCATTAGGACCCTGAAAAAGATCTTTCCCTATATTCCATTGGAACTGCACCAGTCAGTCATCATTGCCCCTGTCACCTCACGGTTGGACTACTGCAATGCTCTGTACCTGAACGTCAATAGTTTCTCCTTGAACAAACTCAAGGTTGTACAAAATGCAGCAGCTCGCCTCATTCTGAACACTCCCTAACAGCATTTGGTTAGGGAGGAGATTCGTTCCATTCATTGCCTTCCTGTCAGAAAACATATTTCTTTTAAGGCTTTGTGTCTAGCATTTAAGGCTCTTCATCATAAGGGCCCCTCTCTAATGAATGCCCTTTTTCGATGATACATACCAGGCTGACCACTTAGATCCTCATTTTCCACAAAACGTAGGCTCCCTAGATTTCTGATGACAAGATGGGGTGGGTGTTTCTTTTCAGTAGCAGCTGCCAAAGTATGGAACAACCTACCTGCCTATATGTCAGATGTGGACTCTTTCGTGTCCTAAAACCTGGCTTTTCTCATCATAGAATTCCTTTATTTGCTGCTTCGCTCCTGCTGACTCCTCTCTTTTGCTACAGCGCTTTGACACCTTCGGGTTTTAGTGCACTCTATGAATTATATCCTATCCTAAATAATCAAATTAAAATAAATAAGAATTTGTGCTGCTAAAGGCTTCTTCCCATATTCCCTCAGTTCTGCCGGCCTTCGGTGCTGGCATTATAATTTTAGATGTCTCAAGTACTGTTCTTAATTACCAAATATTCCTTCGTACAGATGATCTACGAGGATGAAGTTGCTTCATCTGTCCAAGTTGGACCTTCATTAAGACAACTATAGGAAAATGCCCTCTGGTGTCACAAGAGGTAACAAGAGGGTGCCAGATTGTAACAGGCCTAAAAAGGGCCTCCTCTTTGCTAGGCTAGCAGGAGTACCCAAACTGCAAATTCTCATTTTTCTGTGGCTCTGAAAATCCTTGCACTGGTCCTGAAACAGACGATTGAAGAAGAACCTGATTTTTGGGGAGAGACAATTTGAAATATTTACTCAGCTTTCTGGTTTTTGTCTTTCTCAGACTTCTGCCCTTCTTTCTACTCACTATGCACTTGGAACCTGCATCATTGTTGGCGTGTCTCCGAAATCATCGCAGATCTCTTTCGACCCTATGCTGATGCTCTGCGGACGCACTCTGAAAGGAGCCTGCTTCGGAGGTACAATCTGATGAAATAAAATATCTTATTGGGTGAAATCCCGACTGCAAACATAGTGCCCTTTTCTTTTCACTTAAATTGTGCTCATGGCAAAAGGGGCAGGTTAGGGAGAATCTACCATGTTTTTCCAACAGTCGCAAATAATTTGGTAATACAGAAGGGGCGGGGCCTGTTTTATTAAACCAAGTGCACTAACACAAATCATGTGAAAACAGTATCTATGAAGTGGGTTTTCTCATTTACACATGGGTGGTCCAGTGGAAATGACCGCATTCCTTGCATGTACTGTATATGTTTCCATTATAGAACATGTTCCTGGCCAGTGATTTTCGGGGACCCATAACTGGCATCCACCCAAGGCGGAATGAGGTAGTGGAGGGAGGAGGAGCAATGCCACCAGCAAAATGGGGGTTGTGCATGGGTGTATCTGGGTATATGTGTTTCAGAGTTTCTGTACGTTTGTGTGTGCGTGAGGATCCAAGGCTTCCTGGTGCATGGTAATATTAAGTGGCCTACAAGGGGGATGCCTGTGGCACATTATGACATTGACTGACTTACACGTGAGGCACTTGCGACAAATCATGGCATTTGAAAGGATAGATTGAGAGCCTCGTGGAGACCATCATGGAATTGACTGCTAGTTGGTGGATCCTTAGGGCACCCCATGGCGTTGACTGACTTATGGTAAAATGCTCAGGCACACCATCTATTTAACTGGAGTCTGTTGAAATCAACATTTTTATAGCAACTTCTGCCATTAGTATGACATCGAAGCACTTTCTTCAACCAGGCAATCTTATTGTATGGTTCCAGCATTTCAATCCATGAGTTGCATGTGGCTGGTTGTATATCATTAGTAGACATTTCTTTGCTAAAAGCCTATTTAGCTAATTGTTGTGTTAGTCAAAGTAAGATGAGCTAAATCCAGATAGATCCAGAAGGGATTTTGTGCGTACCAAAGGCCTTGGCTGGTTTTCCCTGAGCTGGGCGGTCGGTTATGGATCGCCAGTCTGTATAGACTGTTTCAAGGCTGGAGTATATCTATGGTGTGATGTGCATGTGAGAGGTAGTATGCTTATAGCTAATTTTGGCGAAATGATTGTAAGATGTATGTTGGTGCGGTGAGGGAAAAGGGCTATTCACTTCTCAACACTTTGACAAATATATGGCGTTGGTGCTTTGTTGTGTACCTGATAAGAGTTATTTATGCCTAGCGAGATTTTTACGGGAAAGGCAAATTATAGGTGTTACTGGAGCGGTGTTGTGTAGTGGGTACTCTTGGGTAGAATTTGCCGGTGAGTGTCCAATCACAATCAAATATGGCATATCAGAGATATTTCGAGCATGTGTGGGTGGGTGTTTCTACACTGTACTGTTGTGGCACTTCGAGGTGTGACCTGCTATACCCTACCCCTGTGCTGTGTCGCATGCATGTCGGGATTATGTCAAGGAAGGCCTATTGATATTCTACGGGGGAGAAGCAAGGTAGAGCAAGCAGAACTCAGCATTTTAGAATCATCCTATCGTATCTCATAATAGAGCAGAGCACATAATATCAAACAATGTGGGCTTTAGACAACAATGCACCGGCATACGTGTGCATAGGAGTCCATAAACTATTCTGGCAAGCAAAGATAACTACAACATTCACACATTAATTGTATTTAAGCAGCATATGCAGAATAAAGTGCTTAATTTGTAAAATAATAAGTGCCAGGACCCTGACGAGGAGGCCACTGCCGCTTGCAGGACCCATTGCCCCATCATTGCTGCCAATGACGGTACCAAAACAACTACGAACCATCTCTCTCACCTGCAAGTGCGACCTTTCAGATTATTCCTGGTCCCCAAAGCTAAAAGAATGGCTGGGGAGGCAGGATTTTATATTTTATAATGCATATTGTATTCATAAGCAACCGTTGTTCTGCTCATCTCTAAATTAGATGAGCAGCGCAACCATGTGGCAGTGTCATAAGGATGGTGATGACAATTAAGTGCCGGTGCCGAGCACCGGAAACCAATTAAGTGATGGTGCCCAGCACCGGAAACCACCGGACCAAATTAAGCACTATACGAAGAGAAACAACATTAGGCAGACACACATACAGTAGCTGTCCACGTGCATACGGGTACGCATGCACATACAAGTGGATTTTAACCTAAACAACCCAAAATAACATTAAATCTCCTAACCAAAGCAAAGACAAAAACCCTCTCTTGTGGAATTCTGTTGGCCTCCCAACATCTTTTGACCCTCCAGCCATCCACTTATACCCAATTCCATCCTCCACAAGCTCTGTTCCTTTTTCCAATTCTTCTCCAGTTGTTTCTCCTATTATTTTTAAAAGTACATTACAATTCTGTTCTAACTCTGTTCACTTTCTAATCCAGTGTTCACTTTAATTCCCTTTCCAACTCTTTCCCTTTTTTTGCTCTTCTCTTTCCCATTTTGTTCCTGTTCTCTTCCCAGTTCTGTTTCCCATTCCTCGTTTTCAACCCTCTTTGCAAACACTTCCCATACACCATTCAGACCTCTTTCCACACCTCTTTTCATCATGTTTCCAATTTCTCTTCAAGTCATTTTAACAGCCTCATTTCAGATAACTTTTCAAATCTCCCCCAGTCATTTTAATTATCTTCCAAAATCTCTCTCCTTTTCAAAGTTTTCTCTCCAACTCCTCCATCATAATTATCACTTGCCTACTTCAATATCTCTCATTTCGCTATCACTATTTTCATCTCCATCCCAATTTCTACTCCATGCCCAATTTCTTCCCCCATGCAAGTTTCTGCTCCCCAATTCTGATTCCCCAGTGTTTTCCTTACCCAATTTCTCCATCCAGAAATATCATTCAACAGTTGATAATGGAAAGAAAACGCCTTGTGGAGGTATCAATGGAAAAACAAGTTAATAACTGATGTCGGAAATTCTTATTGGGCATTTTCCGATTAAACAGGTAGCTTCAGCTCTTCCTTCACATCCCTTTCCCTGGATCCATCAGCTTCCCTGCACCCTCTTACTCCAACTTGCAGTGCAATCTAATAATCTGGATAAACACCCATCATACCAAAGCAAAAAAAAATTCTGCAGTGCTTGCAACCTATGAGTCACCTAGAACCCTTCTCTTCTCCGTGTGCTAAAAAGACTTAATACTCTTCCTGTTCCCCCTACCACTGACTGTGCTTAATTTGTAGAAGAATAAGTGCCATTGCTCAAGGTTCTGCTCAGGCGTCCGCAGCAGGCACTGGGTTGCTAAATACCAAGGCTGGTAGTCTGTAATCAACCTCATGCCATTTTAATCGGTTACCAGACACTCCTTTTCCACTTCCTCTCACCATTGTTGGTTCCTGCTTTCCCGAATTTCAGAGGGTTTTTCTGTCATCTTCCTCCTTCTTTCCCCTTGGTGCGTTTTCCCTCTCTTGTTCTCGGGAAATATCCAATAAGGAAATAATAAGTGCTGGTCCCCAAAAATGAGTGGAGGTGGCTCCTACCGGCAACCACCGTCTCAAATTAAGCGCTTCTTACCCATTATATTTTTACCAAATTTGTTTTTGACCTCCTTCCAAAACATCTAACGTTCTGTTTCCCACAACCCTAGCCCTTTGATATCTTCAAACAATTCGCCCCTAAACTTTAAATAAGGTTCCTTCCCACCTGTTGTGCGAGAATCATGTGAAAGAAACTTTCTACACCTATTAGTGCTTTCCTAGTCACACTATTGCCCTGGCTCCTCCTGCAAAAAGGTCAGAACCTCAGAACTCCTCACCCTAAAACACTATTTCAGCTAACTCACCAGGAGTCCTTAAAAATAACTGCCAACTTTTAGGTATGTTAAAAATTACCAACATCTCAGACTCCCATAGAACCTCAAAACCCCCTGACTCACTCACTTTTGCCTAATTTCCTCCAACTCCAGCCACATGTGCGGCTGCTGCCTTAGCTACATATGCACCGTAATGGTCCTGTATATGTAAGAACATCCCGTATGTTAGGCCAAGCAATCATGTAACATGGACATTGTTATCCAACCACCTCTGGCACCAAGTCGTGGATGCCTGCCTGCATGAAAGACTGCCACATCCACGGTGTGCTGAAGTACCAAACATATTAGGTATTCCAGTGTATTTGTCCCTGAGACCTTACTCATCCCTAACCAGCAGTCTATTGTCTATACCACTGCCATATCATGCACTACAACTTTCTTGAGCAAAATTTCTCAAAACTGGAATAAAATTAGGTCTCACTTCATCCTAATCTAACAGATAACCACATTAAATCTCCCTAATGTGTGTGAGAAGTAAAAAAAAAAGAATGATGTGCGATGGCAAAAATGAAAAAGGAAAAGTAGTATCATACAACGAATATGTGAATGAAACATGGAGTCACTGGCCAAAAAACAGAACCCACTATGTGTCCACTAGGCCCTCTGAGGAAATCACCCTCTAATGGATCATCTGCTCACACTCAGGAGTTCTCTTCAAATTGCCCCAGTGCCGAAATATCCCTACAACGTGAGCGAATTAAAACAAACCAAACCAAAGGCCCTACTTTGTCCACCTCATTCTTCCTCTCAAATAAGCCCGACTCACAACTGCCATTTTCTTGTTTACCTGCAACCTGTCCACTAATTTACATCCATTCCTATCCTAAACCCTTTCATTCTTAGTCATACTCATCCTATTTCTTCAGCGCAGTTCCACATCAAAGACCAAAAAGCATACTGTTAAATGTAACATTTCCAATTCTGCCCTCCTCACCTCTCTGGGTTTAATAAAGGCAAGACTCACTGCCTGCAACACCCTCTGACATAAACCACAACCAACCACTGCCTTTATTGCCATCAAGTGTCATGCTAAAATCTGCCTCTGGCAACCTGCCCATCAGTTCCACTTACCATATCACAAATACCCTTTCAAAAAGACTTTCAGAGTACAATCTTGGGTTGCTGTGAGCCACTGGGATACAAATATGTAATGGTACCAATGCCTAACTCCATTGTTCCAGACCACAGACTTCAACCCATAATGCTACCTCAGTCTGTGATATTTGTGGCCATGCTTCACCTTGCCCTCTGTCCCCAATAACAACCCTTTACTTAACGTCCATAAACTGTCACTGTGCCTCACTTTCTACTCCTGTAGTCTCCTATTCCCATCAGTTTCCATGCCATTACCTTATCCTCCCAGCGCTCTGCACCATTCCTTCTTCTCGCCTGCTAGATTTGATTCGCTTTCCTTCAATTTTTCCTACCACAGAGACCTCACTACACCCTGCTCCATACTTTCTTCCATTACCTCAGTCCTTTTCTAGAACCTTTTCTTTCGAGCACCTATGCAGGACACACCCCACTGTATTCTTGATACCTCTGCTGACCAGCCTTTAGCATGGCCTTGCTGCTTTAGGCGTTTTTGAGACCTAGTACAAATAAGTATATCTAGTACAAGTTGCATACTTTAAAATGTATTTCGGTTCGATATAAATTGCATGTTAATACTACACATGATTTTAACTGTATTATTTTCGTCCTTAATAAAACTCCGTCAGCCTCCACTCTACCTTTATTTCATTTAGCCAGTATAACGCACCTACCCTCTTGTAGGCCATGTCTGATTATTCCCATAAAAATAACATTCATTCTTACTGTAGGATTCTTTCAGCTTCCGCCTAGAACCAGCTTTACTCCCCCACAGACCTAGAATGTACCTTCAGTGATAGCTGTCAAGGAGGAAGCACGGGCCCCCAACAACCTGCTGCTACTTTTGAGACTCCCTGGATTCCAATGGTCACTACCCTGTGCCATGCAAATGACACCCAGAAATCCTGCAGTACTTTATTCACCACCTCTGTCCTTCAGCCCACAAACAAGGCAGGCTGACCGCCACTCCAGGCACTATAATATCACTGACTCTGCCACATACAAAACAAGAGCTCTGATTCCCACAATAACGTAACATGGCTGACGCAGGCCCAACCATTACACTGCCAAATGCTCAACAAGTACCTGACAACTACCAGGCATATCACAATGCTCACAGCTGGGATCCCCGAAGCACTGAAGAGGGTTATGCACCCTATAGCCCTCAGCCTGCTAACCATCCAGCCCCTCCATTGCCATGAAATTCCACTCAAGTCTCGCCACTCAGAACTACCCCAAGCCCTTTAGCTGCCCAGCTCAGGGGTGGAGATAATCATATTCAGTAGTGCCTGTTCCCCATATTGGACTATACCACTGTCATCATAATGTAACGTTTGTGGTGAGGGGAGGCTGTTGAAGGGCGGTGAGGGAAACTGTAATTATTACGCTTATCGACATTTAGGTGATTATCTTCAGTTTATTTCATATGCATAGTCTGTACAGAAGCCACTGATGTCAGACCTCTCCAGGATTGCTCCAACCGAGTTCTTTGGAACTCTCCTTTGAAGGAACAGTGGTTAAATCATACAATAACATTCATTCGAATGACACACTTAATACAGTATAACACAACAGAAACCAACACCCAGGAGGGCCACAATAACCCTTAAAATTCATTACTTGAAGTTCTCATGTACCGTGTTTTTTCAATGTACTGCTACACAATTTTTTGAAGGAGTGAGACACTGCTCATGAGATCTGAACCCTAACTGCAGCTAACAGAAACACATTGCACCTCCCCTGTTAAGACATCTGCGCCATAATGCCTCCTGGGGTGTGGAAGGACATACCACACTTAAGAAATCCCTCTGCTGTTTCATACTGCTAAACACCTGTGGGAGCACAGGGTTTCTGCTGAGAACAACTTCAGGAGGCAGAAACTTCATCCAGTCTTATTTATTTCCACCAACATAACACAACAGCACAGCTTAGCACAGCTCTCACGCCTTCAACAGCTAGCAGTCTTTTCCACTTATGTAGAGTTCCACTGATGTCATTGTAGTTTTGCTCGGTGCATGACACTTAATGGAACCCCACTGAGCCAATGAAGTTTAAGACTAAACAAGTTATAACAGTTTCTCTTCACTTACTCATCAATCATAAACCCCATGTACCGGTCGATGGATCTTTGATGTCGACAGAGATGTAAGGAGCTGAAGTCAATATAAAGCATCATCAATTATGATTTCTTTAATTCAGTCAATAAAGAGATTCAGTGTGAGGTATAGGGTTTTATTTTCAAATCTTTTAGTTTGTTATCCTTTATTAAGGTATTATTTTCCAAGTCTCACCATTGAAAGTTAATATAATCAATCAATCGATATTTGATAATGAAGTAAATCAATAGTGCAATCGATACAATAATAATGCAACAAGCATGTTCCATAAAGAATCTCTCCTATTCTATATAAATCAAACCTGAATGCGAGAAGAAATAAAGGTGTCAGTTCAGATACCTAGGAAGGTTCTTGATGAGAGAATCAAGCATAAGCATGAAGCTCTAGCATAATGACCTGGAAAATATACTCAGCTGTAGTAAGAGCAGATCAAGAAATTGGCTTCTCAAGAGGAGAAGTCTAAGAAAACTCAGTAAAGAGTCTCCTCTAAGAGAGTCTAGAATAATGGATACACACTTACTGCTCTGAGTCTAAGGAAAGGAATGAATGAAAGTCTCAATCAATCTCTGCTCACTCTGAAACCAATATAAGAACACACACTAGTATAACTACACATTTTCTATGTTGTAACATTAATATTCTTTCTTCTCCACATTTACCAATAAGATTTCAGCACACTCCTGGGAACAGATTTACTCCCCATCTTCTCACCAGAATACAATGGTCTTTTACCTAAGTCTTCTTGAATATTGCGGCACATCCTTGTTTAGTTTTCCAAAACCTTCTTGCTGTGAATCATCCTCCCTGTCATCGGCATCTTTTGCAGTGAGAACTGTTGCAGCGCTGCACTAACCCTCTTCCCATGCTTGCCTACTACAAATTTTACATATAACACATTTCATTTTTAAACTTAAGCTCTGCACATTATTTTTTTTATAAGCATTTTGCACATGACTTCATTTGCGGTAGCACACCTGAAGTGGTGAAATGCACAGTGGTGCACTACTTACACTACTATTCCTACCTCCTGCAACCCCCAAACCTCCCCCTTCCCCAACAAACCCCTGGAGACTCCGGCTTTCGCAGTGCGGCAGCCTGGCATGGGCAGGTGCTCCATGCTGCTGATTTAACCATTTTACTTTGCTGGGCGCCGTTGGAGGTGTCAAAGTAGCCGGAGTTTCTTCTTGGTGCTCTCATGGTGCAACAGTGCTGCTGCCATAATTCAAAGCTGTGTTGCCATGCCCCTGGGCTGTTTACAATAACTACCCACGTCAATTAGCCGATTGCACCGATTCTTAATTTGTCCTAGTCCTTCCAAAATGATTACCATAAATGGCGGCAGCAATGCATCAAGCTCTACGCTTCCAGTCTAGTAGTGGGGCTTCTGCCTTATAGTGAGACAGCTGTGCCAATGGCTTCAGGATATATATATATTTAGTTAAATTTCCTCCAGCTTATACTTACATCTGGTCCTACTCCCACAATGTTGACTGGACACCAGTGGTTTTGGTCATTCTGAAAGATCTTGTAGCCTGCTGGAGATGTCTCTGCCTATATCATGCCAAGCGCTCGCTCTCTCATGGTCTGGTTTTCCAGTTAAAATTTCTGGTTTTAGACTCACATATGGGAGCAGGCTAAAAGGCTTCAGACTAAAGTAAAGGGTGTCCGGGGAGGCGGTTTCTTCTCTGCATTGACACAAAGCACCAGATATACTAATCCTTAGTTCGGGCGGTCATGTGAACTATGGAATGCAAAGTGGCCCAAATGGCAGTATCAATCAACTTTTGCATGCACAAGGATTTTTTAGCAGAAAGTTGACACAAGCACAGAACTAAATAGCACTGCATCACTTAGCGTCAAATGCCAGATAATGTATGCAAAGTGAGCATAATGGGAGTGGAAACAGGCTGAAAACACCTAGGATTCAAGCAAAGGCAGTTCAACTACAGTCAAACAATGTATTGAGACCTTGCTTTGCATTGAATACCATGACCAAATGAAAATAGGCACAAACAAGTGGCTTCAGGAAAATCGTGTACGTGATAAGTATCACTTCTTCAATAGCCATTTTATGTGATTTGCACTGGGATTGTTTCATATAGATTTGTACTGTCGGGTGTGCTTCAAAATCATATTTAGTTTCATACAAACCAGTGCTTAATTTGAGCCGATGGTTTCTGGTGCCTGGCACCGGCTCTTAATCGTCAGCACCAGCTCTAGTGGTAGTCCACCACGTGGTGGCGCTGTCTGCCTAATTTTTAGATGAGCACAACAACAGGGTTTAATAAGTCAATATACATTAACAAAAAGAACATTACCTGCCGCTCACACCATTAGTATAGCTCTGGATGACCAAGAATTGGCTGAATTATCAAACTTGCAAGAGTGCAATGGTTAGAAGTTAAATTGGTACTGCTATTGGCAGTGCTGGCAGGGGCAATGAGTGGCACTTAACTTTTTTTTACAAATTAAGTGCTGCTACAAACACAGCATTTTTAGTACAAATGTGGTGGGTGAGAAATCCGTATATTATGCTTAGTAAATATGGTGGTGCACAAATGTATCCATGACACGCAATTTAAAACTTACAGATTTCTGAGCACGGTTGTGCGTATCTTGGTAAATCTAGGCCAAAGGTTGTTTCTAAGCATGAGTCATTTTTAGGTCGAGCACTCGAGACCTCTTGTATATACTTTAGCATATACTTATATACTTTAGTATATACTTATATGTGTATGTACTTTGTGGGCTCTGGAGTTCAGCCCTAGGACTTTTCTGCTTCCGCTTAGGGACTTTTTTTCTGTTCAACTGCCTCTATTTAACTGTCTTGATAGAAAACGACCAGCAGAGGTCAGTAAAATACCAGAATTGCTTTCTGCTGAGGGACTTTCTTTTTTATTTTTCTGGCAACTGCCTCTATTTAACTTTCTTGATAGAAAACAACAAGCAGAGGTCAGTAAAATACCAGAATCACTTTAGCATTCTCTAGATTCCAGTCCATAGAAATTGTCTTCCACGAGCACCCGTAGACAATAATATTTTTTCAAATCTTGTATTTTGAGTGATATGACCACAGAAGGCCCTGATTTTATATTAAAAACAGAGCTTTGGACTATACCATTTCCACGCTGAAAGGCAATATTTCTCTCCATGTGTTCCCATACCTGGCATGTCACGCAGTTTGGTGCTTACTTTCCCTCCATGTTAAAGAACAGTAGATGTTTCAGCACCCAGGCTAATGTGCTGCATAGCTAAATACATATAAGGTCCCAAAGGCGAGACCAATTGCATTGCAAATGCTTGTTCAGTTTGTTGCTCCCTGTTGTCTTGTGTTTTTTTATTTTTTTATTTAATTCCAGTTATTTCCAGTTTTTTTTAATGTTTTTATTTAATTCCAGTTATTTGCACCATTGCTCAGCTACAGTGATTGTGTGTAGTAAAGGAGGGAGTGGCTTGTGGCTGCACTACTTCAATTTATGTTAAACAGTCACAGGAGTTCAAATCATGTCTGAATCAGTTATGCTTTATATTTCTGTCCCCATCCCTCTACCTCTGCATGAAGGTGTGACGACAGGCACAGTGGGCCACTATGGGGCACTGTGTCCTTGACCACTAAACCAATATGTGTTTATTGTTGTACCAAAGGTTTCAAAAGCAAAGACTGTGTTCCACAAATAGTATCCGATTACCTGGCCAAGAAATTTGATCTGGATGGACTGATTACACACACGCTGCCTTTTGAGAAAATCAATGAAGGATTTGAACTGCTACGCTCAGGCAAGAGGTGAGCTTTGTATTTGTGGGATCCATGGGATTTATTCAAATACTTAAATGATGTTTATGATGACGTAACATGTTGCAGCCTTTCAAAGCACTGATGCAATAATGTGAATGAAGGTAAGCATGTATGCATTGATGAGGCCTGTGAAACTCCTCTGGCTCGCTCAGTCATCTTACACTCTTTAACCCCTTTACTCCTGTTTTTTTTTATTATTGCCCAGAGATCACTTGCATTTGGGGACCACATCAGTGAAGTTAATCTCTTCCTAATTTAGGGCTCTATACGTATTGTAATTGGCCACCAATGGGAATTCCTGGACAACAGGCGGAGGGATGAAAACTGTGAGCTAGCGTGACGGATTCTGTGTTATAAGCCTCACCACACACGCATACAGACACCCCCCCACACACACACAAATGTCTTCATCTCCATATTAACTTTGCCTCTGACTTCGGGTTTCTTCCCTCATTTCCATATGTGTGACTGTGCAGCAACCCAGAAACAATATAAAACAGAGAAATAATATGGGGAAGTGAATGGGAAAGCATAAAACAGGGCAACAGTGCTTCGTTTCCACCATCCTCTGCAGGCACATTTAGCTAGTTAACTTCCCTGACCTCCACCTCCTTACCTCTTTGACCTTCCTGCCGTCCTGCCTCAACCTCTCTGCCTCTACACCTATTCTCAGTGAATCCCTAATTTCCCTGCATTTTTGCCCAACAATCTAACATACTAAAAAATACTAGTAGCGGGGAAGATGGCGGGCTGATCCCGCATTGAGGAGCACATGCTGAGACCGCTCCCGTAACGTTCCCCACTGCCTCCCGCAACCGCCACCCAGCATCTCTGGAATGATTGTGCTACCCTCACAACAGTACCTGCACTTACTGGTGATTCTAGTGCCGGGCAGGAGGGGGTAACAACTTCGCATGCACTGGCTGTTGTTTGGTCCGGAGCTGGGTCGATTGCTGCTGGCCCAGCCTAACTGGTTGAACTGCTTCTCTCTCCCTGCCGTGTCTGCTCCCACAGCGTTAACACCTGCACCTCGATGATTAGGGAAAGCTGAAACCACCTATGGCTCCCCCGCGGGTGAATGTGCGGTGTGGCGGCCGAGGGGGCCGTGGGATCGGAAATTCTACGACTGCTGAGTCTCAACCAACAGCCAAAAGTACAGAGGAAGAAGAACCGAGGATTCGCCCGAAGCACAAAGCCACTTGCACAAGGGTCGGCCGCCCCATACTAAAAGTGCTTTAATCAAGTGGCGCGAGTGATCTCCTACAGGCCGCTAATTCAGGAGCCACTGAGTCCTCGCTGGTGGATGTCCTGCTGAGCTCTGTGTCAGTGGGCAAGGGGGCAGCAGTTTCAGAGCATCACTCCCCTTTTCAGCAGTCAGCATCGGCTGAAGCAGATCGCCAGCAAGGTAAAAACTTTTCATACGGCACTGGTGTAAATTCTAACTCTAACCACGAACTGGGCGTTCTGAACAATAACAAGAATGATCTGACCTCTTTAACGGGGGCTTCTTTGCCTGGAAACGATTGTAATTCTTCCCCCCTGGCAGACTCTGGGCTCAACAAACTTTGGGGCTCTACGGGACAGGCAGAGGGGGTTGGACTGAGCGAAGCACAAAATGTAGGCGGAGAGGCAACAATGGGCTTGAAACCTGCGCACCCACAGTCATGTATTGAAATCACAGCAAGCCCAGGGTCTGGCACGGTAACCGGCAGTATGGGGGCAAGCAGTGTGGGGGGGCACAGTCCCACAGCGAGAGCTCAGAGTCAAGAGCAGAGGCCACGATTGTGATGTAATCGGACCAAAGATATTGCGGGACCCTCTTAAGGTGACATCCCACAGCTTTTTACCACAAGAGGATGAGGTCTTGGAGAAAGAGGGGGTCCCTGAGAAGAGGCAGGTCAAAACGAAGATTGGGAAAACTCGCCACGGCGCTAGTAAATCCCAGGAAGCTCGCTAACCTGATCTCAGCTCCCTAGGCTCCACGCGGGGGTCTAAGGAAAGCCCCCTTTGGAGGGGGTGAAGGCCTTGATCTCAAGGTTATCCAAAAGTGGTTCTGCCCTCCAGCCCCATCTGTCCCCATTGGGGGATGCAGCACAATCGTTAACTGACACTACTTCTAATGCTAGCGAAACTCTGAGCCCTGCAATTAGACTCGGATATGCGACTGATGGTCCCCTGGATTCCTCAAGCTGCTCAGTACATCGTGGTACCCCTCCTGCTATCTCAGCGGTAGATGGGAAGGAGCAGACAGATAAGGGGGATTAAGGAGCCCTGATTATCAACTATTCTCCAGCTCTTACAGACTCAAAGAGCTGAGGCTTTGGAACACTACGCTCAAGCCAAAGAGGATAATATAGCTATGCAGCAAGCTTTAACGGAAGTCAACAGTAAAATGGCTAGTCTAACTTTGGATATGGCTGAGCTCCAGCACCGAGTAGCAGGAGCAGAGGAAGTTGGTACAGCAACAACTAAAGCAATCACAGAGCATGAGCACCAACTTGCATATGTCCAAAGTAAAATTGAGGATCTGGAGAACAGGCAACGTCGGAATAACCTCAGACTATTCGGAATACCAGGATGAAAAGATGGCAATGATACCCGGGCCTTCGTCGTCAGCCTATTGCAGAAAGCTCTTCCGGATCTGGCAGACTGGAATATGGACTCTAAAATTCAGCGAGCTCATAGGCTACCTCTGTACACCAAGCAAGCAGTGAATTCTAAGCACCCTTACCCTCTCCCCATTCTCATCTATGTTGAGAATTTCCTCCTACGGCAGGCGATTTATTTTAAAGCCCGTCCTACAGCCCCACTGTCAGTTGACTCCTTGTCTATCTACGTCCGTTCGGATCTCTGTAAGACAACAATGGATAAGTGTTGGAAGCTGCGTCAGCTAATGGATCCATTAAAAGCTGTTGGGGCACAGGTGTTTTTACAGGAGCCAGCACGATTGAAGGTCATCAAGAATGGACGGTCACAAGTTTTTCATATGGAATTTGAAGCTTCACAAGCCCTCAGCCAATGGCGGCAAGGGACTTCACAGTCTTCTTCTTAGCCCTAATCTTAATGTCTAACCAGAGCGGGGGGCGCCAAATGGATCATGGGCTTGACTAGCTCTACTAATGTGGGGTAGCTTATATATATAAAAAAAAGGGGGAATTAATATACAGTGAATGGTAGGGATGCAATGTAGGTGGGGGGATGGGGGGCGGTCCGTACAGCGCTTCTTGAGGGCTGTCAATGCAACTGACAGCATAAGGGGGTTGATGATTCCCTTTCACAGTTACAGGGTGGGTTGGGTTAGGGGGGATCCGGGGAGCATTGGTGGTTGTTAGTGTTAAACAGTTTGTGCATTTCATGGTAAGGGGTGGTGGGGGGCAGTCTTAGGAGTCACAATAATTCGAAACTGTATCTAGCATGTAACATAGAGAGGAGGGTGGTTGGCAGTCTGAGATGGTGACTAAGCCGTAAGGTCGGATAGTCGGGCTTGTTAAAGACTAGTTTAAAATTAATGTGTTGGAATGTGGCAGGCTTAAATCAGATGAGGAAGCGACAACTAATTCGTGAGGAACTAGCAGCATGCAAGCCACAAAATGTTGGGGTAACTGAAACTCACTTGACATTCAAAGATCGACAAGTATTGAAGCAGCTGGGGTATGAACCGCTTATATGCACTTCTCAAACTGTCTATACGGGGGTTGCCATAATGAAAACTAGGAAACTAGCTGCTAGGATTTTGAGAACTGCTTCTGATAGTAGGGGCAGATGGGCTATAGCACAGCTCGTAAGTAATCACACAAGGGGGCTAGAGGAGGTTTAAGGACCTGCAGGAGCCGACTCCCCACTCATTAATCACGTCACAAAACAAAGCCCCGGGTCCGTAGTAGTAGGGAGGACTAACAAGTGACTCGATGTGCTATAGTGCATATCAGGGGATTCCCTTTTTAAGGACAGTTCCCCTCACACACCAGAGGTGTCATGCTTCATCATAGGGGTACCTCCTCGCGTGCGAGACCTAGTCCACACGCGGGCTACAACCCCCTCGCTGCGAGGGAGGAGCTCAGGGATGTTTTTGTATGAGGAGGGCGGGTGTACTAAAACCCTATGTGAGCCTGGTGTGTTAAAAAAGGTGCAGTGCTGTGATGTGAGTGATTAAAACTGGCTACGGGGTTAGCTATGATGCGACTTTTATTCAGCTACCCAGTGTCAGGATTAAAAACAGAATATAGCTCGTAACGCAGGTGCCATAATTCAAGGCCTCTGTGTTATTACAAGCTTTATATGGGGCTATAGGAGACCCAGGCGTGCCATCCGCTTCCTGAAGCTACCCTTTATACAGGGCAGATTTAAACTACCAGATTTTAAGCAATTGTTTTGGGCATCTTTTACTGGCCGCATTCGAAGTTTATTGGTTGGAAACAAGGCTGGGACGACTGCATATTTTCTTTTCTTTTTTTTTATTTTACGGAGTTTTATATAGCACGAACTTGACCCAAAGGTATCGGGTATCAGAGCGCTTTACACCAGCACCAGTTGCATTACATGAGGACACATTCATTTTTGTTAGGCACGGGGAGATTACGTGATTTGCCCAGAAACACAGGATGTTGCGCGTCCTTGCCGAGACACGAACCCAGTTCCCCAGATTCGAGGTCGACCGCCCTAACCGTTAGGCCAATTCCTCTCATATGGGTACCAATTAGCACTAGGTATGGATTTCCATCTCTCTTTGCATAAATTGATGGATCCCAACTACTTTAAGCGGGTGAGGTTTAAAGTAGTAAGGGATATAGTGTGAATTTGGCGAGAAATCTGTACAAGATTTTCTTTACCAACAGTTCATTCGTTGCTTCTGCTTTGGAGCAATCCTCTATTCCCCAACTTATTTCATGACAACGTAGGGTGACTTTGGGGTCAGGCGGGCATAGTTAACTTGGGACAGCTGTATGATAGGCATGGTTTCCGGGCATTTACTTCCCTAAAGGCTGCATTTGGGCTCTCGCAGCATCATTTTTTAAAATATCTGCAGGTGAGGCACTATATTGTTAATGCACTTAAGTATAGCAATGACGTAGTAACGACTGACCTTCTCTCTTGTTATTATCAATCTGGGCAAGAAGCAAAGATGGTCAGTATAAGTTTAATCTATCAGAAGTACATGGCCTGTGCTCTTGATGATAGTACTCAACTTGCTTTAAAATGGAGCCAGCGCCTGATGACTTCAGTTACGACTGCTGAGTTAAAGGATGCATTAGCTATTTTAGATCAGTCAATCAGCTCGACCAGTCTTAAACTACAGCAATTTAAGACAATTTGTATGTTATATTATACACCAGATCACATCTCGAAATGGCGTGCGGATGGGACTTCAGAGCGCTCATATTGCCCCAAGTGTAAGCTTTACGCAGCAGATATAGTACACATGTTCATCAAGTGGCCTAAGCTGAAAGGATATTGGGACAGCTTATTTGAATTGATCTCAGTGCATGTTGGGATTAAAATTAACCTGAGTTATAAGGAAATCATGTTGGGTTATAAATCTGGATTGGCTCCCAGCCAGAGGGCATTTATTATGATTATAATAGTTAGCGCTCATCTATGTGTCGCTAGGGCATGGATTGATCCTATACCTCCCAAGGTGTCTGAATTTTTGGCTATGCTTCGCCAAATCTAAGAATGTGAAACTTCAATTGCCAAAGCTCGGGGCCCTCGATCAATTAAAAAAGTGGGGAAAATTTGGTCACATTGGCTTTGGTCCTAGCCGATTGTTTTATTAATCTCTTTTCTGGTCACTTTAGATCAACTTATAAATCTAACCTTAACTTTCCTCTATATCATTTTTTTCATTGTCTGGAGATATTTTGTTTATGTAAGTGATTGCATTGATTATTCTGACTCTTGGTAAAAATCAAATAAAAATCTAATTTAAAAAAAACAACTAAAAAATACTACTAGCAACTGACATGCCAACAAAAGTCAGCCAGTCAAAGTAGTCATCTGCTCGTTCTCATGATGTCATATGGTCAAAAGCCATAGACTTTTCCTCTGATTCAACCACCTTGCCATGATCTATGATTTCATCACTGTGCCGCAGGCCATGTGATGCCATTTCGAGCCATAGTTTTGCTAATTTTTGGTTTTGAAGAATGAACAAATCACCCCCATAAATGTTGGCAAGTATGGGAACTCAGCAGATACTGTGACAGATCCATTGCTTTGAGACTTCCCCACGTTGCCCAACAGAAAGCACCACACCAGCTTCATGGCCATGGTACCTTTCAAGACCCACCTTCCTATAAGTAGACCCAATGATCAGCATAGGAACAGGAAGAGCTCCAGGGACAATTAAAGAGATGAAAGGGGGTATTGTAGCATCCACCCCAGATCTGGACCACGTAAATGACTACGCCACACATGGAGCTCTGTAATACACGTCTTTATTCTTCGGCATGCAACGGTTAACTGAACACACTGCGTCATAGACTTTATTGACCACACCCAGACACACCCAAATCCCTCCCAACTGATTCAGTAACTTTGTAAGGAGTCCGCCTAGGACCAAAAGGGTCCAACTGCACATGATCACACGACACTACAGGTATCACCTTGTCCAAAAGCAAAAAGAAATAAAAGGTGCCCATGTAAAACAAAAAGATAAACAGAGAGATGAAAGATTCAAATCAAATTGATTTACACCGGTGTCGCTGTGGCATTGTCACACAAGAACTGTATTAACAGGTATATACCATTTTGGCACATGCTAAACCCCCAAGAAATGTCTAGCTATCTCGACTTCACAGGTGCATGATGTTATTTAAGAGGAGGAGTTGGCATTTACAATGGATTTTCCGGTTGCGGTAAGCAGAGATCATGTGTGTTCAACACGGGCTCTAGTCTTCTGGGCAATGGAAGACAAATCATATTTTAATGAGCGACCAGTGTCTGTTTCAGGTCCCAATGTGATGTTTCTGAGCACTTGAGATATCACACCTGTCTAGCCCCGATCTATGGTAGGGGCTGGCACCCACCCACCAGTCCTTGTTAATATGGTGATTGCACTTTGTGATCAATGGAAGAGAAAACTGCATAATATCACCAACGTATTGAGTCACACTGAAAATATATACATTAAACCTGCAAAAGAAGCCTGTGTAGAAGTAATACTAGCAGCTGTTGATCATTGACCCATATAACTGACGTGCATTTTTATCTATTCCAGTATTCGAACTGTCTTGCTGTTTTGAGGAGTGAACTCTGGAAGTCTTCTGGTGCTTCGGAAAATGTGGAGACTGTGATATTTCAAAGAACAATGGAGATTGCTTCCAATGTATATTTCCTTTTAAACACACCTCATGCAAATAAAAGTATCATCAATGGTTGCACTGAAATAAAGACTCGTTATCTATCAACTTCGTAATGTAGAATCCAGTGAATTTGCCCAATTCTAATATGTTGTGAGCATTCTTGGTATAATGGTGTCTGACTCTGGTGTAATGTTTGCTGTGACTTATTATAGGTAGATATTTGCATCTTTATAGCACTTTAGCTACTGCCGTGGGAGGCTTCAGCCTTTAAGATTTGTTACATCCTTCCATGCAAGTAGTCACTCACACACTCATAGACTCGGCAATTGATCCAGCCGTCCTTGAACTCACTTATTCGGTAATTTGTCAGTGCACTGACCCATTCATCCATGCACTCACTTATTCATCAATCATCTATACAGTGTGTCACTTATTCGTCCAGCCATGGACAAACCCATCCAGCTAATCGTTGACCCATTCTAACACTCACCCATCCACACAAACACACTGACTAACTCACCAATCAGGGGTCAAATAGCCACGCCTATTGGCTTTATAAATCCTTATTTAAAGTAGGCAAATCAGACAGGATTGGTTCCTTTCTTACCCCCATTGACTACAGAAACATTATCATCCAACACCAGACTGACCAAAGAAGCAATCCAAGAGAGGGTAGTTCAAAATTTCAGTGACAAATTGGTCTTTTCCTCATATGCGAATGACATACTGCTCTTTGTCAAAAAATAAAAACGCCAACATAATCATGCTTGCTTATGGAAGACATAGGATATTTTGTCATATAATGAAACCTGCCATTAAGTAAAATAGGTTGGAATCATATCCATTATCAAGAAATGTAAATGGACTAACCGCAGTGCACCTTTCCAGTGGATCACCAGTACATCAGATATCTTTGGGCAGAGATATGCCTCGAAATCTGTTAAGCCTCTGATCAAATTATGGGATAAAATTACACAATGGGTTAGAAATTAAATTGCTTTGACAGGATATCCTTAATTGAAATGGCGATATTTCTGAAATTATTCTGAGGCTTGTGGTCTCAGACCCTGGATTATATTAACTGGTAGTACAATCTGCTAGGTTCTGGTTCCCCCTTGGGAAGGCCCACCAATAGGACCATGGGGCCTGTGAGATCCAAGGACCATGGTGTGTCTGTCCATTTACTTTAACAGTCCTAGTTATGGGACAAGAGCACATTAAGAGAGCTAGGGACTAGGCTATTAGAAAACTCAGAAATAAATATGGATTTCAAACCCATCCTACCCGCTCATGTAATGGGACAGGCATATAAACAACTATGAAATACTCATGGCCTAAATACCACCCCCAAAGGTATATTCATAAAATTTGTCACTCAAATGATCAACAACAAATGAGGAAATGTGTCCCAATGAGGATTTCCTCTCTCTCTCTTTAACAGCTTTTAACTCACTGAGAGTACAGTGCCCTGGGCATACTTTACTTTTACACACAGACAGCAACGACAGTTATTTGTAGACATACCCTTGAAGTAAAACTGCTATGTTATCAACACTCAGGAAAAAGAAAAACAAGAAAATTGATTTTGAATAAGAATACATTACCTAGTGAGTAAACTAATGCAAGCTCAGAAAACAAGAAGGTAGTATAATTGGAGTTCAAGCAAAAATACGAATCTGTGTCATTTTATCGTTAAGAATAAAAGTATTTTTTTTATTTTTAGAATTTGGGAACATGCTTGTTTTCTCTACAGGTAGGAATTGGTCACCTACTGAAACGCCATGTGTTGTAAAGAAACTGTAGGAGCTGTGGGTTGGAACTGGAACCCTGAGGAAAGGCAACACTATAAGGGACACCAGTAATACAGAGGCTCTTGGTGGCTGCAATGTACCCAGGGTGCTATAATAAAAGAATTCTTCATAAAACTATGCTTAGAGTGTATGCTTTACATTAGCAATGAGATAAATTTTGAAGCAGCCCAGGGGCCCTATTATGCATTGGGATTGTTTGCGCCTGGCAAGGGGATGTCTGGGGGGTCCCTTTACCCCCTGCAGAGGGCTGCTCTCAGGAGGTGCAGTGACAGTGCGCCAGCTTTTAAATGGCGCACTGTCAGTGTGCCTCCTGGGGGCTTCTTTGACTCTGCGCCCACGTCTGTAATATGGCGCAGGCACAGAGTCAAAGGAATTCCCTCATTTGCATAGGGCACGCCCCTATGCAAATGAGGGAACACCCTCTAAAGGTATCGCTGGCGCTTTAAGGGCGCCAGCGCTATTGGTATTAGTGAAGGGGACGCACAAGCGTCTGTGTCCCCTTCTATAATACCAAAGTGGCACGTGCCCCGGGCGCGCAAAGCGGGCGCAAACGCCGTTGCGCCCCGGGGCACCATCTGTAATACGGCCCCAGGTCGAGGTGCCAAGCGATGGTGTTAAGGAGAGGCCAATGACAGTTAAGTGTGCAGTTAGTAAGGTGGATAAAGTCCCAGCACAGTTTAGCTTCAGGAAGGATCAGTTCTCAGTCACTGCAGAAAAGGAGGAATGGATTTAAATCAAGAGATCCACTAAGGCAGTACTTAAGCCTGTGAGAACTAGAGAGTATTAATTGTGAAGTAAGAAGATTGATCAGTCTTAAGACAAGCCATAGCTTCCTGTTTGTAGAATTAGTGACAATGGTCGCATATACAGTGGCTAAACAGCATGGGAACCAACGTAAAGTTAGCCTCTAAAGCTGCATCGGAGAGCCATCTGCTGCACTTGATCAATTAAACAGGAAGGATCGGGACAGGGAGGATAGAGACGCAGCATGGTAAGTAGGGCTGGGTTTTAGGGCTCAGGGCAGGGGGGTCAGGGTACTTTTTAGGGCTGGGGGACGGTTTTGGGCTCAGGGCGGGGGGCTGGGGTCAGGGTAGTTTTTTATGGCTGGGGACTGGGTTTTAGGACGCACGGCGAGAGAGTTGGGCAGTTTTAAGGTCTGGGGGCCGGTTTTAAGGCTCAGGGCGAGGGTCGTTTTTAGGTTTGGGGGTGGGGTTGTTTGCAAAGCTGGGGCCGGGTTTTAGGGCTCAGGGCGGGGGGCTGGGGTGTAATCTTTTCCACGCTTATGCCTTTACCAATCATGCTTTTACAATGGAATTTATTGTAAAGGATTGCGTGGTAAAGGCGTGGTCGTAGTAATTGGATGTGTGGTCAGCCGCGGCCGCTGCAGGTAAGAGCAGTGGGGCGGGCTGAGGGGGGATTTCAAGAGATGACCACAAGGGAAAATTAAATAAATAATTAATTTTCCCTTATGGTCGTCTCTCGATATCCCGCCCCAGCTGGCCCCATCCCCCTACCGCTCTCACCTGCAGCGACCGCGGCTGTGTGTGGTTCCGACATAAAAGCCAATTAAACCAATGTATCCTAGCAGCAGCATTTTTCTAGATGCACGTTGCTTCTATTTTGAGACGTATCCTGAACAGTGTGCATTCTCATATAATATCAGATTCAACATACAACATGACGTCACAGGGTCATAAAAAAGAGACACAGAGTAATAAAGGGGTTGAAGGTTGCAGCTTATCTAGGAAACGCCTGTTGTGAGTGGGTATAGCAAGGCAGTAATAACACAAGAGACATTTTACAATGGAAAAACACCTAGAATCAGCACTTTACTAAGGTGGAATTCCAACTAAAGCACAATTATGTGATGAAACTACCGAAGTCGTGGTCACTTCACTTCAAAAGCAGTGTTGAAAACGATCTTGATGAATATACCACAGAGCATATCTGGTGAAAAATTCAGTTAGAATTTGTCTCCTCGGTGGAGCGATGACTTTAAACTAGATCAATTTGCTAAAGGTAGATCCTCTGCATCCCTTCCGCCTCCCTTCTAAAGAGCCACTTTTGGAATGGAAAGAATATTTCAAAATGTAAATATGAAAAACTGAGGAAGCCTTAATCGCACTAGATACATGTTAAAGACCCAAAATATGTATATCAGCTTTTTAAAAGAGTGAATACGATAAGGATAAAGGGCCAGATGTACTCCCATTATTTGCGGTCGCAAAGGGGATTTCGGCCCCTTTGCGACCGCAAAAAAGGTCAGCCCAAGTACTAACCCTATTTTGCGAGTCGCTAACCCATAGGCGACTCGCAAAATAGGGTTAGCGACTCGCTATTAGGAAGGGGCGTGCCAAGGGCGTCCCTTCCTAATAACGAGTCCTGACCCAATGTATGATTGTTTTGCGTCTGCAATTGCGGTCGTAAAACACTCGCAGTTTACCACCCTTCTCAGAAGGGTGGTAAGGCAGTCGCAAACGGGAAGGGGTCCCCCGGGACCCCTTCCCCTTTGTGAATGGATGTGCAAATATTTTTTAAGAGCAGGCAGTGGTCCTAGGGACCGCTGCCTGCCCTTAAAAAATTTATTGACAAAGCAGTCCCAGACATGGTGGTCTGCTGACCTCAACAGGCCACCATCCCTGGGAGTGCCAGCCATTCCTAATAAGGTCGCAAATTGCGACAGCCTCATTAATATTCACGAGGCATGCAATTTGCGACCCCATTGGGAATCGCAAACAGTGTCTGAGACACTGTTGTACATTGCATTTTGCGACTCACAAATTGCGACTTGCAATTTGTCGCAATTTGCAAGTCGCAATATTCAATGGTCGTACATCTGCCCCATAGAGTAATATTACATTTTTCCCAAACTTGATTTACATGGTGGTGTATATTTCAAAAATAAGGCAGATGGTAGGAAAATTGAAAAATTAAAGGCGCGCACACCTGCATAGAATGGAATTGTCAGGAAGGTTTCTTAAAGCTGGTAGTGGAGGGATAGAAAATGGATTAAAGGATGTAGTGTGCAAAACAGATTGAGCTCCTAATGCCTAGCTCCAGAAAATATTAAGAAAAGACAATCAGATTTAAGAAATAATGAACACATAGAGGATAGGCTGTTGTGCTGCAACTGTGCCAGTATCAGTCATGCGGCGAATGTATGAGCGGAAGTCTTTAAGAAGAGAATGAGAAAAGCCTAATTCTAGTGGGTGTTAACCCTGATGGACATATGTCTAACGAGATTCTGGTTATCACATAACGAGATTTGGGTTATCAGATAACGAGATTTTGATTATCACAGTTTAGTATTTGAATTTAAAGACAGGAAGGCCAACTGTAAATATTATGTTGCAAAAAAGAAGGATACTGGTACTAGGCTGGAGAGACCATAGCAAGCTCAGGATATAACTGAAACTGATAGCAAGGCGCATGTATTGGAAGTGGAACAAATGGGTAAAGGGATTTAGGAAGAGGGCTCTGGCGCACTGCAAACAGCGAGGGCCTGATAGTAGTGTCTGAAGAACTGCCACCCCCTCGCAGAATTAAAAAAATATATCAAAAAGAAAATTAATAAACAAAAAACTCAGTGAAGGAGGCTAGTTTTGGGGGGCTGAAGTGCAGTCTGCGCAAACAGAAAGCTGTCACTCACTGTGAAAGGAGCTGATGGCCTAAGTGGCCATTGATCTGTGCTTTATGCTGTGGTCATGGAAGAAAAACATGAATGACCATAGAACAGACCAATGTTTGAAGAGGGCTGGCTGAAGGCCCCTTTATGTATTATATGTATATAATGTTAAAAAACCAAAATGTCTTCGCTAACGCCAGACCTTAAAATTGAGGAGTGGAGATCTTGAATTAATCTGCCACTGGGTATTTTTACTTGGTCCATGCTCCAATCCATCATTTGTTTAGTTAAAGTCTTACTACATACAGACAGGGACCAACGACATCCAAATGACTCCTTGTACTGCTCTGATATGTACTGTTGCTCATTAACTGCAGAGAATTTCCCCTCAGTACATGGACACATACAACCTACTATGGAACACAAGAGATGCAGCTTGTGTTCTATGGCACACTGAGCTTCAGATCCAGGACTGGGTGTACCCATTGCACTTAGAGTATCTCACTGAGAAAAAAAAACATTTGAAGGGTGGATTACTTGAATATATCCACGGCATGGATAATTTCTCTGGCCCACATCCAGTCCTTCTTTTTTGCTCACTGTGCCTCTACAGACTGGGGCCAAGCTGTACATCAGTGATGAGGCCCAACAAAGCTGATATCAGGATAGCGGGGATGGAGGTACTGCTTACCATTTAGTGTGGTCCCTGGGTGTGAAAACAGTACTTTGAAGTCCTTCACCCTGAATGCCTTAAAGCAAAGGAAAGGCTGTCCATTTTACAAGAGTGCTGCTGTTGACTGGATTAAGGCTGTGCACATGTGTACACACTGTGCGGTAGTATGTTAACAGTGCAGAACTATTCCCAGCAGGCCATAAACTCTTCCATTTCCAGAGAGATGGCAATAACCTTGGATATTCACGTATAATTTTCCTCCTGGTTCCCAATGTCCTTTATAGGTAGTCATGCTACAATTTTGCAGGGGCTGCTCCTTTATTTGAGCGGAGGAGCGTCCCCCCCACTTAAAAATCCCCCCAAAGATGAAAAATAAAATGGTGATCAATTACCATTTTATTTTTCATCCCCCACCCCGAGCCGAGTGTGAGGACGGGGGCAGGGCCACTGCTAAGTGTCAGAAGCATGTCACTCAGCAGGAAGGAGGGTGAGGCTGGTATGGTACTGTTTAACATTGGCATGTCTTTTTGGCCTGCCGTCTTGCAACGGCCAGCCACGCATGCGCACTTTAAACATCTCTATCCCAGCTGTCTTAATACAGGTGGGTTAGAGAAAGCCAAAGCCTCCAGAGCGCTGTGGAGCGCCGAGTGAGGACACTCTCACCAATCCTAGGGCTGCTCTCATGCTGGTGAGAGCAGCCCTAGGATTGGCCAAGGAGTTGCTGCTTCCGGTTCCTGTGTCGAAAGGAGAGGTCAGGGCCGGACTGGCTACCGGGCGTTTTGGAATGCTGCCGAGCTGGGGGCTGATGTCACTGCGGTGGGGGCTAATTTCGTTGATGGAGACCTGCGTCTGCTTCGAAATAAACAAAGCAAAACGAATTTCGTTCCGCACACGCAGGTCCCCATAAACGAAATCAGCCCCCAGCTCGGCAGCATTCCAAAACGCCCGGTAGCCAGTCCGGCCCTGGGAGAGGTCTGGAGCAAGGACGTCACCGAGTTCAGGTAGATTTTATTTTTTTAATATATATATTTTTTTAAGCGTGCGCGACCACCCGCACCCTCCCCGTAGATACCAGCGCCACTGCAATTTTGCTGCAGTCAGGAACTTGCTACAAGGACATCGGAAGTTATTTGTCAAGACCTATTGCCTCCTAAAGTATTATTTATGTGTTGGATTACACGCTTAGCATTCTAAAGAAAAGTTATTTAATGTATCTCTTAATCTTGTAGTGATCTATTACAACCCATAGGCCTTCTTGACCCGCATTAGTGATGAGGCACAGTGTGGAGTCCTGTGTCTCTGATTTCTCTCGTACCCCAATTCACTTACACCTCTTTTAGGACTAACCCTCATATTCTGGTGTATCTGGTGATTGGTGAGGGATGGAAACTAACATTGCTTTTTTTTTTGCAGTTATTGCAAATTTGACATCTGAAAGTGGTCTGACACTCCTTGTGTTCCAGTTCAAAGGGAATGCTACCTAACAGTTCAGGGAGGTGCATCTCTTTTAATGTAATGTCAAGACAATTTTACGTATGGTTGGTCCCTGCCCGTAATGGCAAAGAAAAGCTAAAATGTATAGTCTAGTAGGCCCAGAGTTTACCAGTGCCTAACATTAATTCAAGCATCCCATCCATCATTCTTAGGTCGTCTTTGTGTAAAAATGGCAGCACATTTTAGCAATCCATAAAAAGTGATTTATGTTGTTTGAGCTTGTGTGAAGTTGGAGGATTGCAGAATTTGGCACCTGATTAGGGTATTTTCTTGCATTCACGGTATGTGGATGGAAGACAGGACTGTCACACGTGCACATGTTTTTGCTAAATCTTTGGACAATGTTTCTTACATCGCAGGCCTTGATGTATCTTAATATGGCCACACTTCATGGATTTAATATAATGCAGCGCATGCAGAAGTGTTGGGGCCTCTATCAACATGATATTTTTTAGATTGCCTTCTGCAGGCTAATAGGGATTATGTGTGTGTTTATTTGTCAGGTATTTCTGCTGCTCATGTTGCAGAGCCAAGGAAGGATTTTTTGTTCTCTGCAGCACTAGCACTAAATGGGAGCTTGGAGATTTGCAAGCAGGTTGGCCTTGTGCAAATTCCGTATAGGAGGAAATGAAAGATACAATACAATGTTTATGTGTGCATCCCAAAAATAAGGAAGCATTGTTCTCTAGCATGTGTAGCAAATGCAGGATCTGAGCATTCAAGGCCCTCTCTTGCTCCATAAACTTTAATGTCTGACAAAGATGTAAAAGGCTCTAGCATTTGGGGTGGGGCAAACAGACTCGCCTGTAGCCATGGAGACATATTGACAGTTGGGGCCTACTGGTGTACAGGTGTACAGTGGCATTAGATGACTTGGCAAATATTATTTTAAAATAATTTGTCAGGCTGTAATTCAGCCGAATCTAATATAGTTAGGGAATTCTGCTAATAGGCTAGGGATTTGCGATGAACGATGCTTGCAGAGTCCTTAGTTTTCTCACTTATTTCATTTTTATTTGGTGAAATATTAATCATTAGGATGCTAGTTCTCCTTCGCACGATTTACTCGAGAATAGCATATAGTAAATTCTAATAGGTTGTAAAAAAAAAAAGGCATTATTTCTGTGGATACTAATGTTGAGGTTCGCCCTGAGGCTCTGCAACATCACCTGCAGATGTCAGAGATTTTTTTGACAGGTTTGTCTGAATTCCCTATTTCTAACATGCATAACGGAGTAGGTGCCGTGAGGGACATCTGGCAGTTTTTCTCTCCTCTGAAAAGGCCATACTTTCCATTTGGGGTTCAGGAAATCTACCCAGTGTGACCCCAAAAATATAAGGGTACCAGAAAACTGTTGGATAAGGCTAGGATGTTTATGGGTTTAATAATCTGGGTGTTATGAATTCCAAGACAGGTAGTGACGTAGTGAATCTGGAAAATGGAGAAAGCCTAGTAAGAAGACAGCAGAAGTGATATGATGGCTGGAACGTCTTGGGAGATCAAGAAGTGTCAGCTGGAAGAGGGGTGCTGGATAAGAGAAGTCTGAGCAGATTGAATTGAGTGAAAGTGGTAGAAGAAATATGTGTGGAAAGCGTGATGGGGAAGTGAAAATGAAGCAAATGGTCTAAATGCAGAGAAAAAGTTAATATGGGATCTGGGGCCAGATGCAAGACAATCTGGTCACAAAATACTGGTCACAAATTCTAACCAGCATTTTTATAAGTAAAGATTTTTAAAAACTGACCTATCTACTAATAGGTGGTTTCTTAAAAATCCGAATTGTGATGGATCACAATCTGATCTACCTCATGAATGAGGTAGGTCGCAAATTGCTACTCTCTACAATTGGAGGCAAGCAGAGTGATGGTGGCCTGCTGGGGCCTGCAGACCAACATGTCTGTGATTGCCCTTCTATAAAGTATTTTGAAATGCAACCAATTTTCCTTAAAGGAAATGGAACAGAGTTTAAAGAGAAACATTTATCTTTTTTCTGGTTAAGATTGGGCAGTGGTCCCGTGGACCACTACAAATCTTCAACAAATGCTTTTTTTCTATTAACAACAGGGAAGGGTCCCAATGCATCACCTCCTCCTTTGAGTTGTTGGTAAATTTTAAATATTTTGCAACTGTATATCAGTTGCCAAACATCTCTACATAAGATACTGATTCAGTATTTGGAAGGGACAAATACAACATGCCCCTTCCAGATACTAAATCAGTATCCATACACAGTCCCATTTTAGGAGTTGGAAAACCTTTTCCGACTACTAAAAATGTATTAGTACATACGAAAAAGCATTTTAACGCCACAAACGCCGAAATGGAACATTTGTGACTGTTAAAATGCTTTGTACATGTGACCAACAGTTTGTAAATTTGCCTGCTTTATTTACATAACTGGATGTTAGTCAACATTCTTAAACTAACCTAAAAAACAAGCAGTCACTATTCTTAGACTGCAACATGAAACCTAGGGCCCAATGTACAAAACACGAATCACAAAATACCAGTTGCAAATTGAGACCAGTGTTGAATTTTACTAACTGACCTATGCACAGTTTGCAAAATTCCTATTCGAGTGGGTCTCAATCAGACCTACCTCATGAATATTGATGCGCTAGGTCCGAAATTGAAACTTACTAAAATTGGATTCCATCAAAGGGATGGTAATCTGCTAGAGTCAGTGCACTAACGTGTCTGTGGTGGCATATAAATAAAGCAAACTTTTTTTTAATGCAGACGGTTGTCCTTAAACAACACACTGTTTTTTAATTCACAAAGGGGATTTAGAGTCCAGCCAGATGTGTGAGTAAAAACGTCTGAGTGGGATTCACCCATAGGAACCCCTGCTCTGTGTTGAGATCACCCTTACCGAAGTTGAATACTACATTTAGTGGTTAACCTGTCTTTTTATAGCATTCGAAGACTATTTTATGCCAATTTTAGTATTCAATAGTGTTCTTTTGGGAAGGCTAGTGCATGAAGACTACTGATATGTGAGTGGTACTTCTTGAATACTAACAGAATACTAAGCACATACTTATTTGTAATCGCATAGTCTTCATTTACAATGCAGAACATTTAGTGAATACAAACTATTTGAATACTACTGGACTTTACCCAGACTACTATTAACATTCTATTCAAGCTGCATGCTGAATGGTAGATCGGTGCCTTATTTATTATACTATTTTTATGCCTTATTTATTATACTATTGTGGTGTTTGTGTAGTGTAGGGTAGTGTTTTAGGGTTTAGGGTAATGCTGGGGGATCGTGCAGGGTAACGATTGAGTGTAGGGACCGGACTGGGGGTTGGGGGAGGGTCGTGCTGGGGGTAGTGTTTTAGGGTTTAGGGTAGTGTTGTGGTATTTGAGTAGTGTAGAGTAGAGTTTTAGGTTTTAGGGTAGTGCTCGGGGGTCGTGCAGGGTAGTGTTTGAGTGTGGGGACCGGACTGGAGGTCTGGGGAGGGTCGTGCTGGGGGTAGTGTTTTAGGGTTTAGGGTAGTGTTGTGGTGTTTGTGTAGTGTAGGGTAGTGTTTTAGGGTTTAGGGTAGTGCTGGGGGTCGTGCAGGGTAGTGTTTAAGTGTGGGGACCGGACTGGGGGTCGGGGGAGGGTCGTGCTGGGGGTAGTGTTTTAGGGTTTAGGGTAGTGTTGTGGTGTTTGTGTAGTGTAGGGTAGTGTTTTAGGGTTTAGGGTAGTGCTGGGGGGCCGTGCAGGGTAATGTTTGAGTGTGGTGACCGGACTGGAGGTCGGGGAGGGTCGTGCTGGCAACCCTACTTTATCTTCATTTTGATGAAATGTCTCACACTATGGCAGTAAATCTAAAATACAAATGTAAGGTATAGGCAGAGCGGAGGTTCCTGGGGGTACTGGAACCTGAATAAAAAATTAAGCCTCAGTAACCAGTTTACAAAGGTATGCAAATATGCAAATGGTCTTTAAAGACCTGTGAAAAACTCGGGCGTGCCGGAGATATAAGACTCTAGACACTGCCCAGCCGAGCCGAGCCCACAGCTGCACATGAGACACACGGGGGGGAATAATTGACCTTCATAAAGAGAACAGAACAGTTGTGTATATATTCAATATTATTATTTTTTCAGTTTTGTATAGCACAAAGTCAACCCGAAGGTATTTGAGGTATTTACAAAAGCACCGGTAACTCATGAACACGTTCATTTTTGTATACACGGCGCGATTGGGTAATTTGCCCAAAATCACAGGATGTTGATCCGAGAATGGAAACCTAGAACCTGGCCGTTTCGCCACATCCCTCCTTATTGTATAAGTATTGTAAGCAGCCGCGCACCATTGCACATTATAATACACCCTTGCACCCTTCTAAGTCAGATCTTCTCATTTCCAGACTCCGAGCCGACATTCTTCTATTATTTTTTTAAATGATAAGTACAGATTTTCGCTACGTTTGAATAAATTAGTTTTACCGTCTTCTTGTTACTCTCATGTGTTCAATAAAGTTTGTTAAAATAAACTGGATAAGGGCTATACGGCAACCAACCTTGTAGCCCTGTCTCCGCCTCCCAGGCTGTTTCGGCCAATCAGTCACGGCAATTGGTGTCCAAACAAGCAGCACTGGCTAGCCGACAGCTCACTGGCCTTTGTTCTACATGGAGCTGAAAACGAGGGAAATTTGAAGCTGCGAGCATGGAGCTAAAACCGGAGGAATTATACTCTTATTCTCTTTGTGTCTCTTTTGAGATAAAAACGAAGAAATGTGCAGGATTTAAATCAAGTACGTCCGGCAGGATGGGAATTGGTGTAGAAGAGATGGGAGAGATGCGATGGCCGAGGTGAGTGAGTCAGTGAATCCATGGGGAATGGCGATTTCCTCTCTCTGTATTATTTTACTACACTGTGCAGTTGCTGCTCTGCTCCGGTGTTTACGTGTTTACAATCCATCTCATCTTCTAGCAGGGGCGTAACACAGGCCGCCGCAGCCCCCGCGTTGCAAGGGGGCCCCGTGCTCCAGGGGCCCCCTCACTCAGCAGAGCAAGCAAGCCTCTTTATGAATTAAATGGTGCGCACGCCCGGCCTCTTAATTAATGAAATGGCATGTCTGAATAGTGCAGTTCTCAAAAAGCTTCCAAAACTGTTCATAGTTGCGTCCAGATCTCAAGTTAAGGTTAAGAGTATTTAATAGTCTAGGTCCAAGGTGACTTCCTGGCTACCTAGTTTTTGTGAATGCGGGGGTCTGATGTATAGTGTCTGAAGCTTTTTACTGGGATTGCTTACAGATGATGGAAAGGGGTAGTGTTGGGATATTGCAGGATTGTATTAGATAACGAAGATTGGTTACTTCTTTCTTTTCTTGTTGTCTGATTTTTCTGCTACATTTTTATTTGGTTTGTTGGAGGGCATATCTATACATACACTAGAACCAAGTGTCCTGTGATGAAGGGATGTTTACTATACTTGATATGATTGATGCATTGCAATGACTCTCGTAATTCTATTGCATATTTTTACACCTTTATATTATAATACTTTATTATGATTATGATAACAATAAAACATATTACAAAAAAATGTCTTAGTCCTTGTGCATCCAGTTATCTAGCTTTGTGTTCCATTCTCTTGAGCGATTATTGGTAAATCCAATTGATGGACATTGAGCAAATTGCTGTGGCGCAGTGAGATGCCAGTTTCTGTAGGTAGGCAGGGCCTTTGTGCTAGAGCGCTTTATGGGCAGTACACAAGACCAGCAGAGAGGACAATTCAAATCGATCTTGATGCCCTGTGACCACCTGCATTCAAAATGATGTCTGTGACAACAGAGAAAGATTCCTTAAATTTTGAGGGGAAGGAAGATGAAATCACTACAGATGGTGTTCTTTTAAATCCCCATATGCTGTATGGGTTTGTGTGTGAGCCGCTGGTCTTGACATCCACCGGATGCAGTGCTGCGGTTAGGAAGCGAAGAAAGAACCTCCACTGATGGACATGACTAAGTGCCGAGGACATCCTGGGAATGTTCTCCAATACGAAGAGGATTGTATGGTTCCACCTCACTACTTTGATGAAGAGAAGTATTGTTGCAATGACCTGCGCTACCCTTCATGCCCAGCTACAAGAGAACAAATAGAAGGAAAGTGGTAGTCATGGCTGTACAGTGTCAGACGTATTAAGTCTGCCACGTAACACGTGTAGTTGATGTGTTGATTGTCACCATAACCAACATGCCAAGTGTGTGATGTTTGGCGATATTGTTTGTGTTCCATGTTGTTCAGTTTATTGTTCTTGTTGTTCGAGGTGTCTGAACAACTAAGTCTAACTGAAGTTATGTTGTCAGGTGGGGAATCTGCCAGTGTTGAAGCATATATCATCTCTGCCAGTAGACACAACGTTGATAGAGATAGGTTCGTGGGAAACCTATAGTTGGGTAATATACACCTACCTCATTGACACCAATGGTTAGCCCTCCATCATCCAGTTAAGATACAACTGTTTGTAAATACCAACACTTTGTAAAGGCACCTGTTAGCATATCAGATGAATCATTCAATGGATGCTTGTGGGTGGCTAGTATATATTGGAAAACTGACTACTGTTGAAATTATCATGTACTGTAACTTAACAGGCTGTATACCTTAGTCTCTCATTTAATTCAATTGGCATGAGTAAAACAAGTAAACTGGAAGCAACACCATCCAAGTGAGGGAAATCAACTTCTCAGGGTAGGCATTCACCATACCTGTTGTTGGAAGAGGAAGAATGTGGTGATTAGCCTTTGCCTATTTGGAGATTGAAGAGACAATTGAGCGCCTCTTAGACTCGGGCATGGAACGATTGTTGCTGAGCATTTGCACCAACATAGCCTAGGATAACACAGTGAAGGAAGGAGATCCTGGGCTTGAAAACAATCTGGTTACATTGTGGTGCCACTAACTTACACTCGAATGGTCGAAATACATCATGAATTTGTTACATTCCTCAAAAGTTATCAATCTTGTTGCACCAGCAGTATAAGGAATGGGCTAATAGAGCAGCCTCACAGACTAGGGATGCTTCTCCCTAGTCCATTTCTCAAGTGCAACAAAGTAATCTAGAAAGAAATCAATCTTGTATTAAATAGGTATTTTAGAGATTGATCTCAACATACTTGCATAATTCCCTAATTGTGGCACTATGAGCTGCAAGATGGGTGTTTGGAACCCCAGGGTTACCAAGATCAGTTCCTTGTATTTGTCCTGAGAAGGTCGTAATCAATTATTGGCTGAAACGTGTTGACTATGAATGATATTGACAAAGAGACTTTTCTATATGATAAAATCTGAGGCTTTCTAAAGCAATGTGGAACCTCTCAAAGTAACAACCTCCTAGTGATAACTGGGACACTGAAATCATGTGTAACAACTTCTATGTACATATACAAGGACTGAAGGCCTTATGTTCCACCCTGAAGCCATTCGATTAATTTTAATGATGATTATGTTTGGTGTAAGTTTTTAGACTACATTGTGATGAATTTTAATAAAACTATTGATGTTGGCAAAAATGTTCCCGTTTTAGATATTACAATGAATGTGATTAATTAATCTTACTACGCTGAGTTATTGAAAAGTGTTTATGAGAAATTCTTTCAAAAAGAAACAATACTGGTACCAATAATGATGATAGCATTGTGTGTATTGAAGTATAAATATTTGTATTTATCCAGAAGGGAACTCTTGTTTTTTTTTTTTTTAGTCCTCATTTGTCAAATGTTGTTTAGGTGTCAGAAGGATCTAAACGGCAACAACAGAAAAAGAACCCTGGTCTCTCCATGAAAGGAGGGATGTGTAACATCCCGGGTCTTTGGTGTGCTGCCGGCAAGAAACTGACTCCTCTATACAGGTGCTAGTGATGGACCACAAACCAGGATGGAAGGGGACTCCCCAATCCAAGCTACCTGTATATCAAGTAGTTAATCATTGGACCAGTGATTTAACATAACAAACAGGGAAAAATGAAAAATGTATGTAAAAATACGGAAATGAGAGAAAACAAGTCAGTGATGTGCAGTTTTAACCCAGTTATCCCATAGTTCCCAAAACTTCGTTCTCATAGTATTAACTGTAGCGCGAACCAGATTCGCTATTTTTTGTATTGATCATACCCACTCTGCCTCTAGGGGAGGGTTGGGCAGTATCCATTTAGTGCACAGCTCTCTGTGTGCAAGGAGAATTAAAATAAATACAAGTGCTTTACGTGTTTTAGAGAAAGCCCTGTTACCCTCCCAGTCTAGCATCACCCCAAAAATTACTAATGCCAGGCTCACCTTAATTTCTTGACCCAATATTGAGGGACACTGCCAAAACATATGAACTTCATTTGCATTGACCTCGTCGCACTTGGGCACTTTTTCACCGCCTGAGTTCCAAATTTGGAGAGTCTCCATGGCGTCCAGTAGGCCTTGTGAACAGTAAAAAGATGGTTCTTCCTGAGTGGGGCAGACCACATATAACCACAAATGAGACAGATACTTTCCATAGCAGGTCGAAGTCATGAGCCGGCAGTTCCCTCCTCCAGGTCTCTACCAACGAGACTTGCACCTCATCTGAGGCCTGTATCAACATCCAGTACCATTCTGATACCTTTTTCCACAGAAGGGGACGTGAACAAATCTTGGACTCCCAGAATTGATTCCCCTTTTCCGTCCTTTCCCAGCGTTTTTGCCCAGCTCGTTAACTGATAGTATTTAAATTTTTATACCGACCCCTCAGAGATCTCCTGCACATGCTGCCAAGCGATTAGTTGAGTGTCCTCTAGGAGTTGGCCCCATCTGAGGATGCCACCCTCCCTTAAGGGGGTTGCAAGTGAATCTCGAAGGCAGGCTGGCGTGCCGGGTAATTCCAAATAGGTGCATACTTGCTAAAGTAAGGTATTTGTAAGGATGATCTTATTTGATGCCAAACCTTGCATGCAACCAATAGAACCTTAAGCCTAACTTTTTTTTTAAACTTGGGGTGCCCAAATTTGAAAAGAAAGAAGCCAGTTTGGTCTAGGGGGGCAGCTGTAAGAGCTCTGAAAAGTGGTGACAGCAGAGGTGGCCTTCAAGAGCTGTCTAAAGATCTTCAAGTGGAAACTAAAGCGCAATAGTACTGAAAAAGGTCTGGGCTGGCTATGCCACCATATTCCTTTTTCTCTCGGAGTTTCCTCCAGGCAATTCTAGACCTTTTGTTTCCCCAAATAAAGCTGGTGAAATCCCCTTGCACCTTCTTGAACCACTCCTTCTTAAATTCTAAGGGGATGGTGTTAAACAAAAAAGGTAAATTTGGTAAGAATAGACATTTTTAAAAGGTTAGATCTGCCTAGAAATCATAGAGGGAGAGTTCCCCAGGCCTGTAGCTGTTTCCTCACACTAGACACTAGATTATCAAAATTCACTTGCGCTAAGTTTTCCAAGTTATGCACTACTTGAATACCTAAATATTTCATGTTTTGTCTAATTAGATCACATGGGAAGTGGGTCTTCCACTGCATTATCTCTGTTTTTTGTTGGTTTACGGCATAACCGGATACCTTGCCAAAACCCTCAAGCGTTTCCCATATTGCTGGTAGAGACAGAGGCAGGTGTCCTGTAAAAATCACCAAATCGTCCGCATACAACCCAATCTTTTTCTCCCAGCCATTGCACGCACAGGGGAAGATGCTCCGACATGATCTTAATTTGGATGCCAAAGGCTCAATATAAAGATTGAAGAGAAGCGGAGATAAGGGGCATCCCTGTCTAGTCCCCCTGCCGATGTTTAAAGATTTAGACAGGTTCCCATTGACTAACACTCTGGCTGAGGGTTTTTTTTACAAAGCTTTGACTGCTGATAGGAAGGTCTCTCCTAGATTGAAGCGATGAATCATCTCATACAAGAAAGGCCAGCTGATCCTATCAAAGGCCTTCGCGCCATCGAAGGTCATTACCGTCAATGGGCTACCGTACTCCTTGGTCAGGTCAATTGCGCCTATTAACTCTTGAGTCAATTCGTGCAACTGTCTGCCTTTAATGAAGCCTTTCTGGTCAGTATGAATCAAGGACCCCACTATCCTATCTAAACATTTGGTTAATATCTGGGAATACATTTTGTAATCACTGTTAAGAAGTGAGATAGGTCTGTATGACTCACAAACCCTAGGGTTTTTGCTTGGTTTTAGAAGAATTGTTATGGTGGCAGAATCCCAAGAAGATGGTAAGTCTTGGTTAGTGATAAAGGCTAGGTTGAAAAGTTGAAGCAAAATGGGAGCTATCTCCTCTTTTAATAACATATCAATTTCATTTGGGAGAGCGTCCGGGCCAGAGGCTTTTCCTTTTTTTAAACTACTTATAGCTTTAACGATCTCCTCTATACAAAAGGGACTATTCAGTTTATCTCTTGGGGCCCCCTGGAGAGATGGACGATCAAGATCTTGAAAAAAACGCCTCGATTTGTTTCCCGTTTATGATCGCATCTTCTGTGTAAAGGTCTTGAAAAAAATGCACCAAAGCGTTTTGAATCTCACTGTTGTCAGAGATTATGTTGCCTGAATTTTGGCATCGAAGGTCTTTAATATGGTTCGTTGACAGATTAGCTTTGATCTTCCATGCTAACAGTTTTACACATCCCTCCCCATACTCGTAATGAGATAACCTACTGGCTTCCCATTTCCGCCTGACTGTGGCCTCCAGATAATCAGCAAGCTTAGATTTTGCTAATTGCAGTTCCCGTTCGATTCGGGCTATAATAGAAGGGATAGCGGCCTGTTCCAAGGCGCTTTGAAGAGTGTTTATGGAGGCTTTGAGAGTGTTGATTTCTTCCCTGACCTTTTTGTTTTGTGCTGAGCTTAAGCTAGTTAAGATGCCTCTTAGGTATGCCTTGTATGTATCCCAGACAATATTCAAAGGAGCCGACTCGAGGTTAAAGAGAAAAAACTCATTTGTGGCAGCTTTCAGATTCTCCACTACCAATGGATCTAAAAGCAAAGTACGGTTTAAAGTCCATCGCCGCGAGGGGGATCTATTTCTAAAAATAATCTCGAGAGTAACCGCTGAGTGGTCAGATAAGTGTGAAACTTTACTGGTGTTTTTGCTGATGACTGTGTCTACAAGAAAGAAGTCTATCCTGGAACTGATGGCCGTGTTTTTTATTATGAAAAGTGGAATTTACCCCTACTGTCCCATCCCTATGACTCATAAATTTCCAAATATAAATAAGGCCTATATCTCATGTCAATTGTTTCAAGGCCCCTCTCATATTAGGGGTTGCCGCGACTGCCCTCTTAGAGGTAGTGTCTTGTACTGGGTATAGAACGACATTAAATCGCCTCCCATTATGATGGGTTCACTTATATCCACTAGCTGCAGAAATAAGGTGCGTAAGGGTGCGGGGTCATCTGAATTAGGGCCATAGTATCCAACGAGTGCCAGCCAGACACCATGGATTTTGTCCTTAACTATTACCTATCTCCCTAATGAATCTACCACACAATCCCCCAATATAGCTTGGGTGGATTTTCTGAAAAGGAGAGCAACCCCTTTCACTGTACAGGACTGAGAGGTGCAAAAACAATGCTCAATCCATTGTTGCCCCTTTAATATCTCAAGCCATTCTTCTTTAAGCAAGTGTGATTCGTGGATGAAGAAAACATCTTGTCTATAAGCCTCAAGTCCTCCAAACTTTTCCTCCTTCTTGTGACAACCCTAAGGCCATTGACATTCCAGGATAGAGTCTTTAAAGGCCTAGGCTTATCTAGACTTGCCATATAATAAGACAGTAATTAAAAAAATAAATGCCTAATGACCTAACACTTCTAATCAGGCCTGGGGGCATAAGTAGTTGAGAAGAAGATCCTGGTCTGAAATTAACAAAAGAGGACATTTCTTTAATTTTTTCCCACATGCTCCCCCACCCAGTGTGAAAGTGCTTTATGTATTTTTTCTTGTGCTTTTTTTTCCTTGCCAGTGACCTCCTCTCCCTACCCCGGGGAACCCTCCCTACTGACTAGAGGTATTCTGTTGTTTGCAGTGGCTCCCAAACCCCTCAATTCTTGAATATATTTCCCCAATTCCCATTGCCTGTACTGGGTGGCACGCGAGATATGTGACCTAATAAGGATGGACCAGTTGTCTTTTTTATAGGTTCCTACTTTAAGGGTCCGAGTGAGAATTCTTTCCTTTAGGGTGTAAGATTTAAAGTTCACTAGGATCCTTCTTGGGTTTTTCTTTCCTGGCCGCCTCGTAAATGGGTCCGGGTGAACTCTTTGTATGTCCTCCTCTAAGATACGCTGTTCAATTTCCATGTTGAATTCTTTCAGGAGGTGTATCACAAAACCCCTTATATCTTCCCCCTTGAGGCCCTCAGGGACATTCAGAATCCGAATGTTATTCCTTCTTGCACTATTCTCAAGGGCTTCCAGCTTGTCTCTGAGGTCTTTATCACTGTTCTTCAGTTTCTGAATCTCTTCCTTAATAGCATTAAGTTTTTTAGAGAGGTCGTCTAGTGAAACCTCCATGGCCCGACTCTTTCTACCAAATTATTTATCTTGTCCTCCAAAGCCTCACAAGTACCCTGTATTTTCTGTTTATTTGGCTCAGAAGTCCCAAACTTCTCCTTGACCTCTGTTAACAGGGTGGATAGAAGCCTCTCCAATTCAGAGCTCTTAGTCTGGCCAGTAACTGCAATGGGTGACCCTTTCTGAGCCTGGGAATAATTCTCCAAAGTCACAGAGCTAAGACTGGACTGCTCCGGTGACAGGTTTTCTTCTGCTAGAGGGCCAAACTTGTTTTCTAGCCGTAAAGCGTCTTCCCCCAGTTTAGTTCAATCAATCAATCAAAATATCTTTATTCGAATATGAAATATCCATAAAAGCACAATAAAAACAATTCATAGATGGCAACATATTCAAGACAAAAGATACAGTACATTTATAACAATGACTAAAATAGATCATAAATAGCGTGATATATCATATATTAACAATCGGTGGGGGGGTTTTAATAACAATACAGTAAAATACATTTCTAACGATCTTCATTGTGCACACATAGTTCTACGTGACCGTACGGCTGACTTCAGGAATGATCCGACACGGAAAATTAATTCATCATCCGCCAATTTAAGCACTTCCGTGTAGGCTATCCTGAAGTCGGAAATAGCACGTGATTTAAAAAAAGGTATCAAAAATCCTTTTGCAAATTTAAAATAAAAACTGCAAAAGAATAAGAAGTGCAACATTGTTTGATTACTGTGTGCGTTGCAAGGGCAGGGCGATGCATCAAGATCAGTATTATAGCCCAGGGGGAAGCATAGTAAATATTTCATAGTACCTGCCCGTAAACGAAATAACAACCCTCTTTCCCAATGTCCTATGGGTTTTAAAAGGTATCTAGCAGGCAAATAAGAACAATCCTCTATGGACATATACCTTACAACTGAGGTTTTCTTGGTCTCTCTCCAGTGCCTTTCATCGCTATACTTTTTATACAATGCCTCTTGTATTGCTTTTTTGTTAGTTAGCTCGGATTGAGTTGGATTTAAAAAGATGCGTAAATGATTTACGCTTTTTAAGCTCTCTTTTACAGCGGCAAGCCATGGTATATCCCCGCCCCTCTCACATCTAAGGCAATCAGTTATTATATCTCTGGTGAGAGTTGCCGCAGTGTTTTTCCAAATTGCAACCCAGAACAGTGCCGGACGAGCCCTAATGTAATCTTCGATGTAGGGCAGGTTCAGTTCTTTGTGGCACACATATACCGATGAAGAAATCGGTGCTCCCAAGAGTTTTCTACATAGTCTATTTTCTTCGCATTGAATACTACTACATTTGGTAAAGCCCCAGATTTCTGCTCCATAGGTTGCGATGGGAGCACACTGTAGTTTAAAAATTTTCTTAAAAGCTAAAACGGCTTCAGACCTTTTGGGTTGGGGTAATCCCAGGAGTGTATTAATGCTTCGTGACAGCTTACTTCTGCTGTATGCCACATGTTCAGACCAAGAGCCATTTGTAGCGTAAAGTAACCCAAGATAAGAAAAAGTGCAAGTGCTTTGTAAACTTTCTGAGTTAACAATAATTTTATTAATGGGGCGCTTTTTAGGACCACATGCCATTAAAAATGATTTTTTAAAATTAGTCCTCAAATCTAAAACAGCCATAAAATCTACAAAACCTCGTACTAAAATGCGTAAGGCATTTGGGGTGCGTGCCATTAAAACCGCATCATCGGCATACAATAGGGCTGGCAGTGTATTACCATTTATACTCGGTACGTCGTGGGTAAGTCTTACTAGTGAATCATGCAAATCATTAATATATAGGATAAAAAGAAGAGGTGCCAGAACGCACCCCTGTCTGACACCTCTATCAATTTTAATATCACTTGATACGTCCCCATCCTGACTAATCCTCACTCGTGCATGCAAATCTCTGTGCAAATATGCTAAAAAATGAACTAAAACTTCATCCAAACCTTGTTTTAAAAGAATAGACCATAAGCGTGACCTATTAACGAGGTCAAACGCAGAGGTGAGGTCCATGAAGGCGAGATATATAGGGGATTTTTTTGCAACAGTATACTTGCCAATAATCAAATTTAAATTCAGGCACTGTTCTACTGTGCCTACTTTACTTCTAAACCCCAGTTGACACGGCCTTAAAATATTGTCATCCTCAGCCCATGACCTTATCTTATTATAGAGAATCCTTCCCAGGATTTTCAGAATGTTGTCAATGAGGGAGATAGGTCTATAGCAACTGGGGTTAGAACGATCGCCCTTTTTAAAAATCGGTACAATAATACTCATGGACCACGTGCTCGGGATTGTATCATAGATTAAATTGTTAAAAACATTCAATAAAAGAGGTGCCCAAAAATCTGGTTTATTTTTAATAAGATCGATGGGCAGCCCATCAGGGCCCGGCGCTTTATTACCCAAACTTTGTTGGATTGCATCCTCCACTTCTAACAGAGTTATATCTATTGGGGTAGGCGCATGATATTCATATAAGTCCTCTGTTCCAATTGGGGCCGAATAGATTTTAGAGAAATGAGTCACCCATAAGTCGCTGGTTATGTTACAACTGATAGCAGTTAGGGGATGTCCTAGTGTCCTGATGTTTTTAACTGCCGCCCAAAATCCATTTCCCTTTTTTAAAGATGCACTGCACGCTAAGCTCTCCCAATGATTTTTTAGGATTTCATCTTTCCTTTGTGTAGTTACTGTCTTATAATGGTGCCTCAATAATTTAACGAGTACCCGGTCTCTAGGGGTCGTTGACAGTGCCTTGCGGAGCTTTCTATTGGCTAAGGAGCAGTCTTTATTAAACCATCTCGGTCCCGTTCTAACTTTCTTAATAGGCCTTGACAACAACCATTTTGTGCCCTCACACAATTGAGTGAAAGCACCAATTACATCGGGATTATGATCCTTAAATGACAAGCAGGTATCAACAAGTGGCGAGAAAGCAGTTAACATATTAACAAATAACTTGTTGGTATCAATTCCTCGCCAGACTAATCTCAAATTATCTGTAGAGGGTAACAGATTCCTAGCACCACACTCCTTGTTATTTACAGATTTAGGGGCAATTTCCAATAATATTTTAATGGGATTGTGGTCGCCATGATGGGTCGGTATAACCTCTGCACTTAGCAAACTATCTTCTAAGATAGAAGAGATAAAAACATAATCAATAGTGGAGGCACAACCCTGCCTCTATATGTTGGTTCAATGCGATTATCTTTATCGGGGATAGCAGCAATATCCATAGTATTAATTAGATTATGATTGCATAAATAATCTAATAATTCTGTACCCCTAGTGCAACGAGACAAACAAGTGGTCGGAAATATTGGTATGTTATTACTCATTGGAATCCTTGCATTAAAATCTCCCCCCACACAAATGCCGACAACATTGGTAAAAGCCTTAAGATTTTGTAGAGTTAAAATAAAATTAAACAAATTATTAAACATGATATTTGGCACCGAATAAAAATCATTGTTATAAAAGTTAATTAAACATATGGAAATACCCCTCGTATAAATCAAAGCCTGTATGTTATCATTTCTTGTATCTAAAACATTCACATTACCACCCGTTAAAATGTTCACCCAAATCGAAAGCCCGCCAGATGGTCGCCCTACCTTGGGGACCGGCACAACATTATTAAAACACTGAAACCCTTCTAAGTAGAAATCCCGAGTGGCCCAGGTTTCTTGCATCATTATAATGTCCTGATTTTCAACTATTTCAATCCAGTCTGGTAAATTCATTTTAGATGCCAGACCGGCGACATTCCAACTTAGTATACTCAGTTTAGAGTTGATGCCGGTCCTAGTTGGATTTGGATGTCCTACCAAAGGGCATTCATCAAATAAACCATTAGCTTCAATAGATAACTGGGCGGGTACAAGTCAATCTTGGGTGTCTAATGAGGACAGAGGCAAAAACCTATTATGCCTCGATAGAGAATCACCATCATTCACTTGTAAGCTAAAAATTGGTTTGTAGAAATGTCCCAATGGCAGCAGAAAAATACTGCTAGGACCCATACATGTGTCTTCCTGTACCTTTAGTAGGGATTTCACCATTGCAGGGTTACGAAAATTAACAACAATACAGTCCCCCTCGATATTTTTAACAGAGGGCCCAACCCAGCTTATCCTTCGAACCATGATAATATTATTTGCATCGACCACCTTATACCCCTTATGTTTGGATAACCAATCAACGCACTTATTGCGGAGTTGGTACCATGTCTCAATTTGATTTTTCTTAAGTGGAGGTACACCTGCAAGTACGCAGACAAATGGGCAGGATGCAGGTGGAAGGTTCAATATATCTTTACTGGCTTGAGTATCTATATTGTTTGCTTGGGATAAAGTCCCCCGTGTATATTAAGATCCCTTGAGTTAGATCTCTCTGTGTTAGCACACATAGCCCTACTAAAATCAGGTTGTGTGTGTAAAGTTGTAGCTGGCAAAGTATTTTATCCTACAGTATTAGATATATTCCCTGGGGTAACAATAACCTTTGCTATGAGGCAATCTTTTACCTTCTCACAAGTAGGGCATGTCCGAGGTGGTGGTAACAATGAGGCTGGAGGAGCAGGGACATGTAACTGAGGGACAGTGTCGGCCAATATCAGCCTTGATTCCACCCCCTCTACTGGAGCAGGTTTAACATTCTTAAATTGGGAGCATAATTTATTTGACAAAGTATCCAGCCTATCGAGCCGTTTCCACAAAGCACAGAAATTAGAATCAATCAGATCCTTAATTTGCCCAAAAATACTATTAATAACAGTGTCAATAAAGGTCTCTCCCAAGCTGTTATATGGAGGAGAGGGCAATATAGTACTCGTCTGAGTGCTAGCAGAGTTCCTTAGTTCTCCATGGTGAGGGGAGACGACAAATTCAGAATTCTGGGCCTGAGTCTGTAAAGGTTTGTGTAGCCAGGTACTCATAACAGAACGAGTAGAACCGGTGCGGGGTGGTTGTTTTCTCTTCAAAGGGGCGGGCTTTGCTGTTTTCCTCTTCCTCTTTGCACCCGCACACTCTATAGCACTGGCCATGGGGGGATCCTGGTCAGTGACAGTGCTAATAGCCTTTGGGCTCTGTATCAGAATAGCTTCATGTCCGGACATAGGACCGGTGCTGGAAGTCGGTAAGTTCGTCGGATGAACATTCCGAGCACTATAAAGTAGAAGAGAGCCAGCTGTATCAGCCAATTCGGGCCCTAACATAGGACCATCATGCAATGCCTCAATGCCAAGGGATAGTCTCCTCTCTGTTAAATCAATCTCATTAGAGACTATATTCACCGCCCTTTCCAGCATACTATCTATACTTGTGATAACTGGGCGGGCGGTATTGTATCAGTTCTCTTCCCCATAGTTGAAATTTAAGCAGCTGGGATACAGATGTTCCGGGGGCAATGCTCACCTGGTTCAATGCCACCAACAAAAGAGAGATGGCCCAGCCCGGCCTCTATCGGACACTGATGGGCAAGGACGGGCCCGCCCTTGGCCCGGGCTTGGCCCGGGCGCTGCCCACGCGCGTCCCGCGCTGCGGGAGGCCGGGTCACAACTTATTGCGCCTCCTGGTGCCGCAATGACGATGTCAGCAGGCGTCTTCCCTGCGCCTGCTGGGGTGTGTAGTCCGTTTATGTCCAGTGCCGTTCCCCTCACGGCTGGCAGCAGGAGAAGGAAGACTGGAGGAGAGCCGTTCCCCTCACGGCTGGCAAGAGGAAAAGGAAGACTGGAGGAGAGCCGTTCCCCTCACGGCAGTGACTGCTAGCAGGTAAGCGCGTCCCAGTTTAGTTGTGGCTGAACCCTCCATATCCTTTAAGAGCTCTCTTTTTTCAGGGACTTGGGGCAATGCTACTGGGGAGGAGGTAGCCAGAGTTCCTTGAGCTTGGACTTTGAAGTAGGAACGGAGCGATGGTGTTATTTTTACACAGTCTGTTTTCCTTTTGGAGTGTCTGCTGCTTGATCTCTGCAGAGATTTGTCAGTGGGTAGTCTCTTAGCTGCGGGTACGCGGGGGCCTGAAGAGTCTGAGGAGGGGCGCTGGATGGTTTGAAAATTGGCACTTCGAGCAAAATCCCCTCTCCCCCAGATATCCCTACTTCTCAGCATGTATCTAGTCACACAACACGCAGTCCCTTCCCTGGTATCGCCGTTGTTCAGAAAAGCTACCACCTTATGTTTCACAAACCCACCTACACCAACACTGGCTCTAACATTACCTTCAAGTGGAGCCCGCTCCCTTCTCCTTACCCGGGTCATCAGGGGTTCCTGAGTAACATCTTCCGACTGCAATTGCTGGCGGATGGTACAGCCTTTAGCCTGACCTGAAAACGAGCAGCTCCCTCTCCCCAGGAAGCTGACTGTTGTGGCAGCGTGTCGGCCCCAGCTGAGCCGTGCTGCAGCCTCCGCCCACACGCCTCCGTCGTTGTTGCTGCGGAGCGTAGCTATCGGAATAGTTGATTTTCTGGGCCCACACCACAAACCCCCTGGATGCTTAACCCCCCAGGGACTCTTCGGCTGCTGCCTTTACCGCTACAGACCGGGGACCCAGCAAAACCCAAGGCACAGGTACCTAGGCGGACTCTATTCTGCTCTATTCTGCCTAACGTGTGAGAGAGCTCGCGACCGGCACTAGGTGTCGGCCGCCATGTTCCCCCTTCGGTTCGAACCGGGAACTTTTGTTTTACTGATTTGATGCATGCACAGGTTTCTTAGGGGTTAGTCGTTCTATCGCAAGTTTGCATTTTGACCTGGTGAGGCACCAGCATCATCTCATCCTAGACCCACGTTTCCTGACCTTCTACCTACACCCACATTTACTGTGCTTCTTCAAGCTGTACACTCTGGCCTTCACAAGAAAATAGATAATTGGTATACAGTCTCCTTTACACATGATAACGTCTCTCCTTCTTATCTCTTCTTCCTTTCTCACTAACCACACCAAGCTGCAGTCCAGGACTCTAATGTATATGATTTCTGGGCAAAGTGGTCTCTCCTGAAGGCCAAAGCAGGGTAAAGAAAGGTCACTGTCCAGCACTGGGACTGTATATGCCTGTTGTTCTCCTGAACTTCAGCCCTGCTTTCTTACAAACCACCACGCCTTACCATATAGTCAGAAATCAACCCTGCCTGTCCCACCACCCAACTATCTCCCCTTGAATATTATCTCCTCAAGGAGGTCCCAGAGACCAGTTTGGCACACTATAATTGGCATGTGTCACTTGACATAATAACGCTCAATGTGGGAGAGGTTGAGGAAGAGCCTGTTGTCGGGACTGATGAGACAATGATGAATGTCAGATAGGACTCTGAGGCTGGTGTCACTGGTTTTTAGTGGGCTTTCAGCTCCCCCACCCTCCTTGGGCAGATTGGGGGTAAACCCCCACCCCTTTTTTGGGGCATATTTCTTTCACTAGTGTCTAATGGGCTTTCTGCTCCCTCCCTCAAGTGGAGGGATTGGTGGTAACGTCCACCAATCCATCTTCAGAAATGGCAAAAAGACAGCTGCCCCTGTTCTAGGGTAGAACTGAACTATACAAAAAAGTGATGGTTGGATGCTTGAATTAATCTCAATCACTGGTAATTACTCTAGGCTACATCTCACTGCATCGTTATTTTGCACACCATGTCACCTCAGTTTAAACCTAGCCATATGCAAATCAATCTTGAACCTGCTCCTATAGTAACAGTCCATCCTGAAATGCAGGGTATGTTATGTGTATTTGTATAGAGCACAACTCACCTGGTAGGTTATCCTGTCGCTGAACTGGTTTTGCACTGACTGGGGATCTTCAGTCAGGTGTAGCTTGGTTCCACTGGCACAGTGAGCACGGGACCCACGTCTGGGCATACCCTGTGCACTTAAGTTAACTAATACGTGATGTGTGGAATGCATGAACTCATCTCAACCACTAGTAATTTCTCTGGACGTATCCCAGTCTATCATTATTTTGCACACCATGCCACCTCAGTTTGGACCCAGCAATATACAAATCAGACTTGACCCCACTCCATTAGAAACAAACCAGCTCAAACTACCAGACTAGGTCCTTCCTGAACCAGAACACAAGCAACTCAAGATAGTGGCACTTACGACGTCACACCTGAAGTATAAAAAAAGTGATGGGTGGAATGCTGAATTAATCTCAGCCACTGGTTATTACTCAGGGCCGCATCTCAGCCAATCGTTATTTTGCACACCATGCCACTTCAATGGGGGCATGGCGTAATACCTGGTTGCCCCCCCCCCCACACTTTTGTTTTGTTGCAGTTTTTCAGTGGAGTCTAGTGAGCTTTCTGACCCGCCCTGAGTGGCATACTGGAGGTGATACCCCCCAATCCAACTCCAGGGGGGGGGCAGAAAGACTATATGGCCCATTCTAGGGAAGTGACTCAGCCTGATGGCTGGGCAGGCTGTCTCTACCTCTTTTTCTTTTCAAAAAAAGGTTTCCTGGTCTAGTGAGTGGTGTAAGCACCCCCTAGCCAACTCCAATGGGAAGCAGAAAGACGTTCTGATCGGGGGTGAGGTGCATGCACTAGCGCATTGCCAGGAAGACTGCCAGACATTTTTTAAAAAGGGAATGCCTTTGTTTTTTTTTTACATTGAACTGTTGTTTTGTGTGAGATGTTTTTCTCTTCCACTGCAGATGCTGTAACTTTCCAGAAGACTTCTGAAAGTTTGTGGATTGGCATTTGTTATGTATTAGATAATTGATAGTGAGGTTGTTACCGGGAGGAAAGGAGATGCAGGAAGCATGACTTATGGGAAAAATTGTCTGAACCGGAAAATGTGGACGAAGTATCTTTTAAAGGACTTGTTTCTTTGGCCTATTATGAAGACGTGAGAAACTAGGGAGTGTACCTGCTCCCAGGGGTTTGCTGAAATCTGATTGGATTCCCAGAACAAGGAATGCATCAATTGTTTCAACTTATATTTGAACAATTTTATATTAGTGTGCATTCCTAAAGTAGGGTAGAGCACTCTGGACTCTATTTCTGAGATTCATATGTTACCTCTCTTCAGTACAGATCACCAATTCAGCTCTTTTCTTTACAAAAGATGGTTGCTGATTTATTGCTGAGAATACTATCCAGCTTGAAAATTCTTTATTCCTTAAGTGCAAAGACTTCATGCCTATGCATTTTATTGTCGCATCAGAACTCTTTATTTGGATTCTGAACTGATACATTTTTAATTTAGAAATTGCCATCCTAATGCTTGATTTTGATTTGGGAAATTCCTTCATGGAACACGCTTGTTGTATTATCTCTATTCTATTTGTAATATTACCTAACTAGGTATTTTACTTTGTTTTGAAATATGAACTAATGGATTATTTGAATTTTTTATAATGATGGCTTAAAGATTAATATTTACAGAATAAAACAATTTAAACGTATTAGAATTGTTAATAAAACCTTGTAACTCACACCAACTCTTTTATTGACAATTATAAAGCCCTAAATGGATTTTGTTGTTCATATAGGTTTGATTTAAATTATTGCTCCATTTAAATTCTCATTTTCGGCGAACAAAGGTCCATAGGAACAATGGTTCATACGACCAACGGCAGGGGTTATCTAATGATTACACCCAAAGACTGAGAAACAAAAATCCCCATGCTGTCAAGTGGTAGCAGAGGGAAGGTTAATGTCACAGGAGAAAGGAGCTATAAGTTAAATAGCTGCCCCAGTTTAGAAGTGCCCACGCCTCTTAAGTCTCAAGCCCGAGCTTGAAGACTGAAGGAGTTTGCAGTTTCGAAGACGGTTTCAGTAGTTGAGATGTGATTATCAATAGGGTTATTTGTCGCATTTGTCTATGTTGAGCTTACGATATTTTGTTGAAGTTATGTGTCTTGTGTTCTGATAAAGTCTATGGTATAGTTGTGTTGAGCAGTGGAAGTTGTTATCGGACTCAAAGTAGTCCAAGATCCTGCAATAAGAGAAGATAAAACAGATAAATAAGAAATATTGCTTTACTTGTCTGCTGTAGTTTTGTATTGTTGGTTTGTGAGGTGCCATCGACCACACAATTGAGATAGGAACTATAGTAAATTATTGTGATTGTACTAATAGTGATTGGTGTTAGTGGAACCTATTGCTCAAAGGTGAAAGTATCAGTCGGTGATTTCCCGCTGGTCGAGACTTCATCTGTGTGCATGTGAGGAAGTCGGAAGGTGTTATTTCTGATTGTTTCTCGTGTGAATGAACTACTTTGAATTCTTTAGTGGAGAGGACAAGAGTTATTTATTTATTGTGCTTCCTTAAAAGATGTGGAATTTAGTGTACAAGAAAATTGTCAAGGAGGATGAATTGCTGTGAGGAGTGAGAATTGTGTCAGTGTAACATGCTGGGATAGGTCTATAGTCCAAAGTGCTGCACTGGGATTGGTTGGTGAATCATCCGGTGTTGAATTGTGATAGGCTCACAAAGAAGAAATTGTGTTGGGATTGGAAGTGAATATTGATTGGTATGGAACTGTGAATTGAACAAAAACACTGAAATTACTTGAATCAATATTTGTTCATTTATTTTTGAATTTCCGTAATCATGAAATGCTTTAAAGCCCCTAAAGAATTAAGGAGAGGAGATGTACGAATCTCTGGCCGTGAGGACGAGGAGGCTCCACCAGAAGGTACACAAGGTCATATGGTGACAAATGTAGGGCCTCATAAATGTTTGTGCCTTTGTCAATGGTACAAGATCACCAAAGAAGGAGCATTAAGGTTTCCACAATAATGTACCTTTTATTTACAGATTATTGAAAATTAAGGGGAAAACTATATGAGATGAAGCCGCCTCCTAGACCCAAACAGCCTGAAGCCTTAAATGCATAGGAGCGAGTAGCTCATACCAAAGAGAATGAGATGATATCAGAATAGAGAAAAGAAAGCAGTGCATAATTATGCTGATGCTAAATGGGATAAAGAACAGCAGAGATGGAGGAAATGTGTAGTTGAGGGAGCTAGAATGTACCCAACAATAACGACAGAAAAGCCTAAAAAGAATTGAAAGCAGGGAATGAAGAAGAGGAGACCGCAAGGAAAGCTGATACTGATAGGGATTCGGGGATGACACATTAGATGCTTTGTTGTCCTCACGCTCACCACCATGTGCAGCTCCAACTTCTGATTCAGAAAGTGTTACAACTACTAGTGGTGTAGTGGCTACAACCAATGTTGACCGGAATATAATTCAGATTGGGGGACAACCTCCAACACTCGATTGCAGTTGTACCTGCTGAAGCAGCCCGTACTGCAATTGCTCTAGGTGTTACAGCTTCTATTGTGACTGTTCCTGCACCAGTGTCACAAGTTGCATCAGCTCAGAAAGTAGCAATTCCTGTTGCAACTGCACCAATCAATATTGCCAAGAAACCTGTTTTACCCCGACATTGCAAAACTCACAAATTGTTGCCTGGACCCCACCACAGAATGTTCAATTAATAAGAGAAGGGAGAATAATTGTTTATACAACTCCAGTTGCACAGGGAGAGACAGGAACTTTTGATAATGGATTGTTTCTCCCATGGTTTGAGGAGACTAAAAGAACAGGAGATACAGCGATACCATCTACTAGTCAAGAAAGGGCAAGACCCCCAGATGTACCAACATTGAAGGTGGCATTGAAAGAACTTATATGGGGATGTTTAGATATTTCACATTTGAATCAATATCAGGAGAATGAGCTGATATACCTGAGTAAGGAAATTACAAGACGCCCAGCTGCCACACACGATAAATTGGCAGAATTGGCAGGTAAATACGAGGTAGACCTTTCTAAGAGTATTCCTTTACAGAAAATCCTTAGGACACAGATAGATGTTGAAGCAATTGTGACCATGTGATCCTCAGGGATGAGGCAGCACATTGCTGAAGTGCATTCTGAAATGGTTAGATTTTGACAGACTAGAGAGCAAGTGAGCAAAGAAACAAGAAAAGAAAAAGAAACAATCAGATACTACAGAGGTTAAGGGTAAGCCACCACCAGTACCCCAGAGAAACATGAGGCTCTAACTTTCCCTATGAGGTAGATACCAGGTGAGGGAATGTTCATGTACAGTGGAGTAAAGGTGATCTTGCTACATTCACAAACAACTTACCAAAATTGAGAGAAAATCCTGCCCAGTCGTATACAGAAGTTGACCGGTTTGTGAAACTTTTGAAGGTTCTGTGGACAGATTTGAACACTTTCTTCAACATTGTGGTGCCGAATGATTAATGGGCTGAATATAAAATAGCTGTGCAATGGCCAAGTACAGAGTGCCCAAGAGATGCGCATACTCGTGCACCCTCACCTCTGGTGATGACAAAGTATGAAGAGGTGATTACCTGTTTAAAGGGAAAAGTTCCAGTGAGGGGCATTGATTGGTTAAAGATCAATAGAACTACTCATGAAGCTAAAGAGTCAGTGCTTGCTTAATATGAACGATGATCGTTGCAGGTGTTTGAACAGCACAGTGAACAGGAAAATCCCGAAAAGGGAGATATGGGGAGTTTTGTGTCACAGTTCGTTCTTGGGTTACGACCAGAAATCAGTATGCACATACAACAGAATGTGATTTGGCTCAGAAAGGGTTTCAAAATCAGCTGTATGTAGGGAATGTTGGTGAAATGCAAAGTGTTGGTTTCCAGAATGGAGGTCAGATGGCACAAGATGGAGTTGGTGTTTCACAAGGAAGAGGTCGCCTTGTTCCGATTGATCCAAATTCAGGGGTAGACATCACAACATTAAAAAAGTTGACTCCTTGACTCTACTGCAACAAGCTCAGGCATTGGAAGAGGTAGTGCAGACAGGATCCTAATCAAGTAAGTGGTGATGGACAAATGCAAGGTGTGAATCTAACGCAGATGCAAATTGTTCCAGTTCAGGTTCCATTTCAGCAATTGCAAACACCAAATGAGTCCCTATGATGCTGGTCCCACAAGCCCCAATGGCCCCACAAAATATGGGTGACCCCATATTTAATATGAATCAAGCACTAACAGCAAACTCATATCCTTTCCATAATCAGTACACATTTCAACAGTATCCTATTTTTGAGAATGAGAACTTTGATTGCGACAATTCACAGTGACGGTGCCTAAGGGGGAGGAAGATTGCATGCTTGGCACAGTCTTAGTGGTAAACCAAGGTAGACCATTTGTAGAAGGAAAGGTAAATGTCCATCAAGTTTCATTTGTAATAGACTCAGGTGCTACCAGTTCCACTGTTAAACCAGCTGAAGTCCCAGACTTACCCAGCTCGGGAAAGAAGATCCAAGTTGTAGGTGTTACAATAAAACAAATAACTAACCCTGTTTTGAAGAAGGTTCCCGTAAAAATAGACTCATTTGAGGAACATCACCAATTTGTTGTGTGTAACTCACTTCCTGTATATATGTTAGGAAGGCTTCTTTTGTGCAAATTGAATTGCACTATATATTGTAAACCAGATGGTGTTGAATTTCAAGCAAATGATGAAGATGTTGAATTCAAAATGGCAAGACAAGAAACAGCTGTTAGATTGTACCCTGTAAGAACGATAGAGGATTTATCTCCCGATTTACGAGATAATGTAAATTCAGAAGTATGGGACTTTTCAGCGAAAGATATCGGACTAGCAAAAGGTGTAGAACTAGTCTGAATAACAATAAAATAGAATGCACTGTTTCTGAGCACACCACCATATAATCTCATGCCTGAAACAATGGCTGAAATCACTCCGGTGATTGAAACAATGCTAAAACATGGAATTTTTAGAGAAATAGTTGGAAGTCCCTGCAATTCGCCGATTATGGGTTTACTGAAGCCTAACGGGAGGTGTAGAATTGTACGGTATCTTCAAAAAATTAACAGTATAGTTGTTCTATGTTGTCCCATGTTACCGAATACAGCTAGAATGATATTTCAAATTCGCTGTGATGTAGAATAGTTTACTGTTGTGGATCTCTGCCAGGCCTTTTTCTCTATTCCATTGCATGAGGACAGTCAGTTTCTGTTCTATTTGGTGTTCAGAGATACAGTTTTGGCATCGTGCCGAGTTCCACAAGGGTATACAGAGAGCCCTTCAATCTTTAATGAGATCTTGAAAATCTCGAGACTTTACAAATGCCTTGCAACTCAGTTCTTGTGCAGTACATTGATGACCTACTTGTGGCGTCAAGTAAACAAGAAGGCTTGTAAACAGGACACGATTGCTCTATTGAATCATTTGGCTGAGAATGGACACAAAAGGCCTGATTTAGATCTTGGCGGACGGGTTACTCCGTCACAACGGTGGCGGATATCCCGTCCGCCAAAATATAAATCCAATAGCATATAATGGGATTTGTATTTTGGCAGACGGGATATCCGTCACCGGTCCTGAATTTAGGACATCTTATTGAACAGGGAATGAGAAAGGTGTCGCAAGAGAGAATCAAAGCTATTTTGAAAATAAATCCACCCTAAACGAAGAGAGAGGTCAGAATGTTTCTGGGAATAGTGGGCTATTGTAGATAGTGGAAACCCAACTTATCCCTAGTGGCCAAGCCTTTACTGAGGCTGAAGAACAAGGATGCACCTGATCCGCCTCCATGGGACGACTGCTTAAAAGTATTCCTAGAGCTGAGAAAAAGTCTCTGTTGTGCCCCAGCACTGGGAATGTCTGATTACAGTAAAATGTTCACTTTGTTTTGCAGGGAGGGCTGCGCTCTCTCAGTGCTTACTCAATTGTATGGAGACTCTCGAAGACATGTGGCATATTTTTCAAATACTCTTGACCCTGTTGCTGCAGGACTGCCTGCCAGCCTTAAAGTGATTGCGGATGTTGGTATCAGTATTGAGAGAAGGGAGAGCTTAGTTATGGGACTCCCTCTTACAGTGATGGTCCCGCATTCTGTCGAGATTTTGCTCACTCATACTAAGACCCAATATTTGACAAACAGCAGACTTACAAAATATGAACAACTGATTCTTTCTGCTGAGAATGTTGTGCTTAAAAGATGTCAAACTTTCAATCCAGCTACATTGTTATCATTGCCTGAAAATGAAATTGATGGGGGAAAGGGTTGAGCTTGACTGTCTCGATGTTATGTATCTATGCACCAAGCCAAGACCTGACATTAAGAATGAACCCCTTGATGTGCCCGACTATGTAATCTTTGTAGAAGGCTCATATTTAAGACATAATGAGGGGTGTTTGAGGGCAGCTTATGCTGTATGTACAATTCAAGAAGTGGTGGAAGCTTCTTGGCTTTGAGGTGTTATCTCTGCACAAGTGGTGGACGAGCCTGCTATCTTTCAGCCCAATTGCAAGTGACTATATTTACAAATAAACAAAACAATTCCAAAGAGAGAGCCTGCTACTTATATCCTGTAAAAACCACTTGATCAGATGAAGAAGGGACTTCTATTTAGTTTTTTGAAGAACCCTCACCCACAAACATCAGTTAGTGGCATGCTTCATCATAGGGTTCCCACCCGAGTCGCCTAGTGCATCTGGGTGTGCTTCGACGCCTGATTTACAGTGGAGCAGGTTATTGACATTTAGGGATCTTGATAGTTAAAATTACCTTATGGTTTCCCTATCCTAAAGGGGAATTTTCCTAATACTGGGAACCTTAGGCAAGGTTAAAAACAAGAGTTGATGTGAGCGAGAATGTTATGATCTCCCCATCTATGGTCCTAAATGTCAATAACCTGCTCTTCTGCTTCTTCTAAAAACTAAATAGGAGTCCCTTTTCATCTGATCAAGTGGTGTTTACATGATATAGGTAGCAGACTCTCTCTTTGTGATTGTTTTGATGAATTTGGGAGGTGGAATGAGCCCACTTTCCTCTCACTCTCCTGTTGTTGATATGTATTTAGCGATAGTCAGTATGGCTTTGGTGTGGTCCATGACTTTGGACAGTTGTGGTCACTAAGGGAATTTATGACACCATTTGGAACTCCAATCCAGAATAGGGAATATGTGATGAGATTGTTGGAAGCATTACAATTGCCACTAGAAATTGCATTAGTTAAAAGCACAGCCCACAGGAGTGGAAATTATTATGTAACTATAGGAAACAGATACGCTGACGAAGTTGCTCTGTATTGTGTGATTGTGGCATACACATTTAATGGAGAATATACAACTGAATCTGAATTCGAATTTTCAATGCTGTTGTCAGTAGCTGATACATTAGAGGAAATGAAGAGATTGCAAGACAAGGTTTCAGAGGCAGAACAGCAAGATTGGATCATAGCAGGATTTGTTAACCCCTTCCCTGCGGCGCGAATTCCGCTGCGGTGTGGGGATTTAATTAGGGGGCGTAACCCCTTGCGTGCTCAGGACAGCCCCCGGCCGTCCTACGTCACGGTAGGCGTGTGCGGAGGACGGCCGGGGGCCGTCCGAACTCCGCCCACTAATTAATTCTTCCGCACAGGCAGGGAATTTGCGCCGCACTGGGGAATCGGCGGCGTTCGGACGGCCCCCGGCCGTCCTCCGCACACGCCCACTGTGACGTAGGACGGCCGGGGTCCGTCTTGAGCACACAAGGGGTTGAAATGCAAATAACATTTGTGTTTCAGCTGATAGAAGACCTATGGGGCATATTATCAAGGGGCCGCAATAAGATTATCGCCGCTTTAGCGTCTGTTTTCGGGCGAAAAGAGACGATAATATTATCGCTTTATTGACAAGGACACGCTAGCGCGTGTTTCCTTGCCTTAGCGTCCGTTGTCAGCATGCCTCGCATCGCATCGCTAATGAGATGCAAGGGGGGCGTGCCTGACAAAACCCCATGTGAAAATATCGCTAACCCAGCTTCGCGATATTATCAACGAGGGGTAGCGATATTTGAAATCGCGTTAACTATGCCTTAACGCTGGAATTTAACGTCTGTTAAATTCCAGACTAAGGCATACCTAACATGGGGGGTGGATTGTGTGGCTAAGACCACAGGCACTATCATCAAGGATATCGCTGTTTTCCATGGAACATCGCTGGAAAACCAGCGATGTTCCATGGAAAACACCGCTATCGCTGGAATAATTATCGCCATTGCGCTAAGCGTTGTTAATACAGCGCTAGCATGGCGATAATTTCCAGCGATAGCCGGCGATAACAATTCTCACGCTAAGCGCGGCCAGCGATAATTTTCGCTGCCGCTTGATAATATGCCCCTATGTTACTATATAGCCTGTTATTTCCCATGACAAGACATTTTCATGGCCCTACACATATCAGAAGGAATGCAATGGTGGGATTATTTTGGCAAAAGTGGTTTAATCCCTGATTCAGAGTTTTAGCTGGAGAACTATGCCATAGATGTGTGATATAGCAGCGGATGAATGTAGGGAGAATAACCCCTGTAACATTGAGCCACATAGGAAGATCAGGATGACACTTTAACAGGATGCAGTTGGATTTTATCGTAATTCCTGTTTATAACAGGCTGAGAAAGATCCTGGTTATTGTGTGCATTTTCTCCCGATGTTTGAAAGCCTAACCAACACAGAGAAATAACAGCCTCACTGCAGCCAAACTGCTGTTAAGTGAACTCCTACCAAGGTTTGAATTTCCGGTTTCTCTGGAGTCAGACTGAGGTACCCATTTTAATAACGAGGTCCTCAGAATGCTGCGTGTAGCACTTCAAGTGGAACAGAGACTGCGTTGTAGCTACCGTCCAGAAGCTTCTGGTATAGTTGAGCAGTTTACTGGTATGCTGAAATCACATTTGGCCAAGGTCTGTGCATCTATTTCTCTTAAATGGCCAGATACTTTGCTGTTAATACTGATGAGTCTCCAAAGCACCCCTGACAGAAGGACAGGATTATTGGCACTCATAGAATGTGGTATGCGGCTGCCTGCTGTGCCTGCAAATGCACTTGTAAATATCACAGATGACATGATTCTCAGCTATTGCAAAGGGTTAGCTGATGTGGTGTGTTCTGTCTCTCTCCAGGTTGGAGCTGTCACTGCCACTCCAAGCCAGGAGCAGTTTCACGACCTTAACCCCGGCGACTGGGTCCTTGTTAATAAACATGCTCGAAAATCCTGCTTGGAGCCTGTAGGGTCTTGCGAGTAAACAATGACGAAACCCTTTTGGTTCCTAATGAACTTTGTAGAGCTACGACATAATGAATAGAGTGCATTGCAGTGAAGGCTGCTTTAGAATGTTGAGTTTGCAGTTACACGCAGAAGAATAAAGACGTGTGATACCAAGCTCCGTGTGGAGTAGTCATTTTCGGGTAACCCGGCTGGGAAGATACTACAGAGCCAAGATGGAATGGACCCTATCAGGTGATTCTAATCACTCGCACTGCTGTGAAGTGTGCTGGGATACCCAATTGGGTAAAATGCATCCTTCATCCAGAGTGAGTTGTCCACTTGATGAAGTGGTGATATTTGAGCCAAGTCTGAGACCTCCTGTCTTCATACGTCCTGAAGAACCAGAGGGGGGTGATGTTCAACCGAATTCCTCACCTGTCGAAGTTCCGGAAATCTTGCATAGTGATGTGGACGTACCCCCTGAAGATGAAGACCTGAGAACTGAAAGTATGGGAGCTGTTGTGTTGCCACCAGAACGATCCTGGTGAAGGAACAAGTGTGAGGAAGGAAAGACTACAATTGAGATAGGAATGGCCAAGTAGCAGGAGATAATCGAAATCAATGTGTCAGTTGAACGTATACCACAAACCATCATCGAAGAAGCAGAATCTAGTGGTATAAGTCAATCAATCAATCAAGTGGCTTGTAAAGAGCGACTAGTCACCCATAAGGGTCCCAAGGCGCTGGCGGGTGGGAGACTGCAGATCTGTCACAAGGCACTGTGGTTCAGTCAAAGAGCCAGGTCTTGAGGTCTTTCCTTAATTGGGGCAGTGACAGTGATTGCCTTAGGGAGAGAGGTAGGGTGTTCCACACAGTGGCACAGAAGAAGGTCAATAGACACCAAGGAGATCCAATAGAGTGAGAGTACCTTGTTGTAGGTATTCAGCACCCAAGTGGACCTACTACACAAAAAATGTGCCTAATGCAGGGGTCTCCACAACCTTTTCTGTAATAAGAGGGACTTATGTTCAATAAAAATCATCCTGAACTACTAATGTTAGTGATGTAATAGTGCCCACCCCATCCAGGATTGTTAACAGTAATCATATCAGTGCATTAGTCAGGGTTGCCAGCAATACACTTAAAAAAGCACTATCAATTTGGAATGCGTTTACATGGGTAATACATAACATCCATAGCTGCAGTCCCCCTGGCAATAAGGTAATACTACGAGCAATAAACCTCCCCAATGAAAAAAATAACTTTAAATTAATTTTGAAAATGTAAACATTTATTGCTAAACATAATTTATGAGTTCTAAAAATATACACATTTTCATCTCAAATATGTGCTTTTTAATTTTGGTATACGAATAATAATTCAACTAAGCACATTCTTGTATATTAGTAGGCTGCACACAGGAAAGTGTAGTGTTGTGACTTTTCCTCTTTCTGTACTCTCTGTTCTTCCCCTTGCTGTTCAGCCTGAGCATGTGTGGAATCTTGATGATGCCTTGGAATGTTGGGTGCCTGATCTGAGTCAGTTGGTGATTGCAGGCTGAGCAGCTAGGAGGCTGCTCCTGGTGGGGCGTACATATAGACCTACTTACCACCTTGGCCATACTTTAAGCTTCTGTAACCTGTACCTGAATAAAGCTACCAATTGGAACCACAACCTGGCTTCTTGTGGACTTTCTATTTTCAACATTTTGGCGACGATCTGGTCTTCAAACCCTGCGTGAATTCAAATTCTATGGACTTACATTACTAGTAACCATCTTACAGCAACTAAGAAACCTATAAACCCTTCAACTACTTCAAGAAATACAAGCTTGAACCATCTTCGTGTTATCATCTGGCAGCCCCAGCCCCACCAGTGACCATTTCACACCGGTCAGCTTCAACTCGGGCGTGCCAGTTCTCACTTCTCTCAAGCTTGGTGAGTCTTGCTTTTGTTACATCCCTTGCGAGATTCGTGCCACATTCAAGCCTGGTTAATTGTGTACTGCTTGTGTTTGACAGCTGTTTTATTCTACCAAGTTTGGTGATTGTGCTTGGACTTGGATTGCCTGCTGACTATTGTCAAGCTTTCAAACACCTTTTATCATGGTGTGAATCCAGCGCCTGCTGTGTCTACAAGCACCGGTATACCACTGTACAGAGTGGTACTACAATCTTCTACAGCTATGGCATGATTTTTCTGTCCTGGGAGCACTTCGTGGATCTGTGTGCTTACTACAATGATTGGCAGCTACCCTCTTCTTGTGTGAACTACAGTTGCCTGAGAAGGCTGGGCACGGACCTGTACTAGTGCCATTGTCGGGGCGTTTTTGGTCCATGTTTGGGTTTTTTGGGGGACTTTGAGCCTTATTGGTAAGTTGGTTGTGGGCCGTTGGCTGTCCGCGTGATATTTTTTTTTTAAACGTTCACTCAACGCACGCTGTTGTCAGCGCGAGCCTACCTTCCTCCTTTGTTCTTTGTCCTGAGGTCATCTCTTCAGTGCCGGAGCCCCTCGGCGTGGCTCTTCCTTTCACGTTGTCCAGCTGCCCTGACGTGCCTTGAGCCACCCGGCACCCGGTAATAAACGTGCCGCCATTTTTTTTTGTTTTTCATTGCCAACATTGCCAACCACGTGTTTTTTTTGCCAATCAACGCGACGCGACGTTGTCTTCATCGGATCCAGTGTCATCATGTTTGCACATCTGATTGTTTTTGGCATGTTGGTAGTCATGACGTTACTTGTAGCTGGCAGCATGCAGTTTGTTCAATTTGTGTATGCTGTTTCCATGCCAACGCTACACTAAGAATGTCATCGGAATCCTCTCTCAGCGCCTGGGAGTCTTTTCTTCTTCGACTTTCAAATTACTGGGAGTTACCTCTTTGTGCTTGGACTGCCGGTTAACATCAATCATTCTTCACTTCATTTCTTTTGCTGCAGTCTTCAACTTCGTTTTCCAGTTTGGCACAGTTAAGATTTTGAACTATTTTATACTCTCCTGCAAAGTTGTTTGGTTTCTCATTTTTTTTGGGGACGTGAAGCCTTTCATACTTTTATGCCAATATACTTTAAAACTGTACTCAGTGCGCCATCTTGTGGGCTTATTCTGAAATTGTTTGCTGTTTAATTCTTAACATGTTTTCCTTCCTTAGATTATACTCGGGTACTAGGTCGAGTACCGGTGTTATAAATTCTTGCTGTATATGAAATGTGATTTATTTAAAATGTCATTTCCTTCATTTTCATCTTTATTCTGCTGTTCTATTGGATTTATACTCTGGTGTTAAGCCTTATACAATTCTTAGTGGGAGGTTACGTAAACGTCTGATGGGTGAGTGTATCCATGTACTCCGCTTGTGGGTGAGTGTATCCCAGTTCATGTTTTTTTTTGCTTGGCGGGTGAGTGTATCCCGGTATTTCGCTTGTGGGTGAGTGTATCCCAGTTCATGTTTTTGCTTGACGGGTGAGTGTATCCCTGTACTTTGCTTGTGGGTGAGTGTATCCCGTATTTTGTCTGGCGTTAGTGGGTATGCATTCTTTGCGCCATTCTGTTTTTACTTATCATTCATTGTTAACCACGTACGTACAATTTTTCTATGATCTGTCTTTTGTGTCCTGCCACGCTTACAGTGCTGGTTCACTGTGCGCCATACGGCGGATTTGATTCACAGATCGTAGGGGTGCCGGAGACGTCTGGTGTACAAGTCTTGTACGTGTTGTATGCTTCCTGAGACTGTTGTCCTTTCAGGTGCCTGGTATACTGTTGTTACTTTGTTTTGCTTTTCCACTCCTTTGTCAGAAAAGGGGATGGTGTGCGTGTGCCTTCCTATGCCACAATTTATTGCTATATTGCAATGTATTTATGCCTTCTTTTATTGCATTAGTTTGTATCATCTTTTACTCCTGTTCCATTTCTTAATGATATTATCTTACTGCGTTACATCGTTTATATGCCATTTTATTCTTGCTATCGTTTTATTGCATTTTGGACTATTTCTCAATCTATCTCCTATTGCACGTATTTGCTCTAGTGATGTATTTACTTCTTGGTATATCTTCTTGCTTAGTTTTGTTTTTCAGTGTAAAGAAAGAGGATATGTAGTGTTGTGACTTTTCCTCTTTCTGTACTCTCTGTTCTTCCCCTTGCTGTTCAGCCTGAGCATGTGTGGAATCTTGATGATGCCTTGGAATGGTGGGAGCCTGATCTGAGTCAGTTGGTGATTGCAGGCTGAGCAGCTAGGAGGCTGCTCCTGGTGGGGCGTACATATAGACCTACTTACCACATTGGCCATACTTTAAGCTTCTGTAACCTGTACCTGAATAAAGCTACCACTTGGAACCACAACCTGGCTTCTTGTGGACTTTCTATTTTCAACAGAAAGCTACTCACAGGTGGCTGTTGAGATATTGGTAGCTCGCAAGCTACTTGTTGGAGATGCCTTGCCTAATGCAAAGGATCAGGGTCCCAATGGACTGAGATGAAAATCACTTGAACCTCTGTGACATGCTGTAGGAAAGTAGGATCTGCTTTTATGGTTAGCCCCACTTTTTGCCTGGTGCTATGCTGTTTCTGACTAGTCGAACCGAGATCCTGCTAATCAGGACCCCAGTCTCTGTGCTTTCTCCCCTAAATTGGTATGGTAATCAATCAATCAGGGATTTGTGAAGCGCAAACTCACCCGCGAGGGTCTCAAGGCGCTGAGGGGGAGGGAGGGATTCGAGCAGTTCCGTCTCATCCAAAGAGCCCGGTCTTGAGGCTCTTCCTGAATGTTTGCAGTGTGGGGGTTCACCTGATGCTGAGGGGGAGTTTGTTCCAGGTCTTTGCCGCGATGTAGGAGAAGGCTCTTCCTCCCATTCTAGCTCTGCGGATGCGTGGGATTTCGGCCAGGGCAAGGTCAGCAGAGCGGAGGTTTCTCTTGGGTGCATAGAAGGAGATTCTTTCGTTGAGGTATTGGGGTCCGGTGTTGTGGAAGGATTTGTAGGCGTGGGTGAGCAGCTTGAAGGTGACTCTCTTGTTGATGAGGAGCCAGTGGAGGTCTCGTAGGTGCTGGGTGATGTGGTCTTGTCGTGGGATGCCAAGGACGAGTCTGGCTGCAGCGTTGTGGATGGTCTGGAGTTTGAGGAGTAGAGATCTGTTGATTCTGGCATAGAGGGCGTTCCCATAGTCCAGTCTGCTGGTTATGAGTGTGTGGTTGACGGTCTTTCTCGATTTGGGGGGGATCCATTTGAAGGTCTTGCGGAGGATGCACAGGGTGTTGAAGCACGTGGAAGATATGGCGTTGACCTGTCGGTTCATGGTGAGGGAGGACTCTAGTATGATGCTGAGGTTGCGGGCGTGGTCCTTGGGTGTGGGAGGGTTGCCGAGGGCGGTGGGCCACCAGGTGTTGTCCCATGCGGAGGGCCTGGATCCGAGGACGAGGTCTTCCGTTTTCTCCGAATTGAGCTTCAGGCAGCTGCTGCTCATCCAGGATGCAACGTCTTTCATTCCTTCCTGGAAACTGTGTCTGGTGATGTCGGGTTCCTTGGTGAGGGGGAGGATGAGCTGGGTGTCATCGGCGTAGGATACTATGCTAAGTCTGTGTTTTCTGACGATGGTAGCGAGGGGGGCCATGTAGATGTTGAAGAGCGTAGGGTTAAGTGAGGATCCCTGGGGTACTCCGCAGCTGATCTCTGTGGGTTTGGAGAGAAAGGGCGGGAGTCTGAATCTTTGAGTTCGGCCAGTGTGGAAGGAGTGGATCCAGTCTAGGGCAGTACCCTGTATGCCGGCGTCGTGGAGTCTGGTGGTTAGTGTGCGGTGGGAGACGGTGTCGAAGGCTGCTGAGAGGTCTAGTAGGAAGAGGGCAGCCTTGTGGCCTTGGTTGAGCAGGGTGCGGAGTCGTCCATGGCGGCTAGGAGGGCGGTCTCTGTGCTGTGGTTGCTGTGAAATCCAGATTGGGAGGAGTCGAGGATCGAGTTGGATTCGATGAAGTTTGTGAGCTGGTTGTTGATGATCTTCTCGGTGACTTTGGCTGGGAAGGGGAGGAGCGAGGTGGGTCTGTAGTTCTTGAGGTCCGTTGGGTCTGCAGAGGGCTTCTTGAGTAGGGGCTTGACTTCTGCGTGTTTCTAGTCATTGGGGAACATACCTGTTACAAGGGTGCAGTTGATGGTACGTCGTAGTTTGGGTGCCTTGGCGGAGGCAGCTCTGCGGAAGATGTGTGGTGGGCAGGGGTCGGTGGGGGCTCCTGCGTGTATGCTCCTCAAGGTCTTATCGGTGTCTTCTGTGGTGACAGGGGTCCAGGCGGTGATGGTAGGCTGGGTGGCATTGCCGGAGGTGGGTGTAGTGTCTGTGCCATGGTTCCGTTCGTCAAAGTTGTCGTAGAGAGTCCTGATCTTGTGATGGAAGTAGGAGCCGAGTTTGTTGCAGAGGTCCTGGGAGAGAGGGATGTTGGAGGATTCGCTGGGGGGTTTGGTGAACTCTTGTATGATGCTGAAGAGTTCCTTAGAGTTGCGGGAGTTGGCGACGATTCTGTCCTCGATTAAGTTCTTCTTCGTGGTTCTGATGAGTTGGTGGTGTTCTGTCATGGCGGTCTTGTAGGCGGTGCGTGCGTCCGAGGTTTTGCTGTTCCTCCAAGCTTTCCTGGTCGGTGGTGAACCGGGTGGCTTTCGTGGTGCGTTGTCTGTTGGAGTTCTGGAGGGGGGCGAGTGTGTTTGCGCAGTCGGTGATCCATCTGTGGAGTTCATTGGCTGCAGAGTTGGTGTCGGTCGTGGTGGGTGGAGGAGCGCGGTTGAGGTCGGAGTTGAGGTGCTCATCGGTGGTCTTGCTCTAAGTCCTGCGTGGGAACGTGGCGTAGGCTTGTGTGCTGTAGGTTTCGAGAAGGAGAAGTGGACGCAGTGGTGGTCGGTTCAGAGGGGTTGCGTAGTGTGGCTGAAGCGAATGTTGTTTCCTCCTGCGAAGATGGGGTCAAGGGTGTGTCCTGCCTTGTGGGTGGGGGTGGTGACGAGCTGTCTCAGTCCGAAGTTGCCGAGGTTGTCCAGGATGGTAGTGGAGTTGGAGTCACAGAGGTTGTCGAGGTGGAAATTCAGGTCTCCGCACAGTACGTAAGTACTTAGGTACCTCCCAAATTGGACACTGGTGTACCCTTATCAGTCCATAGTATATGGTACTGTGGAACCCAGAGTGTAGGTACACCAGGGGTCCCCCATGGGCTAAAGCATGTATTATGCCACCCATGAGGGACCACTCAAACTGTAATTACAGGCCTGCCATTGCAGCCTGTGTAAGCTGGTGCTAGCGCCACTTACAAATGATATAGATTTCCCTATATCTAAGGTCACTACACTTAAAACCTATAAGTCACACCTAAAGCAGGCCTTTCAATCCTGAAGGCAGGGTGCTTGGTTCTAAGTGTGAGGGTGCCCCTGCATGAGCAGGACACTCGTACAGCCTTCGGACTCCATTCTCCCGGGCTGTAAGTGCATCAGCCATTACGATATATAGAGTGGCAATGCGTCATTATGCGATGACCATCTCTAAACTGGCTGTAACGAACCCTATCATGTTTGGTATCAAACATTTTGCACTGTAAAGCTCCTTCGGGAGGCCCTCAGTGCTCCCGGTACCAGTCTTCTAGACCTGGACAGCACAACATGGATGCTGCCGACCAGAGACGCGATTCTGCCCTCCTGCTGCTGAGCCAAGCTCGAGCAGGGGAAGGCAGAACAATAGGTATCCTGTCACAGGAAGGTGTGACCACCTCCCAGACAGGGTTTAGTGTATTGGGGCCGGGTGGGAGCGCTTCCCAGCGCCACTCAGTCTGCTTGAAGGGCACATTTGGTGCCCTCCTTGCATAGTACAGTTCAAACCAGCTCAGGGAGCCGTTGGCTCCCGCTCTGGCGCAAAACTGGACAAAGGACATGGGAGTATGCTCCCCACTGTCCGACCCCTCCCCTTGGACGGAACCCTGAAACATCCCAACCCTTTGCTTAGGGTACTTAAGGGCTAACCTGAGGGTGGGTCCCTAGATTCTTCGTGGGACAAGATTCATTTTAAGACACCACTTCTTTTTCGACCGTCTTGGCACTCTGGACTTCGCTCTGGGCATAAAGGCTGCAACTGGGAAGACACCTGCTGCTCCTGATCTCGTCGCCCTGCTCGTCTGCTGCAACGTCCGTGCCTGTGCTACATACAGGAACCTTCCAAGGCCTGTGGGCATCCAAGACACCTGAAGGAATCTCCCTTGAAGTGAAGGAGTCACTTCCCTGCATCTGCAGGCACCACAACTAAGCTGACCGGTCTGTTGATCCTGGGCTACGGACTCTGAAAGGCTTAGCAACACAGGTGGTGGTTCTTCACATCCCTCGAGGCCTGCCCTGTCCTCTTACCAAGTGTGAGGCCAGTATCCATCGTCAGAGCTGCAGGAACTGAACCACAGTGCACTGTGTCGACTTGCTGTTGCAAAGGCTTGTCGGCTTCCTTCCATGAAGATCTTCAGGCTCCCACCTCAAGCATCTCCCGTGACCGAGATCTTTGCCCTTACCACATCACTTGCACCATGGGCCTGCATATTTGGTGAGCTGCTCGAGGTACTCTCGCAACTCCAGTGCCTCTGGCCTGTGGGTCCTCTTGAGGGTCTTCTTTGCAGTCTATGGGCTCCCCTGATTGCTCGGGCCGGCCCTGACTCACCTGGACCTTGCTGGTCTAGACACTGCACCTTCTTCGCTTTCCACATTGTTTGCAGTTGCCAAGGCTTGTTGGGGCTCTCGACGGACACCAACCCCTCAACTTGTGACATCCAGCGTGGGACAGCTCTAGAACGGCTCCTGGTCTTCCACAGCATTACCTGGTCCTCACAGCTGCAGCTCCAAGGTCACCATCAACTCACCTGCAACACTCGACTTCGGTGGGCATTCGTCTTCCCGTCCCCCTGGTCACTTCCAAGTGGCCTAGACTCTGTCCCCTCTGCTTGCAGGTACTTCTCGACTTGAATCAACCATTGGGTTCCACCGGACACTTTCACCTTCTCCAGCAGCTGCATCTTCCTGAAGTCCTCTATTGAATACGACAGCGGTTTCCGACGCCACTTCACACCTATACACCCGGCTTCCCTGGTGTAGGTATTATGGTTCCCAGAGTATCCACGGGTGGGGTGGTTCTCCAACCTTCTGTCTTCCATGGGGTGTCTTCAGGGTCTACTGGGAAGGGTCCTTCTTCTTTAAAATTGCAACCGCGACTTACCCATTGACTTGCATTGATCCCGCTGTCGTGTTCCCACTCTAAACACGACCTCCGTGGGGCTCCTGGTTACTTACCTCAGGTGGTTCCTTGGGTCCCCAGCATTTCTACGTCCTCTGGGTATAGTCTTGACTCAAGTTGTGGTTTGCATACCACTATTTTAGTATATGGTTTGGTCTCCCCCTGGTGACCACTGCGTATTTCGTGCTACTTACCTGTTTCTATTGAAAAGTATTGAGTGCATTGTGTATATCTCCAGCTAGGAGATATCTGTATGTGTTAGTGAGTGTCTTATAATAAATACATCTTTTTATAAATACACTGTGTGGTTGCTTTTCACTTAATCTATACCTATAATATTAAGTTCTGGTAAAACAAGCTGCCTTACACTCCTTCTGGACTTAGCCTGAAGGCTGCTCTCCACAGCTACCACTTAGAGAGCTTTCTAAGGTTGTCTAAGACCTTTTAAATCACCATAAGGGTTGTCTGGATTGGTGCAGGGTGCCCACTTACATAAGTGTGCATCATATACCAAGCCAGCTTCTCACACATGCCACACTAAAACAGCATTTGATTCAATCTCTCCAGACAAAAAATTTCAAAATAAGAATTTACAATTGATATCTAGTTGATTCAATTCAGCAAGATATGATTCTGCAAATAATGAACTGTGTCTAAATCGAACTATAAAGACTGTGATAGTGAACATGACAACTATTTTCTATCAAAGACAAAAAAAAAAGAATGAAGAATTCCCTAGGGCCAACGTTGCAGTAGAAGAGTAGGGATAATAACACATTTAGAAGAAGACGTAGTAGGGCTAGGGATGCCTTATGAAGACTACTGTATATAAGCTGAATGAAATAACTGCAAGTTAACCATTGAAAGTTTTGCTCAATGTGCACAAGTAGAAGTCAACGCAGAATGCTGAGTCTGCCTGCTGCTATATTTTCCTAAAGGTCTGACTGTAGACAAAAGTGTTATCTTACCAAGGCTAAGTGTAGAATAGTAATTTCTGTTACATTAATAGTTGCTATGTTAGCATTTATAGTTATTTTAGTTGGTTTTACCCCAGAGATAGAAACTTTCAGATCTACACCTGCACCTTAAATCAACTACACATACACTAGATGAGAGAAAAAGTAAAGCTTCATACATAGATGCTTCAAATGGAGATTTCATGTCCAATGTTTATTCTAGATTAGTTTAGCAATACACCCAAGCTTTAGATGCTTAAGACTGTCATGTTTGTGCACACCTACCTTCTTCAGCTGCTGAGGATGTAACATACTATCATATTCCACTTTCATACACAGTTACATGTAGCATATTGCTTAGTTAGTTTTATGGACAGGAACGTTTTAAATATTATTATTTCTAATTATGATATAATCATGTTAGAAATAGGGTCTCTAGGTGGCAGTGGTTTGCACCCTGTCCAAGTAGGGACTCTTACTCTAGTCAGCGTAAGTAAGTTACACACTAGTAATAACCCCTGCTCACCCCCTTGGTAGCTTGGCACAGAGCAGTCAGGCTTATCCCCAGAGAAAATGTGTAAAGCATTGTACACACACACACACACATACACACACACACACACAAAGTAACACAGTGAAAACACCACAAAAGGACTCCAATCCAGTTTTTAAAAAAAGTCAAGATTTATCTGCTGAAAACAAGACCAACATGACAAAACCCCTACATATACAAGTCAAGATATGAATTTTCAAAGATTAAATAAAGTTGTAATTCTTAAAAAAATCAAAGGTTGCGTTATTTGCAGGCTCGATACCTCGGTTCCTTACTGCGGTGCTGTGTCATTGATGAAATCGGCATCCAGAGACGATGCGTTGATGCTGCGTCAAAACTTAGGTCGCGCTGCGTCAATTCCACAATGTCGAAGCAGGTGCTGTGTTGTAGTCGCAGCGGTGCGTCATGGACTTCAGTGATGGCCCTGAGACTTCCAACCTGAGGCAAGCTCATCTCAAGCCCTTGGAGAACCTCAGAAAGCAGGATGTAGAAAGCAAAGTCCAGTCCCTTCACTCCCAGGACAGAAGTAGCAAGCAGCAGGCTAGGACAGTAAAGCAAACAGCAAAGTGGCAGGCAATCCCTCCTGACAGCAACACAGCTCTTCTTCCTGGCAGAATGTCCTCAACCCAGAAGTGTTCTGAGTAGATGGTGTCAGGGGCCCAGTACTTATACCCATTTCAACCTTTGAAGTAGGCAAACTTCAAAGTAAAGTATTTGTAGTGCACAAGACCCTGCCCTTCCCTGTCCTGACTCCAGACACACCACAGGAGGTGGAGATTTCTTTGTGTGGGGACAGGCACAGCCATACTCAGGTATCAGTGTCAACTCCTCCCACCACTCTAGCTCAGGAAGGCCCATCAGCCGGGTGATGGGCCATCAGGATATGCAGTGAGTCCATCCATGCCTGTTGACTGACTGCTAGGTAACGACCTGGAGCATACTACCTGGAAGGAGGTCGAGCTCAGGTCGCACTTGGAAATATTAGGATTGCCTGAGTGGGCGTGCATGACCACACGGTACATGGCCGTCAGAGAGGGTGATCAGAAGGACATGAAACAGTGGCCTGGGTGCCTGCCAGGAAGAGGGGGGGGAAGGGGTGTGGGAAACACGCTGCTGAAAATCCCACGGTCCGGGAGGAGGCTGAACCTGAGGGGGACTCCCCGGAACCTACAGGGGAAGATGTGGCTGAACTGGGGGACCTGCCTGAGCTGACCCATTGGCAGCAGGAAGGAGGCCCCACCAGGGAAGAACTCTGCGCGGCACAGAAAGAGTGCCCCACTCTTGTGGGTCTTTGGATACAGGCCAAGGACCAGGCAGCAGGTAACGCCTCAGCTTCTCACCTGATTTATTGGGAGAATGATCTCCTGTATAGTGAGCTTAAGGTTGCTGAGCCTGGGACAGCCTGTGTGCTGGTGGTGCCCCAGTGGTTCAGAGCATTCCTACTGGGTCTAATTCATGATGTGCCACTGGCAGGTAATTTGAGGCAGGACAAGACCTTTGACAGGCTTGTCACCCACTTTTATTGGCCCCATATGAGGAAGGCCTCAGATGCGTTCTGCAGGACCTGTCCAACCTGCCAGGCAAGTGGCAAGTCTGGAAAGAGGGGCAAGAATCCTCTTTAACCGTTTCCTGTCATGAGCACCCATTTTGAGTGGGTGCGCATTCACATTGAGGGGCCTCTGGATCCCAAGACAGCCATGGGCAACAGGTTTATCCTGGTCTCGGTGGACCATGCCACCAGGAATCTGGAAGCTATTCCTCTGAGGACAGTGACTGCGCCCACCGTGTCCAGGGCACTTATGTGGATTTTTATCCATGTGGGTTTCCCCAAGGAGGTGGTATCTGACCGGGGTACCAATTTCATGTCTCTGTACATGAAGGCCATGTGGAAGGCGTGTGGTGTTACCTACAAGTTCACCACCCCTTACCACCCCAAAAGCAATGGATTGGTTGAAAGGTTCAACCGTACCCTGAAGGGCATGATTATGGGTCACTCAGAACCCATGAGGCGTAAGTGGGATGTCCTCTTACCATGCCTGTTGTTCGCCTACAGGGCGGTACCACAGAAGGGAGTTGGCTTCAGCCCTTTTGAGCTTCTGTATGGGCACCCTGTGAGAGGACTTCTCAGTTTGGTAAAGGAGGTCTGGGAGCAAGTTCCTAGTAAGCCACCCCAAGATGTATTCAGTTACATGCTGGCCTTCCGGAACCAGACAGCCCGCTTCCGGAAACTTGCCCAGGAGAATCTGGAATCCAGCCAGGAGGACATGAAATGCTGGTACGACCAGAATACCACTCTGGTTGAGTTTCATCCTGGCCAGAAAGTGTGGGGGGTGGCCCCAGTAGAGCCCCGTGCTCTCCAAGATTCCTGGTCTGAGCCATTTGAGGTGAAGGAGCACAAGAGCGGTCACCTACCTGGTGGACATGCAGACTCCTATGAACCCTTTGAAGTTCCTACACGTGAACCGCTGCAAACCGCATTTTGAGAGGTCTGAGATGACTATGCTCTTGGTCACGGATGATGGGCTGAAAGAGGAGAGTGAACCTCTTCCCGACCTCCATAGCTTCAAAAGAGGAGGATGGGTCAGTGGAGCGTGTGACCCTCTCCCCTACTCTGACCCTAGAGCAGCAGAGGGACTGTCACCAGTTGCTGGGACAGTTTGCCTCCATGTTCTCACTCATCCATGGAGTCACCCAATGGTGCACCCACGATATTGACACTGGTGACAGACTGCCTGTTAAGCACAAGTCTTACAGGTTGTCTGACAGAGTGAAGTACAGCATCAAAGAGGAAGTCTCTAAGATGCTGGAGTTAGGTGTGATTGAGCCCTCCAACAGTCCTTGGTCCAGGACAGTGGTTTTGGTCTCCACGGCTGCAATGCCCGGTGTCACATCTGAACTGTGGTTCTGTGTTAACTAACGTAGGCTCAATGCTATCACAAAGATGGACACGCGCCTCATCCCCAGAGCAGATGAGTTCATTGATCGGCTGGGAGCTGCCAAGTTCCCCATTTCTAACAGTACTGACTTAAGTTAGCCTAACTACTGATGCCATATTAACATTGATTTATACAATAACATTGAAAGGACTTTTTTTTACATTGAACTACTGTTTTGCACAAGATGTATTTCTCTTCCACTGTAGATGATGTAATTTTCCAGGAGCCTTCTATTTGCTAGTGAATAGGCATTTGTTATATATTAGATAACTGATAGTGAGGTTCTCACTGGAAGGAAAGAAGATGGCAGGAAGCATGACTCATGGGAAGAACTGTCTCAACCGCAATGTGGACGAAGTTTACCTGCTCCCAGGGGTTTGCTGATATCCGACTGGAAGGCGAGAACAGGGAATGCGTCAATTGTTTCAACTTATGTTTTAACAAATTTACATTATTGTGTGTTCCTAAGGTAGTTTACAGCACTCTGGATTCTATTCCTGAGATTAAGGTTACCGTTCTTCAGGGGAGATCCCCAATTGAGCCCTTTTCTTTTCAAAATATGTCTGCTGATTGATAGCTGCGAATACTTTCCAGCTTGAAAATTCTTTATTGCTTAAGTGCAAAGGCTTCATGCTTATGCATTTTTTCTTTCATCAAGAACTTATTATTGGGTTTTTGAACTGACACTTTTTCCATTACTTAATTAAGAAATTGCCATTCTTATGCTTAGTTTAGATTAAGGAAATTCCTTTACGGAACATATTTGTTGTATTATCTCTATCCTATTTGCATTATTCACTAACTAGGTATTTTACCTTGTTTTGAAATACGGACTAATGGATTATTTGAATTTGCAATAATGCTGACTAAAAGATTAATATTTATGGAAAAAAACAATTTAAACTTATTAAAATTGTTAATCAAACATTTTAACTCACAGCAGCTCTCTTTATTGACTATTACAAAGCCCTAAATGGGTTTTGTTGTTTATGAAGGTTTGGTTTAAATGATTGCTCCTTTTAAATTCTCCTTGTTGACGAACAAAAGTCCATACGACCAGTGTCGGGGGTTATTTAATGATTGCACCCGAAGACTAGGATCTCTGCACCATCGCCGTCATAAACACATTTGCCATTGGCCTAAAGGTGGCTGGGGTGGAGCGTTTGCTGCATGGGTCACCTCTGTGTACATTGCATGTGTTTTCAAAAGGAGGTGAAGCACACAAAGAGCTGTTGGTAGATGCAGGGCTCTGGGCGGCTTGTGTAGAATGGAGGCCACCGCAATCACAAAGGCAGTTGGGCGTAGCGCTGAGGCATCGCTGAAGCAAGTGCACCTGCAGGTGGTCGCCCCAGATTTCTGGTCAGCAACTGTGGCTGGAGGTTATCTGCATCACATCTAAAGTTTTGTTAGCCACTCAAATGCAGGCTGCAGCTAATTAAATATCTTCTACGTGCCTGGACAGCTGACAGGGGATCGTGTTAGAGAAAGCTTTACTGGGCTTTCCAGATCAGATCCTTGCCTCTAACAGTGCCCTCCCTGCTGGAAAACTAAAGACAGCACAACCGATTGCCTTCCAGTTCTGCTCATCCAGTTTCTTTGACCCCATTACTGTTCCACATGTGACAAAACATGGTGATGCGTTCTGCTACTTAAAAAAGGCACTTCATGGCTAACATTAAATACAGATGCCTACACCAAGTGCTCCCTAACTAGCTTGTCATTTATTTAGTACATTTAGTAGTAGAAGTCATGTGTGACACTTACCGCTTGATCTAACCAGGAAAGCATCAATTTTCCTTGTCATGACATAAGGCTGGTGAGCATGAAGCCAACATCAAATATTAACCTCCTTGCAGTATCGCTGAGAAATCCTCACATAAGCACTTCCTAAGTCACAGTTCAAAACATCCTCACATGCTGTGACATTTCTGGGGTACAAAGACAGCTCTGCCGCTTCAGCTTGTCTGTGACTTTGCTATTTCAGCGCTTCACCCTACATAACGCTACTAACACACTTGAAAGTATCCTGAACTGCAGAATCAATGTTATTATTACATCGGTAAAACTCAAATAGCTCTATATGCACCTCACTACTGAACTGTAGCATCTCTACTATCCCTCCACCTTGACCTATGTAACTTCATTTATTACAACCCTGCCCCCCAGTTCCAGCAATGCACCTCAGGGGCATATTATCAAGCCCTTTATCGCAGCGTTAGCGGCACTTTTCTGCCGCTAATGCGGCGATATTTTCATCACACTATTAACAAGCTGCAGCTAACGGGCCTTAGCGTGAGTTTTTTGGCGCTAGCGGACGTTTTTTTATCTCTAAGCATGTCAGCAATATATATTGCTAATGACATGCAAAGTAGGCGTTCCTGACTTAAACTCCATTGAAACAGTCGCAAACACAACTTCCCTCTATTATCAATGCCCGCGAAGCAATAAGAAAAGTCGCGCTTATCGCTGGAATTTAACGCCTGAAAAAAACTTGCCTTAACCATCTTGTCAATCGGGGGTGGATTGTTAGGTTAAGTACACACTTGCCTATTAGCAAGCTTTTCATTAGCGCAGTTAATTTAGCGCTGGAATTCTCACGCTATTGCTGGTTTTACTCGCTATCGCTGGATTTCCTATCGCCTTTGCGATACGCGTTGATAATACCGTGCTATCACGGCGAGGAAATCCTGCGATGGCCGGCGATAAAAAAAACAGCGCTAAGCGCGCTTTGCGATAATTATCGCAGATCCTTGATAATATGCCCCTCAGTCTTCTAGATGCCATAAAAAGGGACTTCAGTACATATCTACATCTATGCGCTGCCCTCTGTTCCAAAATTGAATCATTTCCAGTGACTGTTTTCCCATTCTCATCTGGGGCTCTTTGACAGGTCACCTCCTCTCAGAGCTCTGTAAACAGTTTGACAAGAAGGTTGTGTGACTGACACCAGAGAAGTCCTTCTTTGTGGTTGCATTGATTCGGGTAGTAATAGTTGAACTTATTTGCAAACCAGTACTTCATTTTATCAAGAAAACATCCATGAAAGGTCTACAAAACGTATAAACTGTTGTCCAAATTGTTGGGGGAATTGTGCTTTTACAAGCACTGTTTGGCCTTATTTTAAAAAGACATTTTTGGATGGAGAACCCAGTGAATTCTCCTAGGTAACGTAGGGTCACTCGCTCACTTTCTAAATGTCATTCCATATGTTGTTCAAGTGGAGGGTATCTTTTTGTCCTGGTTACTCCCCAGCTCCTGTGGCAGGACAAGCACAAGAATAGGGGCCAAAGCTATCAATTGAGGAGCACTGAATTAAAATAGAAATTAAGTTATGAGCAAGGGGTACACCTAAAGCCTGTGTCAGATATATGAAGTTGCTTGTAATGAGAGTGCAAACACTTTGGACGCAGATTTAGATATAAAAAACACACTGAGAGACATTTTTGCCCCATTAACTTGCACTGAAATTGAGTACATTTTCTATGGAAAAAGCTAAAATATTGCAATTTTTGCTGAACAAATTGGAAGAAATATAAACCTGGGCCCAGATTTACAAATAAATCATCCAACGCAGTGCACCAAGTGTAGTTGCTGAGTTGCATGAATGGGAGACAGCAGAGCAGCGCCATATTTACAAAGATGTGGCACTGTTCTCTCCCTACCCTGTTGCACTTTATGCTGTCATGCGCCAACACAGATACCTTTGCACCATAGTGCACGGGGTCTTCGTTGTGGTCCGCATAGTTTTTGTGCAAGAAGGCGTCCCTTCTTGCATAAAAACTAATCTGAAAAGCAATTTCCTCTTTGTATGTGCTGAAGAATGCAACATGCATGGAAAGAGGAAAAAACAAGGAGAATTATGGCGTAACATCTAGAGCTGCCGAATTTGAAACTGGGGAACCAGGTTCGAGTCTTGGCATCGGCTCAACATCCTGTGTTTTAATGCAAATCACTCAATCTCCTTGCGCCTACCAAAAATTAATGTGTCTCCTTGTTTAATGTAACTGGTGCATATGTAAAGGGCTCCAATGCCTTCGGGTCGAGTTTGCGCTATATGAAACAGAAAAAATATATATATGTATATATATATTTATCCTCATTACGTCATTCTCTGGAAGGTGCAGGATTCTGGTGCAAATCTATGTGTACAAGTCTTTGTAGGCATGGATTTGAATTCACCCACTCTCTGGCCTGTGACGGACCCCAGACTAATTCCAACAGCTACCAGGACTAAAGCAATACTTAAAGGTGATGAGGCCACGTGTCTGAGCCACCTGCAAGTCACGAATGAGGATGTGGATTGCCAAAAGTAAGATGTGTTAGGTAATAATGGCGAGCCCAGACATGGCGGGCGCCCTTTGTTTCCTCACCTGTGACCACCAGTTGCGTAACCCAAGGACACATACCCCTACCTGTCACCCTAACCGTCAACTCCTCTTTACTAGTAATAACAAAATGCATTCGTGCTGTGTCCAAAACATATAATCGCCATGTTCTGCCACCCAGAGCAGTGTTGTGAAACCCAGTTGGCGGCAGTCACACTGATTTTCCGTTATGACAAACGGATGCATATTCATCTTAAAATGCCTTGTTAACCAAATCACAATGCTGTTTTAGACTACTCAGAGTGAAGCCCATAGTCACTTTTCTGGCTATTGTTCGGTGTGGTCCACTCAACTTGTCTCCCATGCACCACACGGGGAGCCCCATTGCAAAGCGGTGCAAACCCAGGCGCCCGCAAAGGCCCTGTGAATGCCCAAATCCTTCAGCTCTCATGGAGCATGTTGAGCCTGACCCAACGATCATCCCACAGCCGGAAACGACCCCCCTCAGCCCCACGTACAACCACTGAACGTCTACACGGTGGGGCCCAGCAGCACCGAGGGTCGGGGCTGCAAGTGCCTTGCCCCACGACAGGCACGCCATACAAACTGCAACGAAACATGGGAACAGCCTCGCAAGCAAGCCATGACTATTGACTTTGACAATGTTTGATAGATGCATAAGGAGAATACGTGACCACTGTGGTTTCGTAGCAAGAATTGGTGGTGTACACCCATTGTTAAAGTTACTAGAGACCTGCCTTGTTTGGTGAAATTTTCCCTTGGGATACCACTGAATTCTTCTCGGTCGGTCCCTGTGCGCAGGCCTCAACTGCGCATACTGAGCGCGGCCCTTCTCATTCTGAAACTGCTTGCCCTGCACTTTATTATAACATGACACCGAGGCATGGCCCGCAAAACAACCCCCACGGGACCCATCCCCCCGAGCGATGCGCAGGTTTCAACTGCGCATACTGGGCGCGGCCCTTCTCAATCCGAAAGTGCTCGCCCTCGTTGTGAATAATAAATTCGCAAACTGCTCACATTGGCCCTGGGGTGGGAGGTCCCCCATGACCCGGTGTGCCTGCTTCTAGGGGTGTTTGATGGCCTGGACGGCTCGCGAGCCGATAAGCGTCTCCTTGGCACTGCGGTGGCTGTGGCCAAGAGGGACATTGCAGCGCTCTGGTCACATTGCGGAGATGGAAACGAGGGGTGGATTGGTGCGGATCTCAGGAGGAACCTCTCTTTGAGGCCCGAGGCTGTCCTGATTTATTTCAGAAAATTTGGGGTAAATGGTTCAACCTCATATCATAATCACTGTGGATGTCTTGGGTGTGGGGACAAACTTGTCTTGTATGGGCCCCTGGGGCAGCGCGTGGGGGTGTGGGTTTGTGGCATTTCTCTCTTGTTATGCTTTCACGAGATACTGTGCTGACATCGGCTGTCGATTCTCTTAAATGTCAATAAAATTGATTATCCCCAAAAATTTTTTTTGCAAACTATGTCTAGAGAATTATTTTATGTGCTGTGTGCCCGCACAGTGTGCCACGCACTCACCGCTAACTCCGTAACCGACACGATGAAACATACCACCTTGAAGGCGGCATCTCATCCCCTACCAGCTGCCCTCTTTACTTCATTCTTCTTACCAGCAAGCGCAACCTGCACCACGAGGCTGGCTCCCCCGGCGATACAAGGCAGCAGGCAAGCACAGCCCACCACAAACAAATAGACCCCTTCTGGGCACACCCGCAGGCTTACCCGGCAAGTGCACCATCCGCAACGCCAGGGAACACACGGCCCACCTAACAAGCACAAACACACCATATCCCGTATGGGATAGTACACACCAACCCAACAATTTGCGTCGGCTCTGCGTTGAAAAAGTTACGCATTGCTGTCGAGTATCCCAGGTCCATACGTGATGTGCTGCTCCAGTCCTCGTTTCTTCCTTTGAATTCTAAGCTTGTAGTCGTGTTTTATAATGGTTTACACAAGACTACAAGTCCCAGAATTCAAAGAAAAACACTGGACTGGCGCAGCACATCACGCGTGGACCTAGGAAACTTGGCATGGCTGAAAAATGTTTGTAAATCTGGACCCTTGAGCTTCGGCATGTACATAGTCAAACACAAATTGGAAATCTCTGATACTATCACCCACCAGAATCTTGACATGTTCTTCCTCACTGAGACCTGGTTTAATGACTCCTCTCATACTTTGTTTGATCTTCTGGTACCCACTGACTACTCTATCCTAAAAAAATTTTTTTGCAAACTATGTCTAGAGAATTATTTTATGTGCTGTGTGCCCGCACAGTGTGCCACGCACTCACCGCTAACTCCGTAACCGACACGATGAAACATACCACCTTGAAGGCGGCATCTCATCCCCTACCAGCTGCCCTCTTTACTTCATTCTTCTTACCAGCAAGCGCAACCTGCACCACGAGGCTGGCTCCCCCGGCGATACAAGGCAGCAGGCAAGCACAGCCCACCACAAACAAATAGACCCCTTCTGGGCACACCCGCAGGCTTACCCGGCAAGTGCACCATCCGCAACGCCAGGGAACACACGGCCCACCTAACAAGCACAAACACACCATATCCCGTATGGGATAGTAAACACCAACCCAACAATTTGCGTCGGCTCTGCGTTGAAAAAGTTACGCATTGCTGTCGAGTATCCCAGGTCCATACGTGATGTGCTGCTCCAGTCCTCGTTTCTTCCTTTGAATTCTAAGCTTGTAGTCGTGTTTTATAATGGTTTACACAAGACTACAAGTCCCAGAATTCAAAGAAAAACACTGGACTGGCGCAGCACATCACGCGTGGACCTAGGAAACTTGGCATGGCTGAAAAATGTTTGTAAATCTGGACCCTTGAGCTTCGGCATGTACATAGTCAAACACAAATTGGAAATCTCTGATACTATCACCCACCAGAATCTTGACATGTTCTTCCTCACTGAGACCTGGTTTAATGACTCCTCTCATACTTTGTTTGATCTTCTGGTACCCACTGACTACTCTATCCTCCGAAATGACAGGGCAGACAAAATTGGGGGCGGTGTCGCTATCATCGTCAGGAACTCCCTTCAAATGAAAGCCTTCCCTACCACCCTTTTCCGTACATTCGAATGCCTATCCCTAGAACTTCAAATACATCACGGCTCACCCTTTAGATTCCATGCCATCTACCACCCGCCCGGTAACTGCTCTTCCTTTGTGGAGGAACTGACTGACTTCATCAGTGACCAATTTTCTCAAAGTGACAGACAGATCTTCCTGGGTGACTTTAATCTCCACTGGGGCTCTCTGGAAGACTCGGCTGCCAACAAGCTTGCCACCTTTCTCTCAGCCAATGATCTCTTCCAACATTGCTCGGAAACCACACATTCCAAGGGCTCAATTCTGGACCTTGTCATATCCAAAGCAGACCTGCTGACTACTGCTCCCCCCATCCATGTAGACTGGTCTGACCACTTCCTCATTCCCTTCCGTTTTCACCTATCGCACATTATAACTCACGGCCAACCTAAAAGAGCTACTACCTGGTTCCGCAACACTAAGAACATTGATCTTGACACTTTTTGTGATTCTGCTATGCGGGCACTTCCTAGACTAGACCCTAACGTGGATGTCAACGTTCTCACTTCTCAGTGCCTCTCAGTACTAGCAGTCGAAATCGACAATGTTGCTCCACTCCAAAGCAAAAGGAAAAGACCCACCCCTCAGCACCGTGGTTCAATAAAGCTCTCTACGATGAAAGGAAAAACCTTAGAATCCTGGAGAAACATTGGAGAAAATCTCCTTCCACCTCCAATCTCTCTCTTTTACGTTCAGCAAGATCCAAATACCACAACCACATCTTCCTTGAAAAAGCATTGCATTTCAGATCCCTCCTTGACTCAGCCAAAAACAGACCCAAAAACTTTTGACCTCATCAAAAACCCAAACTGTTCTCCCTAACCATTAAGCTTGAGGATTCCACAAAGAAAGCGGCAGATTTCGCTATATTCTTTGATGAAAAGGTCAAAGCACTGGTGGAGCAGGTCGCCCACCCCACCCCCATTGAGGAGCGGAAATCCTCAGTTACCTGGCAGCACTTTTATTTATTTTATTTATTTTATTTTAAGAGTTTTATATAGCGCTGGCTGGACCCAGAGGTATCAGAGCGCTTTACAAGAGAAAATAATATAAAGCAAACATGACATACAGATAGATAAAAAGATAAAGAAACAACGTATAAAATATACAAAATAAATATACAGTAGCAAGAACTATACATTTAAAGTAACTAGGTAAATGATGTTCGTGAAGTGGACAGATAATACTGAACAAAAAGTAACATGGTGATTGGAGATCAGGTGCAGGTCGCAGATTAAAACCCCCAATAATAGTTGGGCCAAACATGGCGTATACGTAGATAAAAGATAATAATAACAACATGTGAAGTATACAAATCAAATAGATAAGCAAATCAAAACAAATAGATAAAGGAATCAAATAGATAAACATGGGCAGGAGCTATACAAATATCAAGTAATTAGGCCGATGATGTTCATGAAAATGGACAAAAAATTACTGAACAAATGTAACATGGTGAAATTGGAGATCGAGTGCGGGTCACAAGTTAGGATCCCCAATAATAATTGAGGAGGTGGATTTTGAGGTCTTTTTTGAAGCTGAGATAGGAAGGGTTGCAGCGCAGGTATTTTGGGAGGGCATTCCAGATGATAGGGGCATTCCCAGAGAAGGAGCGTGATTGTGTGGCTTTCTTTTTATGCAGTGGAGGTATAAGGAGGAGGGAGTTAGTGCTTCTCAGGGGGTCGTGTGGTACCTGCAATGAGGAGTTTCTTGGAGAGGTACTGCGGAGTGTTTTGGTGGAGGGCTTTATGAGTGATGCAGGCAATTTTGTAGGCAGATCTGCCTTCAATTGGGAGCCATTTAAGGGATTTGAGAGCCGGGGATATGTGATCGAAGCGTTTGCAGTCAGTAATGAGCCTGGCTGCAAGGTTGAGCACTGCTTTGATTGGAGCGAGGTGGACCTTGGGGATTCCGTTGAGGATGGCGTTACCATAATCGATACGTGAAAGAACCAGTGACTGAACTACAAGTTTAAAATCATCGGTGGGTATAAAGGGTTTGATTTTCTTGAGGTGACGGAGAGTGAAGAGGGCTCCTTTAGCAGAGTTTTTGATGTGGACGTTAAGGGTCAAGGTGTTGTTGATAGAAATACCAAGAGATTTGACGGAATTGGATAGGGTGAGAGAGCAGTTGAGTGCGTTGAGGTCAGAGATCCATGATTGAACGGGGAGAGGGTTGTTTTTAGGGGAGAAGAGAATGATTTCAGTTTTATTAGGGTTAAGTTTGAGATGATTGGAGTGGAACCAGGTTTGAATCTTGGTGAGGGTGTTGTTCAGGTGTAAGATGTCGGCGTGAGTTTTAATCTTGCAATAGATTTGGGTGTCATCGGCGTAGAAATGGTAGTTGATGCCTGCTTGTTTGAGAATGAGGGTGAGGGGTTCCATAAAGAGGTTAAAGAGGGAGGGAGAGAGAATAGATCCTTGGGGGACTCCAAGGAGACAGGAGTGGGTTTAGAAAAACAGTTTTGAATTTTGATTTGCTGAGTACGGTGTTGTAGGTAGGAGACAAACCATTTGTAGGCAGTATCATTGAGGCCGAAACGGGTCCTAAGCACATTGAGTAGGGCTGAATGGTTGACTGTATCGAACGCTGCGGAGAGATCAAGGAGGATAAGAAGGCAGGTTTCGCCATTATCAAGTGAGTGGTGGATGTCATCGACGACATTGAGCATTGCCGTTTCGGTGCTGCAGCCTTTCCTGAAGCCTGATTGAAAGGGATCAAGTAAGTTGAAGTTTTCGATGTGTTTGTCTAGTTGTAGTAGGACACATTTTTCAAGGACCTTTGAGAGAAGGGGGAGGTTAGTGATAGGGCGGAGATTGTTTAGGTCATTGGTGTGAGAAGTTGGCCTGGCATATGCTGTCCACTAATTATAGTGGGCACCTTGCACCAGTCCAAATCGACTCTTATGGTAGGTAGGTTAAAGACAACCTTATTGAAAGCTATCCTAGTGGTAGCTGTGGAGAGCAGCCTTCAGGCTAAGTCTTGAAGGAATGTAAAGCAGCTTGTTTTACCAGTCTATAATCTCTTGAGTGACCAAATGAAAGAGCACCACACCAGGTATATATTCAAAATATATGTATTTATTACTAAACACACCCCTCTAGTCTCTTTATGAGGCTAGAGTTCGAAGTACATAGGTTATAAGATCTTAAATCACAGTAATAGCACAAATACACGTTTGGGCCCTAGGGGCGTACCAAACCATATACCAATAAAGTGGTATGCGAACCACGACTGAACTAGACACTAGGCCTAGAGCCTCTAGAAGTGCTTGGACCACAAGGAACCACCCAAGGTAGTGACACAGGGGACCCACGGGAGACGCGTGCAGTGTAAATACACAACCGCGATACGCCGTTAACTTCTATGGAGAAAGTCGGGATCGGGAAAATAGAGGAAAGGGACACTTAGAAGAGGACTAGGACAAAACCCTTTGAGACCTAGGACTTTGAAGAGTCTCTACCCACGGGAGCACCGGAGTACTCGTGTTACCTCACCCAGGGAAGCCGGGTGCATAGGTGCCTTTCGGGGTCGGGTTTCGTCGTCGGTTCTTATGGCGATCTGCTGCAAAGTGCTGCTGGCGACCAGGAGAAAAGTGTCCGGGTGGATCCAAGAGTGGATCGGAGTTCTGAAGAACCTGAAAGCAGAGGGGACAGAGTCTGGGTCACTAGCCAGTGACCAGGGAGGCGATGGACAGATGCCCACCGATGTCGAGTGCTTCAGGTGCGTTGACGGTCGTCTCGTTTCTGCAGCCACGAGGTCCAGGAGGCGTTGTCGGCGACCAGGAGCAGGATTCGGGCTGGTACACGATGTCTGTCGAGTGCTGCGGTGTCGGCGACCAGATTGGACCCAACAAGCCTTGGCAACGGCAAGTCTCGATGTAGCTGAAGATCGTCGATGGTGCAGACCAGCAAGGTCTGGGGAACTCACCCAGCAAGGGTAAGTGAGGGCAGGCCTGGAGCAACCAGACTGCCAAGTAAAGAAAAGATTGGCCTTCGGTAAGGGCTACTAGCCAACGGGCTAGCGACCGCGAAGGAGCCTCGTGACGCCGCACGTGGAGCTGGCTTACAGGACACTCGTGGAGTGGGGGCCAGTGATCTTCGGTGCAGGTGGTGCTGGAGGCTAGGGCTACTCGGAGCCCAAAGCACGACTTCTTGGGAGACCCAGAAGATGGTGCACTTGCAAGTGTGCTCGGTGTCCAGGGGTCACGGTCTCACGTTACCCACGATAGCCACGGGCCTCAGCTTTGCTGGGGACTCAGGGTAGCCTCGGGGAAGTCTGAGAATCCACCTCTGGTGATGCGATGACTTCGGCGTCCGACGGGAGCTTCAGTGATGCGAACCGGACAGATGCTTCTTTGGTGCCTGCCAAGCAGGGGAGTCACTCCTTGACCCCAAGGGAGATTCTTCAGTCCTCTAATCTTGTCGTAGAGCGTCGAAGGTCCAGGATTCCGTGTCAGAGTTTCGTCCAGGTATAATCTAAAGTCCTAAGGACTGGGTTCCTACCTTTATTCCAAAAATAGGGGATGGACTACTCTGTGGCCCCACCTATGGGTGGGTCAGGGCAGAGGGGTGGCTACACCCCTTTCCCTTTGTCCAGTTCGCGCCAAAGCAGGGGCTGCAAGCCCCTGATCCGGTTTGAACTGGGGTATGCACAGGGACACCAAATGTGCCCCCAGTGCAGGACTTCAAAGCACCCGAAAGTGCTCCCGCCCAGCCCCAATACACTTTGTCCTGTCTGGGGAGGTGGTCACACCTCCCTGGGACAGGAAACCTATTGTCCAGGCCTCCCCTGCCGGAGTTTCGTCCAGCAGCAGGAGGCCAGACTCGTGTCTGTGGCAGTAGCATCCATTTTGTGATGCCAGGCTCTGGAAAGAAGTTACCGGACTCGTCAGAGTTAACATGCCTTTCCCTCTAGAAGGGTGGAATGCTACCCCCGCCGCCAGAATTGGCGGGGGGTAGTATTCCAAGATGTTTGACACCAAACACGACATGTTTTGGTGCAGCCATTCCATAGTTAGCATTTTACCGCGAGGATATAATGCGTTTAAGAGTATATGGTCAGGCTGCACTACAAACAGCATCAGAGATGGTCTCCGAACGCTGCAGAGGGGCCCTGCTCATGCAGGGGCACCCTCTCACATAGAAACCATGCACTCTGCCTTTAGGATTGATAAGGCCTGCCTTAGGAGTGACTTATAGGTTTATATGTGTGTATGCATTTAGTGATATAGGTAACCTATACCACAGCAAGGGGTGCATGCACCACCTTACCCAGGCTGCAGTAGCAGACCTGTGGTGTCAGTTTGGATGGCCTACCAGGGGTGGCATAATATATGCTGCAGCCCCTGGCAGGCCTCTGAGGTACCTATGCCCTTGGTACATAGTATACCATATACTAGGGACTTACAAGGGCACTCCAGATCCCAATCAGAGATGTGCCTAAGGCACATGGAGACCCTTTTAAAGAGGAAACAGCTAGGCTGGGGTTCTGAATAGCAGGGCCCCAGCCAGACTAATGTCGAAAACCAGTGAAGTATCAGCAAAAAGTGGGGGTACCCCTGTGAAGCAGATCCTACTCTCCTACACAACCCCCCCAAACGTAGGGACATTAAACTAACCTTGCCCAGTTAAGTCTTCATGTTCTAAGTGGAAATACCTAGAGAGTCCATCTGCATTCGCATGGTTACTCCCAGGCCTATGTTCCACTGTAAAGTCCATCCCCTGTAGGGAAATGGACCACCTAAGCAGTTTGGGGTTTTCACCCTTCATTTGTTTTAGCCATAAGAGGGGCTTATGGTCTGTCTGAACCAGGAAGTGTGTACCAAACAAGTATGGCCTCAGCTTCTTCAGAGCCCAGACCACAGCAAAGGCCTCCCTCTCTATGGCTGACCAACGTTTCTCTCTAGGGGTCAGCCTTCTGCTAATAAAAGCTACTGGCTGATCCTGACCTTCTTCATTCAATTGTGACAGTACAGCCCCTACCCCCAATTCAGATGCATCAGTTTGAACAATGAACTTCTTGGAGTAATCAGGACTCTGCAGAATTGGAGCAGTGCACATGGCCTGCTTGAGGTCATCAAATGCCTTTTGACAGCTAACTGTCCACTGAACCTTTTTGGGCATTTTCTTAGAAGTTAAGTCATTCAAGGGTGTCACTATTGATCCATACCCCTTGACAAATCTCCTATAGTACCCAGTCAGGCCTAAGAAGGCTCTCACCTGAGTCTGGGTAGTGGGAGCAGTCCAGTCCATGATGGTCTGGATCTTGCTCTGCAAAGGTTGAACCTGGCCTCCACCCACAAGGTGGCCCAGGTACACAACCTGACTCTGCCCTATCTGGCACTTAGTGGCCTTGATAGTCAGGCCTGCCTTTTGCAGGGCCTGTAAAACATTCCTGAGGTGGACCAGGTGATCCTCCCAGGTGGAGCTAAAGACAGCAATATCATCTAGATAAGCTGCACTATAGGCCTCCAGTCCTGTGAGAACTGTGTTCACCAACCTCTGGAAAGTGGCAGGTGCATTTTTCAGACCAAAGGGCATCACCACAAATTGATAATGCCCACTAGGGGTTGAAAATGCTGTTTTGGGCTTTGCAGCATCAGCTAGTCTGATCTGCCAGTAGCCAGCTGTTAGGTCAAATGTGCTGAGATATTTGGCAGAGGCCAAAGTATCTATGAGCTCATCCGCCCTGGGTATTGGATGGGCATCAGTCCTAGTGACTGCATTGAGGCCCCTGTAGTCTACACAAAACCTCATCTCTCTTTTCCCACCACTGGTGTGAGGTTTAGGTACTAGGACTACTGGACTAGCCCAAGGGCTATCTGAGGGCTCAATCACTCCCAATTCCAACATCTTCTGGACTTCAGTCCTGATACAGTCCCTGACATGGTCAGGTTGCCTATAAATCTTGTTTTTAATAGGCAGACTGTCCCCAGTGTCCACTTCATGAGTGCACCAGGTGGTCTGACTGGGTGTCAGAGAAAACATATGTCTAAACTGATTGAGGACTTGCCTGCAATCAGTTTGTTGCTGGGTAGTGAGGCTGCCTGCCAAGGCTACACCATCAACTGACCCATCGTCAGGGTTCTGTGAGAGCAGGTCAGGGAGTGGGTCACTCTCTTCCTCCTGCCCTTCATCAGTAGCCATGAGCAAGCCCATGTCTGCCCTGTCCACATATGGCTTAAGTCTGTTGACATGGAGAACCCTGTGGGGACTCCTGGGTGTTCCCAGGTCTACTAAGTAAGTGACCTCACCCTTCTGCTCAACAATAGTGTGGGGTCCACTCCATTTGTCTTGGAGAGCTGCTGGGGCCACTGGCTCCAACACCCACACCTTCTGTCCTGGCTGGTAAACAGTTAGGACAGCCTTTTGGTCATGCCAGGCCTTTTGAAGTTCCTGGCTAGCCTCAAGGTTTTTGGTTGCCTTTTTCATGTACTCAGCCATCCTGGAGCGGAGACCAAGTACATAGTCCACTATATCTTGCTTTGGGGGCTTGAGAGGTAACTCCCATCCTTCCTTCACCAAGCACAGTGGACCCCTCACAGGGTGGCCAAACAGAAGTTCAAAAGGGCTGTAACCAACCCCCTTCTGAGGCACCTCCCTATATGCGAATAAAAGGCAGGGCAAGAGTATGTCCCATCTACGCCTAAGCTTTTCTGGGAGCCCTTTAATCATGCCCTTCAAGGTTTTGTTGAATCTCTCAACTAAACCATTGCATTGTGGGTGATAGGGTGTGGTGAACTTATAAGTAACTCCACACTCCTTCCACATTGCCTTTAAGTACCCAGACATGAAGTTTGCACCCCTGTCTGATACCACCTCCTTAGGAAAGCCCACTCTTGAGAAAATTCCCAGGAGGGCCCTTGCCACCACAGGTGCTGTAGTGGTCCTAAGGGGTATAGCCTCTGGATACCTGGTGGCATGATCCACTACCACCAGTATAAATCTGTGCCCAGATGCTGTTTGGGGATCCATGGGACCAACAATGTCAATCCCTACCCTCTCAAAGGGCACCCCCACCACAGGTAGTGGTATCAGGGGGCCTTTGTAGTGCCACCTGCTTTGCCACTGGCTTGGCAGGTTACACAGGAGCGACAAAACTCCTTACTGTCTTCAGACATGTGGGGCCAGTGAAAGTGAGGGACAATTCTGTCCCAAGTCTTGTTCTGGCCCAGGTGTCCTGCTAAGGGAATATCATGGGCTAGGGTCAATAGGAAGCCCCTGAACTTCAAAGGTATTACCAACCTCCTGGTAGCACCAGGCTTGGGGTCTCTACTCTCTGAGTACAGGAGTCCATCATCCCAATACACTGTATGGGGACCACTAGCTTTCCCAGCAGCCTCAGCAGCAGCTTGCTGTCTGAGGGGTTCAAGGGAGGGGCAGCTCTGCTGCTCCTGGCTCAGATCTGCCCTAGAAGGTCCCCCTGTCCCCAAGAACTCAACCTGGTCAGGCTCAAGTTCCTCTGGGACAGTTCCTTCTTCAGGGCTGAGATCATCCCCCTCAAGGGACTGATCTTCCTCCTGAGCCAAGGGGGAAGGCACTGCCTTAACCCTACTACTCCTCCTCTTGGAAGGCACTTGGTCCATTCTTCCAGAATCCAAGGCCTGTTCAGTTTTAGACAGTTTAGCTTGTGACCTGGTCACAGCAAACACATCTGCAGGGATCCCCAGCATTTCTGCATGGGTCCTGAGCTCCACTTCTGCCCAAGCAGAAGTCTCTAAGTCATTGCCAAGCAAGCATTCGACTGGTAGGTTTGCACTTACCACAACCTTCTTAAGGCCAGTTACCCCTCCCCAGGAGAAGTTAACAACTGCCAGAGTATGGTCTGTTCTGACATTGCTAGCATTGGTCACTTGGTACATTTCACCAAGTATAACTTGCCCAGGTAGCACAAGGTCTTGTGTCACCATTGTGACACTTGCCCCTGTGTCCCTAAATGCCAAAGCCTCTCGTCCATTGATTAAAGGCTGTTGTCTGTACTTGCCCAGATTACTGGGACTCACAGTGGAGGTCACATCCATGCCTCCATCACAGACTAACACAGCCTGAGTCAGCTCCCTGACTAAGTCAGAGCCCAACTCAGTTCCCAGGGTGAACCCTACTAAACCCTTGGCTGGAGCACTTCCACCAACTGTACTAGGGGGAACAGGTGCCTTAGGGGCATTGGTGGAGGCTGGACTGGAGTCTTTGGACTTGGTGCAATCACTGGTCCAGTGGGTCTTTTGCTTACAGACCTTGCACCATGGTTTTCTTTGGCCTTTACCCTTGGTAGACTGGGAATCCCCACCAGAAGAAGATTTTTGGGGGCCTGATGAAGACTTTTGATCTTTACCCTTCTCCCCACCCTTGTCAGAGTTCTTAGCATCTTGCTTCTTGGTTTCCCCACCTTGGTTCTGTACCTTCTGCTTCACCCTGGTTCTGACCCATTTGTCTGCCTTCTTTCCCAATTCTTGGGGAGAGGTCAGATCAGAGTCAACCAGGTACTGATGCAACAGCTGGTTTTGACAGTTATTAAGAATCTGCTCCCTCATTATCAGATTATACAATCCTGAGAAGTCACACACCTTACTGCCCATCAACCAGCCTTCCAGAGCCTTGGCAGAACAATCCACATAGTCTACCCAGTCTTGAGTCTGTGCTTTTTGGGTGTCTCTGAACTTCAACCTGTACTGTTCAGTGGTTAGGCCAAACCCATCAATAAGAGCACTCTTCAAGACCTTGTAATTGTCAGCATCCTCCTCTCTAACAGTGAGGAGCTTGTCTCTACCTTTGTCAGCAAAGGAGAGCCACAAGATTGCTGCCCACTGCTCCTGAGGGACCTTCTGTACTTTACAGGCCCTCTCTAAAGCAGTTATCCATTTGTGGATATCATCCCCACTCTGGTAGGGAGGGACAATCTTGCTCAGGTTCCTATGGTCATAGGACCTTTCCCTATCTCTAGGGATATGGCTGCCACCATGGGACTCTAGTCCCAACTTTCTTCTCTCTTTAAGGAGATCTAGGGATTCTCTATCTAAAGCCAATTGCTTCTTCCTGATCTCCAGTTGAGTTTCCTCATACTGGACCAGTCTCTTTCTTCTCTCATGAGAGGATTCCCTCCTGTGAGAAGAAACAGAGCTCCCTATTGAGGTGCCAGAGTGGTTAGACTCCTGAGAAGGAGACCTAGACTTCCTGAGCACACTCATAATCCTTCCTGGGGGACAAAGGTGTGGTTCTCCAGATCCTCATCTTCATCTTCCCCAGAAGGGATTGGGTTTTCCAGGTCAGGGTCATTGTCACCCTCCTGGTCAGTTTCAGAGGGGGCTGGGGGTAGTAGTACCCCTGGCCCCTTCCTCATCTGCTGGCCCACCCTCTGCTCCTACCCCTTCAGTCTCTGAGGACTTACTAAGATCATAAGCCACCAACATCTCCTGGAGGTGTTGGGTGGTGGGACTTTGGCCTGTCCTTAATTTCCTCACGTTACACAAAGCTCTCAGTTCCAAGAATGGGAGTGTGTCATACTTGGAGGGGGAAGCTCAATGGCTTCCTGCAGGGCATCTTTAGATCCTGCTTTTAAAGACATTACTAGTGTGGTGTGGTGTATGCACTACCTACTCTAGTGTGGCCTACTAAACTCTCTTGAGTTGTAGAAAGGGTTGTGCTATCCCTTAACACACAACTCTAAGTTCAGTAGAACTTACTGATATTCTAAGCTTAAATTATATGTACCTTAGGTACCTTTAGTGGTTTTCAGTTGATCAATTCAATTGAGATTATCTGGTAAAACAATAGCAAGCTGGAATCCCACACGCTGCACACCAATGTGAGAAGTTGGCCTGGCATATGCTGTCCACTAATTATAGTGGGCACCTTGCACCAGTCCAAATCGACTCTTATGGTAGGTAGGTTAAAGACAACCTTATTGAAAGCTATCCTAGTGGTAGCTGTGGAGAGCAGCCTTCAGGCTAAGTCTTGAAGGAATGTAAAGCAGCTTGTTTTACCAGTCTATAATCTCTTGAGTGACCAAATGAAAGAGCACCACACCAGGTATATATTCAAAATATATGTATTTATTACTAAACACACCCCTCTAGTCTCTTTATGAGGCTAGAGTTCAAGTACATAGGTTATAAGATCTTAAATCACAGTAATAGCACAAATACACGTTTGGGCCCTAGGGGCGTACCAAACCATATACCAATAAAGTGGTATGCGAACCACGACTGAACTAGACACTAGGCCTAGAGCCTCTAGAAGTGCTTGGACCACAAGGAACCACCCAAGGTAGTGACACAGGGGACCCACGGGAGACGCGTGCAGTGTAAATACACAACCGCGATACGCCGTTAACTTCTATGGAGAAAGTCGGGATCGGGAAAATAGAGGAAAGGGACACTTAGAAGAGGACTAGGACAAAACCCTTTGAGACCTAGGACTTTGAAGAGTCTCTACCCACGGGAGCACCGGAGTACTCGTGTTACCTCACCCAGGGAAGCCGGGTGCATAGGTGCCTTTCGGGGTCGGGTTTCGTCGTCGGTTCTTATGGCGATCTGCTGCAAAGTGCTGCTGGCGACCAGGAGAAAAGTGTCCGGGTGGATCCAAGAGTGGATCGGAGTTCTGAAGAACCTGAAAGCAGAGGGGACAGAGTCTGGGTCACTAGCCAGTGACCAGGGAGGCGATGGACAGATGCCCACCGATGTCGAGTGCTTCAGGTGCGTTGACGGTCGTCTCGTTTCTGCAGCCACGAGGTCCAGGAGGCGTTGTCGGCGACCAGGAGCAGGATTCGGGCTGGTACACGATGTCTGTCGAGTGCTGCGGTGTCGGCGACCAGATTGGACCCAACAAGCCTTGGCAACGGCAAGTCTCGATGTAGCTGAAGATCGTCGATGGTGCAGACCAGCAAGGTCTGGGGAACTCACCCAGCAAGGGTAAGTGAGGGCAGGCCTGGAGCAACCAGACTGCCAAGTAAAGAAAAGATTGGCCTTCGGTAAGGGCTACTAGCCAACGGGCTAGCGACCGCGAAGGAGCCTCGTGACGCCGCACGTGGAGCTGGCTTACAGGACACTCGTGGAGTGGGGGCCAGTGATCTTCGGTGCAGGTGGTGCTGGAGGCTAGGGCTACTCGGAGCCCAAAGCACGACTTCTTGGGAGACCCAGAAGATGGTGCACTTGCAAGTGTGCTCGGTGTCCAGGGGTCACGGTCTCACGTTACCCACGATAGCCACGGGCCTCAGCTTTGCTGGGGACTCAGGGTAGCCTCGGGGAAGTCTGAGAATCCACCTCTGGTGATGCGATGACTTCGGCGTCCGACGGGAGCTTCAGTGATGCGAACCGGACAGATGCTTCTTTGGTGCCTGCCAAGCAGGGGAGTCACTCCTTGACCCCAAGGGAGATTCTTCAGTCCTCTAATCTTGTCGTAGAGCGTCGAAGGTCCAGGATTCCGTGTCAGAGTTTCGTCCAGGTATAATCTAAAGTCCTAAGGACTGGGTTCCTACCTTTATTCCAAAAATAGGGGATGGACTACTCTGTGGCCCCACCTATGGGTGGGTCAGGGCAGAGGGGTGGCTACACCCCTTTCCCTTTGTCCAGTTCGCGCCAAAGCAGGGGCTGCAAGCCCCTGATCCGGTTTGAACTGGGGTATGCACAGGGACACCAAATGTGCCCCCAGTGCAGGACTTCAAAGCACCCGAAAGTGCTCCCGCCCAGCCCCAATACACTTTGTCCTGTCTGGGGAGGTGGTCACACCTCCCTGGGACAGGAAACCTATTGTCCAGGCCTCCCCTGCCGGAGTTTCGTCCAGCAGCAGGAGGCCAGACTCGTGTCTGTGGCAGTAGCATCCATTTTGTGATGCCAGGCTCTGGAAAGAAGTTACCGGACTCGTCAGAGTTAACATGCCTTTCCCTCTAGAAGGGTGGAATGCTACCCCCGCCGCCAGAATTGGCGGGGGGTAGTATTCCAAGATGTTTGACACCAAACACGACATGTTTTGGTGCAGCCATTCCATAGTTAGCATTTTACCGCGAGGATATAATGCGTTTAAGAGTATATGGTCAGGCTGCACTACAAACAGCATCAGAGATGGTCTCCGAACGCTGCAGAGGGGCCCTGCTCATGCAGGGGCACCCTCTCACATAGAAACCATGCACTCTGCCTTTAGGATTGATAAGGCCTGCCTTAGGAGTGACTTATAGGTTTATATGTGTGTATGCATTTAGTGATATAGGTAACCTATACCACAGCAAGGGGTGCATGCACCACCTTACCCAGGCTGCAGTAGCAGACCTGTGGTGTCAGTTTGGATGGCCTACCAGGGGTGGCATAATATATGCTGCAGCCCCTGGCAGGCCTCTGAGGTACCTATGCCCTTGGTACATAGTATACCATATACTAGGGACTTACAAGGGCACTCCAGATCCCAATCAGAGATGTGCCTAAGGCACATGGAGACCCTTTTAAAGAGGAAACAGCTAGGCTGGGGTTCTGAATAGCAGGGCCCCAGCCAGACTAATGTCGAAAACCAGTGAAGTATCAGCAAAAAGTGGGGGTACCCCTGTGAAGCAGATCCTACTCTCCTACAATTGGGGTCAGCATTGGGGTTTTTGATTATGGGAGAGATTTGTCCAAGTTGAAGGGAGGTGGGGACACAGCCAGTGGAGAGAGAGGTGTTGATGATTGTGGTCCAGTATGGGGTGATGATGTGCTTAAGGGCCGGGACAAGGTTCGAGGGTAAGGGGTCTTTTGTGTGGGAGGACGGTTTAAGATTACCAATTATTTTAAGGACTTCTAGCTCAGTCACGGGAGGAAGTTGAGCAAGGAGGCATTGTTCTTTAATTGTGAGTTAGGGTAGTTGAATTCCGGAGAAGTAGCAGGATCTGTTGGTTGAGGAGATGTGGAGTAGGCGTTTGAGGTGAGGACAGGTTTGCATTGGGAGTTGGAGGGGGTTGAGTGGAACGGAAGGATTGATCAATTTTGTCTATTTTTTCCGAGAAGAAGTGGGAAATTTCTTCACATCTGGCTAAAGAGGCGATCAGATTTGGAGGTGCAGGGGAAGTTTGGTTACGAATGATTTTGAAGAGTTCCCTAGGTCTGTTTTTGGCATGATCAAGTTGTGTGCGGAAGAAGGATGCCTTTTCCTTGAAGATGTGTTTTTGTACGTGGATCTAGCTTGTCTGAGGAGTGCAAGATGGGAGGGAGAAGGATGGTGTCTCCAGGTTCTTTCCGACAGTCTGAGTGACCGTCTTTCGTTGTTAAGCTCGGTATTAAACCAAGAGTTGGAGGGGTGATTCTTTGGTTTTTGAGTTTCGGCGGGGCTAATTCGTCAAGAATATCAGTGACAGTATTGTTAAAGTGTTCAGTGAGCTCGTTAGCATTTTGTGAGGGGGAATGAGAAGAAGTTGAGCTTTGAGTTTAGACTCAAGAACCCCCGGGGGATATGTTTTAGATTTCTGGTCAGTTTCTTAGGTCTGTTAATTTTGGAGGTGGGGAGATTTGCATTGTTAGCAATGGTGAACAGTATAAGGTGATGGTCAGACCAGTCAATGGGGACGATATTGGTCACGGAGGCCAGATCATCGTTGGAAAGAATGGCGTCAAGGATGGCTCCTTTGGTGTGTGTCGGGGATAGGCATAGTTGTTTGAGTTCATTGATCTCAAGTAGATTGGTGAGGAGGGAGATAGTGGGATCATCGGTATCGTTCCAATGGAGGTTAAGATCCCCAGAAAGAGATTTTTTGAGTTGGATAATGAGGATTGTGTCAGGAGCTCGGATATGTCTTCGATGAAGGGTTGGGGGGCCCGGAGGGCGATAGATGTTGTGTAGACGAATTGGGTGGGAATTTTGGGGTGTCAATTCAGCTTCTAGGTATTCGCAGGAGGAGTAGCCAGAATTATTGACAAGGGATAGCTGAAGTTCGTTTTTAAAGATAATGGCTAGACCACCTCCAATTCTGTCAGGTCTATCTTTTCTGAGAATAGAGTATCCTGGGGGAGAGTAGGTCAAGAATGCTCGTTGAGTCGTCTTTGAGCCAGGTTTCAGTGAGGAATGCAATGTCAATAGATTCACTCAGGATAGTTTCCGAAATTTCCGTGGCATGTTGGACAGCGGAGCGACAGTTGACCAGCATACATGTAAGTGGTGTGGGGTTGCATATGGTGGGTGGGCAAGAGTGGATCGACATGAGTTGTGGCGGTGGTCTGGGGGAAGCGGGGGAGGAGGGGATTCTATTAGTCCCTAAGATAACAGGGATGTGGGAGTAGGTGAGTGGAGAATTGGTGGTTGGTAAGCTAGGAAGGTAAGAGTTGCATAGGTCGGAGAGGTCGAACGGGGAGAGATGGTTTGAGGTGCGGTGAGGTCTATGTATACGGCAGCGGAGAGGAGTCGATCTCCATTGATTGTTTTTGGTGTTGGGGATTTTCGGGGGAGTTTTTGGGGGGTTTATTGGGGGGATTTTTGGGCAGGGTTGTGTGGGTATTTTATGGTGGGGGAGGGTTCTGGAGCTGTAGAAGATAAAGTCTTTCCTGAATTGAGAGAGTTTAGTAATCAGATTAGATAGGTCAAGTTCAATGTTGTGTAGGCTTTGGGCAATTAGTGTGAGGGGAGATATCGAGGGGGTGGTCTGGGTTAGTTACGGAGGGTGGGCTGATGTGTGGGGGAGATAGTGAAGCGGGTGTGGAATGAGGGGTGACGGGGCTGTTAGGTGTGAGGGGTTCGGTAATCAAATTGGGTAGGTCAGGTTCAGTGTTGAGTAGGCTCGTGTCAATTGGGGTGGAAGGGGGTAATGAAGGGGCGTGGGCGGGGGGTAGGGAAAGATATGGGTTAGTTGCTGAGGGTGGACTGATGTGTGAGGGGGAGATAAGAAGGAGGGTGTGGAATGAGGGGTGACGGGGCTGTTAGGTGTGAGGGGTTCGGCAATCAAATTGGATGGGTCAGGTTCAGTGTTATGTAGGCTCTTGTCAATTAGGGTGGAAGGGGGTAATGAAAGGGCGTGGGCGGGGGGTAGGGAAAGATATGGGCGACCTCAACAACTTCCGCCCTATCACCAACCTCCCTTTTCTTTCGAAAATCACAGAAAAATGTGTTGCGAAACAACTTTCCTTACATATCACGGACAATAATCTCCTCGACGTCTTCCAGTCTGGCTTCATTCAAAATTGCAGCACTGAAACAGCCCTGCTGCAAGTGATTGATGATGCGCTGCGCATACTCGACTCTGGGGAATCGTGTCTTCTGATTCTTTTAGACCTCTCTGCAGCCTTTGACACTGTTAATCATAGCACCCTTCTCAACACTCTTCATCAGAGAATGGGATTGGATGGCACAGTGCTCAAATGGTTTGCCTCTTTCCTCTCGGACAGATCCCAAATGATCAAGATAGCGAACAGTCTTTCATCTCCATTGGCTGTAGGTCAAGGCGTCCCTCAAGGTTCTATCCTGGCACCCACTTTGTTTAATCTCTACCTGGAACCATTAGGGAACCTTCTAAGCAAATCTGGGATCCATTACCATCTATATGCGGACGACACTCAAATCTACCTTAAGGTGTCTTCCGCACACGATCTCTCACTACTCAACTCTACTCTCAACTCTATTCACAACTGGATGTTAACTCACCAACTCATTCTTAATCCTGCCAAAACTGAATTCCTCCTCCTCTCTACCTCTCTCTCACCTCCTCCTGTTCAATCTTGGATGGATCAGCTGAACCTACTCAACAGCAAACCCATCATTGTCGACAGCGCTAAATCCCTAGGTGTCATTCTTGACAAAAGACTCAACCTAATCTCCCACATCAACTCTATTGCTAAGAACGCACGTTACCAGTTGCGCCTTCTATGGGGGATCCGTCGGTTCTTCCCGGAGAAAGACCTAAAAACCTTGGTACAATCTCTGGTTCTCTCAAGACTGGATTATTGCAATTCTCTTCTGACGGGCCTACCCAAATCCCACCTCTCCCCTCTCAAATCCATCCTCCATTCAGCAGCTCGGTTCATTTCAGGGTCTAAACGAAGCGACCACGTCACTCCTATCCTGTCCTCTCTTCGATGGCTTCCGATCGAGGCAAGATCTATTTACAAAACTGCCTGCATCACACACAAAGCCTTACACACGTCCTCTCCTCGTTACCTGGCGAATAAATTGAAACTGTCCGGTGGCTCTCGCCCTTCTCGCAATGCGGAAAAGCTTCTGCTTGAGCCCCCGTCTTCAAAAGGGAAAGATCGATGGCGCAATCCTTCTCAGGCAATGCGGTGAGAATCTGGAACTCGCTTCCCCATTGCTCCGTGCCACCTCCTCTACCCGGATCTTCAAAGCTGACCTCAAATCTCTTCTCTTCCAAAGACACTTTCAGAACTAATACTTTCATTCTCAGGCCCCTCTAGGAAGTTCGCTCTTCATTGTAAATTTGCACTTTTTCCTGTACATTCCTCACCCTTGCGTGCTGTGTTGGATTTTATGTTTGTGTACCCTTCATTTTAAGTCTCCTGTTTAATTCACGCCCTCTCTACTCCCTCAAGGAAGTTCTTCCGCTTTAGGAAATTCTGTACTCCATGCCTATAGAAGTGCCTTCCCAGTGTGTTCTGAGTGACTGCCACTTATTGCAGTATTATACCTCTATTTGTATTTTGTATCTTATGTATCATGCACACCTGTCACTTTTTCCTCTTGTAACGTATACCTCTTTTTGGATTTTTGTTTTTGTTATTTGCACAATTGTCACTTTTTCCTCATGTAATGTAACGCTTGCTTTTGTATTATGCTCACTTGTAACCTTCTCCTCATGTAATGTTACTGTTCCTATTGTGAAGCTCTGACACCTTCGGGTAAAGTCCGCGCTATATAAAAACGCATAAATAAATAGCAGCAAAGCATGATTTTCCGGCCGTGTGGGAAATAAAGTATTTCCTTTAATTTCTGCATATTAATTCAGTTTCCGAAAACTTTTAAGCATAAAAATCAAAAAAGAATGGCACTGTCAATATGTATTCCAATAATTGTTGTTTACTGTGTAAAGTCCAAAGCTAGAAACACTACACGCTCTGCGCCACAAGAGGGGGCGGGTCCGCTAGAGCTCAATGGGGCACGCAGAGGCGAACGCGCTGAAAGAAAGCAGACCTGAGCCAGCGAGCCACCGCTCTTTTCCTGCACGTGAGGACGTTCTAGGGGACAGCAGACAATCATGGACACCTATGGGAAAGTAAGGAGCACAGTCCTTAGTATTGCCCCGCCCCCTTCCCTGGAAGCAAATAAACACCGCCCACGACGCGCACAGCTAATGCTGAATGCGAGCTTCGTTTGGTGTGTGATTCGAGCCACAACACAGCTCCGTAGCACTGCGTGGTGCACAATTGATTCTGTCGAGCACAGGCTTAGGATACAACAACACACCGATCACGCACCACACTTGCATGCAAGCCATGGTCTGAGTAAAAGAAATAAATGGCATGAAAAGGATGGACATAGAAAGCAGACTGGAACGCTCTACTTTAGTATTCCTCTATGTAACTTTCGTTTTTAGGCTTGGCTTGGTAGAATAAAGATTCAGCTTTTGTCAGGGTAGCACATAGAGAATATACCGCGGGGTTCTTTGAAATGCATTATGTAATAGCTGCAGGAGACAGTTTGTGCATTTTCTTTTATGTGAGGTCGGGCTGAAATCGAAGAGAGTTTGTTTATTCTCAGATGCAGAAAGCTACAGAAGGGAGTGGGACTCTGAAAGCGCATGTGCGATTCAACAAGCTGCATTATACTCTAAGGCTGCGCCTTAAGTTGTTTGTCGCATGTCAGTCAGGCAGGAGTAGCGCTTATCCAATCCTGTCTTGTTCTTTTTCTGGAAATTCGAGTCCTGCATTGATAATTAAAATAACCGTCAAGTACCAAAATTCAAAAAAATGAAAGCAAGTCGGTCTGCCCTGTTGTTTAAATTGTATCTCTTAATAGAGATAATCCCGCTGCTCAGGGCTTTAAGTGGGATGAAGAAACTGGGGGGGGTCTCTCAGAGGGGCGTGGCCAATGTAATTAAGGGCGTGCCTTAAAAACACCTAAACTAAAAATCTGTACTTAGCATTGTGCCGCCCGACTTGTATTTTGCTGTTTCTGTCATTGCATCCAAATATGATTCAACAAGTAACATCATACCTACAACAAGCCAGGACTTTTGGCTTTGTCAATGGTTGTTAGTTGCATAAGATAAATAAGCAGCAACTATGGCTTGTATATAATATTGATAAAGCTTCCACTTAAAGCCCTGGTGACACCACAACAATGTTGTTGCTCCTGAGTTTCAAAAAGAGAAGGGATATCCAGAGAGAAAATGACTCTCTTTAAAGGATTTCCCTTCCCCTACAACGCTCACACTAGCATGAGGTCATGCCGTAACTGCTCCACAAGTTAGAAGTGAGCAGTGTGAGCACGCGCACATCGATGTGCCTGCCGTCTCTCCTGTCGGGGAAAAAACGGACCACCGGTGCCAGGGCATAAAACAGAGCCCGATAGAAACCCGTTTCGAAGCCCCCTTTAAAAAACTGCCGGTGCTCAGCACCGGTGAGAACCGGCCCACTTAAAGCCCTGCCGCTGCTGCTGCAAGTGTCCCAGGCTGTAGTTTGCCCTGTTGTTTAAAGTGCATCTGTTAGTAGGTGTCGGCCGCTGTAGCTTTAGGTCTGCAGTGGGAGTGACACTTCTGTTGGTCGTGAGGATTACACTTCTGTGGATACTTGAGTCTGGCACAGCTTTAGCTAAGCACTTTAGCTGGCGCTTATGCTTGTTCACAAAGCAGTTAGAGCGGACTTCTTGGCACAGTAAACAAATGTGTAAAGACTAGGGAGAAAAATACAAATCTGCATTCGTATCTGTGCCTTTTTAGGGACTAGAAAGCGACTAGCAGCAGCACTGGTACATGCGTGAGCGCAGGGCTTTAAGTGGGCCGGGTCTCGGGCGGTGCTCAGCACCGGCATTTCTAAAAAGCAGCTGCTGAGACAAGTCCCTATCGGGCTCTCCGTTTTTGCCCTCACCATCAGCGTGCAAAACAAATCTTAATTCTGCAGCAGTTCCACCCTTCACTTCCTTTGCTGTAACTTCAAAGATACTCGTTATAGTACTTTCACAGTCTCATCATTTCAGTGAAGCATTTTCAATATTACAAACAACGAAGCCATAGTTGTTGCTTATTTATCTTATGCAGCTAATACCCATTGACAAAGCCAATTGTCCTGGCTTGTTGTAGGTGTAATGTTACTTCTTGTATTATATGTCTGGATGCAATGACAAAAGCAGCAAAATGCCAGATACACTATGGTAAGCACAGATTTTTAGCGTAGGTGTTTTTAAGCCACGCCCTTAATTATATTGACCACACCCCTTTGAGAAACCCCCCCCCAATTGTTTCATCCCACTTAAAGCCCTGCGTGACTGTGTCAGCATCTTTAAACCACAACCCTGAATGAAGAGTAGTGACAGGGTTTGAGGTTCCACAACCCTGAATGAAGAGTTGTGACAGGGTTTGAGGTTCTGCTGCTTCCAGTCAGACTCCAGGCATCGGGCACTGTAGGCATGATTGACAGGACATCCCTCTGTGAGCAAGATGTGGAGCAGTGGCGAGGCATAGGCTGGGCAGTGTTTGATCTCTCTCACTGTGATTGGGCCCAGAGTTATTCACAAATCTCTACCCTAGGTACATTACTCCACTGAGCACTCTGGTTGGTATTAGAACCTGCGATTTGCAGGCTCTATAGCCTTGCGGTCCAAAGTTGCATAAACAAATAAATATACAACATTAAAAGAAACAGATTTAGAAGTGCTATTGCAACCAATGCAAGAAAGTTGAAAACGGGCTACACCAGAAAGAAAACAGAAAGTGCTCATAATTGGAGGATGTTTTTTGGGAGGGAAGGGCCATTGTAATGGAAAGATAGACCAGCTTTAGAAGGTTTTGGGTAAAAGGCTATGCACAGGGTAAACCTCACTATATAAGGAATGGAATGAGGAAAGGGATGAGGAGGTAATGATGGTTACAAAGGTTGGATCTCAGAGTCATGTAAAGATTAAATAAGATGGGAGCCAGAACGCATCCATGCTTTTTCATGAACTGTGGAAGGCATTGTCAATGATTTCTCTTGTGATTCATTTTCAGTTGAGCCAAGGTACTTGAGTACAGTAGTTGAACCCAACTTTAGCAAAGTGAAAGGAAATACGTCTTTTTGCATGTTCACCCCCACATCTTTGGACTGGTGCTGCTGGTATTTTGATTCTGAGAGTGCACTGATGCCTGCTAACCAGACCTCAGTGCTAGTGTTCTAACTCATTACAAAGTGTTGGCTACCTCCATTTGGCAGAGACTGGCTTACTTATAAGTCCCTAGTATATGGTCCCGAGGGCATGTAAGGCAGATTGTCTACCCTGGGTTGCAGCACTGATTGTGCTACCCTGTGTGTGACAAAGTACAAAATGGCTCTTGGCCTGCCACTTCAGACTGGAAAGGCAGTATTACCAGCGCCTTGAAGCCCTTGGACAATTTGCTGTGCTATTTAAGTTTATATCATTTCATTTTATGGCTCAACTTAGCCATTGAAACCAATGGCAAAGCCCTCACTTCCCTTAACAATTTTTGTAAGTCTCCCCTAAGGAAGGCCTACTGAGCCCTAAGGCAAAAAGCTGTATATTATTAAGTCCGACATGTATTTTTTTTTATTTATGTCCTGACAGCAACACTTCAAATTGTCATTTTACTGTGGGAGAGTTAGTAGCTCGATTGACTAACACAGAGTTGCCAATGAACACTCAGCCCGTCTAACTTCTGAACGGGACTACTGAAATGGGAACTGTAAGGTATCAAATTAATCGTGGCATTTCACCCGACTTGATGCTCAAGTCAAATTTAATGTCACTTTTTAGAAATGCAACTTTTAGAAAGTTGCCACTCTGTGACTCAGTTTGTCCAGTGGCCTCACATGGTCACTGGTCACCTGACAGCTTTGTGGTGGTGTCAATGACTTCCAGGCTTAGAAACAATAGCAGCCTGCTAAAGGGAGAGGTATTACTTCCCCTTCGCAGGAAGCCCCATAAGGCGAAGCTGCCTTTGGTGGGCAAATGGCGATCACACTTCTGAGGGGCTGCCTTTTGTTTGGGCAGACTTGCTGGTGGTGGGAACAGAGAGATAAGACCAGTTCCCAAACCAGTTTTACCATGGGCATTTAGCCCACAGGTAGCCACACCGCAGGGTGGGCTACCCACCTCCTAACATCCAAGGAAGGTTCAGACATTTTGAGATCAGGCAGAATAGTGCACTCTGGCATTGCTAGATGCCACACATAGGCGGAAAGTCGTCACAGAGCGGGATGGGACTTGGTAGCCCATTGGCTAGTGACCGCATCATCCCCCCAGGGCACTTTCTGTGCATAAATATGGCATACCGAAGCTCAGTTCACATCGGAACTGGAGAAAGGACTGAAGAAGGACTGCCCTGCTGCCCCCTTGACTTAGCAAAGAGAGACCGCACCATCTGCAGGACTGCACCAGCCGCACTTTGGGCTAGTGAAGAAAGGACTGTGCCTGTGGCGCCTGGCTTGAGGAAAAGTAATTCCCAAGCCCCAGACTAAAGAGGTGACTCCAAGGGCCAGTCGGCTGATCCCCTGAAACTAGCACCAGGGCATGAAAGCTGTAGTAGCCCAACTGAGCAAGTCAGTAGCCACTTCTGAAGAATCACCACTGACGCTGCTGGCCGCCGCAAGAGATCGCTCCTCGATGGCCAAAAACTGTATTCAAGTCTGCCTGACCCGGGAGTGTCACCTGAGTCTAGATTGGTCGCCCAAGAAGGACACCAGCCTCCACCAAAGGATATCCCTGGAACTGCTGTGGGAAGAGACCGGTAGCCCAGCAGCAGCTGGCCTTTACTGGCTCAAAGAGGACTTCGAGGGACCCCGACCTCTGTGGCCAAAGTCGACCCACCTAACTCATGGACTGAGGAGTAACCGCAAGGACACCCCCGTCGACCGCACAGCACCCAGACCATCCATGAGCATCCTCCATCTCCTGCATCTTCAGCATCAGGACCACTCCGTTTAAGTCTCTGACGGTCATTCTGTAAAGTTGAGAACTGGACTGGAAAACTCTTTGGTGGCTAAGTAACTGTCCAAATACTTCTCATTGGCCCCCATACCTTCTCCCTGTTGGGTTTGGTCGCCCAAGTCAGGCCCGAATAGTTGAAAACACAACTCTTACAAACTTCACGATTACCAAAGGCTTGGTTGCGGTTAAACTGAGATTTAAGTTTTCTTTAAAAACCTGTATCTCTGGAACCCTCTGGTGGATTTTCCTCATCTTGCACTCTAAAAATTCATAAAAATATAAACTATGTTTATTAATTGGTGTCGGATTGAATTCGTGTTGTGTGGCTTTCTCATTTCGTTGTTTGGTGATGTTAAATGCTTTACACTAGTCCCTTTGTTTAAGTCTTGCTGTTCAAAGCCATAGCTACCCAGGGTTGAGCGTAAGGTTTTGCAAATGAGCCTGACTGGACCCAAAACAGTTTTTGCAGGTGTATTACATGGTAAGGTCGCACCACCATACTATATAATACACCCTAACCCTCACACAAAGGTTGTGGTATTCCACAGGGGTCCATTTTTCCTGGTAGTCTCTGCAAGTCGACCCTGTTGGAGGCCGTACAGAGGTCTGTAGGCACAGCACAGCATTAGGGAGGATATGTTTGGTTGGTCAAGTGTACCACTTTGTCAACTTTATAGTATTTTTCCAAAACTATTTACGAATACAAGGAAGGATTCTTGGAGCATTCTCCCAACTTCATAGCTCAGTCCTAATCATCTTGGTAGACATCTCACTGAGCACCCATTTGTAGCCTTGCTGTGTGCGTTTGAAATATCAGTATTTATAAGGCAAACACATTTTTCACATACTGTCCTACCACCCAGTGGATGTATATGAAACCACCAGGGCCACGTGAAATAAACAAGGGCAAAGCCAATAGGCCTAGCCTTGGTTGCCAGCCTTTTGGCTTTGCCAATGCTTGTTCTGTTTAGCCATGGTTTACTAAAACATTATTGCTGTCGGATGCGAGCAGGTCTCGCCAATATACTTATATAAATGGCTAAAAGCAAAAATATTTTTCGATCTAAAAAATCACACATTGCTATAGAATCATCGTCAGTTATCTTTATTCGGCTAATATAGCCATAAAAGCATATATTACATAAATAAGGTAATAATATATGCATAAAACAAATTCCAAACATTAAAATGATGCATTCTGTACAAATTAGCCTATATGCAACGTTAGATTTTACAGACAAATACATACTCCACCTCTCTTCCTCATGATCATAGAGCACCTAATATAATTGATTATCGCAAGACATGTTTGCAAGGAACTCAGCTGTTGTAAAAAGAGCATCCTAATTCATGTTGTCTGATGATCATGATCGCATCACGTAAAATTTGGGTTAAAAAACATCTTTGTTGAGAGGTGTACTGAGTGCAAAAAAGCATAAGGTGCACCGTGCTTTGTATCGAAACATTGTCCCAATGATAATCCGGGAGATTTTGGAACCAGGTGCCATGCGTTGGGAACGCAGACAAGAAATAAATGGTGTTAAATCTTAAGCAGTTGAGATAAAATCTATGTTGAGTAATGGAAATGGTAATTAAATAGGGATCTAATCCCGGTAAGAAATGTAAATGGGAATAATGAACAACAGGCTGTATCTTTTAGGTCTCCATCATGCGAGCCTTGTGACAAGAGTGGAGAAATAGTCTTTTGAAAAGAACTTTTGATTTATTTACAACATTCTCTGGATTAGAGAAAAGCTCTGGTACCCCCAGGGTGGTGACTGCCTGCTTTACATATGCCAGCCAAGTAATGGCTTACATATTTTCTAATGATAGACAGACGGTGATGATTGCCCTTGTGAAACTCGCTTCTGGCTTGCCCAAACACTCATCCATAACAGTAATGGAATTAATTTAATGGTTTCTTCCAAGTAGCCCACCACCAGTTCCCAGTGACACACGAAAGTAGCTGAGAATTGTGGCACAGCTAACAGTCTGCGTATAAAACTGTTCTCCGCCTTTTGCAGGCGTTCTGGATCAGTGTACCCCCATAGTCCAGCACAATATCACCCCACTGAGATACGTTTACTTTTATTGATGTGTTTTAACTCCCTCACCGGTTTATGGCCAAGTTTTGGTGTGAAACAGAAGACAGATTCGATACCCCTTTGAAGCTGATGTCCCATTAGGCTGAGTAAGAAGCCCCAGTTAAGAGCCGAGTCAAAAGGGACGCCCAGGTATGCAAAGTTTTCAACTTTAGCAACCTCGAGCCCCCCAATAAGGTGTGTCTTTAATTGGGTGTTTTGGGGCTCACAGCTCATAAAAAATGATTTTGTGAAAGTGGTCTTGAGGCCTAAATTGTTCATAAAAGTGGTGAAGGCGTCTAAACGAACTTCTAACCTGTTCACGGTCCTTGCAATTAGGACCACGTCATTCGCATATAAAAGTACAGGGACTGGGTGGTTCCCCAACTGTGGCATGTCTTTCCCAGCAGCGCGCAGATGATTCCCTAGTCCGTTCATGTAAATCAGGAACAGAAAAGAGGCCATAACACAACTCTGGCTAATCCATATGTAGATCTAATTTTGGAGGAGAGTGTGGCATTCTGTCCAAAACATTTCCTAGCTGAAGTGCCTTAGTGCACCCGTCTTAACAGATCTATCAGGGTTTTTTTCCGTGCCCATCCCCGCCATGATACCCCACAATTTTGTACAATGTACCATGTGAAATGCGCAGGAGAGGTCAATGAAGTCCATATGTATGGCCCCTCTTCGGGCCATGACATATTTCTCTATTATGAGGTATAGGTTGAAGCACTGCTCAGCTGTACCTACCCCAGGACCGAAGCCTTACTGCATTTCAGATAGAATGATATTTCCCTCTGCCCATAGCTCCAATATTGAAAGAAGTACAGGGCACACATTGCTATAGCAGTCCTGTCACATATATATCCATAGGAAAAGCGTTTTTTGTTTTGCCAATAACTTTGCCACCCCTTGACGAATCTTCACAAAAGTTTTTTAAAAGTTACCTTTTTGGTTCAGATGCTGTGTTGAAAGTTTCGGGGTGATCCGTCAAGCGGGGGCCGAGAAAATAGGGGGGCCCCAAAACGCATTTTCCCTATGTTATGTCTATGGGGATTTTTCATTTTTTTAACACAATTACATCCCGAACCGCTGAACGGTATTACACCAAATTTGGCAGAAAGCTAGATCTTGGTCCAGAAAACATGCTTTTTGTGATTTAGTGTAAATCCGTTCTGTAGTTTCAGAGATATTTAATTTTAAAAAATATAGATATCTGGGCTTGCGAGTCCTTGCAGTGGGGTCTCGGATCCTACTAAAATTTGATTGGCTGCCAACACTTCAACCAGGAAGTGTTGGCAGCCCTCTTAGGACTCTGCTTGAAGCTGAATCCCACAAATAAAGTGAAAAATAAAGAAAGAGGACAGGATAGGAATACCCTAACCCCCCCAGATAAGGTGGTGGAGGTCCCACAGGAACCCCGCAATACGTTAAAAGTATTTTTTTATTTAATTTTGCCGCGAATTTGCAAGTGGACCAATGGCAAAATAAAAATAAAAAAAAAGCAGTGCGGGCAACCGTGCGTGTTTTTTATGAAGCCCATGGGTGGTCCAAATCCCGGGCATGCAGGCTTATTATAATCAAGGAGGGGGGCTCATGGCGCCGCGCCTAGGCTTTTGAAAAGCCCCGGGGGCCTCCACCTTCCCGGGGCACTGAACTGTAAAAATGCGGGGGAGGCCTGCCCGGCCCTCCGCAGCCCCGGGGACCACCACCTCCACAGGACAACGAACTGTACAAATGACGGGGGCTGAGAGTCCACCCCGCAGCCTCCGGGACCGCCACCTCCCAGGGCTATGAATTATTGAAGTGCGGGGGATCACACGGCCCCCCGAGCTCCAGGAACTGGCACCATCGCAGGGCAATGAATTATACAAGTTCAGGGGGCCCGCGCGGCCCCCCGCAGCCCCAGGGACCACCACCTCCACGGGGCAAATAATATAATGGAGGGGGTCCGTTGCGAACACCTGTCCCTAGGGACCACCACCGCCCTGGGTAAAATTCTAAAAAAATGGAGCCATGGGGATCTGCAACACTGCTAAGTGAAGTGGGTGCCCAGGGTGGGACCAGAGTTCCCACACTAGAGGCTGGGCCCCTGGAGATGGGGTTCCTAGGACCGAAATCACGCAGCCCTCTCCCATTATTAAAAAAAAGCTGGTCCCTGTGGGATTTGGTCCACGGGGTCAAAATTGGCCCGGAAGGGGGGCCACCCGCCCCCCCCCCTTTAAGTTATAAGATAAAAAAGAAAATGACGGCCCGGGGATGGAGTCCCTGGGGCTGAAATCGATCCGGGGAGGGGAAACGTGCAGCCCCCCTCCAGTTAAAAAAAACAAACATGCTGGACCGGCAAGTTGCCGGAGGCCCCGCCTCCTTTCTCCACTACTCGGAAAACGCACCCCTGGTGCATTGCTAGTTGGGGGATGAAGTCCCCTTGGATGCTGAGAGTTCTTGGGGGCCAGGAACCCCTTCAGTAAGTCCCAGACGGCGGGATTGTTGAGAGGTCTTTGGAGGCCACGCTCCCTTTCTCCCCCACTCTGCAAACGGGCCTCCTGGCGCACTGCTGGTTGGGAAATGAAGACCCCTTGGTTCCATAGGGTCCTTGGGGCGAACAAGAACTCCTGTTACCTCTAGTAAGTCCCATACAGCGGGATTGCTGAGAGGTCTTTGGAGGCCACGCCCCCTTTCTCCATCACCCTGCAAGCGCGCTTCCTGGCGCACTGATGGTTGGGGGATGAAGTCCCCTTGGCTGCTGAGTTGCAGTGGGGGCCAACTACCCCTCCTGTTACCTCCAGTAAGTCCCACACAGCTTGATTGCTGAGAGGTTGTCAAAGGCCACACACCTTTTCTTCACCACTCTGCAAACACGCCCCCTGGCGGACTGCTGGTTTGGGGATGAAGTCCCCTTGGATGCTGAGTTCCTTGGGGGCCAGGAACCCCTTCTGTTACCTCAAGTAAGTCCCAGACAGCGGGATTGCTGAGAGCTGGTAGGAGGCCCCGTCCTGTTTCTCCACCACACTGCAAACACGACTACTAGTTAAAAAGCCATAGAAATTCTGTGGTGAGTGATGTCATCAGTGATGTCACTGACCATGTCATGAATGATGTATTATGTAAGGTCATAAGCAGTGCATTGTGGGGGTGCAAGATATAGTTAGCTTAGCTAATGATAACTGCTGAATTTCACTGGTTTTGTAGGAGGGAAACCAGAGCCTAACTATAACGTCCCTGTAACCTTTGTTTTTTTCAGTGAATTTGAAAAGTTTTTTTTTATTCCATTTCCTAACTATAACGTCCCGGTAACCTTTTCTTTCAGTGAATTGCTAAGGTTTTATAAATGCAACTTCCTAACTATAACGTCCCTGTAACCTTTGTTTTTTTCCAGTGAATAATATATATATATTCAAGTCAAGCACCGGAGTTTCTTCTTTGAAACCGGACACCGACACCACAGGTTCAGTTGTATATGCAGTTTTATTCAATTATCGTGGTGTTACGCATTTCGACAGGATCCCCTGCCTTGCTCACACATATATATATATATATATATATATATATATATATATATTCACTGAAAAAACCATAGGTTTTAGGGACAGTTATAGTTAGTTGGACATTGCACTCGTACAAAACCCGTGAAATTCCCCCGTTATAGTTAGTTCAGCTAACTATAACTCGCGCTCCGCAATGCACTGCTGATGACGTCACATATTACATCACTCATGACATGGTCAGTGACATCACTGATGACATCACTGATGACATCTCAAATGACATCACTGATGACATCATGCAGTGACTGTGTGTTTCTATAAAGTTTAAATCTGTTTAATATATATGCCAAGGTGTATTGAATAATGAGTGGGTGTATAAGTGTCTGGATGGATGATTTAGTAGGTGCGTGACTGACTCTATACGTGAGTGATTAAACGTATCTTACTAAATGCATGGGTTAGTGACTAAACTGTGTGAATGTCTTTATCCGTCTGTCTGTTGGTGTGTAAGTGGCTGCATATGTTTGTAAATAGCTACATGAGTGTCTATGTGTTATTGATTGGTTGTCTGAGTATCTGTATGGGTGCCTGAGTGTTTGTGTGGATGGGGTGTGTGTGGCTGCACATAGATGTATCAGTGGGTGATTCACTGGGTGCATGGTTTCAAGAGTGCATCTGTGATGGACTGTATGGGTGGGTGAGTGTGTGTATGGGTGTGTTAGTGAGTGAATGTATATCTCAGTGGTACATGTCTGAGTAACTACATATGTGAAAGGCAGTATATATGTGTGTTGGAGTATATAAATGGCTATAAGTGAGAGTGTGTGATTGTGAGAGTGGCTGTATGGATGAGTGTGTGCTTGTATCAGTGATTGTATAAGAGCGTAAGAATGTGCTAGTATTTGTGTGAGTAAGTGAGCTGGTGTGTGTATAACTGTATAGGTGAGTAAATGGCAGTGTGTTTAATTATTTGCATGACTGACTAGGTGTGTGAGTACCTCTATGGATGAGTGGCGGTGTGTGAGTGTCTATGTAGGTGTATGAGTGCATATGATAGTCCTGTACTGAGTGACCGTAAGTATGAGTGACTGTACGGGTGAGTGAGTGGATGTGTGTGTAGACCTAAGAATCAGTGAGTGGGTATGTAGTTATTGGTGTTGGAGTGTCTATGGTTTTGAAAATGGCAGTCTGTAATTTACAGTGGGTGTATCAAAAGTTATATTAGGGTGTGAGAAGATGAATGAAATTATCACATGGATGATGTCATTTGAGATGTCATCAGTGATGTCATCAGTGATGTCACTGACCATGTCATGAGTGATGTAATATGTGACGTCATCAGCAGTGCATTGCGGGGCGCGAGTTATAGTTAGCTGAACTAACTATAACGGGGAATTTCACGGGTTTTGTACGAGTGCAATGTCCAACTAACTATAACTGTCCCTAAAACCTATGGTTTTTTCAGTGAATTTCAAAGGTTTTTTAAATGCAAATTTCTAACTATAACGTGTCTGAAACCTATGGTTTTTTCAGTGAATTTCAATGGTTTTTTAAATGCTAATTTCTAACTATAACGTGCCTGAAACCTATGGTTTTTTCAGTGAATTTCAAAGGTTTTTTAAATGCTAATTTCTAACTATAACGTGTCTGAAACCTATGGTTTTTTCAGTGAATTTCAAAGGTTTTTTAAATGCTAATTTCTAACTATAACGTGCCTGAAACCTATGGTTTTTACAGTGCATAGAATCACCAATGTTATCCTATGGCAGGAAATTCACTTAGCAGGTAAGTAGTGTTATCGTTACTTTTTCTTACTCAGTGGTGGATCCTGGATCCAGCACTGGTGCATCTCCTGTAAACAGTTGAAAGAATGCGTTTACGTTATACAGGCGATTTTTAAGGAATATTTGTAGTTTGTGAAAATTGACACTTTGAAACTTTTCTGCTGAAAACCAGACAATGGATTCCTATGGAAGGAAATACAAGTTACTGGTAAGTACGGTTAGAATTACTTTTCAGGGTCAGTGCTGGGCTAAAAGATGCAGCACTGGGTTCTCTCCTGATAACAGGTGAGTAAATCGGAATTCGTAGTTCGGCTGATTTTAGAGGAATATTATAAAGTTCCAAAACTCCACACTTAGAAGAATTTCCAAGTGAAACCTGACAATGGATTCCTATGGAAGGAAATACAAGTTACTGGTAAGTACGGTTAGAATTACTTTTCAGGGTCAGTGCTGGGCTAAAAGATGCAGCACTGGGTTCTCTCCTGATAACAGGTGAGTAAATCGGAATTACGTATTTTGGCTGATTTTAGAGGAATATTTGTATGTTTCAAAAATCGACACTTAGAAACTTTTTCAGCAAAAAGCAGGCAATGATATCCTATGGAAGGAAATTCAAGTTACTGGTAAGTACGGTTAAAATTACTTTTCAGGATCAGTACTGGGCTGAAAGATGCAGCACTGAGGTCTCTCCTGATAACAGGTGAGTAAATCGGAATTCGTATTTTGGCTGATTTTAGAGGAATATTATAAAGTTCCAAAACTCCACACTTAGAAGAATTTCCAAGTGAAACCAGTCAATGTTAGCCTATGGAAGGAAATTCAAGTTACTGGTAAGTACGGTTAAAATTACTTTTCAGGATCAGTACTGGGCTGAAAGATGCAGCACTGAGGTCTCTCCTGATAACAGGTGAGTAAATCGGAATGCGTAGTTCGGTTGATTTTAGAGGAATATTTGTATGTTTCAAAAATCGACACTTAGAAACTTTTTCAGCAAAAAGCAGGCAATGATATCCTATGGAAGGAAATTCAAGTTACTGGTAAGTACGGTTAAAATTACTTTTCAGGATCAGTACTGGGCTGAAAGATGCAGCACTGAGGTCTCTCCTGATAACAGGTGAGTAAATCGGAATTCGTATTTCGGCTGATTTTAGAGGAATATTATAAAGTTCCAAAACTCCACACTTAGAAGAATTTCCAAGTGAAACCAGTCAATGATATCCTATGGAAGGAAATTCAAGTTACTGGTAAGTACGGTTAAAATTACTTTTCAGGATCAGTACTGGGCTGAAAGATGCAGCACTGAGGTCTCTCCTGATAACAGGTGAGTAAATAGGAATTCGTAGTTCGGCTGATTTTAGAGGAATATTTGCACAATGGTGAAGGGAGGGGGCGGGGCCTGAGGTGACATCTGTGCAAACGCGCCCCGTGGCGCGTTTTAAGTTGGGGGATTAAGTCCCCTTGAATCATGAGGGTCCCTGGGGTCCAACTAGCCCACCCTGTACCTCCAGTATGCGCCAGGGAGCTGCGTTGCAGAGAGGTGTTCAGAGGCCACGCCCCTTTTTGCACCTCTCTGCAATGCAGCTCTGTGGCGCTTTCTGGACGTACCTGTTGGGCTAGTTGGCCCCTAGGGACCCTCAGGATTGAAGGGGATTTAATTCCCCATCTTAAAACGCGCCACGGGGCCTGTTTGCACACATGTCACCTGAAACCCCGCCCCCTCCCTTCACCACTGTGCAAACGCGCCCGTGGCGCGTTTTAAGTTGGGGATTAAGTCCCCTTGAATCCTGAGGGTCCCTGGAGTCCAACTAGCCCACCATGTACTTCTAAAAAGCGCCACAGAGCTGCGTTGCAGAGAGGTGTAAAAGGGGCGTGGCCTCTGTACACCTCTCTGCAACGCAGCCCTAGCGCATACTGGAAGGTTCCTGGTGGGCTAGTTGGCCCCGAGGACCCCCAGTATTCAAGGGAATTACTTCCCCTTCTTAAAACGCGCCAGGGGACGCGTTTGCAGAGTACTGCAGGGAGGGGGCGGGGCCTCCGGCACGATGCCGGTCGTGTTTTTTTTCTTTCTAATTTTTTTAATGGGAAGGGGGCTGCGTGGCCCCCCTTCCCTTGGCCACTTTTGGCCCCGGGGACCCCATCCCCGGGGCCTGTGCATTTTTTTTTTTTTTAAATAAAAAAAACGGGAAAGGGGCCGCGTGGCCCCCTTCCCTGGGCCTGTATTGGCCCCGGGGACCCCATCCCCGGGGCATGCCCTCGATTTTTTTAAAAATTATTTTGGAGGGGGGCTGCGTGGCCCCCCTCAGGCCATTTAAGGCCCCGGGGACCCCATCCCCCGGGACCGGCCTTGCCCTTTTTTTTAAACATTTTTTTTATTTGAGGAGGGGGGCTGCGTGGGCCCCCTCCCTGGCCACTTATGGCCCCGGGGACCCCATCCCCCGGGGCCTGGCCTCTGGTTGGGGACTGTGGGGGGGTCCCCAATCCCCCACAGTCCCAGCCGGCTCCCCGCCTCATGCGCGAGCCGGCATTGCATTTCCACATGGGGAGCAGCTAACATGCTGCTCCCCATGTGGAAAGCTATTGGGTTTGCATTTTGAAAGAGAGAGCAGGTTTCCTGTTCTCTCTTTCAAAATGCAAACTAAGACTTGCTATGACAGGACGGGAGCTGCGAGGCTCCCGTCCTGTCATAGCAAACTACAGTGTCCCGGGGTAGGCACCCTGGGACACTGCCGGAGCCGGCCCTGGGGGTGGCGGTCCCCAGGGCCATCAGGGCTCCAGGAGGGGGCCGCGCGGCCCCCTCCCTTGAATTGCACAGCCCGGGGAGGTGGTGGTCCCCGGGGCTCTGGGGTCCGTAACGGACCCCCACATTTATTTTCTATGTGCCCCGGGGAGGTGGTGGTCCCCTGGGCGTGTGGGGGCTGGAGCCCCCCCACACATTATTTAAAATTTAAAAAAGAAGCCCCGGGGGGTGGCGGTCCCCCCGCACCATTTTTTTTTATTAAGCCCCGGGTGGTGGCGGTCCCCGGGGCTTGGGGGGCCTTAGAGGCCCCCCATATAAACAAACCCACCCCCCGCATGCCCCCGGGACTTGGGCCACCCGGGGGCAAATTTGCATCGAAGCGCGGTCTCCCGCGCTTCGATTTTTTTTTTTCTTGGCGGGATTCGCGCACCCTGAGCGCAAGAGTTATTTCAAATAGAATGTCGTGGATTTCCTATGGAAAATAGGTCCTAACTATAACTATCTACTGGCGACTGCCAGTAGATTATATATATATACATATTATCTACTGGCGGTCGCCAGTAGATAGTTATAGTTACAACCTATTATCCATAGGAAATCCGCGACATTCTATTTGAAATAACTCTCTTGCCGGTTGACGTATCTTCGCAAAATTTTCAAACTTTGTGGCCCGCTCCGGTCCGCTCCTACCCTGAAAGTCTCGGGGGATTCGTCAAGCGGGGGCCGAGAAAAAAAGGGGGTCCCAAAACGCGTTTTCCCCATGCAATTTTCCATAGGAAACTTTAGACACGGCTACAGCCCGAACTGCTGAACGGAATTACACCAAATTTGGCAAAGAGGTAGTTCTTGGTTCAGAAAGAACTCTTTTTGTTAAATGGTGTAAATCCGTTCAGTAGTTGCTGAGAAAATCAAAAGAAAAAAAGATAGTGATATCTAGGGCCGCGGATCCTCCCGAGCACGAGCTTTATGTTAATTGGCTGTCAACACTCCAAATCAGGAAGTGTTGGCAGCCATTTTGTACCTCGGTAGAACCGAGGGACAGAAACAAGTGCGCTTTGGGGGCAGGGTAGAAACACCCTGACCCCCTAGGTCTGCTCAGGGGGTCCCACAAGGACCCCCTGGGCAAAATAAAAATGTTTTTTTTTTTTTTAAAAATCGGCAGGATGCGCTCAGGGAGCGCGAACCCTGCCGAAAAAAATAAAATCGAAGCACGGTCTCCCGCGCTTCGATGTTAATTGGCCCCCGGGTGGGCCAAGTCCCGGGGGCATGCTGGGGGGGTTCATTTTATGTGTGGGGGCCTCTAAGGGCCCCCAAGCCCGGGGACCACCACCCCCGGGGCTTTATGGATAATGGTGCGGGAGGGCTCTGAGCCCTCCGCAGCCCCGGAGACCACCACCTCCCGGGGCTTCTTTTTTTATATTTGAAAAACCTGTGTGGGGGCTCCAGCCCCCACACGCCCGAGACCACCACCTCCCCGGGGCACTACGAAAAATGAAAATGGGGGTCCGTTTGGACCCCCAAGCCCCGAGGACCACCACCTCCCGGGGCTTTCTCGATGTAGGGAGGGGGCCGCGCGGCCCCCTCCTGGAGCCTGTGGTGGCCCTGGGGACCGCCACCCCCAGGGCCGGCTCCTGCAGTGTCCCGGGGTGCCTACCCCGGGACACTGCTCTTGCAATGACAGGACGGGAGCCTCGCGGCTCCCGTCCTGTCATTGCAAACTTGCTTTGGATATTGGAAGAGAGGCAGGAACCTGCTCTCTCTTCCAATATCCAAAGCCGATTGCTTTCCACATGGGGAGCAGCATGTTAGCTGCTCCCCATGTGTGCTGCAATGCCGGCTCCCGTAGGACACGGGGAGCCGGCGGGACTGTGGGGGCTTGGGGACCCCCACAGTCCCCAACGAGAGGCCAGGCCCCGGGGATGGGGTCCCCAGGGCCATAAGAGGCCACGGAGGGGGCCACGCAGCCCCCTCCCCAAAGTAACAAAAATGGCCTGAGGAGGGGGGCCACGCAGCCCCCCTCCAAATAAAAACAAAAAGAGGCCATGCCCCGGGGGATGGGGTCCCCGGGGCCAATACAGGCCCAGGGAAGGGGGGCCACACGGCACCCTTCCCGTTTTTTAAAAAAAAATTTAATTTTAAAAAAAGGGGTAAGGCCCTGGGGGATGGGGTCCCCAGGGCCTAAAAATAGGAAAAAGGAAGGGGGGCCACACGGCCCCCCTCATGGGGAAAAAAAAAAAAAAAACGATCGGGCCCGCAGGCCCCGCCCCTTCCTTCACCACTCTGCAAATGCGCCCTGGCGCGTTTGCAGAGGGGAACAATCCCCTTGAATACTGGGGGTCCCTGGGGGCCAACTAGCCCACCAGGAACCTCCAGTATGCGCCAGGGGCTGCCTTGCAGAGAGGTGTACAGAGGCCACGCCCCTTTTACACCTCTCTGCAACGCAGCTTCTGTGGCGCTTTTGGAGGAACATGGTGGGCTAGTTGGACTCCAGGGACCCTCAGGATTCAAGGGAGTTAATCCCCGACTTAAAACGCGCCACGGGGCGCGTTTGCACAGTGGTGAAGGGAGGGGGCGGGCTTCAGGTGACATGTGTGCAAACAGGCCCCGTGGCGCGTTTTAAGATGGGGAATTAAATCCTCTTCAATCCTGAGGGTCCCTGGGGGCCAACTAGCCCAACAGGTACGTCCAGAAAGCGCGACAGAGCTGCGTTGCAGAGAGGTGTAAAAGGGGTGTGGCCTCTGTACATGTCTCTGCAACGCAGCCCCTGGCGCATACTGGAGGTTCCTGGTGGGCTAGTTGGCCCGTAGGGACCCTCATGATTCAAGGGGACTTAATCCCCCAACTTAAAACGCGCCACGGGCGCGTTTGCACAGATGTCACCTCAGGCCCCGCCCCTCCCTTCACCATTGTGCAAATATTCCTCTAAAATCAGCCGAAATACGAATTCCGATTTACTCACCTGTTATCAGGAGAGACCTCAGTGCTGCATCTTTCAGCCCAGTACTGATCCTCAAAAGTAATTTTAACCGTACTTACCGGTAACTTGAATTTCCTTCATAGGCTAACATTGACTGGTTTCACTTGGAAATTCTTCTAAGTGTGGAGTTTTGGAACTTTAAAATATTACTCTAAAATCAGCCGAAATACGAATTCCGATTTACTCACCTGTTATCAGGAGAGACCTCAGTGCTGCATCTTTCAGCCCAGTACTGATCCTCAAAAGTAATTTTAACCGTACTTACCAGTAACTTGAATTTCCTTCCATAGGATATCATTGCCTGCTTTTTGCTGAAAAAGTTTCTAAGTGTTGATTTTTGAAACATACAAATATTCCTCTAAAATCAGCCGAAATCCGAATTCTGATTTACTCACCTGTTATCAGGAGAGACCTCAGTGCTGCATCTTTCAGCCCAGTACTGGTCCTGAAAAGTAATTTTAACCGTACTTACTGGTAACTTGAATTTCCTTCATAGGCTAACATTGACTGGTTTCACTTGGAAATTCTTCTAAGTGTGGAGTTTTGGAACTTTAAAATATTCCTCTAAAATCAGCCGAAATACGAATTCCGATTTACTCACCTGTTATCAGGAGAGACCTCAGTGCTGCATCTTTCAGCCCAGTACTGATCCTCAAAAGTAATTTTAACCGTACTTACCAGTAACTTGAATTTCCTTCCATAGGATATCATTGCCTGCTTTTTGCTGAAAAAGTTTCTAAGTGTTGATTTTTGAAACATACAAATATTCCTCTAAAATCAGCCGAAATCCGAATTCTGATTTACTCACCTGTTATCAGGAGAGACCTCAGTGCTGCATCTTTCAGCCCAGTACTGGTCCTGAAAAGTAATTTTAACCGTACTTACCGGTAACTTGAATTTCCTTCATAGGCTAACATTGACTGGTTTCACTTGGAAATTCTTCTAAGTGTGGAGTTTTGGAACTTTAAAATATTCCTCTAAAATCAGCCGAAATACGAATTCCGATTTACTCACCTGTTATCAGGAGAGACCTCAGTGCTGCATCTTTCAGCCCAGTACTGATCCTCAAAAGTAATTTTAACCGTACTTACCGGTAACTTGAATTTCCTTCATAGGCTAACATTGACTGGTTTCACTTGGAAATTCTTCTAAGTGTGGAGTTTTGGAACTTTAAAATATTCCTCTAAAATCAGCCGAAATACGAATTCCGATTTACTCACCTGTTATCAGGAGAGAACCCAGTGCTGCATCTTTTAGCCCAGTACTGATCCTCAAAAGTAATTTTAACCGTACTTACCAGTAACTTGAATTTCCTTCCATAGGATATCATTGCCTGCTTTTTGCTGAAAAAGTTTCTAAGTGTTGATTTTTGAAACATACAAATATTCCTCTAAAATCAGCCGAAATCCGAATTCTGATTTACTCACCTGTTATCAGGAGAGACCTCAGTGCTGCATCTTTCAGCCCAGTACTGGTCCTGAAAAGTAATTTTAACCGTACTTACCAGTAACTTGAATTTCCTTCCATAGGCTAACATTGACTGGTTTCACTTGGAAATTCTTCTAAGTGTGGAGTTTTGGAACTTTAAAATATTCATACTCATACTCCTATATAGACACTCAAACACCGCCACTCATCCATAGAGGTACTCACACACCTAGTCAGTCATGCAAATAATTAAACACACTACCATTTACTCACCTATACAGTTATACACACACCAGCTCACTTACTCATACAAATAGTAGCACATTCTTACGCTCTTATACAATCACTGATACAAGCACACACTCATCCATACAGCCACTATCACAATCACTCACTCTTGCTTATAGCTATTTATATACTCCAACACACATATATACTGCCTTTCACATATGTAGTTACTCACAAATGTACCACTGGGACATACATTCACTCACTAACACACTCTTACACACACTTACCCACCCATACAGTCTATCACAGTTGCACTCTTGAAACCATCCACCCAGTGAATCACCCACTCACACATCTATGCACAGAGTTGCACACACCCCTCCCACACAAACACTCAGGCACGGCGGTCGCCAGTAGATAGTTATAGTTAAAACCTATTATCCATAGGAAATCCGCGACATTCTATTTGAAATAACGTTGACGCCGGTTGACGAATCTTCGCGAAAGTTTCCAACTTGTTGGGGCGCTCCGGTCCGCTCCTATCCTGAAAGTCTCGGGGTGATACTTCAAGCGGGGGCCGAGAAAAAGGGGGGGTCCCAAAACGCGTTTTCCCCATTCATTTTTCCATAGGAACCTTTAGTCGCAGCTACAGCCCGAACTGCTGAACGGAATTACACCAAATTTGGCAAAGAGGTAGCCCTTGGTTCAGTGTCGTGCCTTTTGCTTAAATGGTGTAAATCCGTTCAGTAGTTCCTGAGAAAATCAAAAGTAAAGTCACATATATATCTGGGCGGAGCCTAACCACACATGTCATCGTGAGATCTGATTGGCTGTCAGCACTTCATCCTGGAATTGCTGGCAGCCATCTTGGGACCAATATAAATGATAGTACCTCATTGAAATGCATTGTAGTGAATAGAAGATTTTGAGGGTTACCAAAAGGAGAACTATAAAGGGTGATAACAGGCTTTAGTTACATTAGAATTTATTTGTTGATGGTACCATACTAATTTTAGGAATTGTGGTGTATTCTAAGGTGATTTTACCATGTGAAAAACCTTCTGCTGGGATATCATGAATCATGTTTGAGAGAACACTATTTTCTCATGCTTGTCCCATGGAGGTTTGGAAGGTGCTCCAGAAGCTAAAATGAGAGCATATTTTCTGTAAATTCACATTATCTTTCTCACTCATGTGAGAATGAAGTCTGACATTCTCAGTAAAACATGTACATCCAACAAGGGCAGAGAGTATCCGTTGATTCCTTTGTGTTCTACTGCAGCTTCCCAGAGTGTTCTACAGAACAACTAGAGTGCTAACAGCCTTACTTATGACAAAAGTATGGCACACCTGAAGCCATCTTGATTGGAATAAACTGGTAACACTTAAACAATTTAATTTAAAAAGGAACAAAATGATGGGGTTCATTTTGTCATAGAAATTATGGTTAGTGCTGTAGAAAGAAAAATTAGGACATGTTTCAAGTGTGATCTCAAATATCTTCCTGTTATATTTCAACAGGAGCAGCCTGCCAGTTGATGCCTTTGTGTTCTACTGCAGCTTCCCAGAGTGTTCTAAAAAACAACTAGAGTGCTAACAGCCTTACTTATGACAAAAGTATGGCACACCTGAAGCCATCTTGATTGGAATAAACTGGTAACACTTAAAACATTTAATTTAAAAAGGAACAAAATGATGGGGTTCATTTTGTCATAGAAATTATGGTTAGTGCTGTAGAAAGAATAATTAGGACATATTTCAAGTGTGATCTCAAATATCTTCCTGTTATATTTCAACAGGAGCAGCCTGCCAGTTGATGCCTTTGTGTTCTACTGCAGCTTCCCAGAGTGTTCTAAAGAACAACTAGAGCGCTAACAGCCTTACTTATGACAAAAGTATGGCACACCTGAAGCCATCTTGATTGGAATAAACCGGTAACACTTAAAACATTTAATTTAAAAAGGAACAAAATGAGGGGTTCTTTTTGAAATAGAAATTATGGTTAGTGCTGCAGAAAGAAAAATTAGGGCATGTTTTAAGTGAGATCTCAAATCCTCTTCTATTTCATTAGAAAATTCTGACATGCAGACTGAAACAATCACTTTCAATACCAGCAGCAGACTACCAGTTAACTCCCTGGTGAGCAGTAGCTTTACTCCAGTGATCTAATGAGCAACTAGAGTGCTAACATTCTGAATTTATGGCAGATGTGAGACACATCTGAATGCCTTCTTGATGGAATCAAAGTAAAAAACTGAAAGCATTTCCTACTGAGGAGACTGCAGTAAATGAAGAAATTAGGAAACTTCATAACAAAGAAGTCTTCCAAGATGGCCACCAGTGAAAAAAGAGCCCAAATGTAGCACAAATATTACCCAGATGTAGCCCACATATAGCCCAATGACAAAAGTGTGCAAAAGTTTTTTGCAGTTTTATGTAGTGCAGACTGGTCAGGTATTGGAGCATTGCATCTTAAAACATGACCCCCCTACACTACAAAAACACCACTGCACTACCTTAAACCCTAAAACACTACCCCCAGCACGACCCCCTACACTACACAAGCACCACTGCACTATCCTAAACCCTAAAACACTACCCCCAGCATGACCCCCTACACTACCCAAACACCACTGCACTAACCTAAAACCTAAAACACTACCACCAGCACGACCCCCTACACTACCCAAACACCACTGCACTACCCTAAAACATGACCCCCTACACTACACAAACACCACTGCACTACCCTAAACCCTAAAACACTACCCCCAGCACGACCCCCTAAACTACACAAGCACCACTGCACTACCCTAAACCCTAAAACACTACCCCCAGCACGACCCCCTACACTACACAAACACCACTGCACTACCCTAAACCCTAAAACACTACCCCCAGCACGACCCCCTACACTACCCAAACACCACTGCACTACCCTAAAACATGACCCCCTACACTACACAAACACCACTGCACTACCCTAAACCCTAAAACACTACCCCAGCACGACCCCCTACACTACACAAGCACCACTGCACTACCCTAAACCCTAAAACACTACCCCCAGCACGACCCCCTACACTGCCCGAACACCACTGCACTGCCCTAAACCCTGAAACACCAGCCCCTGCATGACCCCCTACACTGCCCGAACACCACTGCACTGCCCTAAACCCTGAAACACCACCCCTAGCACGACCCCCTACACTGCCCGAACACCACTGCACTGCCCTAAACCCTGAAACACCACCCCTTCACGACCCCCTACACTGCCCGAACACCACTGCACTGCCCTAAACCCTGAAACACCACCCCCAGCATGACCCCCTACACTGCCCGAACACCAGTGCACTGCCCTAAACCCTGAAACACCAGCCCCTGCATGACCCCCTACACTGTCCGAACACCACTGCACTGCCCTAAACCCTGAAACACCACCCCCAGCAAGACCCCTACACTGCCCGAACACCACTGCACTGCCCTAAACCCTGAAACATCACCCCCAGCAAGACCCCCTACACTGCCCGAACACCACTGACCTAAACCCTGAAACACCACCCCCAGCACGACCCCCTACACTGCCCGAACACCACTGCACTGCCCTAAACCCTGAAACACTACCCCCAGCATGACCCCCTACACTGCCCGAACACCACTGCTCTGCCGAAAACCCTGAAACACCAGCCCCAGTACGACCCCCTACACTGCCCGAACACCACTGCACTGCCCTAAACCTTGAAACACCAGCCCCTGCACGACCCCCTACACTGCCCGAACACCACTGCACTACCCTAAACCCTGAAACATCACCCCCAGCACGACCCCCTACACTGCCCGAGCACCACTGCACTGCCCTAAACCCTGAAACACCAGCCCCAGCACGACCCCTACACTGCCTGAGCACCACTGCACTGCCCTAAACCCTGAAACACCAGCCCCAGCACGACCGCCTACACTGCCCGAACACCACTGCACTGCCCTAAACCCTGAAACAACAGCCCCAGCACGACCCCCTACACTGCACGAACACCACTGCACTGCCCTAAACCGTGAAACACCAGCCTCAGCACGACCCCCTACACTGCCTGAACACCACTGCACTGCCCTGAACCCTGAAACACCAGCCCCAGCACAACACCCTACACTGCCCGAACACCACTGCACTGCCCTAAACCCTGAAATACCACCCCGTGCATGACCCCCTACACTGCCCGAATACCACTGCACTGCCCTAAACCCTGAAACACCACCCCCAGCGCGACCCCCTACACTGCCCGAACACCACTGCACTGTCCTAAACCCTGAAACACCACCCCCTGCACAACCCCCTACACTGCTTGAACACTACTGCACTGCCCTAAACCCAGAAACACCATCCCCAGCACGACCCCCTACACTGCACGAACACCACTGCACCGCCCTAAACCCTGAAACACTACCCCCAGCAAGACCCCCTACATTGCCCGAACACCACTGCACTGCCCTAAACCCTGAAACATCACCCCCAGCAAGACCCCCTACACTGCCCGAACACCACTGCCCTAAACCCTGAAACACCACCCCCAGCAAGACCCCCTACACTGCCCGAACACCACTGCACTGCCCTAAACCCTGAAACACCACCCCCAGCAAGACCCCTACACTGCCCAAACACCACTGCACTGCCCTAAACCCTGAAACACCACCCCCAGCACAACCCCCTACACTTCCCGAACACCACTGCTCTGCCCAAAACCCTGAAACACCAGCCCCAGCACGACCCCTACACTGCCCGAACACCACTGCACTGCCCTAAACCCTGAAACACCAGCCCCAGCACGACCCCCTACACTGCCCGAACACCACTGCCCTAAACCCTGAAACACCACCCCCAGCACGACCCCCTACACGTCCCAAACACCACTGCACTGCCCTAAACCCTGAAACACCAGCCCCAGCACAACCCCGTACACTGCCCGCACACCACTGCACTGCCCTAAACCCTGAAACACCAGCCCCAGCACAACCCCGTACACTGCCCGAACACCACTGCACTGCCCTAAACCCTGAAACACCAGCCCCAGCACGACCGCCTGCACTGCCCGAAAACTACTGCACTGCCCTAAACCCTGAAACACCACCCCCAGCAAGACTACCTACACTGGCCGAACACCACTGCACTGCCCTAAACCCTGAAACACCACCCCCTGCACGACCCCCTACACTGCCCAAACACTACTGCACTGCCCTAAACCCTGAAACACCACCCCTCAGCACGACACCCTACACTGCCCGAACACCACTGCACTGCCCTAAACCCTGAAACACCACCCCAGCACGACCCCCTACACTGCCCGAACACCACTTCACTAAACCCTGAAACACCACCCCCTGCACGACCCCCTACACTGCCGGAACACCACTGCACTGCCCTAAACCCTGAAACACCACCCCCAGCATGACCCCCTACACTGCCCTAACACCACGGCACTGCCCTAAACCCTGAAACATCACCCCCAGCACAACCCCCTACACTGCCTGAGCACCATTGCTCTGCCCTAAACCCTGAAACACTAGCCGTAGCACGACCCCCTACACTGCCCGAACACCACTGCACTGCCCTAAACCCTGAAACACCAGCCCCAGCAAGACCCCCTACACTGCCCGAACACCACTGCACTGCCCTAGACTCTGAAACACCAGCCCCAGCAAGACCCCCTACACTGCCCGAACACCACTGCATTGCCCTAGACTCTGAAACACCAGCCCCAGCAAGACCCCCTACACTGCCCGAACACCACTGCATTGCCCTAGACTCTGAAACACCAGCCCCAGCAAGACCCCCTACACTGCCCGAACACCACTGCACTGCCCTAAACCCTGAAACACCAGCCCCAGCACGACCCCCTACACTGCCCGAACACCACTGCACTGCCCTAAACCCTGAAACACCAGCCCCAGCACGAACCCCTACACTGCCCGAACACCACTGCACTGCCCTAAACCCTGAAACACCAGCCCCAGCACGACCCCCTACACTGCCCGAACACCACTGCACTGCCCTAAACTCTGAAACACCAGCCCCAGCACCACCCCTTACAATGCCCGAACACCACTGTACTGCCCTAAACCCTGAAACACCACCCCCTGCACCGCCCCTACACTGCCCGAACACCACTGCACTGCCCTAAACCCTGAAACACCACCCCCTGCACGACCCCCTACACTGCCCGAACACCACTGCACTGCCCTAAACCCTGAAATACCACCCCCTACACTGCCCAAACACCACTGCACTGCCCTAAACCCTGAAACACCACCCCCTGCAACCGCCCCCTACACTGCCCGAACACCACTGCACTGCCCTAAACCCTGAAACACCACCCCCAGCATGACCCCCTTTCCTGCTCGAACACCACTGCACTGCCCCAATTCCTGAAACACCACCCCCAGCATGACCCCCTACACTGCCCGAACACCACTGCCCTAAACCCTGAAACACCACCCCTGCACGACCCCCTACACTGCCCGAACACCACTGCACTGCCCTAAACCCTGAAACACCACCCCCTGCACGACCCCCTACACTGCCCGAACACCACTGCACTGCCCTAAACCCTGAAACACCACCCCCAGCACGAACCCCTACACTGCCCGAACAGCACTGCACTGCCTTAAACCCTAAAACACCACCCCAGCACGACCCCCTACACTGCCCGAACACCACTGCACTGCCCTAAACCCTAGAACACTACCCCCAGCATGACCCCCTGCACTACCTGAACACCACTGCACTACCCTAAACCCTAAAATACTCCCCCAGCACGACCCCCTACACTACCCGAACACGACTGCACTGCCCTAAACCCTAAAACACTCCCCCAGCATGACCCCCTACACTACCCGAACACCACTGCACTGCCCTAAACCCTAAAACACTCCCCCAGCACGACCCCCTACACTACCTAAACACCACTGCACTGCCCTAAACCCTAAAACACTACCCCCTGCATGACCCCCTACACTACCCAAATACCAATGCACTACCCTAATCCCTAAAACACTACCCCCGCACAACCCCCTACACTACACAAAGACCACTGCACTACCCTAAACTCTAAAACAATACCCCCGCACTACTCCCTACACTACCCAAAGACCACTGCACTACCCTAAACCCTAAAACACGACCTCCTACACTACACAAACACCACTGCACTACCCTAAACCCTAAAAAACTACCCCCAGCACGAACCCCTACACTACCCAAACACCACTGCACTACCCTAAACCATAAAACACTACCCCCATCAGTACCCCCTACGCTACCCAAACACCACTGCACTACCCTAAACCCTAAAACACTACCCCCAGCAGTACCCCCTACACTACCCAAACACCATTGCACTACCCTAAACCCTAAAACACTACCCCCAGCAGTATCCCCTACACTACCCAAACACCACTGCACTTCCCTAAACCCTAAAACCCTAAAACACTAACCCCAGCACGACCCCCTACACTACCCAAACACCACTGTACTACCCTAAACCCTAAAACACTCCCCCAGCATGACTCCCTACACTACCCAAACACCACTGCACTACCCTAAACCCTAAATCTACCCCCAGCATGACCCCCTACACTACACAAACACCACTGCACTACCCTAAACCCTAAAACACTACCCCCAGCACGACCCTCTTCACTACCTAAACACAACTGCACAATTTGTTACAGGCGTTGCAACGCAGGCCTGTGGTGCTTACTGGAAGTACCTGGTGGGCTAGTTGGGCCCCAGGGACTCTCAGGATTCAAGGTGACCTAATCCCCCAACTTAAAACGCGCCACGGGGCGCGTTTGCACAGTGGTGAAGGGAGGGGGCGGGGCCTCAGGTGACATGTGCGCAAACACGCCCTGTGGTGCGTTTTAAGTTGGGGAGTTAATTCCCTTTGAATCCTGGGGGCCAACTAGCCCACCAGGTACCTTCAGTAAGCACAACAGAGTTGCGTTGCAGAGAGGTGAAAAAAGGTGCGTGGCCTCGGAACGCCTCTCTGCAACTCAGCTCTGTGGTCCTAACTGTAGGTACCTGGGGGCTAGTTGGGCGCCAGGGACCCTCAGGATTCAAGGGAACTTAATCCCGCAACTTAAAACGCGCCACGGGGCGCGTTTGCACACATGTCACCTCAGGCCCCCCCTCCCTTCACCACTGTGCAAACCCGCACTGGCTCTGGTTAGACAGAGTCAGTTACCACCAGTACCCGTCTGAAAAAGTTGTGGGCACAGGATGATTTTGCAACAAGGCCTCTTTCTGCTCCTCTGTTGGTTCTTTCTGCACATCTTTTGCTTCTTTCTGTGCGTTTTTTCTTCTTTCTTCACATGTCCTACCTCTGTTGGCATAGTTAGAAACTAGCATTTAAAAAACCTTTGAAATTCACTTAAAAAATCATAGGTTTCAGGCACGTTATAGTTAGAAATTAGCATTTAAAAAACCTCTGAAATTCACTGAAAAAACCATAGGTTTCAGGCACGTTATAGTTAGAAATTAGCATTTAAAAAACCTTTGAAATTCACTGAAAAAACCATAGGTTTCAGACACGTTATAGTTAGAAATTAGCATTTAAAAAACCTTTGAAATTCACTGAAAAAACCATAGGTTTTAGGGACAGTTATAGTTAGTTGGACATTGCACTCGTACAAAACCCGTGAAATTCCCCTGTTATAGTTAGTTCAGCTAACTATAACTCGCGCCCCGCAATGCACTGCTGATGACGTCACATATTACATCACTCATGACATGGTCAGTGACATCACTGATGACATCACTGATGACATCTCAAATGACATCACTGATGACATCATCAATGTGATAATTTCATGCATCTTCTCACACCCTAATATAACTTTTGATACACCCACTCTAAATTACAGACTGCCATTCTCAAAACCATAGACACTCCAACACCAAAAACTACATACCCACTCACTGATTCTTAGGTCTACACACACATCCACTCACTCACCTGTACAGTCACTCATACTTACAGTCACTCAGTACAGGACTATCATATGCACTCATACACCTATATAAACACTCACACACCGCCACTCATCCATAGAGGTACTCACACACCTAGTCAGTCATGCAAAAAATTAATCACACACCCATTTACTCACCTATACAGTTATACACACACCAGCTCACTTACTCATACAAATACTAGCACATTCTTACGCTCTTATACAATAACTGATACAAGCACACACGCATCCATACAGCCACTCTCACAATAACACACTCTCACTTATAGCCATTTAAATACTCTAACACACATATATACTGCCTTTTACATATGTAGTTACTCGCACAGATATACATTCACTCACTAACACACCCATACACACACTCACCCACCCAAGCAGTCCATCACAGATGCACTCTTGAAATCATGCACCCAGTGAATCACCCACTCACACATCTATGTATAGAGTCAAACACACCCCACCCACACAAACACTCAGGCAGCCATACAGATACTCAGAGAACCAATCAATAACCCATATAGACACTCATGTAGCTATTCGCAAATCCATGCATCCACTTACACACCAACAAACAGACTGATACAGACATTCACACAGTTTAGTCACTAACCCATGCATTCAGTAAGATACGTTTAATCACTCACTTGTAGAGTCAGTCACTCACGTACTAAATCATCCATTCAGACACTTATACACCCACTCATTCTTCAATACGCCTTTCCCTATATATATTAAACATATTTAAACTTTACAGAAACACACAGTCACTGGATGATGTCATCAGTGATGTCATCAGTGATGTCACTGACCATGTCATGAGTGATGTAATATGTGACGTCATCAGCAGTGCATTGCGGGGCGCGAGTTATAGTTAGCTGAACTAACTATAACAGGGGAATTTCACGGGTTTTGTACGAGTGCAATGTCCAACTAACTATAACTGTCCCTAAAACCTATGGTTTTTTCAGTGAATATATATATATACACATATATATATATATATACACATATATATATACAGAAACCAAGTTGCTCCTTCCGGGATGCTGGAACCCAAGAAGGGTGGTGTACACTCCGGCGGAGCGCGCCAGTTGTTGCAATATCCAATTAAAGTTCCGTGTAGTACACTCTCAGGAAGAAACAGACAGAGCACAGGCTAGGTATCCAAGATTTAATCCACACAACGCGTTTCGGCGAGAGCCTTGATCACATGTGAGGCTCTCGCCGAAACGCGTTGTGTGGATTAAATCTTGGATACCTAGCCTGTGCTCTGTCTGTTTCTTCCAGAGAGTGTACTACACGGAACTTTAATTGGATATATATATATATAGGTAAAATCAAAAGTCTATTCCAAAAGGAATAGACTTCCCAAAATCAGGCAAAAGAAACAACAAGCGGGAACCTCTCACTGTTTTTTCCTATGTCTTTACACCCATGCGACAGAAACCACCCTAGGGTTCTATTAGGACTGTCACCCACTAGGGTTACTAGTGGCATGCTTCATCATAGAGTCTTGTCCAGATACGTAGTATAGCTGGACAGGCTCAACCTTGAAACCAAGGGAGCTCTTTGGCTGTTATGCCCAGAAGTTTGTTTTATTACAAGCGCATCTTGGCAAGATTAAAATCAGGTGGGGACACTTAATGAGAGCGATGTTATCTCTGGTGTTCGAGGGCAAACATGTTTCAGCCAACACACCAACGTCTCAGCTGGTTACTTGGCTTTTGTCAGGACCTGTAAAGGATCCCATTCAGGTTCTTATCTCTTAGTCTTTTCTTAACTCGTTGTGAAAATTTCAGTTTGTGAGATGCTCATTCAAACATTTTAAGCATGCCATGCATACTGACCTATTCTGGTCCCTATGTTTTCTGTCATTTAGAGTAACCCTGGGCGAAGTACTACGCTACGCTCGCGTAGTTTGCGAAGTTTGCGCTACTTCGCACAACGCGAATTGCACGTAGCACAGTGCAAACACGCGTAGCGCAGCGTAGCGTAGTGCAGCGGTAATTTTTTGCTTGCTCGCGGTCCTCAACATCAAGTTGGCGACCGCGAGCAAGCAAAATGACATCCCGGCGAGACTTTTTCCTCGTTTGCGATCAGCAACATCAAGTTGCCGATCGCGAGCGTGGAAAATAAACCTCCCGGCGAGATTCTCAACGCGGGGAGGTCAGGTTTCTCACTGCGAGTGGTCGCGTATGCTCGCGACCGCTCGCGATGAGAAACTACCAGTCCGCGTTGAGAAAGCTGCCGCTCGAGTAAAAATCTATTCGAGCGGCAGTAAAAGACAGCTCGCACTGTCCAAGATGCCGTTTTCAATGATTGCACAGTGCGGACAAGCATCCGGCACTGTGCAATCATTGCGAACAGCGCACTACGCAGTTCGCGTAGTGCTATGCGTAGCTCGCGTAGTGCGAACTGCACTTCACGTAGCTTCGCGTAGCGCTACTTCGCGAACTACGCCCAGGCTTAATTTAGAGATGTGTATTTCACAGCTCAACGGTAATAAAGAGGCGAGTGGACCTTGTTGTCACACTTTTGTCAATACTCTTCGGCCGGCCATGAACCTATTTGCTTCCTTCTTTCCCTGCAATGCCAGACTTACGAATAAGATTCCACAAATCAAATGCAATGCATTTACTCACATTTGTTAATGCTGATTTTTATATGTGTTTTCCTCCTCTCAGAAACAATTTTACTACTAGCGTTTGCTTGCTTGTAGGAGAGTGCCTTATCTTCCACTCACTGAGACCCGAACAGCACCTCCTTTTATGTACCTAAGGTCACAGTGGTGTAAAATATTAACTATGGAGCCAGTGAAAGAAAAACAATTTACGCTGATAAAATTCCCTTCTGTAGTAGATTCTCATGCCAAAGGTTAGGGACACTTTATAAAGGTTAGCGACCCAAATCTCTTTTGATTTTTTTTTTGACAGAGGTATAGAGTCACAGAACTCATTCAGTGTGCACAGTCATCTTCTAATAGTAAGTAAGTAAATCTTTATTGTGTCATCTATATCAGTGTAAGCCAATTAATAAACAAAACACTCGCAATTTAAAATAGTGAGTAATATAACAATTATAAATATTAAAACATTAAGAACAATTCATCACCTTTATGAGGTATTCCACACTTCAAAAAACACAAAAGTGAGTGGTAAAATGCAATTACTCTCCATGCCGCATAAATATAAAGAGCCACTGGAGCAAATATCTCACAGTCCACCCGGAGACATTGCGACAAAGCTGCTTTACAGTACCTGACATTGAATCTGATAAAAAGGGGTCGCAAATACGGTTGCCTTGCTTTCAGGGACAAAGTGCACAGAAGCATAAAATGTAGTAAAGTTTAGTCACCACCTTGAATTCAAGGACATAGTGTTGAAGCCAGGGCTTTTTAGTGCCAGTTTTTAGTAAAGATTTTTTTACCTGTAATGTGCCCAACCTAAATCTTGCATAGAGCGATCTTTTCTAGTCAGGATAAAGCTGAGCCATATACTGCTCGAACGTGCTGGAAGGTTTGTATTCCAGAAATCGCATCAAGAGATTCCTTCCCTGCTTTATTTTTTAATTGAACCAGAATTTGTCCTTGACGCTGGTCACCCTTGCAGGTTCCATCTTCTTAGGGTTAATCCAAAGGGACTCACATCCCAGGGCCAGTAAGGTGTTTGCAACGTCAATATACCAGGGGAACTTCTTTATGCCACCAAGGGCCAGATGTATGTGGATAACATTTTGCGATTCCCTAATTGCGAATCACAAGGATTCGCAATTAAGAAATCGCAAAATGCAATGTATGAAGTTGTATAGTACACCTTTTGCTATTCCTAGGGGATCGCAAATGACCTACCTCATGAATATTAATGAGGTATGTCACAATTTGCGACCCCTAGGATTCGCAAAAATCACAGGGATGGTGGCCTGCTGAGATCAGCAGACTACCATGTCCGTGATTGCTTTTCAATAAAGCAATCTTTTTTTTGTTGTAAAGCAGCCTATTTTCCTTAAAGGAAAACGAGATGCTTTACTAAACGAAAAATGAAAGGTTATCTTTTCATTTTTTAAGAGCAGGCAGTGGTCTGTGGGACCACTGCCTTCTCTTAAAAATGGTTTTACAAACATTCACAAAGGGAAGGGGTCCCTTGGAGACCCCTTCCCATTTGTGAATGGGTTACCACCTACTTGAAGTAAGTGGTAAAATGTGAATGTTTGCGACCGCAATTGTGGTCACAAAACATTCATACATACCGATGCGATTCGGTATTAGGAAGGGACGCCCCAAACACGCCCCTTCGTAATACTGAATCGCAAACGCATTTTGCGATTCGGTAACAGGTTACCGAATCGCAAAATTAGGTTTGCTGCATCGGAAAAGCAATTTTTGCGTTTGCAAACAGGCAGATTCTGCTAATCTGTCCGTTTGCGAACCCAAAAATGCTTGATACATCTGCCCCCAAATTTCCACATTGAGCATAAGGGTTTGAGATATTCTGCCTACTGCGGGTGCGTTCAGATCCAAATCCAGTACTGTATGGGTTTAAGAGCTAGTGAATTCAAAATTGACCTCATTCCTAACTCCACCCTGAAGGGTACCATAGGGGCCCCCAGACCTAGGTGCAAAAGGCTGCGTAAAAATCTGTTTTCAAGTTTCCCCATTCGGACATATTTTTGAACCCCATAAATCCGACCGAATATGAGCAAGCGGCCACTGCTTTAATTTGATAAGCTTGGAGGAGAGGGCAATTAATCTGTTGCTATATTTCCTTGAAATTCAGTATGGCATTGGCATACTGCGAAACGGTAGCTTCATTTTTCGTGAGATGCTTGGCCCAGAATACTTTATTGTCAAACCGTATTCCTAGGTAGTCGTAGTGGTTGACCCTACATTGGGGTTTGTCATATATGTTAAATGGGCACTTTAGGCTACTCTTACTGTTTGTCATCTAATAGTGTCTGTGAGCACACATTTTCTGAAAAACTATTTTCTTGTGAATTTATGCTCTGTATGTACCGCTTGTGAAAGTTGTTTCTGTGAAAGACTAAGTGCACCAGTCGTTCATGGTTGAGCAAGCTTCCTCACATTGTCCACCAGTGTGCATCAGTTCCTATGTTGAAAGTGGCAGGTTCATTCAAAGTCAATGCTCATTCAAATAATGGCCTCTTTTACTGGTTTTTCAACATGAAGGTTTACTTCTGCCTCTTGTGATTGTCTATTTTTGTGACCTAAAGATCTGCCTGTTGGGAGGTTATCAGTCTCTGGAGCAGGTAGGCCACAGTATCCTATTCTTTCACTACCACTGGCTTCTGCTGCCTGGCTTCGTTTTTGGTCTGACATCACAGGCAGCTTTAGCTGATTCGCTAGACTTGTGTAATAAAAATCATGAATTAAAAATTCATATGTGCATACTGGCATACACAGGCTCTTGGCCTACCCTATTTAGCCATTGGTCTGTGTAAATGTCATTCACATTTTGTTTCCACTGCATGTAGCATGGGACAGTGGGACATCCCACTTCATCCTTTGTCTTTTTTAAACAGTAAGTGCTAGATGTGCTAACATTAGGAATACCGATTTCCTAATTGCAATTCTCTCTGAATCGCAATTAGGAAATCGGTATTCCTAATGTATGAAACAAATAGACCTACCTCATGAATATTAATGAGGTAGGTCACAATTTGCGACCCATTAGGAATCGCAGCCACCACAGGGATGGTGGCCTGCACAGGTCAGCAGATCACCAGGTCTGTGATTGCTTTTTGATAAAGAAATCTTTTTTTTGTTTTTAATAAAGCCTGTTTTCCTTAAAGGAAAATGGGATGCATTTAAAAAGAAAAAATTAAACTTTGCTGTTTCATTTTTTAAGAGTAGGCAGTGGTCCGTGGGACAACTGACTGCTCTTAAAAAATATTTTAATTTACATTCTCAAAGGGGAAGGGGACCCTTACGTACTCCTTCCCATTTGTAAATGGGTTACCAACTACTTGAAGTAGGTGGTAAAATGCAAATGTTTTGCAACCACATTTCGGTCGCAAAACATTCTTACATACCCCGTGATTCAGTATTAGGAAGGAACGCCCTAAACACTTTCCTTCCTAATACCGAATCGGTATGTATTCGTAGTTCCAAACTGCTATTCGGTAGCATATTACTGAATCGCACTTTGGGATTGATACATACTAAAATGGATTTTTCCGGATGCAAACTGGCCGATTCTGCAAATTGGGCCGTTAGTGACCGGAAAAATGCTTGATACATCTAGCCCTAAGTGGCTACATCTCATCAAATCATGTGTGTAGGTATGCCTAACAAGCAATGCACTTCGGTGGCCGAATATTTGATTTGCCATGCTTTATTCTTTCCATTCTTTATGATTTTCTAAAATTTTTTAGTCATTTCTCATGTTTAAACTATGTCCTCAGGTTATGTTAATTCAGAGCCAGTAGTACCTTTTGCCAAGAAGAGCCATTTTCTTGTGACGTGCAGTAAAACTGGAAATGCTTTCTATACCCATTCGAATTACACTTACTTGGTCGGAAGCACGCATACTGTTGTATTAAAGTTATATGTGATGCTTAATTTGTTTAATGTCAATTTTAGGTCTCGCCCAGGCGGCGCATGTACTGTCTCTTCGAGACATGCTGTATCTACTGTGTGGGCCTACAGCCCGCCCAACTCTTTTGATTTGTTGCTTTGCGTGTACTTCGCAAAGGCTTGCCTCTCCGTGGTCAGTGTTTGTTATATGTCCCTACTTTTTGGTTTCGACCCCGCCCATGGAGAATGTCCTTATTACTTGTAGTCTTGCCCTTTTGTGTATGTAAGTTTGTTTAAGCGTACAATTTTTTTCTCTTGTTTCTGTCTTGTTTTCGGAATGTTGTCTTATCTTCCTGCGTGGTCCTGGGGTTTGCTTTTTGATCTAAACATGATCCCAGAGCTGCCCGAGCAGGCCTAAAAAGACACTCCACTGCTCCCTCAGTGTCGAAAAGCCCACCGCTACCCCTTCTCCTCCTCCGTCGACGAGTTTTAAGAAAGTCAGGAATGCAGTAATTTCATCTCGTCGTTCTCCTCGTATCTTGTACGGTCCACAGCACGCTGCACACAACAGAAGGAACACGCTTTGGTGTGGTGCACGTTAACACCACACCAGTGCTCCTGTTTTCACTGTCTCTTCCATAACACACTCAAAATCCGCACTGTAGGAGCTGCTGTTTAGCTTTTCTTCTAGGCTGAAGCTCCTGATGCTAGTAATTTCTTCCACATCCGAGCGATCTCCACTGCTCCCTCTGTGTCGCAATGCCCACGGCTTCCCGTCTTCTGCCGACAAACTTTAAGAAATCGAAGAATGCAGTGATTTCATTTTGTAATTCTTCTCTTAACTCGGGTTCGGTGTGGGGTACATTATGGTAATTTAGTTACTATTTCTTCCATCAACCCTCTGCTCACGGGCATTTCCCATTTTTAAATAAATTATGTTTTATAGCTCAAATTATCATTGTGGAGAGAAGCACTCAGAGCCGTCTTCATACTAAATGATTTGAGCAGATGGGATTTTCAAAAAAGGCAAATGGCAAATAATACAGCTCACTGGAAATTGTTATGTACCTCGGCAGGATAAATAAAGGCCAGTAAGGCTTTAGAAGTGCCTTCCATTAATCTGATATGTACATTCGCCTTTTCAAACCTAGGGAAAGTATTTAAAGGGGGTGGGCAGAGCTAAATCATCAGTGTTTCCAAAGCCCATTATATTTTGTTTGCAGCGCAGTTTATGTCGGGCACATCTTTGTTAAAATTCAGCCAAGGATTGGTTTGAGTGAATAGCCCGTATCCTTACAGACGCAGGGGATGGGTGCTTCTAAGCTGTTTATTATATTGATGGCTTTTCCTGCTCTGCAGAAAATGAAAGCAGGCAGTTGCTTTGTCCTTCGAAGCAAAAAGCAGTCTTATTATTTTATTAAATGTGTGTTCATATTTTATGTTGTCAAAATTCTTGCGCAAAACAAAAGAGCACATTATGTCTTAACTTGATGCGAACAACTGACAGGAAGTAGTAAGCGTGTCTCCTTTTCACAACTCGTTATCATTTGTGAAAGCGGTGTTTTAATACATTTGTATCTAGAAGGTTTTAATTTGCACTTGCACGAACGTTACCACATCTTGTTAGTTTCAGGCGTGCCTGTTAACCTTCTCCGTTCCCCACTTTTCGCAGCACAATTGCTCTCAAACAGGACTCGGCGAGCCGCCCGTAATCACCATGCCCTCTCCCCCAGCAGAGCCTATGGTGAAACTTCAAAGCGGCGATACATCCAACTGCCTGAAGCAGGAGTCATCTCAAGATTCAAGCACTCTCCCAGGGGAGGCATAAACAGCTGCTGGATGCCATTCACACTGTTTTAGCCAACTACAGGGGGGTGAGAGGACAGAAAACAGAAACAACATCATCTCACATACCATGAAGGCTGCTCTCTCAGCATTGCAGTGAATAGACAAGCATTCAACTCCACATAATTCAACACAACGCCACACTATTAAGTGCCACACAATACCACAACACATAAATCCACGCAGCATAATTCCACTACACACAACACATTTAAACATCTCATAAAAACACCCCACACAATTCAACTACACACACTTCCACTCCATACCACTTCATTACAAACCAATAAAATTTCATTCATTTTCATTTAATCTTTATTTCGGTAAAAATAACCATAAAAGGTTTTTAGCAAAAACAATACAAACATTTCCATAATACATCGTATTGAACATAACATACAATACTACTAATTCATCTGGATTCTACATGGATTTGGCTGACCAGTTTAGTGATGTTCTAAAGATATTTAACATTTCTCAGTATTACATCATAATTTAATTTTTTTTTAAAACAGATTTGAGGAATAAGCATATCAGGTCATTTAAAAATACACCGATACGGTCAAATAAATACCTCTATAATAGTCTTTAAAAACTTATTCCAATAAAATAAGAGAATTTTGTACATGATATATAAATCAATGTATATTTCATGTTATACTCATAAAGTGCACGTGCCAAGCTCATTGTAATTTCCCATTTGTTTTCTCAGCCTAGAGTTTCAGACCTTCCCTTTTCCTTATCAAGCTTACACCAAACAAATAACGACTAACACTAAAAACCACTGTCTGCGTGGTATCAGATCGTAACAATCTTTCTGCTTCAAGGCAGGATCTAGTACCAAGCAAGCGGCAAATAGGTTTTATCCATTTATTCCTACATCGCACATAGGCTGAACAGAAGAACAGCAGATGTGTTTCATTCTCTATTACACCTAGATCACATAAAACACATCTGCCCTCCTCCACTTCGCCTGGTGCCCATTTCACAGTATTTGACTTTATTTGTAGGATACCATAGCGATATTTAAGGTATAAAGATTTAGCTAGTTGTGGCTGTATTTCATCTAGGAAGGGCTCAAAGTTCCAAACTATTTTCATTTGGAGGAACCGTGTTGTCAATGATCCCACCCTTGGAGAATGGGACATAGAATCGTGTATAAAAGACCAATAGGTTTCCTTTAAAAGCTTTTTTGAGGCCATTGTCAAGCCAAACGGCTCATCCCAATAATGCCTTAATCCCAATTTAAAAAACCAGTCGTGAATGTGCTTTAACCAGGTCAAACCCACACCTTTATTTAATCCTAGGATTTCTTCAAGACCCTCTCTGTAGTGGATAAGCTCATCTGTGCACCACAGGCGAACCCAAAACAACAATGGTCTTAGGTTAGCCTGATCATCCACACGATGAAAGTTTAAATCCATCAATACAGGAGTCAATGGTGTTCGTGTGGGTAGACTTAATATTTTCCTAAGAAACTTATTTTCGCCCACCTTGAATGTTTCATTCGTCACGGGGCCCCACAGCTCTGCCCCGTACAATGAAGCCGATTGAGCCTTATATTTATATACTTCAAGAGCGGGTGAAACTGCTTTGGATATACTACATTCAATTTTCCTTATTAATGGAAAGGTATGCTGGAGTAGTATGGTTTTGCTTTTTTCTAGCTGGGGTCTCCAGGTCATTTTTGAATCCAAAGTAATACCTAAATAATTAAAATAATGCACATACTCGATCTTCTGGTTGTCCACAGTTAAATTTTTCTTAAAGGTTTTATGTGGGTTAACTGCCATGTATTTAGTTTTACTGGGGTTTATTTCTAGCCCCTTAACTTTGCAGTATATCCCAAATGAATTTATTAATTTTGCAAACCTTTCGGTGTTTGGGAAATTAAAATCGTGTCGTCAGCAAAGAGGAGTGCCGGTACAGGCACCCCCCCTAACCTAGGGGAGTCATGATCACAACCCAAAAGGTGATCAGGGATGTCGTTAACATACAATGAAAATAAAGTTGGAGCTAAAACGCACCCCTGTCTTACACCCTATTAACCCTAATTGGTTCAGTTAATTCACCTTGTGGGCCCCATCTGACCTTTGCCCAGTTATCTTCATGTAATCTTATTATCTGTAGAAGAATTTCCCCCGGGACCCCTTGGTCTTTTAGGGACTTCCACAGGAGATTTCTGGAGACAAGATCGAACGCTGCTTTTAGGTCCACAAAGGCGATATACAAATGTCCCTTTCTAAATGTTATATATTTCCAGGCTATACAAAGAAATCTAAAAACCTGGTCAATCGTGCCAGTCTTTACTCTAAAACCTGCCTGATATTGCGATAAAATGTTATATTCCTCAATCAATCTATTTAAAATTTGCCTAGCGTAATACCTTCTGTAGAACATCAATAAGACTAATTGGTCGATAGTGTGTTGGGTTATGGCGTTCACCCTTCTTAAAAATAGTCGTGATCTCTGCCCCTTTCCAAGTTTCAGGTAATGGTGCACCTGAAGCAAGAGAATTACACAACAAATTGATGTAAGGGCCCCACACACCTTTATCATGCTTCCATAAGTCTCCAGGTATTTTGTCAGGACCGGGAGCCTTTCCTGATTTCAATGTATCTATGGCTATTAGTGTTTCCTTTAAGCTAAACGATAACGGTGCAGCATTTAATATAGTTGCATAATTTGTCGGGCAATAATCAATATCATTAGGGGAAGAAGAGTAAAGACTAGAAAAGTGTTTTACCCAGGTATTTGCATCTAAGAAAAGGTCCTTACTACAACTTCCATTTTTATTGCCCTTTGAAATTATCCGCCAAAAACCAATTTGATCTTTTGCTTTAGCTGCTACAAGTAGTTCTTCCCAAATGTTCGCCTCCCACTCTTTCCTTGTGGAGGTTAATAGTTGTTTATATTCTGCCCTTTTTTCCCTTAAGGCCACTATATTTTTGGTTTTTGAGGCCAAAATGAGCTCATTTTTTACAGTGCGGCATGCTTTATTGTACCATGGGCTTTTCAACTCAGCAGCCACTATAATCCCATTGTTAGCTTTCTTCGGGATTTTACTCAGTATAGGTACTAGATCTTTGACTAATTTACAATGGATGTCCATAATTGGAATATCTGAGGCAGGTAAATCTGCATACAAAGAGACCCCATCTGCAAAAGTGTCATAGATCTGCTTAATTGCCGCAGGATTTTTCCATATCGTGTGCCATTTTAGAGCTCTCCGATTGTTACTTAAAAGTGGATCTATATTATCACTATCAAGTTCTCTTGGTCTTGGGGTGACAAGATGAAAAAGGTGAGCTGCCAGAGTCAGGCATAATGGGTAGTGGTCACTCTCTGTTCTATTTTCAACTTTTAAGTCAAGGGCCATCGACCAGAGCTCAATTGAAATTAATATATAGTCTATGTGGCTCTTTATGTTATTTCTAGTAAATGTGGGGGCTTTTGGACTGTCAGAGGGCAGACGGCCGTTACAGGCACTCAAGCAGTGTCCTGAGACAAGTCTTAATAACTGCGCAACTGCTATTGTGCAAGGCACTACTGGATGACTTTCCAAGAGCGGAATATTATTAGCCAAATCTTCTTCCTCAAAAATATTTTCTAGTCCCACCGTAGGTTCATATTTACGATTAAAATCGCCTCCCACAATTTTCAATGCCCTTGATTCAATCGAGCTTAAAAATTGTCTAAATGCTCAATAACCATCGATTGATTGCTTGTTGGATATGGTCTGGAGTATATATTTATTATATAGACTTCCTTTTTGTCTGGTGTATAACATTTTACTCCCAAGATGTCCTGCGAGCATGTTTCAACTAGTTTAACGTCAACACCAAGAGTCACCTTTACCCAAATACAGAGGCCTCCTGAGGGCCTCCCTCTAACGGAGGGAATAGCGTCTTTGCTAAAAGTTTTATAGCCTACTTTATATAAAGGTTCTACAGCCCAAGTTTCTTGTAGCATAATTATATCTTTCTGCCCAATATATTCCTGCCATACAACATCTTCTAAATTCCTTCTAAGACCTGCAACGTTCCAAGAGATCAATGTTATCTCTCCTAGACTTCCCACCTCACTTTGTTCCATGCACTCATTTTTTGTACTAGAAATATACTTAACACAATTGGTTCTAATATCCCTTTTGTTATTATTAGCTGTATCTACTGGATCAATGTTTAAATTAGTAACAATAGCCATGGCAAACCCTTCCTCTTAAGGTTGCAGCTCAACTGCCGATGATTCCAATGCCTGAGATTTAAATAATTGTCAGTCTTAAGCATCCAAGTCTGACAATGCATGGTATATATTTGTCAATGGCACTGTGTACTGTCTAGCACTTAGATGCCATGGCTGGTCTATAAAAAAAAAACAACGGAAGTATACAAATGTTGGTATTCGTCAAGTGTGTTACCTCATCTTTATTAAAAATGTAGCGCACCAACTGAGGTCGACGAAAATTGACCACTATACAATCTCCTTCTATATTTTTAGTAGAATGACCTATCCAACCTACCCTACGGACCATTAATATTTCCTTAGTGTCAGCTAGTTGAAAGCTTTTATGTTTAGCTAGCCAATCTATGGTTTTATTCCGTAGGTCTTCCCAGCTTTCTCTCTCAGTCATTCTAAGGGCAGGGACACCAGCTAGTATTAGCGTATATGGGCACGAAGCAGGGGGCAGGTTTAGGATGTCCGAGTTGGCAGTTCTACTAGAGTTATGGATCATTGTAGGACTCCGTGCATTATGCTTCCTGTCTACATTAGGGCGTGCTATACAATTTCTCTGTATGTCTAAAAGTCTGGGACCAATTAATGCCTCCTGGGGCCTATCGCCCGTGCTAGTCTGCATAGTCTGAATAGTGTTACCACCATTTGCTTCCATGATTTGTTGTGTAGTTCTATGTATAGTTCTGTCCACCCTCTCATTGTTTCCCCATTATACTCTTCAACCATTCTGCCCTCTTTGTTGTTTCCTAAATTTTTTATTGCTATTTCTAAATTATTCAGTTTGTCCCAAAGCTGTGTGAAGCCCTTGTTAAAAAACCTTGTACATCATTAACCATTACATCTACCGTTCCAACACAAACAGTGGCGTCAGTTTCTGTCGCAGCTTCCTTGGTGTTGCCCCAGCCAGAATCGAGAAGCACAGGGACAATATCTGTCTGTGTGCCAACGGAAGTAGTTTTAATTTGGCATCTATTTGGGTCATATTCTATATCAGACCTATCCGTTACTTCAGAGACCATCACAGATTTAGGTTTTCTTACAAGTGCCCCCGTTTCCTTTTTACAGGCAAGGCTTCATTTTTTCTTGCTACCACATTTTTCTGTGCCTTAGTCCTGGTAGGTCTACCCACCGCCACTTCTGAAGTCAGTTCCCGGGTTGAAACAATAGAAGGAGAGCATAACGGAGATGAGAAAATAATGGGGGAATTAGTAGGCAGTCGCTCAGTTAATTCAATCTCATGGATCAGTAATGACTCTGCCCTTACCAAGAAGGCATCCAGTGTCCCCACTGCTCCCTTGCGCTTCTCCATTCTCTTATTATAACTCAGTTATTTATGTATACAACAAGAAACAACAGGGAACAGGGCAACAGTATCTAGAGGATTCCCAATGCACAGTACCTTCCTGCGTCAGCAGGTGTCCGATCCGTTGTTCCCAGTGGCAAAATGTTAGGGAATTTGCCCAGCCCAGCCTCTTACGGGCTATGACGGGCTATGACGGGCCCGCCCTTGGCACGGGCACGTCCGCGCGCGTCCCGCGCTGCGCGAGCACTGGCCCCCTTTTCAGCGCCTCCTGGCGCTCAGCGATGCGGTGCGCGGCGTGCGCGCCGCTTGGAGTGGTGGGAGATGTAGTTTCCCTTATTGCGGCAGGTGGCAGCAAGTAATGGCGGCAACCGGGCGTCTCCTGTGGCCCCAACAGCGGTGTCCAGCAGCAATTGGCAGCAAGCTCCTTGCCGGTATGAAAAGCTGGTGCAAAACAGAGAGAAGCTGGTGACCTTCTCAAAACACTGTCCGTTTGGCCTGCATGCACTGCTTTTAGAGTATGAGAATTAGTGAAAGTTGCACCACGAAAGATGGTGGCCTCGCAAACATTGTTTTGCAGAACAGCTGCACGCACTGGCCTCGCGCTGCACCAGGTGCGCGAGACTCGTTAGAGCGGAGGCGCCTGGCGACCGGGTTCCGAGGCTCGCGCAGTCCCAGGTGACAGGAGGCGCCTCTGCAACCTCGGCAATGGCCCTACAACAGCCTCAGCAGCCTCACAGTTGGCAGTGGTGCAGTAGTGCAGACTCCTGCGTGCAGACTCCTGCGACTCCTGCGAGCTCTCACGGGCTCTGGTCAGGTCCCTCAGCCAGTCCCTCCCGCTCATGGCGACCGGGTCAGCTCCCCTTTGCCCCTGCCGCTCCTCTCTCCTCCTCTCTCCTAGCGGCTGTAGCAGCAGCCACCGTCCGCGGCTCACCAGCGGAGGTCATTTAATCTAGGTGTGTCGCGAAAGTTTGTCGTTCTAAAAAGCGGGGTGTCCAATAAAATAAACTCCACATAATTCCACTGTGTTCCATGGCACATAGGTCCACTTCATGTAATACCACTCCACGCTACATAATTCCACTCCGCTCCAAACCATATAATTACACTCCACGCAGCACAAATCGACTCCAATAATTCCACAACACATAATTACACTCCAACCTACATAATTACTGTTAGGAATGGGGTCTCTAGTTGGCAGTGGTTTCCACCCTGTCCAAGTAGGGACCCTCACTCTAGTCAGGGTAAGTAAGTTACACCCTCAGAATAACCTGTGCTCACCCCCTTAATAGCTTGGCAAGAGCAGTATTTGTACACACACACACACACAGTAACACAGTGAAAATACCAAAAAACGACTCCACACCAGTTTAGAAAAATAACCAATATTTATCTGATTAAAGCAAGACCAAAACAACAAAAATCCAACACATATAACTCAAGATATGAATTTTCCAGGTTAAAAAATGCTCTAGTTCTTAGAAATCAATGGTTGAGCTTGACCAGATCAAAGTTCTTTAGATGCATCAAAAATGAAAGAACGATGGGTGGCGCAGGGTAGGTGAGGCATCGTTGCAGCAGGTGAAGCGTCAATTCCTTTCTGCTATACAGATCGTTAGCACGCTGGCACTCGGTGACAGTTCGTTGCGCAAAGGAGGTGATGTGTCGCTTGTAGTAAGTGATGCATCACTTCCTGGAGGCAGTGCAGGGTCGTGAGCTGCTAACGCCTGGTGACGATGTGAGGCGTAGGGGAGGTGATGCATTGATTGCAGGTGTGATACCTCGGTTCCTGAAGTCTATGCGGTCTCGATGATGCATCACCTGTACATCTGTTTGTCATTTCATTTTGCCATTCACTTAAGTGAAGACTCTGTTTACCAGACCCTGAGGCTGAGTGGGTGTTTTTATAGGAAACTTATAGGTCCTCGCATGTCTCTCAGTGGAGAAGGTCTAGGAAAGTGACCTGGCTTGACAGGACAAGGCTTTCGGAGGACTATACTTGGAGTTTTAGGAAGATGAAGATTTACATCCCTCTCTGTCTAATGCAGAGCCTGAGAACTGTCTGCAGCTGGGGAGGCAGTCCATTTCTTTCTTTTTGTAATGTAGAGCGGGTGGAAGGCTAAGCAGTGAGAAGGATGTGAGTGCAGTGATGAAGTCCAGCTGTGAGGCGTGAGGGTGCATTTTGCACGACTTGACTCCTGAAAGACCTATCCCTGATACAGAGCACATTTCCATAGTCCAGGCAAGATAGAATGATTGCTTGGACCACGATTGATTTTATTTAACATACTTATGGCATAGAAACTGGCAGGTGTGACTGACTATTGATTTTCATTGAGAATGAAAGTGACCTAAAAAAGGATCCTAGGTTGCTACTGAGGCGAGAAGTATCTATAAGATAGTCCACATTACCCATAAGGCACATCATCCTGGCATCTCAACTTATCTGGCCCAGAAATTGGCAACCTAGGGTGAGCCAAATACTACCTCGGAGCTCGGATTCCCTGCTTCTTACAATACCATCATTCAAATAGACAGACACACTAAAGCAACCCCTTTCTGGCAGTGCCCCCTATACCTTTTGTCATCAGGACATCAACTATTTATGATACATTTTTAAAAAGTGTCCACGTCATTCTTTGTGTGAGATTCTTATCCGTGCTAAGTGCGTAGAGTTTGGAACGTCTGCTCTCTGTAATTAAGATGAATATATAGCCACAATATTTTACACTGATTTTGTATAGTTTATAGTATGCGACACTATTTTCTACTTATGTATGTATATTATGCATTGTGTCTATTCGTGTGACAGGTAATTCGTATTCACTCAATGATATTATGTTCCCCTATTTGCTTTAGCTGTTGTCGTATTATATGTGGTCTCTCAACTATCACCTGTTTTTGGTAACGTAGTCCTATTAAAGTGATAGTAAACTGCTAATAAATAAATAAAACAAAAAACTACTAATACTGGCTCAGGACAGTAACTAAGCTCACTGGGCCAATAGTTGGATGACCACAAAGATATAGGGGTCTCCTGCCACAAGGACTTTAGTTTTGTTGGTGTTAATAATTTTTTTAACACATTGTATTGAGTTTTACACTTTATGCAACAAGTGGTCATAGAGAAAACAATCAGCCACCGTATAACACAAGATACTGAAGAATAACCAGCCACACCCAAGAGATCTACCTGTCCCAACACGATGCATCCATCAAGGCCGTACTGACAGCTATGCCTCCTCCCAATTCCAACTCTCCCCATTTTTCACCGATCAGTGATGTAAAACTGGAGCATTCCAGCATTACGGCCCTTTTGTCTCACGTTCATTAAGGATGATTTTACAGCACGCTACCGAGCTTAGCGCGACGCTCATTTTGAGCGCCTCACTTTGGCATGCTCACCGATTCTGACCACAAGCATGCTAGTTTATTTAGCGAATGTACATCGCTTTTTCACTGCGGCAATGGACAATCGGTGCAGCATGAACCTATGACCTGCCCACACCGCAAGCATGCTCACAAACATCGCGAGCATGCACTGTTTTTAATTATATTACCTGTACTATTGTTCGTATGAATGGTCTCACACGTATGAGTGACACTGAATGTTTATTTCGCCACTTGGGGAGATTAGTATGGAAGTGACAACAATCAACAAACGAGTGTTTTTATATGTTACATGTCGTTTTGTCTTGTTATTTCTCTCCCTACAGGAATTTTACTAATGATGGACCGTTACTCATGGTTAGTCCATCCCCGCATGTTAAGCACGCCTTAGCGAGTGTGTAAAAATGCGTTACACATGTGGTTTAATTTTTACCACTCACTTTTGCACATTAATCACCATATAGAGAGGTCCTGAAGAAAGCTCCACTAATTTTTTGAAGAGCTGAAACATGTCGACCTAAGGATAATCCAGACACTTATTTGCAGTTCTGACATATTATCCATCTCACCTTGTTTTAAACATACCCTGGGCCACTGGGAATAAAACATTGAATAGTGAGTTTCCCAGAGGTATTTTTAATGTCACTACACTCACAACATCATCACACAAAAACTAAAAACCTGCTCCACTGTAATCAGGTGTCGTAGCACAGTTGGGTAGCACTCGGCTACCCGACTGGGAACCCAATGATGAAGCATGACACCAACCAGGTTGGTGTGTGAGGGTTCTTTTAAACAATTCCTGTGGTGTCAGACACTACTCAGGTTAACTAGTCACTCTCTAATGGCCCGTCTCTGTTGGTTTTTTGAGTATTACATTGGGACAAGGACGGCCCACTTATTGTCCTGACTCTCTCCTTTTGTTTTTGAAGTATTAGACAGCGCACAGCTGTGAGAGTACCACACATTCTTTGATCCGCCTACTTTTACATTAACCATGGCGGAACACCAGGGCCTCACATTCGCTGATGAAGTAATAGATGACATCTTGTCAGGAGCACCACTTTTGGCGGATCTGAACATCGCTAAGACAATAGCCCAGAGCTCAGACTGGGAGACTCTTTCTGAAATGAAAAGAAACCACATCAGGACAATTTTACACGGGGTAATCCTCACTGAATACCTCAGAAGTAACACAGCACCCAGAGGCTTAATCGTCACCAATGCCCCAAGAATCTTTCTAAATGATGCGGCATTTCGTAGAGATTGGGCAAAGATTGCATGGCACTGCACGAGAGAGACTGGATCGTGCTGATCATACAAACGGCGAAAAGACTTTCAGATGCCATCATCATAGAAATACAAGCTACTGAAAATCAATTCAAGACGACTCTAACTGCCTACAAAAAGAGGTTGGACGAGGTTAACAAGGAGATACAAGAGTACAGGAAAAAGCTCACTCAATCAAAGATCCAAAAATTTCAAAAAGATCTAAAAAAGTTCTCCTACTCCAAGACATATCCTTACTCAGAGGCGGATTACCAACCGCCCAAACAGAATGATTCTTCAGGAGGTTCAGACGATGACTCCTCAGACAGCAGCAATTCCAGCACCGGTAGTTATCGGAACCGACAGCGAGGAAGAGGGAGACCAAACACCTGGCAACAACCATGGCCACAAGGACCACCAGGGAACCAAATCCATTTCCAACCAGGATTCCCTCAAATGCCACCACAGATGATGTTCGGTTGGAATCCCCAATTTGGCCCGATGCAAAACCCATATATGAATCAGTCCCCTCGCTTTCCTTTTTTAGGGAATGGCCGAAGAGGTCGGGGAAGACGCAGAAGACAACAACAAGTACATTGGGAAGACGACCAAAACCAAGGGCACATACCAGGAGCAAATCCCTGAATCAACAGACAGGTCCGAGCACAAGCAGGATCTAGTGACAAACTTTTCCACACACATTCTGACTGAAAGAGAAAAAGACCTTCTGAATAAAGGCCTAGGATCTGTACCTAAGGCCAACCTAGACAAGTTCCGCCTACATTGTAAAATGGCCGAATTTTTTAGAAAATTGAAACTCAAAGCCTTCTTTGAAAACCAGTCAGAGGCAGTGGCAACACTAACACAAAAAGATGGAGACACCAATTTCAAAATTAAATCCAAGTTCATACCACCACCGAGCTCAATCCCCTGTGAGCTGGTCACTTTGAACAAGCAGTGTTCAAAGACATTGAAAATCTCCAAGAAAAAAAGCTCTTTAAAAATGTGAGCAAAGGAGATTTCGAGCATTGTCCTCCCTAAGGAACAACAACAACATTGTCATCAAGCCTGCGGACAAGGGAGGTGGGATAGTTCTTCAGGACAAAAATGATTACCATACGGAATGCTTACGTCTACTAAGTGACAGACGCAATTACCTTCCCTACAAGAGGACCCAACGGAAAGACTTATATCTACCATCCATGAGCTAGTGAGTGATGCGGAAAACCTAGGAAATATCAGCAAAAAGGAAGCCCAATTCCTCACAACCACCAGTGGAAAAATACCATATTTTTACACCATCCCTAAAGTGCACAAAAACAAAGTGCCGCCGCCCGGTCGACCCATAGTGTCGGGGATCGTGTCAGTGCTAGAACCTCTCTCACAATTCTGTGACTTTTTTCTACACCCATTAGTCAAAGCCACTTCCACCTACTTACAAGATACTAAAGACCTACTGGGCCAAATAAAGGATCTACCTTTCAATCCCAACACGTCCTTTTTGGTAAGCCTTGATGTAGAAAGCCTCTACACGAGTTTGCCTCAGGATGACACGCTGAGAGTACTGAAATCCACCTTGAACGAAGGCATCTGGGAGTATGTGACTCCCAAATCTTTCATTCTTGATTGTGCAAAACTTGCACTAAAAGAAAATTATTTTGAATATGAAGGCCAACTGTACCTGCAAACGTATGGAACTTCGATGGGCAGCACCTTCGCCCCAAGTGTGGCAGGGTTGTACTTTTTTAATTTTGAAAAAACCCACTTATTCCATCCAGGAACTTCACTGTCACATCGCATCCGTTTTTACAAAAGGTACATTGACGATGTATTCTTAATTTGGGAAGGGTCAGAAGTATCCCTCAATGATTTCCTCACCTGGATAAACGGGTGTGACTCCAATTTAAAATTTACCAGCACCATCAGCAGGAGGAGCATCACATTTTTAGACTTGGACATCACCCATGTTAATGGAGGACTAGAGACAAAAACTCATTTCAAAAAGACGGCGAGAAACTCGCTGCTCCATTACACCAGTTTTCATCCCCGAACATTAAGGGAGAACTTGCCCTATGGACAATACTTGAGGCTACGCAGAAACTGCAGTAACATAGCAGAGTTTAAACAACAAGCTCAATGCCTAACTAAAAAACTACAACAACGTAGGTACCCTAACAGGATTACTGAACAAAGCAAGGAAGAGAGCTCAGTAATCAAAACAGAGAAGCCTACTAGAAAGCACACCCAAGGAGGAAACCACAATACCACTGACCTGTGTGACCACATATAACCCTGTTTCATGCCAAGTGGCTAAAATTGTCCAGAAGCACTGGCAAATACTCAATACTGGCAACCACCAATGGGAAAAACCCATCTTTTCCTACAAAAGAGGCAGAAGTCTAAAAGACAGTTTAGTACACACAAGACCGCAACAAGTGAGGTTGTTAACAAACACCATACACAATGCATGGGGTCTCCCAAAGGTCACTGGACACTACCCCTGCGGTGACTGCAGTATTTGCCACTTAACAAAACCATCAAAAACTCTCAACCTGGAACCAGGGAAAGTATGGCAAATCCGCACACATACTAATTGTAACACAGATAACGCTATCTACCTCATCACATGTCCATGTGGTTTTAGGTATGTGGGCATGACAAGTCGAAAAGTAAAGACCAGAATATGTGAGCATAGAAGCACGATTCGTTGCAAACGAAACACAACACGAATGACGAACCACTTTTTGGAAGCAGGTCATACCACAAATGATATGGAATGGGTAATAATTGAACATCTGAAAATGAGGAGTGGGAACATCCAGCAACAACTGTTAGAAAAAGAACAACGTTGGATTTACCGGTTATCTACCCATCTCAGTGGTTTGAATGACAATATCCAGTGGAACAGTCTGAGTAGATAGACACTATAGATAGTAACACATGAATCAACAGTGCCCTTTGTAACACCTTGGCCTAACTAAAGACTATCTACTATTTGTGTAGCTAGGCTTCCCAAATCTTGAACTCCCAACTCTTGTACTTATCAGCCCTTTTGCCCCCAAAACATGAATTTGGCAATCTTGAAGGGATTCAGGCACCTCTAGACCGCACGGAGGCGTCATGACAATATCCCGTGGAACAGTCTGAGTAGATAGACACTATAGATAGTAACACATGAATCAACAGTGCCCTTTGTAACACCTTGGCCTAACTAAAGACTATCAACTATTTGTGTAGCTAGGCTTCCCAAAACTTGAACTCCCAACTCTTGTACTTATCAGCCCTTTCGCACCCAAACCATGAATTTGGCAATCTTGAAGGGATTCAGGCACCTCTAGACCGCACGGAGGCGTCATGCTGGTAGCGACAAACGTGCTCACTAATACATCACGCAGCACTTGATAAACGGCCCTCTTTTTTAATCTTACCCATCACAGCGGCACGTTATTTATTCTGCGTTTAATTTCTAGTTTTATTGGCACTCTACCGGCTGGATACTCTCCTTGCGCTATGGGCTTTAATTTCTCTATTTATAGGCAGCAGACGCCACTAGTGCCCAGCCGCCTGCTACGTGACAGAGGTCAGCTTTCCAGTCTTCACGTAGTGATTCGTGCACTGACGCCTCGACGTGGTGCACGTTTTTTGCGTGTTTTGACATTCCCGACGGCTCCTGCTCGCAACGTGCGACGCGCCCAGTACAGGTTAGCGTTGTAGTTTACTGCGCGCAGGTGTCACCAATTAACTACCAGCGCTCCCGCCCAGCCTTTGCTTTTATACCTGCGGCTTCCAGTCCCTCGAGATCATCTCGTTCCAGTGGACGCTGCAGTATGTTGAGACGTGGGGGAGCACCGAGACCAAGTAAGAACTTTCCTTACAGATCCCAAAAGTGGCCCATTCAGCTACTTTTTCACTCCTGCTCCAGACAATTTGCTCATCGATGCTTTTTTAAACTTTTCCTTTAGAGTACCTAGTAGGAGCTCCTCCCGCCCTGGACTCGTATGGCCATGGAAATACCATGAATTACGTAAATACTATGCAGCGAGGGTTCACGCGTAACGCGCAGGTCGTTTGCTTAATTTTCCAGCATTACGGCCCTTTTGTCTCACGTTCATTAAGGATGATTTTACAGCACGTCACCGAGCTTAGCGAGACGCTCATTTTGAGCGCCTCACTTTGGCATGCTCACCGATTCTGACCACAAGCATGCTAGTTTATTTAGCGAATATACATCGCTTTTTCACTGCGGCAATGGACAATCGGTGCAGCATGAACCTATGACCTGCCCACACCGCAAGCATGCTCACAAACATCGCGAGCATGCACTGTTTTTAATTATATTACCTGTACTATTGTTCGTATGAATGGTCTCACACGTATGAGTGACACTGAATGTTTATTTCGCCACTTGGGGGAGATTAGTATGGAAGTGACAACAATCAACAAACAAGTGTTTTTATATGTTACATGTCGTTTTGTCTTGTTATTTCTCTCCCCACAGGAATTTTACTACTGATGGACCGTTACTCATGGTTAGTCCATCCCCGCATGTTAAGCACGCCTTAGCGAGTGTGTAAAAATGCGTTACACATGTGGTTTAATTTTTACCACTCACTTTTGCACATTAACCACCATATAGAGAGGTCCTGAAGAAAGCTCCACTAATTTTTTTGAAGAGCTGAAACATGTCGACCTAAGGATAATCCAGACACTTATTTGCAGTTCTGACATATTATCCATCTCACCTTGTTTTAAACATACCCTGGGCCACTGGGAATAAAACATTGAATAGTGAGTTTCCCAGAGGTATTTTTAATGTCACTACACTCACAACATCATCACACAAAAACTAAAAACCTGCTCCACTGTAATCAGGTGTCGTAGCACAGTTGGGTAGCACTCGGCTACCCGACTGGGAACCCAATGATGAAGCATGACACCAACAGGGTTGGTGTGTGAGGGTTCTTTTAAACAATTCCTGTGGTGTCAGACACTACTCAGGTTAACTAGTCACTCTCTAGTGGCCCATCTCTGTTGGTTTTTTGAGTTCTTCATCTAGGACCTGTCGAGGATCTTCTGGTCTTTGGAGGATGATGCTCTTGTATTGACCCTACACAGCCTATATTTTAGGATATCCCCAAGCTTTATAAATTGGGATTTCCAAAGACATGCAACTATCCAGCGCTAATTTCCATTTCTCTAGTGGTGGAGGCTCCTCACTCTTCCAAACACTATCAATGTCTCTTTTTGCCACCACTAACCTCAGCTACATCAGCACTGCCTTATATCTATTAGTATCCACCTTCGTCGTAATATGGAGGAGATCCAACTTTGGATCTCTGGGTAGAGACTAGCCCAACACCCGCCCTATGGTCATATCACCCCCTCCCAGAATGGGGCCTGTTTCGCCCATGCCCGGACTGTGTGGAGAAGGTTCCCCCTCGTAGCAAGTGTGGCGAGGCCATTGGCCCAATCTTCCACAGTCTCTCCTGTGTCTAGTGTACCCTATGGAGGTCTGAACCCAGGAGGTGATTGCTGGTCACAGGGGGGAGGGGGGATACCAAGGTCTCCCTCTAGTCATCATTAAAGAGTTGTCCCAGGTCTTTCTCCCAGGTCTCCCAGAGGCGCCTCCAATTTGGAAACGCCTATCATGTTCCAGGATTTGAATCCCTGGAGATTGGCAACGTGCAGCATCTGAGTCCTGTACCACATTGGACTTTCTTTCATCGGGAGTACCCTCAGCCCAGAGCCGGTTGGATGTCTTTCCATATCTGAAGTGTCATAGAGGTCGCCAGCGGTAGATCCGCCGGACGCTCAGCCCTCTATAGCAAATGCGTAAGAGAGACATCATGCATCGCCCATTTTTCAGTCACAGCTGGGTTGGTATCTCTGTCAAATCAATACTCATTTACTATGATGAGATGCGCCGCTCTGTAGTATGAACTTATATCTGGTGTTGCAATGCCACCATCGTAAGTGGATGTATAGCACTTGGACAGGGCGACTCTTGGTGTACCATGGCCCCACAAAAAGCTACGGAGAAGCGAGTCCAACCATGCAGGTATGTAACCCTCTCTTCCAGGATCCATAGTTCGGTTTGCCCACCGTAGGGCTGCTGGAGGGCAGGCCATAGGATATATTGAGGACATGGCCCTATTAATGGTGAGCCTTCAGAAAGCTGAAAATGCTAAGGATTTGAAGTACTCGGGTGGAGTGCCCGACTCTTGAGGGTTGTCTAGAAAAATCAGGACTTCATCAGCATAGAGCATTATAATGTTCGAAACACTGAGGTCCAACTCCTAACCTCTAACCAGGGCATCCGTCCTCATCCACCCTGCCAAGGTTTCAATCACAATAGCTTGAAGTAGGGGGGACAGTGGGCAGCCCTGTCTCGTCCCTCTGCATATCGGGAAGGGGTCTGTCCATTCCAATTCCACCCTAACCTGGCCAGACAGTGCTACATAGCACCACTGGGTGTTGTGCCAAACTTTTGTGGTAGTCACTGTCAACTGATTGTGGAACAGTATGGCCACTTCTCGGGAGTCTCTACTGAATCCCGCATGAAACACCTGGGAATAGTCCAGGTGTTCAAGGACTGGGTAACTGGTACCCAACAAGTGCGTTTCTTAGAGAGGAAGTATGTCGGCTTTGTAGAGTTTGGCTGCCCTCAGCACCACCCCCTGTTTAACGAGGTCCAGTAGCCCTTTAACATTCCATGTCTGGAAGCAAATGGTGCTTCCAGCTGTAATGTCAGTTGGAGCAATCATGCATGAGGTCTACATCTGAGCTGAGCCTCGCAGAAGGAGGCGTGTGGCTGCTGCATGTAGCTGCATCAGTGTGGTGTAACTTTAGGCTAATGAATGTGTGTGCCAAGGGAAAACAGTTGTACCAATGGACAGACCTTCTGAAACGTCCCCGTTCCCCTCCTCATACCTCGAAAACATGCAGTATCTGTTATAGAATAAACTGGGAACCGGTGCCAACTGAGCAACCAAACCTCAACTTTGTCCCTGTGTACCATACCCAATACACAATACCCCTACTCAAAGTATAGTCCCACAAAACCAAAAATACCAAACTCTAGCAGAATCAGTGTCGGCCACTAAGATCAAGCAGAGGGTCCAGCACGCCCCCTCCATGCGGTGGAAAGAATGGCTGTCGAGGGTGTTGGATCCAAAGATGGTGAGTGTCTTGATTGGGGGTCAGCCTTGGAGCCCTCCACGGAGCGACATCTCTGCCGCATGCGTCCCGACCTTCGTGGCAGCTGTGTCAACCCCAGCTGTTTTGTCGAGTCACCTAAGTGCACAGGCTAGCGTCTTGCTGGTCGTCGACGGTTGTGTCTCTCCTCAAGTCATTTCCAGGTGGCCTCCGAAATATCAAAGAACAGCGTCTTGGTTTCATAGATTTCCTTTAAATTGTGACTGTAAGAGGAGCATGTATTGTACGTGGAACTGTCTCCGTTTTTGCTTCACACCCTTAAAGGGTCATCTCTGCTGTTATACGTTTATTGTATAGAATAGGAAGATCAGCACTTTCGTAGCATTATATAGCAGGTCTGACGGTTTCTGGGAGGCCCTCAGAATGACATCTCAGTCACCTAGAAAACTCAGAATATCATTGGTTGAAAATGCGAGCGATAATAGGCTGCGGCGGAGCCCCCGGCAGAGGTTTCAATGCCAGAGACCTATGCATCCTCCCCACCACAAAAAAGGTGGATAGTTTGTCTTTCGGGACCCAGTACTGCAGCCAAGTCATCACATTCTGCCCCCTCAGGGACCCCCACAATCCTGATGTTATTTCTGCAGGAGCATCCCTCTGCATCTTCTGCCCGCATTTCGAGGTGATGGAGCGGTTTCTGGAGGCCAAAAATCATAGTTTGCAAGGTATGATTTGTGTCCTTGGCCTTGTAGATGTGTTCCTCAGATTCTGCAACCCGTGCTACTGTATTGCGTAGGTCCGGAAGGGACGCGTCTACCTTTAACTTGTCAGTCCTCCCCTCCAGTGAGGATCAAGGTACCTGGATGGCCTGTAGGATTATGTTCGCAAGGTCGGGGAGTGGGGAGCTCTGGCGGGTTCCACTGGCTGGTCTGGTGACGGTCATAGTATATTTGTCAATGCGCCACTGTGAGGCCTGTGCGCCTGCTTGCTTGTCTTCCCCCATTTTGTGAACCAAAGCTATTCGGCCTCTGTGAGCAGAAGGATGAGGGCTTGCCTCTGCCTTGCCTCCAGGCACTAGAAGGAGTGGTCTGTGTGAGGATGAGGGCCCCAGATACAGAGTCCTTACTCTCCTTTAGTATTCGCACCTCATGTGTCTCACCACCACCAGTCCATGTATCTCATGGTGGATGAGGGCTAATTGTTGCTAGCTGCTTCCGGTCCTCCAGCTGCAGGGGCTCAGGCAGGGCGCAAGAGGGCCACTCCCGCGCTAGGGGCAACCAAGGGTTGGTAAAACCCTGATTCCATTTGCCCAATAGCTCCTCTTGGGGGGCTAATCGCAGGGGTAGAAGTGCCTTGTGGATATGGCCAGATAGTCTGTGTGCCCTATGAGAGTCCGGTTGCTGCGCAGTACCCCGCACGCACTCACGTGGAGCAGGGCCGCCAAGTCCAGGCCCCTGCTGCACCTTTAGGCGCTAATGATGACATGCAGTCAAGTGTGGAAGGTTCGGGGCTGGGAGAAGAGAAGGCTCAATGCAACAGGCAGCGCTTTTCGGGCTCATCCACCTACTGTAGATTCCAAGGCAGGTCACGTCCTCCGGCTATAAGTGTCACCAGGGGAGGCTGGTTGCCCCCTCCGTGCACACCTCAGTGGAAGGGCAGCAGCATCGGGTCTAAGTTACGAAAAGGGCCGCACCTTGTTCCGTCTCCGTCGCAGGGAACTCGCTCGGCCTGGCAGTGCGCGGCCCCCAGACACTGCCGCAGGTTGGTCTCGGCTCTGGACAGTCACCGGGGGTAGAGAGTGGCTCACAGCAGGCAGGCGGCCATGGGACCCTGGGAGCCCTCTGGATGGGCCCGGATTGCGGATTGGAGCAGAAAGTCGGCAGAGCTCAAGAACGAGCAGTTGTCACCAGGCTTAGCATCATAGCCACGCCCCCTTGGTCTGAAGTTTTATGCACTTTATGTTTGTTCCGCTGATGGCATCCTAGAGGCAGTTTTGAGCATTAGTCTGCATACAAGTAGGTGAGTCATCAACTCTACACAATAATCAATATTGGTCGGATTTGTTTGTGGCCATTTGTGTGTCTGTTCACCAGCCTCTGTGCATGTTTGTGTGTGTATTCTGCAAGCATGTGTACTAACTGCCAGCGTGGGCTTTTTATAACATTTGCTATTAAGATGTTTTTTAATTGTTCCCTATTTGACCAACGTCATGTAAAATAAAGCAGTTGCCACAAACATACCACTAAATGTGCCTATCACTTTGAAGCAGTGTGTTGTGAATCAGTGAGGGAGTCTTTCATGTAGCCGTCTCTCTGGTACCTTTGCTTATTTTGTGTTTGAGTCAGACTCAGGGTGCTATAGAAGACAGAATTCTTGTATCAGATAGTGAAAACACTGTTGAACAACAAATTACACTGTGCATGTGTGCAAGATAGCTGTAAATAGTAGACCTCTTGTAGTTGTGTAGAAAATGTGCTGCTATGCTGGCAAACACTAACACTAACATGCAACTTTTCTTTTTGTAGGTCATTACTTGCAAGGCAGCTGTTGCCTGGGAAGTAGGAAAACCTCTGTCTATTGAGGAAGTACAGGTGGCTCCGCCAAAGGCTCATGAAGTCCGTATTAAGGTAATGGACATTTTCTAGTTTGTTTGTATGCAGTTCTCCTTTCACTGTCCCATTCGTTGCTATTTGTAGGTGTAGGAAAGGAGGATCTGCTTTTATGGTTACCCCCACTTTTTGCCTGGTGCTATGCTGTTTCTGACTAGTCTGACTGGGATCCTGCTAATCACGACCCCAGTCTCTGTGCTTTCTCCCCTAAATTGGTATGGTAAGTACTTAAGTACAACCCAGATTGGACACTGGTGTACCTATATCAGTCCCTAGTATATGGTACTGAGGTACCCAGGGCATAGGCACTACCATCCCAGCGGACGCTCCCTCTTTAGCAAACCAAAAAATCGCCACTCTCCTATTCGCAGACGACACCCTTCTTGTCTCGAAGACTCCAATGGTCTTGCAAAAATTATTAAATCAATTCAAGCTCTTCTGTGATGGGAGGGGCCTTGAAATAAATACTTCTAAAACCAAGCTAATGCGATTGAATCCCTACAAGTCCTTTAAGGAAAATCTGCTCTTAGACAACATTCCCCTAGAGAGAGTGAGATCCTTCGATTACTTGGGAATCAAATTGTCGGAGGGTATGGCCTGGAAACACCATCTCAATAAGGCCTACCTCAAATGTTCCCAGGTAATGGGGGCTGTTAGACCTGGCATCCTTGGCGTGGGTCTCCCTTCCATTTTTTCGTAATGCCTCCACGGTTGCCGATATGTTTTTGCTGGACTAGATGCTCATGGGCACTTTGCCGCTGCTAATCAGTGCCAAAGTGCAAGTGCTCCCTATCGTTAATTGATACATGTATTAGTGACTCCATGATTGGATGATTGGTTTACTTGTCAGTCCCTAGTACAGCGCACTCAGTGTGCCCAGGGCTTGTAAATCCAATGCCGCTGGTGGGCTTGCAGCACTGGTTGTGCCACCCACAGAAGCGGCTTGTAAAATGTGTCTCAGGCCTGCCATCGCAGAGCCTGTGTGCAGCCTCGGGCTGCCATGTCGACTTGGTGAGTACACCCACTTACCAGTCCCTAAACCTTCCCTTTACTGCATGTTGGTCACCCCTAAAGTAGGCCCTAGGGCAGGGTGCATTGTAAGTATAAGGTAGGACATGCCCTGGTGTGTGTGGCATGTCCTAATAGTGAATTACAGCCATTTTCGTTCTTCACTATTGCAAGGCTACCTGCTCCCCATAGGCCAGAATGGGCAGACTGACTATTACACCTTATAGTCAGAACTGACCCAGGGAACATGGTAGAAAAACGAATTTAGTATGCCTGAACTCAGGATGATAAAATACATCTTTTAGTGAAGTTGGTTTTAACATTCTGTGTTCGAAAATACCACTTTTAGAAAGTGGGTATTTTCTTGCCTAACTATCCAAGCCTGCCTCTGCTAGGTTGTGTATTCCTTGTCTGGAGATTGAGTGACAGGGGCTGGGGGTGGCTACAGGAGACAGGGTGAGTCAGCGCAGGGCTGAATAGAAAGATCTGCATCCAGAGTGGAGGGAGGAGCTGCACCTGGGTCTGAATAGGGCTGTGCCTGCCTTCCACAATGCTGGCTCCACCTCCTGCCGGGCGGCTGAGCACTCTGCCCCACATTCTGAAAGGAAAGAAGGAGTCAGAAAAACAAAGTACTCCAGAACTGACCAGAACTGGTTTTGGACTAGGCAGAGGCCTCTCTGCCTCCAGAGAACAAAGAGAATCAGGGTATAAGAGGGGCACCCAGACCCCAGGAAAATCAGATCACTTTTGGGAACAAGAAGAAACCTTTGCTGAGGAGCGGAACCAAGAAGAAACTGAGGAGAGACTATCCCTAAGCCTGAAGTGCTGCTTGGGGGATTGGCCTGCAGTGGTTTGCCTGACTGCCAAAGAGAGGAGAAAGGAACTTTTGCTTTGCTGTGACTTTCATCAACTTGTGAAGGATCTCCAAGGGCTTGGAAGAGAGCTTGCCCCCTGACCGAAGTCCCAGGACCATTGGACTTCACCCCCTTTGTGAATTGCTGCTGGAAACTCTGTTTCAGTGGCTACAGAGGTAGGGAGCTGTGACCGACTCCCACGACCGACTCGGTGTCCTGTAAGCACCGCATCGAAGCACCGTCTCGCCCTGCAACGCACGGCCCTGGTCTCACCGACTCCGTCAACGAGCCGCTGCCTGCACCGCATCGAGGGACAACGCGTCCTGCAACGCTTCGCTACGCCGAATCGAACTGGTCCGACCGACACGGTCACTGCTGCTGAGTTCGAGTCCTGTGACCGCACCGGAGTTGGGCACCGCTCGCACGCTTTGCGACGCACCGCCCGACTCGCACCGCTGTCCGGACTGATCGACGCCAGCTCCTGAATCCGGCTCCGTCGCCGCACCGCAACCTGCCAGCACCGCATCGAAGCACCGTCTCGCCCTGCAACGCACGGCCCTGGTCTCACCGACTCCGTCTCGACGACGTCAACGAGCCGCTGCCTGCACCGCATCGAGGGACAACGCGTCCTGCAACGCTTCCATTTTTGCATCGCGACCGCGACGAACAGCCATCCGGCTCGCACGCCCGTGCCTGCCGCTTCAAGTAAAAGGTACTGTGACCGAGTCTGTCTATGCTGTGTTGGCCCGTCTCGACGCGGTCAGCTGGATTTGTTAGACTCTGTTTGTTCTCGACATCGCCGTAGCCGGAGGAGGCTACCGACTCGCACAGAACCTTGAATGAAGCCTTTTTGATCAGAACTAAGTATTCTTAACAGTATTGTGGATTATTTTTGTCGTTTATGGTCTTGTGATAAATCTATATAAAGTATACCTATTTTTATAAATATATAACCTGTGTGGTGTCCATTTGTAGTGTTGTCACTTGATTACTGTATGTGTTCACAAATGCTTTACACACTGCCTCTGAACTAAGCCTGTCTGCTCGTGCCAAGCTACCAAGAGGGTGAGCAGGGGTTATTTCGGGAGTGTACCTACTTTCCCTGACTAGACTCAAGGGTCCCTATTTGGACAAAGGTACCTACCTCTGCCAACTAGAGACCCCCAAATCTAACATTGGTGGTCAGCGGTGAGGATTCTGGACTTGCATTTGTGACTCATGTACAGTGATTGGTAAACACTACTTAGTGAGTGCAGACCAAAACGCAACCACATACTTTAATAGCATTTTTTCTGGGATTTCCTATTTTTGCAAATGCCAAGTTCAGTCACTATGGAGAAACCAGCATCAGTAGCCTCTGTTGAATGTGATTGGGAAGAAGAGAGGCTAGAATGCTACACCCTTAAGCAGCTCAAGCAATTCTGCAAAAAGTTTAAAGTGTCCATGACCGGGATCTCCAGGAAGGAGGACCTCCAAAAGGCGCTGAGGGCCTGGGTCGAATCAAGGAGTGCCCCTGTGGAGGGGGCTGAGAATGCAGAAGGGCAGCTGGAGGGGCTATTGGGTCTAGGGGCTAGAAGACCACCTTCCCCAGTAGGTAGCAGTGTTTCTGCCCGAGGACTGTCTCCAGAGGAGTTGGAGGACAGGAAAGAGAGTAGGATGCACGAAATGGAGCTGACCAAACTCAAGCTGAATAAGCAGTTAGAATTCGAAATGCAAACAAGGAAATTAGCCCTAGAGGAAAAGAAAATGCAGTTTGAACATGAGAAAGTTTTGAGGGAGTTGGAATTGAAGGCCAAGAGCTTAGAGATTACTCCCTCTGGTGGCAGTGTACCGCCTGTGCCTGTTGAAGCTAGGGTGTATATTCCCAAAGATGTGGTGAAGGAGTTTTTAAAAATGACGACATAGGGCAGTGGTTCAAAGCCTATGAGGTAGCCATGTCTTCCCACCGGGTCCCTGAGAAGGATTGGGGAGCGGGGTTGTGGGGACGGTTCCTTAGTGAAGGGCGGGATACCTTGTTGGATTTGCCCTCTGAAGTCTATAATTCGTACAGCCACATGAAGGATGCCTTAATGACTAGGTATGGTTTGACCCCTGAGCTTTATAGGCAAAGGTTCAGGAACTGTAGTAAGATTGAAAGCAGTACCTGGGTTGAATATGTGACCTTCTTTTGCAGAGCCTTGGATGGTTGGGTAAAGGGTAGCAAAGCGACTGATTTTCAGGCGCTCTTTGATTTAATTGCCTGGGAGCACTTGTCCGGTAATTGTTTTCCTGAGCTACGCCAGCACCTGATTGATAGTAAGCTGACTAACCCTAGGCAGCTTGCTGAGGAGGCGGACCGCTGGGTGAGTACCCGGGTCCACAAGGGTCACGTGGGAGACTCCGCCAAGGGTGGGCAGGGTCCCCAGCAGAAGAGTGGGGGGACAAGGGTAAACAGAAGGAGTTCCATAAAGGGCCCCAAAGTAGACCCCAAGGGAACCAAGGGAAAGGTTCCCAGCCTCCCCCTGAGAAGAAGCCAGTGGCCCTGACAGGCCCCCTGTTCACCAGGGACCACTGGTATGTTACAAGTGTGGCGCCCCTGGCCACAAGGCAAACGATCCTCGTTGCCCTTTGCATGGAAAACCAGCACCCACCAGTGCAGTCCCCCGGCAGTTGGCTAGTGTAGCCCTGGGGGAGGAGTTGGGTGCCCAAGGTGGGGGGATCCCACAGTGTTTTCCCTTGTCTCATTAGGAGACTCTGAGATGGTCCCTAGGACCCCGCTGCCTGAGAACACTAAGAAATACAGGCAGTGGGTGACCATCAATGGCCATAGGGTGGAGGCTCTGAGAGACACAGGAGCCAGTGTGACAGCTGTCAAGTGTCACCTGGTGTCTAAAGAGCAGGTTATCCCTGATGCATTCTATCCGGTTGTTGCCGCTGACAACACAGAGAGTCACTGCAAGGTGGCTCAGGTTCCCTTTGAGTGGGGGGGTCTCGGGTACTCTTCAAGTAGCTGTGAGGCCAGCCATGCCTGTTGACTGTTTGTTAGGGAACGATTTGGAGAGCTCACCTTGGGCTAAGGTGGAGCGGAGTGCGCATTTAGAAATGTTGGGCTTGCCTGATTGGGCATGTGTGACCACCCGGTCAATGGCAGCTAAAGGTGTTCAAGAGGACCTGGAGCCTGAGAGGGAGGCCCAGGTGCCTGCCGGAGAGAGAGGAGGCAGGGGCGCGGGAAACCGGCCCCCGAGGTTCCCACGGTCCAGGAGGAGGCAGACCCTGAGGGGGATGCCCTGGAGCCTACAGGGGAACAGGTAGCTGAACTGGGGGACCTACCTGAGCTGACCCATTGGCAGCAAGAAGGAGGACCCTCCAGGGAAGAGTTCTGCAAGGAGCAGAACAGATGCCCTTCTCTCGTGGGTCTGAGGCAACAGGCCACAGACCAGGCAGCAGGTGATCAGTCTGGATCACATTGGGTTTACTGGGAGAATGGTCTCCTGTATTCAGAGCCTAAGGTTGCTGAGCCTGGGTCAGCCCGTGTGCTGGTGGTACCCCAGCGCTTCAGAGCCTTCCTACTGGGGTTGGCTCATGATGTACCGTTAGCGGGACATCTGGGGCAGGACAAGACCTTTGACAGGCTTGTTACCCATTTCTATTGGCCCCAGATGCGCAGGAGTGCCGCCACTCACTGCAGAACATGCCAGACTTGCCAGGCAAGTGGAAAGAGTGGGAGGAAGCACAAGGCTCCTCTCCAGCCATTCCCTGTGGTCAGCACCCCCTTTGAACGGGTGGGTATTGACATTGTGGGGCCACTGGACCCCAAGACAGCCATGGGCAACAGGTTTATCCTGGTCTTGGTGGACCATGCCACCCGGTACCCTGAAGCCATCCCTCTGAGGACAGTGACGGCCCCCGTGGTGGGACGGGCACTGATGGGAATTTTCTCACGTGTGGGATTCCCTCAAGAGGTGGTGTCTGACAGAGGTACCAACTTCGTGTCCAAGTACATGAAGTCCCTGTGGCAGGAGTGCGGTGTAACTTACAAGTTCACCACTCCTTACCACCCTCAAGGAAATGGGCTGGTTGAGAGATTCAACCGGACCCTCAAGGGCATGATTATGGGTCTGGAAGAACCCATGAGGCGTAAATGGGACGTCCTCTTACCATGCCTGTTGTTTGCATACCGGGAGGTGCCACAGAAGTCTCTAGGGTTCAGTCCCTTTGAGCTCCTCTATGGACACCCGGTGCGAGGACCTCTGAGTTTGGTCAAGGAAGGCTGGGAGCAATCTCCCAGGAAACCTCCCCAGGATGTATACAGTTACATGCTGGCCTTCAGGAACCAGACTAGGCGTTTCAGAGAACTTGCTGAGGCAAATCTGGAAGCCAGCCAGGAGGAGATGAAGCGGTGGTACGACCAGAATGCCACTCTGGTAGAGCTTCAGCCTGGTCAGAAAGTGTGGGTCATGGCCCCTGTGGAGCCCTGTGCGCTCCAGGACAGGTGGACCGGCCCTTTTACGGTGGTGGAGCGCAAGAGTCCAGTTACCTATCTGGTGGACTTGCAGTCTCCCAGGAACCCCTTGCGGGTCCTGCATGTGAACCGCCTGAAGCCCCACTTGGAGAGGTCCCAAGTGGGCATGCTCTTAGCGACAGATGATGGAATGGAGGAGGAGACCGAGCCTCTTCCTGACCTCCTGTCAGCCCGAGAGCAAGATGGATCAGTGGAGGGAGTAAACCTCTCTACCTCCCTGACACCTGAGCAGCAGGGTGACTGTCGCCACTTGTTGGGACAGTTCCCTGACCTGTTCTCCCTGGTTCCCAGTGTCACTCATTGGTGCGTCCATGATGTGGACACTGGGGACAGTCTTCCTGTGAAGCACAAGGCTTACAGGGTGACTGACAGGGTCAGAGCCTGCATCAAGGAGGAGGTCTCCAAGATGTTTGCGCTAGGGGTGATTGAGTCCTCTAACAGCCCTTGGGCCAGCCCCGTGGTCTTGGTTCCAAAAGCTGCCGCGCCTGGTGCCACACCAGAACTCCGGTTCTGTGTGGACTACAGGGGACTCAATTCCGTCACCAGGACTGACGCCCACCCCATCCCCAGAGCTGATGAGCTCATAGATCGGTTAGGGGCTGCGCGGTACCTCAGCACGTTTGACTTAACGTCTGGATACTGGCAGATCGCCTTGACTGATGGGGCAAAAGAGAGGTCAGCATTCTCCACACCAGATGGGCACTACCAGTTCCGGGTGATGCCCTTTGGGATGAAGAATGCCCCTGCCACCTTTCAGAGGTTGGTCAACCAGGTGTTGGTTGGACTGGAGGATTTCAGTGCCGCCTACCTGGATGACATCGCAGTGTTCAGTGCCCGTTGGGAAGAGCATCTGCGCCACCTCTGGGAAGTGTTGATGGCGCTGCGGAGGGCAGGCCTCACAATCAAGGCGAGTAAGTGCCAGATTGGGCAGGGTTCTGTGGTGTACTTGGGACACCAGGTTGGGAGCGGCCAGGTGGCGCCCCTCCAACCGAAAATTGATACCATTCTGGCTTGGGAGCCCCCCAAGACCCAGACAGAGGTGAGAGCCTTCCTAGGACTCACCGGGTATTACCGGAGATTCGTCAAGGGGTATGGCAGCATTGTTGCCCCCTTGACCGAGCTGACTTCCAAGAAGCAGCCCAGGAAAGTGATTTGGACTGACGCCTGTCAAAAAGCTTTTGACACCTTGAAGACTGCCATGTGCACGGCACCTGTGCTCCAGGCACCCAACTTCTCCAATGAGTTCATTGTTCAAACCGACGCTTCAGAGCATGGTGTAGGGGCTGTTCTATCACAGATCAATGAGGAGGGCCTAGACCAACCTGTAGCCTTCATCAGTAGGAGGTTACTTCCCCGGGAACAGAGATGGAGTGCTATCGAGCGTGAGGCATTTGCTGTGGTCTGGGCACTGAAGAAGCTGAGACCATACCTGTTTGGGACTCACTTCCGGGTTCAGACAGACCACAGGCCCCTCAGATGGTTGATGCAGATGAGGGGTGAGAATCCAAAGCTGTTGAGGTGGTCCATTTCCCTACAGGGGATGGACTTTACGGTGGAACACCGCCCTGGTACAGAACACGCCAATGCTGATGGACTGTCCAGATTTTTCCGCCTTAGCGATGAGAACTCCCTAGGGGTAGGATAGTTCTCCCCACATTTCAGCTGGAGGGGACACGTGTTAGACCTGGCATCCTTGGCGTGGGTCTCCCTTCCATTTTTTCGTAATGCCTCCACGGTTGCCGATATGTTTTTGCTGGACTAGATGCTCATGGGCACTTTGCCGCTGCTAATCAGTGCCAAAGTGCAAGTGCTCCCTATCGTTAATTGATACATGTATTAGTGACTCCATGATTGGATGATTGGTTTACTTGTCAGTCCCTAGTACAGCGCACTCAGTGTGCCCAGGGCTTGTAAATCCAATGCCGCTGGTGGGCTTGCAGCACTGGTTGTGCCACCCACAGAAGCGGCTTGTAAAATGTGTCTCAGGCCTGCCATCGCAGAGCCTGTGTGCAGCCTCGGGCTGCCATGTCGACTTGGTGAGTACACCCACTTACCAGTCCCTAAACCTTCCCTTTACTGCATGTTGGTCACCCCTAAAGTAGGCCCTAGGGCAGGGTGCATTGTAAGTATAAGGTAGGACATGCCCTGGTGTGTGTGGCATGTCCTAATAGTGAATTACAGCCATTTTCGTTCTTCACTATTGCAAGGCTACCTGCTCCCCATAGGCCAGAATGGGCAGACTGACTATTACACCTTATAGTCAGAACTGACCCAGGGAACATGGTAGAAAAACGAATTTAGTATGCCTGAACTCAGGATGATAAAATACATCTTTTAGTGAAGTTGGTTTTAACATTCTGTGTTCGAAAATACCACTTTTAGAAAGTGGGTATTTTCTTGCCTAACTATCCAAGCCTGCCTCTGCTAGGTTGTGTATTCCTTGTCTGGAGATTGAGTGACAGGGGCTGGGGGTGGCTACAGGAGACAGGGTGAGTCAGCGCAGGGCTGAATAGAAAGATCTGCATCCAGAGTGGAGGGAGGAGCTGCACCTGGGTCTGAATAGGGCTGTGCCTGCCTTCCACAATGCTGGCTCCACCTCCTGCCGGGCGGCTGAGCACTCTGCCCCACATTCTGAAAGGAAAGAAGGAGTCAGAAAAACAAAGTACTCCAGAACTGACCAGAACTGGTTTTGGACTAGGCAGAGGCCTCTCTGCCTCCAGAGAACAAAGAGAATCAGGGTATAAGAGGGGCACCCAGACCCCAGGAAAATCAGATCACTTTTGGGAACAAGAAGAAACCTTTGCTGAGGAGCGGAACCAAGAAGAAACTGAGGAGAGACTATCCCTAAGCCTGAAGTGCTGCTTGGGGGATTGGCCTGCAGTGGTTTGCCTGACTGCCAAAGAGAGGAGAAAGGAACTTTTGCTTTGCTGTGACTTTCATCAACTTGTGAAGGATCTCCAAGGGCTTGGAAGAGAGCTTGCCCCCTGACCGAAGTCCCAGGACCATTGGACTTCACCCCTTTGTGAATTGCTGCTGGAAACTCTGTTTCAGTGGCTACAGAGGTAGGGAGCTGTGACCGACTCCCACGACCGACTCGGTGTCCTGTAAGCACCGCATCGAAGCACCGTCTCGCCCTGCAACGCACGGCCCTGGTCTCACCGACTCCGTCAACGAGCCGCTGCCTGCACCGCATCGAGGGACAACGCGTCCTGCAACGCTTCGCTACGCCGAATCGAACTGGTCCGACCGACACGGTCACTGCTGCTGAGTTCGAGTCCTGTGACCGCACCGGAGTTGGGCACCGCTCGCACGCTTTGCGACGCACCGCCCGACTCGCACCGCTGTCCGGACTGATCGACGCCAGCTCCTGAATCCGGCTCCGTCGCCGCACCGCAACCTGCCAGCACCGCATCGAAGCACCGTCTCGCCCTGCAACGCACGGCCCTGGTCTCACCGACTCCGTCTCGACGACGTCAACGAGCCGCTGCCTGCACCGCATCGAGGGACAACGCGTCCTGCAACGCTTCCATTTTTGCATCGCGACCGCGACGAACAGCCATCCGGCTCGCACGCCCGTGCCTGCCGCTTCAAGTAAAGGTACTGTGACCGAGTCTGTCTATGCTGTGTTGGCCCGTCTCGACGCGGTCAGCTGGATTTGTTAGACTCTGTTTGTTCTCGACATCGCCGTAGCCGGAGGAGGCTACCGACTCGCACAGAACCTTGAATGAAGCCTTTTTGATCAGAACTAAGTATTCTTAACAGTATTGTGGATTATTTTTGTCGTTTATGGTCTTGTGATAAATCTATATAAAGTATACCTATTTTTATAAATATATAACCTGTGTGGTGTCCATTTGTAGTGTTGTCACTTGATTACTGTATGTGTTCACAAATGCTTTACACACTGCCTCTGAACTAAGCCTGTCTGCTCGTGCCAAGCTACCAAGAGGGTGAGCAGGGGTTATTTCGGGAGTGTACCTACTTTCCCTGACTAGACTCAAGGGTCCCTATTTGGACAAAGGTACCTACCTCTGCCAACTAGAGACCCCCAAATCTAACAGGGGCTCTGAGGAAGGAACATTGCCTCTCTTACACTAGGCAAATTGCACCAGCGCTGAAACTATATAGCTGCAAGGGTGTGAGCAGTGCCCTTTATGGGGCCGAGTTGTGGGGCATGGCAAGAGTAAGTGACCTCACAGCTTTGGAGAACAAGTTTCTCAAAAATCTGGCCTTCCTCCCGCAAAGCACTCTTCTCTGCCCATTAAAGCTTGATATGGGCATTAAGTCCATTAGTGACCTAGTGAAGCTCCGCCCCCTACTATTTTGGCAGCGGATTGTTTCCACCCCGGAATTGACACCCTATGCCGCTGCTTTTGATGAGGTCTGTGCATTAGACACCATGAACAAAATAGGCTGGATTAAATATGTCAAAAGTCTTATGTCCAGCATTGGCCTACTAGGACATAACATTGTCTGTCCACCAATCCATATTAGAAGACAGATTAAATTACTATACTGGGAATGGGTTGAGCAAAATGCATATTCTAATAGTAATCAGGGCAGACTAACTGAAGAATTTAGAGACTTCAAAGTCAGCCGTTTCTTAGAAAGCTACCTTGACATAATCAAGGTGCCGACCGACAGGAAGCTCTACATTCATTTTAGGCATGGTAGTCTGCCAATTAATGCATTTACAAACTCTTGGTCGACCAACAAAGCACAGCCAAAGAGTTGTCCCTGTTGCCCCTGTCCGCATGAATCAATTGGCCATGTTCTCTTTGCTTGCACAGCATACGCAAAACCTAGGAGCAAATGGCTGACCCCAGTTTGTAGACAACTTGGAACCCGAGACTCTAGAGTGGCCCTGTGCATATTGAAATCAGATGAAAGACCCTTATTCGTGCACGCAACTGCTAAATTTTTGGGTCACTCATAGGCGATTAGAAGGAGGGCACTGGTAACCCCCTCGACCGACTCCTGATAGTTACAGATGTGACGACCCGCCCCATCAAGATTATTTGTCACCATGGCCACTAATTCCAAAATGTAAATAGTCTTTTTATCCCTGTACATTAGCAAACTCAAATTCTCTTCTTAGCTTGTTTTTATTGTGAATATTGATGTTTTTAAACAATGATTTTAATCCTGTTGTGCAATGTCTATGAATGTAATTCTATGGTCTGACGACCGCATAAAAATTAACGAACGCATTTGCATTTTATATAAGGGACAATGCCACTTTGCACAGCAATTTTTGATCGGTTGATGGTTTGGAAACTATGAATTATATGTTATCTGTTGCTCTTAGGCGTTTTATTGCCTGTTGTTACAACCCCGACACGGACTGTCACCTTTTAATTGTATTATTTAAATTAATCATAAGCTTTTTTTGTTGCAAATTGGAATGTACGATGTTTACTCTGAATGTTTGTCTCTTTTATGGTATTTTACCGAAATAAAGAGTTTGACTACAGTTTGACAACACCAGGGGTCCCCCATGGGCTGAAACATGTATTATGCCACCCATGAGGGACCACTCAAACTGTAACTACAGGCCTGCCATTGCAGCTATGTAAGCTGGTGCTAGCACCACTTACGAAAGATATAGGTTTCCCTATATCTAAGGTCACTGCAATTAAAACCTATAAGTCACCCCTAAAGCAGGCTTTTCAATCCTGAAGCCAGGGTGCTCGGCCCTAAGTGTGAGGGTGCCCATGCATGAGCAGGACACCCCTACAACCTTTGGAGTCTATTCTCCCGGATTGTAAGTGCATCAGCCAATATGATACATAGAGTGACCATGCGTCAATTACGGGATGACCATCTCTAAACTGGCTGTAACGAACCCTATCATGTTTGGTATCAAACATGTTGGAATCATACCCCCACACCGTAAACAGTGTGGGAGGTATGATCCCATGCCCTGTAAGCTCCTCCAGGAGGCACCAGTGCTCCCGGTACCAGTCTTCTAGACCCGGACAGCACAACAGGAATGCTGCCGACCAGGGACACGATTCTGCCCTCCTGATGCTGAGCTCGAGCAGGGGAAGGCAGAACAATAGGTATCCTATCACCACCTCCCAGACAGAGTTTAGTGTATTTTGGCCGGGTGGGAGCGCTTACCAGCACCACTCTGCTTGAAGGGCACATTTGGTGCCCTCCTTGCATAGTCCAGTTCAAACCAGCTCAGGGAGCCGTTGGCTCCCACTCATGCGCAAAACCGAACAAAGGAAATGGGAGTATCCTCCCCACTGTCTGACCCCTCCCCTGGGAGGGAACCCTGAATCATCCCAACCCTTTCCTTAGGGTACTTAAGAGCTTACCTGAGGGTGGGTCCCTAGATTCGTCGTGGGACAAGATTCATTTCAAGACACCACTTCTACTTCGACCGTCTGGGCACTCTGGATTTCGCTCTGGCCTTCAAGGCTGCAACTGGGAAGACTCCTGCTGCTCCTGATCTCGTCGCCCTGCTCGTCTGCTGCAACGTCCGTGCCTGTGCTTCTAACAGGAACCTTCCAAGGCCTTTTGGCATCCAAGACACCTGAAGGAATCTCCCTTGAAGTGAAGGAGTCACTTCCCTGCATCTGCAGGCACCGCAACAAAGCTTACCGGTCTGCTGATCCAGGGCTCCCACAGACTCCGAAAGGCTCAGAAACACATGCAGTGGTTCTTCACATCCCTCGAGGCCTGCCCTGCCCTCTCACCAAGTTTGAGGCCAGTATCCCTCGTCGGAGCCGCAGGAACCGAACCCCTGTGCACTGCGTCAACTTGCTTTTGCTAAGGCTTGTTGGCTTCCTTCCATCAAGATCTTCGGGCTCCAAGTAGCCCCCACCTCAAGCATCTCCTGTGACCAAGATCTTCATACTCACCACATCACTTGCACCGTGGGCCTGCATCGTTGTTGAGCTGCTCGAGGTCCTCTCGCGACTCCAGTGCCTCCGGCCTGTGGGTCCTCTTGAGGGTCTTCTCCCCTGCTAGTGGTGAGTCACCTGGACCTTTCTGGTCCCGACACTGCACCTTCTTCACTTTCCACGTTGTTTGCAGTTGCCAAGGCTTGTTGGTGCGCTCGAAGGACACCGGCCCCTCAACTTTCAACATCCAACGCGGGACAGCTCGTGAACGGCTCCTGGTCTGCCACAGCATTGCCTGGTCCTCACAGCTGCAGCTCCAAGGTGACCGTCAACTCTCCTGCAACACTCAACTTCGGTGGGCATTCATCTTCCGGGTCTCCTGGTCACTTCCAAGTGGCCTAGACTCTTTCCCCTCTGCTTGCAGGTACTTCTCGACTTGAACCCACCTTTGGGTTGCACCGGACACTTTCACCTTCTCCAGCAGTGGCATCTTCCTGAAGTCCTCCATTGAGTTCGACTGTGGTTTCCGACACCACTTCACACCTCTGCGCCTGGCTTCTCAGGTTTGGGTATCCTGGTTCCCAGGGTAGCCACGGGTGGGGTCATTTGTTTAGTGGGCCAGTAATTTGTAAATATTTGATAGCAAGTGTGAAGAGGTTCCATGGTCTAGCTCGTGTCACCTTTATCATACTTTTTTGAAGGTGGGGAATAGAGAGCTGCGTCTTTATATTAGAATGAATGTCTGCGGGTTGTACCAACTAAACTGTTATCCCCAAAACTGAGACTGCCAGTGGCTTAAACCTCTTATTCTATGATGTTCTTGTTGAAAATAATGACCAGTTACTTGCCTGTAATGTTCATTACTCTGAGTCCAGGTCTTCCTGTCACAGTCTTACACAATGAGCAGTTTTTCTGCTCCACAGAAACCAATTACCCAGTTAAGCCAAAAAAAGTTCACCCAAGATAGAGCCTAATACCCATCATGCATAAAAGGAGGAACTAATCATGAACACATCCTGAAATACCAAGCAAAAAATAAGAAGAAACAATCACCATACAGAAAATAGGGAGGGAGGGGCTCAGGACTACGAAAGGAAGACCTGCACTCGGAGTAACGAAGATTACTGGTAAGTTACCGGGCATTACATCCTCGTCCCTCTTCGTGACCCAGTCCTTACACAATGAGCCAGTAGCCAAGCATATGGTGATTGGTTCCCAAATACCAGAATTAAGAAAGAAAGTGTCAAACACTACTTTCATGATGCAAGACCAGTGAAGTTTTAATTGTCATAAGACGCATTTTACACCATGTTCTGCAGATAAAACATGTGAACCAAATTCTGAAGATGCCGTCATCCCCAACTGAAGTTGGTAATGGGTAACAAAAGTGTTTGGCGCAGCTCATTTTGCAGCATTAAAAATGTCCCTTATGGATGCTACTTTAAAACTCACCCAGGAAGGAGAAATTCTCCTAGTAGAGTGACTCTGGGCCGAAGTAGGTAGGGAAATATGAGCAGGATCCCAAGCATGAATGATAGCCAATTTAATCCAATGAGGTAGAATGGATGAAAATGGCTTAAGACCTTTCCCAGATAGACCAAAAGTCACGAATATGTATTCCAGGCATTCATTAGAGCTAATAAAGGTAGAGATAAAAGATCCCTCCTAAACTAGAGTAGCCCCTTTACATGCAGGTGAAACAAGGACTTCCTCACTTACTTGCATGGAGATGACCACCCAACTTGGGCGAGTGCTTTATGACATGGTCAGATGCCCGGGGAGATGGCTCCTGTAGAAACAGATTCTTCAAGGACTGGCATCTGTCCGTATAGCTACAGCGTTCTCCTGGTCTGATGAATGCCCGAGTCCATATGTTAGGCTAGTTTATGGGCAGAAACATGTTGGCAGAAAAATTGTTGTGAGGGTCATAGTGCCCAAAAGCATTCCCCTAGCAGAAAAACAGTGCGAGTCATAGTACCCATAAACATCCCCCTCTATTCTTTTAACCGTACCTAGGGTACCTAACAATAAAGGGATATCCTTTAGGGTTACCCTAAGATATTTTTAGCTGGATCCCTGCAATTATCCAGGAATTATATTTTATCAGGAACTCCCTCTCACTTATGAAGTTAAGTCTGCCCTGGTAGTACCATCTTCCAAGGGTAGGGTGAGGAAACCTATGATGAAGCATGCCACATTACGTGGGCGAGGCTTCCTTATCCAGAACAACTGGATCTGGTCTCTCAACCTAGGGATATTTAATACACAATACAATGTTCTTCCGCATTCCCTCTTGACTTCCGTACTCATTTTGGTTAGACAGCCCTTCCTATTGCCACTAAATGTACAAATATCCACAGAATAATCACATTTTATTCACATTTTTGATGTTTTGAGGCATATTCATAAAGGTTTGTAAGAGTACAGAAACAAGTACTACAGATGTACTGCTTAATGTACTCTAAAATGTCCTCGTGAATAGATCCTGCTATGCTTTCCCTTTGGCGCTGTAGGAGGTGCTCCGGTCATTAATGGAAAGGACATCCCAAATATATGAAGGAAGTTGGGGCAGCTGAATAAGCTTAAAGCTGTTATTACAAATCTGTACCCCCAGTCTCTCTTCCCAATCTGCAGAATTTTTGGAACCTCCAGATCCATGTGAAACTTCAGTTCATTTAGATACCATTTAGTTTACATTTAGAGTCCAAAATTATGATTGAACCTGTGAGCCAAGAACTGAAAATTACCTGTTTGAGGTTAGTCAATGCTTTAAGTGGGATGAAAAAGGCTGGGGGCGTCTCTAAAAGGGGTGTGACCAAAGAAATATAACTAGGAATCTTTTACAAGAGGTGTGGCCTATATAATTAAACATGTGTCCTAAAACATGTGTCCTAGAATCCTACGATTGCTTCTGGGTGCCACCTGACAGGATTTGAGTACATATATATATGTGTGTGCTCTGTTAGTGCATCTAAAAGACACACAACATCCAGCTAATTAAGCACTGTGCCAACCCCTGCCAGAGCCTCCTATCCCACACTTTCCAGACAAGTGCAGTGCCATCAACCTATTCTTCCATGAAAAAATACAGAAGATCCAACAGCACTTTGACAACTCCAAGCCTGCTTTTCTGCTTTGACCCACCATTTATGTGACACACCAGTTCTCGTAGCTCCCTGAAATGCTCATCCTTCAAAGCCTTCTCCATCACAGATCTCACCAATATACTCAACTCTATCAAAACCACCTGATCTCAAGATGATGTCTTACTCTTGTCATTCATCAAAACCCTCTCTCTGGGAAATCTCTCATGTCCCTTCTCGAGTCATCTTCGCAAAACCTCTCATGATAGGCCAAATCTTCTTACTTCTGCAGATACCTACACTGGACCCTGATGACCTGCCAATTAGCTACCCACCACTCACCTACCCTTCAGCAACAAGATCATCAGAAAGCAACCCATACTGTTCTAAGCTTAAATCAGTGGCAAACACAACCCACATTACTGCAATCTGGTTTCTGATCATGCTCAGCAATGAGACAACTATCTTACAACTCTTAGATGGTGCCATCCTGGCTATAGATAAAGATGACCTGTCTCCTGATTTTGCTAGTCCTATCAGCTGTCTTTGGCTGCATCAACCATCCCCACATTCTACCCTCATCCAAACCCAGAGGTCATAAAAAGGATTCACTGGCTGGCAATATCCTTCATTGGTCTACGCCTAGCTGTCCAACGGATTCCAGTTTGTTTGCATGGGTACAACAGGTGCCATAAGATCACTATCACCTAAGCAGTTCCTCAAGGTTCCATCTTGCCTTCTGTCGTTTTCATTCTCTTAATGGATCCCCTAGAGGCTCTGCTTATTGAGAACTGTTTCAAATTGTACCAATATGCCACCAATATAGAACTCTTCTTGAAAGTCTTCTTGAGACACCTTGCACATCAAACCCTACCTGCACCTTGCACAGACCTGGATGTCCAGCACCTACTTGAAGATAAACCCCCTGAGACAGATTTCCTATTTGCGAAGGGCAACAAGAAACAACTAGTTCAAACCTGTCTCATTCGCATAGATCTGGATGGATTACAAGCTCAACTTTCACCCAATGGCAACTCACTTGAATTCAACTTGGGCACCAACCTCACCCTCAATGAAGACATAGCCAAGAAAAGCAAAGATGGCCTAGTACCAGCTCCTGTACTCAAGAAATGCTGTTAAAGCTGTCATAGTCTCACATCTGGATGCCGACAATGCTCTATTCCATGGCTTACCAGGTGCTACACTGGCATCCCGTAAATGTGTCCTATTTGCCAAAGCACGTCTCATCCAGGGCCTGATGAAATATGACCAAATCCATCCTGATGAAACTCCAGTGGCTCCCTTTGCTGGCCTGCAGCATCTCTAAAACAAGATGCATCATTTACAAACCAGCCCCCGCATATATGACTGACAAACTCACTATCTGAGGTGGCTCTCGGTACACCCAGAGCCAGGATAGTATCAGAGTGCAGGCAAAGAAGTGCAAAAAAGAAAAAGAAAAACATGGCAGCAGTCCTTCTCTGTCTCTGCACCCGAGATGCATTAACAGTCTATTCCTGCTCTCAGAACCTAGCTACCTCTCATTAATTGTATCTTTCCCTGGACATGGTACACTGCTCCTCTGCTTTTTGGCTAGGTTTGTGCTATACAAATACCACAAAAATACTACATTTAAACAAAGATGACATATAAACAAGCATTTTCTTTTCTTTTGGCGCTGTCAATATTTCGACGGCTGTGCACCTACATTGAAATAATTCCACATGGAATCCTAATTACAATTAGCAGATCTGTAACCATCGCTCTTTCTGCTCTGCAGAGAGGCCAAAGACTGGATGAGCATAAAATCTGTACACCGTAAAACCCTATGAGAGGGACTGTGAGAAACTCGCACAAACATCTTCCTCCGTTCCGAGCTTTCAGTCATCACCCATCATGAACATCCATTCACACCATGAACGTACCCAGACTCTATGGCCATCTCAGTTTGCAGAGTGTATTAGACAAGACTCATATGTGTCATTGTTAGAAATTGGGTTTCTGGTTGGCAGAGGTATACACCCTGTCCAAGCAGGAACAGCAATCCTAGTCGGGTCAGTAAACCAGACACTTAAATTAACCTGTGCTCACCCTCTGGTAGCTTGGCGCAGAGCAGTCAGGCTTATCATAAGAGGCAATGTAAAGTATTTGTGCACACTTAATTACAGTAACACAGTGAAAACACCACAAAAAGACTCCACACTGGTATAGAAAAATAGTAGAATACTCAAGTTATGCACTTTGAAAGCATACAGGTAGACAGAGTGCTTCAGCAGCACTGACAATCATCCAGTTACTGGCGGTCATGTTAACTTGAATGAAACTATCCAAATTCAAATAGGGAATGCTTGTTATTACTTCCTTGCAATATCGTGGCCAAAACAGTGCTCAAAGTGGCACTTAGGGAAAAACAAAATGATCTTTCCCTACCTCCCTTCCCGCACCTTGCGCTCAAGCAATTTCTTGCTTTTCACAGTCCTTAGAATTAAACGCACCAGGATAGGTGGTTGTTCTTTCTCTTTTCTGGGCCCTGGGCTATGGAACTCCCTCCCCGATTCTCTGAGATGCTGTGTGTCTTTATCCACTTTCCGCAAGGAACTGAAGTCTTGGCTGTTTTAGCTCTCCTCACTAAGCTGTTCTACCTGTCCTCCAAGCCCTGAGAAACTCCCAGGGGTAGCTATGTGCTATACAAGAATTCAGTAATAATAATAGGGAAAAAGGGTTCCACAGGTACCGTGGGCCCTGTGCCATTGGGTAATTTCAGTTGCCCCCAAGAGTGCAGGTTGGCTACCGGGACCACACAGTACCTTTCTCGGAAGTAGCAGGGGTGGCAGCCTCGTGGGTCGTGCCCGCATCACTAGGGCTCCCGGGCTGGAAGGCGGTGTGGCGATGGGCCACGCTGGGCTGTCCTCGACACAGACTCAGTGGTCCAATGCAAAAGAAAAGCAAGGATGGGGCAATCCCCCTCGATCAGGCCCCTCACCTCGGAGCTGCCGACCTTGGCGCCCAGCGTTGGTTCTGCTGACGTGAGCGGGAGAAGCTGGTGCATCGTCACTGGGGGAGCTCCGGTTACCAGAGCAATACCGAGTGAGCTGTGCTGGAAGGACTTCCCTCAACGCTTGTGGTGACTTTTAAAGAACAGAGGCTGTGATTTCAAGTGGCGCGGGGCGCTCATCCTCATACTTAGTAGCTGCAGGTTGGAACGTGGAGTGCTAGACCTTTGTAGAGACCCTTCTGCCGGTCAGGAGGCAACTTGCTATCCTGGGTGGAAGTGGGCTGTGAGATTCACAGATTCCAGAGCCCAGCGGCGGCATAGGGAGGAGATTGAAGTCTTTTGTAGCCCTAAGACTTCTTAAACCAGAGGCAAGCCAGCAAGCACTTGGAGATCACTTGGAGGGAAGGCAGAGTCCAGCTCTCCTTCAGCAGAGTCAGGGAGCCGCAGGTAGCAGGTCAACAAGCAGAAAAGCAGTACTTCCAGAAAAGCAGTCCAGTTGGGTCCGTTAAGCAGCATAGCAATCCTTCTGACAGACTTTCAGTTCAAGATCCAGAAGTGTCTGATTTTAGGTGGTCAGAGACCCAGCACTTATACCCAAATGTGCTTTTGATATAGGGGGTGACTTCAAAGCAGCTCTCTGAAGTGCACAAGGATCCCTTTTAACCCAGCCTTTGCTGCCAGGCTATCTGTGGGGGGTAAATCAGTGCTTTGTATGTGGACAGGACAATACCTATTGAAGTGTGTCAGCCCTTCCCATTCCTCCCAGTCCAGGAAGCCCCATCAGAATGCAGATGAGTGCTCATAATGCAGATGATCCTCATCTTCCTGTGTTTGTGACTGTCTAGAGGGAATGCACAAAGTGTAGGTGTCACCCACCCCTGACATGTATTGGAAACAGGCTGTCAGGCACACAGAGCAGTAAGTGTAGAGAAAGGTCCACTTTCTAAAAGTGGCATTTCTAAAGCAGTAATGTTAAATCCAACTTCACCAGTAATGAGGATTTATCATTACCATTCCAAAGATATGAACAATGAAAAAGCTACTCCTCTCTGATCAGGAATCACAGCTTTAAAGTGTATTAAGGAATTCCCAATGCTGGCCTATGAGATGGGTAGGCCTTACAATAGTGAAAAACAAAATAGGCTGTTTGTCACTACCTTGACATGCAAAACATAGAAGTACATGTCCTACCTTTTACTTTCATGGCACCCTGCCCTTAGGGCCTACCTTAGTGGTGACTTATGTGTAATAAAAGGAGAGTTTAAGAACTGGCAAGTAGTTTTGAATGCCAAGTCGAAGTGGCAGTAAACTGCCCACACAGACACTGGCATGGAAGGCCTGAGACAGGTTTTAAAGGCTGCTTATGTGGGTGGCACAGTCAGTGCTGCAGGCCCACTAGCAGCATTTGACTTACAGGCCCTGGGTATGTTATACTACTTTGCAAGGGATTTACTAGCAAATCAAATATGCCAATCAGGTATACACCAATGTCACCATGTTTAGGGGAGAAGCACATGCATTTTAGCACTGGTTAGCAGTGGTAAAGTGCTCAGAGTCCTAAGACCAACCGAGAGAATCAGCAAAAACAGGAGGTAAAAGCCAAAAAGTGTGGGGAAAGACTACGCTAAGGATGACCGGTCTAACAGTCATCAAAACTATAATAACACAACATATGAGAAAAGAAAACGTTCTTAGGCAATAAGGAGACAGATCATATGGCATGTAACATGAAGTAAAATGTGTGAACTGGAAACAGAGACTTCATGACAGACCTATTATGAAATGTTTTTTACACTCTTTGTCAAAAACTAAATCAGTGTGTAAAATGGGTCCTGAAAACAATTTCAGTAACATTGATTCCTATTCTTCCCATTTCGAAAACATGAAGCATCTTAAATATCTCATTGCATTTCGTTTTCAAGTGTATCTTGTGAACCAGGGGGTGGGAGGAGTGGGTAGATAGTACTACATACTTGTACAGTTGAGGGCATGAATACAGATCCTGGCAGGGACCTGTTTTAATGTTCTCAGCTTCAAACACACTTTTTGCTAACCATATGCAAAGTGTAGACTTTGAGTTTGCTGTTTTATATCCTAGATTTCTTGTGACCAGACTCTTTCATTAATTGGCTTGCCGCTTTATCAATCGCATCTTGGCTCAGCCCAATGGAGTAGTTCTATCTTTCCTAATGTTATTAGATGTTTGGCTGTATGCTTTCATCACCACTCAAGTGGTTTTTGGACTGATTGAAGGACCGATTCACAACTTCAAACCTCTTTCTGCTTCTACTAATTCCCTCCTTGTGTCTCACTCTAATATGCTAAGGCTGTATGTGTTACTACATTAGAACCAGTGGTGTCTGGTTGGGGACGATGGCAGGGGAGGTTGGGGGAAGGTGAGGGGCGGTTAGAACATTAAAAAAAAAAAACTTACCTGCTGGTCAACATCGCCAGCCACCTCCTCTCCTTGCAGGAACCAGGAACAGGAAGCACCCAGGCTTCCAGACTCCCCTGACCACTCATGACGCTGCTGATAGCAGCATTGTGATTAGTCTGAGAGCCGTGGTTCGGTGCTCAGAGAGGGAAATGGAGCCTGGGCATGTTCTCCACCCAGGCTGTAATGCTGCCTGGGTGGAGAACATGCAAAGTGCGCATGACTGTTTAGCCGGCCCAAGACGGCCGGCCAAACAGGCATGTGAACTTTAGGTGCAGCAGCAGCCACTCCTCTTCCCCGACGTCACAGGACTTAACTTCTGTTATTGTCATTTTCTTTTTCTCATTGCACTGCTTTAAAGCAGTGGGGCGACGCTCCTCCGCCTTAGCGGAGGTGCTGCCACTGACCTATTGGCTTTGCCAGTGCTTGTTTGATTATTGCCAGTTCTCTCATGACTCTCCTCACCTAAAGCCCTGAGGTTAGTTGAGAATACTTAGAGAAGATTGGGATAAAAGTGGTAATTTAAAGACAGTGCTTTAAATGGTCATACTATGAATAGATCTTTACGAATCTGTGGATGTCATTAGAAGTTCGGTCATGATTTTTTCTCATTTTTGGGCCGCAAGAGTGTTTTTTTTTTTTTTGTCTGGGCCTATGCATTTGCCGCTATTTCCACTTTTTTTGCTTTATAAACAAAACTTTATCGAGAACAAGAGGCACAGTTATTTGACTGACTATAACTGAAAGCATGCGTCAGCTCTGTTGCAAGCGAAATGCTTTAGGGGCTGATGCAGATGTTAGTTGAGTCTGTAAGGATTTGCGGAGGGAGATATGATGTGTTGCTTTGGGGAACAGTTCAGTGTAATAATGGCGAATCCATGCACGAAACCTCCAATCCCCCACAGCATATTTTCCAATGTCTATGGTACTTTAATACAATTAAAGCTATACCTATAATGAGAAACTCAAAACTACAAATCCCAGCATGCAAATATCGGCCGCCCAAAAAAAGAAGAGTAGCACAAGTCACATGGCGGTCTTCCCTGGGTCATCTTTACGTTGCGAGAGAAGCATTTCAGGACTGGAGTGCATGAACACAGGTGGCAAAGTGGGGCGTAGCTGTCAGGGGCGTAGCTTCAATTAGTTCAACAGGTGTAGTGGTACCAGGGCCAGCTTTAGTGTTGGTGGCGCCCAGTGCGACAATCATTCTTGGCGCCCCCACACATAGTGACCGCCTCCTCGGATTATCTCACTACCACCGGGCAAAAGCGCCCATCATCTCTCCAGTCATAAGTTATTGCTAAACACAGAGCCCCACCCCTGAATTCAGCGCCCCCCTCTACAGGTCAGCGCCCAGTGCGACCGCACCAGCCGCACTGCCCTAAAGCCGGCCCTGAGTGGTACTTGTGCTCAGAAGTCAACTAAACCGGCCTGATAATTAGTGTATTTTATCATTCAAATAGTAACCAGGGGACCTATTTGCTTCCTTGTGCTAGGGCCCATGACACACTGGTTACCCTATTGGTAGCTGTACAACTAGGAGGTACATTGCGCAGGCACTGGTGGTAGTGCAGGAAATAACATTATATTATTAGTGATGACGTTACAAAAATACACTATTGGGGCACAGACAAATAGTGGCATCACAACCACAACATTATCACTCAGGATTTACTTGGATTCCAGCAGTCTGTTTTCCTGCCGCTAGATGGCAATGTTGGTCTGCGGTTCATCTTGATGTCAATTTGACACCTGTTCCTCTAGTTACTGAGTGAAACAAGCATTTGTTATGCATTCAGTCCCGCCTTTGGGACCTTCTATGTATTTAGCTATGCAGCACATTAGCCTGGGTGCTGAAACATCTACTGTTCTTTAACATGGAGGGAAAGTAAGCACCAAACTGCGTGACATGCCAGGTATGGGAACACATGGAGAGAAATATTGCCTTTCAGCGGGAAATGGTATAGTCCAAAGCTCTGTTTTTAATATAAAAGCAAGGCCTTCGGTGGTCATATCACTGAAAATACAAGATTTGAAAGCAATATTATTGTCTACGGGTGCTCTTGGAAGACAATTTCTATGGACTGGAATCTAGAGAATGCTAAAGTGATTCTGGTATTTTACTAACCTCTGCTGGTCGTTTTCTATCAAGAAAGTTAAATAGAGGCAGTTGCCAGAAAAATTAAAAAAAGAAAGTCCCTCAGCAGAAAGCAATTCTGGTATTTTACTGACCTCTGCTGGTCATTTTCTATCAAGACAGTTAAATAGAGGCAGTTGAACAGAAAAAAAGTCCCTAAGTGGAAGCAGACAAGTCCTAGGGCTGATCTCCAGAGCCCACAAAGTACATACACATATAAGTATATACTAAAGAATATACTAAAGTATATACAAGAGGTCTCGAATGCTCGACCTAAAAACCGCAATAAGATGAATAACACATTTATATAAACACAAATCTGAACGCGAACCGCAAAAGCCGCTGAAGGCACCAATTGATAATCACTAGTTGCTGTTTGCTTGAAGTGTCTTGATTAAATTAGGGTGCTGCCCATGCCCATGGTCCAAGTAATTTCTAAGATTTGAACCTCAAGACAGTACATGAAAATACAGAAACAAGCATGCATCAAACAAATACACAACTTATGAATTATTTTATTTATTTCACAAACAAATAAATGCTTTCAATGGGAAGGCTGGAGCTTTTCCAAATGTAGTTTTATTCCTAAAAAAGGACATGATATGCTACACTCCAGCATGTGACTTTATCTTTTTGCTCCTAATGCATGCTCTCTTTTTGTTGATGCATAGGAGGGCTCCAATTGAGACCTCCAATTGCCCTGTACTTGTGCTGCTCCCGCCAATCAAGATAAGGATACCAGCTTCATTTTTAGCCTTCAATTACAGAGCATTTTTCAATTTTGCTTTTTTATGTGTAAATATTTGTATACTTTATATGCTAATATTATTTAATTTTCTAAATAGACGCGGACCCCCTGAAAAGGTGTCGCGGACCTCCAGGACTCCAGGCCCCCCATGTTAAGAACCTCTGCATTTCTGTACTAGTCCGCTAACCACGCATTGAACACTATTTATTAAATGCTGTTTTCACATTTGTGAAGCTTAAAATGAAAAATAAGCTTGTGAAATCGATTTTTTTTGCATACTACTATAGCATATGTGTCTCTGTGTTTTGCAATCTGTGTTTTAGACTGCCTTCTGTTCATGTATAAATAATGTCAATTGGATTTTTAGGTACTTTATTCTTAAAAAAAAAAATTTTATAGTTGTATATTCACATTTATTTTTGCACTCATTATGCCTATGTGGTGTACAGAAGCTCTTGCCAATATGGGTAGCACGCTACATGGTGTAGGATGTCTGATTGGAAGGGTGTTGTCTTTGTTTTGATCCTATATGGGAAGTGTTTCCATGTCGTGCACGATGACTACCAAGGTGTGGTTATCTTGTTATGGGGTAAAGCACTTACTACTGTGATGGATGGAGAAGTATGATAGACGGACATGCAGTTCATGGTTTTCGCTAAGCTGGCAGCGTCGATCAGCTCTGCAGGTCCCTTCATGGCATTTCCTATTTACACAATCCACTAAGTTGGTTACCTCACTGTGTTTTCTTTCTGAGATTTTAGTTTAAGGTCCTGAGTAGGCTTAAGTTGACGGGAGATCTTCTGGCTTTGACTTTATCTTCATCCCATGTATAATTGTCATTGTCAAATGTCAAGAAGCGGTCATTGTATAAAGTCAGCTGCAACTTAAGCAGTGGACTAAATTAGATGTCCTCACTTGACCAATGCCCTTTGCGATTGTGTTCACTACAAAAAATCAATCCCACTGGGTGAGGGACTGTCCTTGGGCAAACAAAATTTGGCATCAGAATGTCTACCATGATTGGGAGAATCACTGAGCTGCCATCAATGGGGGAACCACAAAGCCGTCCAATATTAGGGGAGGCATCTCAAGACCATATGCTACTATAGGGTAAATTGCTCCACTGCTCCACCAGCAGATCATGGATTCCAAGACATGATGGGAGCACAAAAAAACAATCATCTAGTTCTATGGATGGAGGTTCACTTCTTTTTATTTAAAATGTTAGCCTCCTGGGGCCGTATTACGCATTTTCATTGTTTGTGCCGGGCGCACCTTTTAAAAGGTGCGCCGGGCGCAAACAATGAAAATGCGCCCTATTACCATGATTGCCCTGGGGGCATCGTATTCACATGAAAACACGTAGCTGCTGCTTGCAGCCGCTCCGTGTTTTCACAGTGCAGGTGGCAACCTGCCTGCACTTTTGAAGGGGATTAGAGATCCCCTTGCAGGTGGGTGCAGTCAGTGACCGCACCCGCCTGCAAGGGGATGTCTGGGGGGTCCATGTGAACCCCTTTCCCCTCTCCAAATGGCTGCCATCAGGGGGCGCACTGACAGTGCCCCACCTTTTAGATGGTGCACTCTCAGTGTGCCTCATGAGGGCTTCTTTGCCTCGGCGCACAAGTCTGTAATAGGGTGCGGGCGCAGAGGCAAAGGGATTCCCTCATTTGCATAGGGCACGCCCCTATGCAAATGAGGGAACGCCCCCTGAAGGTAGCGCTGGCGCTTTAAGTCCGCGAGCGCTATCGGTGTTACTGAAGGGGACGCACAAGCGCCTGCGCCCACTTCTGTAATATTAAGTGCCCTGGGGCGCGCAAAGCGGGTGCAAACGCACGTCGCGCCCCTGGGGCACTTACTGAAATATGGCCCCTGGTAGTATTAGTGTGCTATCAGAGGTCTATCTTCAAGGAGGATGTGTGGGTAACACATCCCCTGAAGATATGCATTCTCAGGCTGGTAACGGAGTCCGAGGAACCCCCTAGATCAGATGCAGCGGTGTCTACGGCAGTTTTCACAGAGGACCATCAACGCTCAATCCCTTAAGTACATGGGTACCTTTATCGTTTGAAGTATTTGTTTAGACCAACCCCATCTTCACTCGCACACTCCAAAAGGAAAGGCAACAAAGTGCTTGATCAGCAAACATGGAAACACTGTGGATCTGTAATGACCTTCCGCTCACTAACATTTTTTTATTTTAAAACTCTTCTCTTGCCTTTGGTCCATGAGAGATCTTTACCTATTGTTTACTTACTATTTAGTCATCGGTACTTGGAGTCTCTGCTGCACAAACCCAAAATATATTTGGTATGATGGGAAATGGAAAATATGGGAAAATATCACCAATCAAATAGTGTCCTGTTCTGCAACTCATGTTTTTGGGTAGGGTGGAGGTGGGTAGGTGAACAAAACTATGGAACGTATAATGTATGTTATTTTTTAAACCGAAAATATAAAATATCCTTATAGTCCTTAATGAGTCTTTCCACACTTTCACGGGGCAGTCATAGTCATGACCTTTATTTACTAAATAAATATGTACATTTTTTTACTTTTTCTGAATAAAAATCCATTCTACCATTATTAGAAGACACCCTTTTCTATTATGGGCGAACAATTTTGAGGAACTGGGAAGATGATCATTGTACACAGGTTTCTGTGCCCAACTCGCAATTGGAGGAGCAACTATAAAAAATCAATATTGTAGTATACTGATATCTACTTTGGAAAATGCAGTCATGGGTTCTAATCCATATTTCAGCATGCTGGGCAATAGTCAGCAAATCGCTTTCTCTCTCTGTCCCTCAAATAATAAATACATGGAATTAAAAAATATATATATAATGCAGAAATCAATGATGCAGAACACTGTCTAGCATTGCCCCATTAGTAAGTTGCTTAACTTCAGTGCTTAATTTGAGCTGGTGGTTTCCGGCGCTCAGCACTGGCACTTAATTATCAACACTGGTGCTTTTCTTGAGCACCAGTTAAGGACATATTAATTTAGCAGGGGATTAAGTGATTTGCCCAGAATCACAGGATGTTGAGCCGACGACGAGACTCCAATGGCAGCTCTGGTCATTACGCCACATCCTCTCCCAACTTTCATGGTGAGTAGTTAGTTCTGTCTTAGGTGCCACTAACAGGAGAAATGGAGTGCAAGCTGCCTCCTGACAAGAGCCCCGGTACTTATTATTATTTTGTTTTTTACATATTAACCCCTAGTTAGATTCCATCTGCCCATCGCTTTGTTTTTTGTAACATGGTTTTAACTAGACCCAAAGCACAGACATTTTCTGAGATCACCTCTCTCCTACACTGAGGTCCTTTCCTTCCCTCTGGAGTTTGTGACTTGTAGATTATATACACAATCCTGCAGCAGACTCTTAACCTTCTGAACTATGTCACTGGAATTAGAACTTGTAACATGCAGTGGACAGTTCATGTGGCATAAATCCTACAGGAAGAAGCACTCAACCTGTTCATTTAATAAGCGTAACTATTAGTCCATAGAACGTATTCAGGAGAGGATCTTTTTCCAATGTAGTGTTGTTGGGATCATAAGTAACGCCACAGCCAGTCTTCTTAACATTGAAAAATACTTTACTGAGATGACATATCAATCATAAAAGTGGTATCAGCGCAGCCAATGCGTTTCGTTCCCTTCTGGAACTTCATGAAGGCTGCAAAAATCCAGACACACCAAATTATAAATATGTATGCAATAATAGAAGCAATACTATATAACCATATTTATACAATTTGCAGTATGAGTCCTTCAAGAAAGGCTTGTGGACTCTCCTGAACAGTTGTATAAGTAATCTTAAATACAAGTTGACTAAAACAAAGTATATAATCAAACGGGAAAATTAATTCCTCATATGCAGTTCATACCAGATACCTCAATTTACATTACAGATGCAATTTTCTTATAGTTCAGTTCTCCCAAATATTTTGTACATCAAACTTCAATCAGATTAGACATTGTTACAACTTTTATTTCTTCTCATTATTAGATTTACCTCTGTAGTCTTGAAGACACGATGGATTATGGATACTGTCTTCTAATACGAGCCTAAGGGCATGATTTAGATCGTGGCAGACGGGTTACTCCTTCACAATGGTGACAGATATCCCGTCCGCCGAAATATAAATTCCATTATATCCTATGGGATTTATATTTCCATGAGACTTAATAACGTTCGTTCTCAATATGCGCCCTGTTTTTCTATTTGAAGGATACAAAGACAAATCCCTGTTAACTAGCCACAGTATAGTGAAAAGGAAAAGTATAACATTCACACCAACACATGTGTTCATAATAAAGTGAAGGCATTTCCTGCATGTAACAAGTCGAGTGGTTTCTAATGATACCAAAATACGTCACAATCTAGATTGACCATTTCTAGTTGGGCGAAACTTGTTAACAACTTAGAATTCAATATAAGCCTGACAACTGACTTAACTTTCAAGAGTTCCAAATCCCTATTACTTATCATAGTAATTTCTACAATATTTCTTCTGAAATCATAACATATTGTATGTAACTATTTCTGCAAGCCTTCCTTTCCAATCATTAATTTATTTCATAAAAACATAGTCTCCATCATTTGTAGTTACTTTAAAGACGATAACAACAAGTGAACATCAGGTACCCTAAACCAAATAAAAAGCTCTATTGCTAGATTATCAAAAAAACACATTCACTGTAATATACATTGTTTTAAGCAAGTCAGTTGTACCAGAGCTCCGCTACCAAATTTTTTAGGCTCCCAATGATTTCTAAACTTTCAAACGATGTGCTAGTGAATAATGTTTCCACAGAAAACGACAGGATTCAAGCCATACCACAACTGCAGGAAGATGATGTTGGACTCAGATTCATCCAAGGTGTGTCCAAGTCCAAACACAGCATAAACAAGCATTGGCATAGCCAATAGGTCTCGCCTTTGGGACATTATAAGTGTTTAGCCATGCAACAGTTGATGTTGTTGCACCAAGGATATTGTGCTGCATAACTAAATACTTATAAGGTCCCAAAAGCGAGACCTATTGGCTATGCCAATGCTTGTTTATATAGTGCGAACTCTATCCATGGACGTTGGAATGCTTTACATGAGCACCAGTTACATTACAAAACGCCAGATTCATTTTGTTTTTAGGCGCAGGGAGAGTTAAGTGATTTGCCCAGAATCACAGGGTATTGAACCGATAGCAGACTCGAGCGTGGTTCCCCAGTTGCAAAATCGGCAGCTCTGGCCATAACGCCACACCCTCTACCAACTATGCCTTCAAACCTACGCCCTATGTTTTGTGTTGGTCGCTGTGTGGCCAACATGTTTGCAATTTTAAAATGTTTGTATTGTAAGGCATAACTGACACATAAAAAAAGAAAAGAGAAAAACTGGAAAGATAGAAATTCAGGTAGCTGCTTGGATACTGTATAAGTGTCCTTGTTCATATTTTCCAAGCTCTCCTGTATGGATCACACAGACAGAGCTGCTCCTGTGCACGATTTGTTTCCTTGGATGTAAACGATGCATCAAAAAGCCTGTGCACCACGTTTCAATATACCTACAAAGGTACTCTTAAAATAAAACGGGCAAACCTATACAACATTCTTCTCAAAGTGCCACAGCATCTCGGACATTGCTAAAAAAAAAACATATGCAAGCAGGTGAGCTGTCTAGTTCCAGCATAGGTCAAAGAAGAATTGGAATAGGAATTGTCCAAAAGTTGGCCTACATCCTAAAGTGGCAATTACCTCGATGCTCCTTGGGACTAGTAGTATTTAAAGATGTGAAAGTTGGCTTTATCTAGCTTTCGGAAGTTTTCTGTTTTAACTTCATCAAAATCATGAGGTTGGCTACGTTTAAAAAAATGCCACAAAAGTAGGCTTTGTAGGGAAAAACTTGTAAAACCGTTTTTTAGCAGAATTCTTCCACAATAAAAATCCGGGAGAAACACTCAAGCAATAACTTTTTTTCAAAAAAATTCCACTTGGATGTGAAATTCTGCTTAGTTGCCAAACTTTAAAAATACGTGAACTATGATTTCTGTTCACAAAATGTCAAAATATCATTGTTGGATTTTGCATTTTTCACAAACACATGGGAATTCAAAAGTTTGTGGACCTTACGAGCATCTCAATGACCCAACAAAAGAGAGCGATATCATAGATCTGTTGTAACGTACACGGACTGTGCATCAGAGGCCAACTTGGATCTAGTGAAGATGTGTGTAGTGTGTTTTATCACACATTAATGATCCCAGCCGTGGTACCATTTGCCCATTGAAATTACCTCTTTGCAAAGTAATAACAAGGAGTGAGGGGAGGGTTTGGGCGCAGAAGCACGAGTGACCTTTTGGAATCGGTCAGCTCTTTTCAAGCACTCGTGCTTGTGGCGGCATCCACCTTGCGGGGTGAGCAGACGCGCGCGTGGCCACGCAAATTGGAAACAGATGGCCACTGCGCGCCGCTGCTCGCTCCCGCAAGGTGGATGCCGCCACAAGCACGAGTGCTTGAATAGAGCTGACCGATTCCAAAAAGTCATCTCCTAGAGCAGCGCATGCGTGCTGCCTAGGCGAGACCTAAAAAGGAAAGTGGGACTCGACCCAATGCCACCTCTCTGGCTTCACGGAGAAGGCACAAGGGCATTAAGATGCAAGTGGCACTCTGTCGAGGTCTCCGTTCACTGAACCTAGACTGTCATTGACCCTGCAGCAGATCGAGGCCTTCAAAGTGACTTTGCTGCAGAGGTTCAGCACACGTCTGTTCCTCCTTGGAGTGCGTTCAAACCCTATGAAACCTCAGGGGCTTCTGGTCGGGTTACTGCCAGTGGGTCCTACCACAGAGCTATCTGTACTTCTGTGGTCCTACTACTGGGTCCGTACCCACTGGGTGCAGACTGCTACATCGGACCCACAGCCAGTGGAAATTTAAGTGGCATGCTTATGATGGATACTTCTAACCACAGAGTCCTCACCTTAGAATCTTTCTCCAAGCTTGAAATATGACCTGAAGATTTTTCATAGCAATGTCCCTGCGAGCCTCTAGGCGGCACAGTGCAGCTTTGCATTGGCTCCCTGTCACCCTGGAAATGAGGAGCTGAGTTGCATATAAGGGCCACCTGTGTTCCTTTCTTGCTATCACTTTTGATGCATATCCAGAGCTCTGCTCCTGAATTTGTCAGATTCCAATGATTTCCATTCTTTCAAACAGTGTGCTACAGAACAGTGTCCCCACCATAAATGACAGGATTCAAGCTATGCTGTGATTGCAGGAAGCAGACGCCAGTCATGGATCTGCTTGAAGTGTGTCTTTGGTAGCTCGGCTTAGGACCCAACTCTAAGTTGTGTCATAAGTGTGCCCTTATGAACCTGAAAGCGTAGCTGTATATCGCCGAGCAGAAGAAGAAGTTGTGGCCTTTGTGTGGCTCTCCCGCCACTTCGCGGGACCGGACTCTGTTCCAATCACAGGGCTGTTTCCATGACAAATTCCAAGTCCAGACACAAGCATAAAAAAGTGAATTGGGCCTCAACCCCGTCCCACCACTATGATTGCAATCAGAAGGTGAGAGGGTGTCAAGGTGCAAGTCGAATCCATTGAGGTTGCCAGTCACTGAGCCCAGTACGTCCCAATTTTCCTGGGCTTTGTCGACTCCGCAGTAGATCGAGGCCTTCAAAGAGGTCATGCTGAAGATATTCAGTGCACTTCTGGCTCCCTATGGTGCACCTTCACACCCCAAGAAACCACAGGAGGCTCCTCCAATCAGGGCCTTTACTACCAGCAGTACCTTCCCCAGTTCCATTTGTCCCCTTGTGACCCACGAGCAGGTCCATACTAACTGAGGGACAGACTTCCACAATGGTTCCATGATCCATGCCTGTTACAGCCGCCCAATGCTAGTGCCAACTCCACCTAAGGTTGACCTGGTGATGACACCCATATCGGATCCCGAACCCGACGTTGGCCCGTGACGTCGGATGTCGCTCTACGAAATTACAAACTCGCAACCAGCCGTCACGCAGGATGTCTCTAACCCTGTGCCTCTACCACCTCACAGGTATCAGTAGAGGTTCCATTCTCTTTTTGTTTCTGACTCTGGTCCTGTACCAGAGTAGGGTGCACTCCACGATGTTGATGATGTGATAACGATGGTGAGGGGGATGGCTTATTACCCGCTCCTTATTCTGATGATGCCTTGTACCTTGATTTACAATACGCCAGTGGTCTTGACACCACTTCGAAGGCAGGACTTGGCTCACCAGATGGGCCACCAATGGAGGAGAGCACCTCATTAACAGTGGTGTTACGAAGGGCAGCCAAGGTGCTAGAACTACAGTTGCATTCCAATGAGAATAAATCAAGTGTTTTGACGGAAATCCTACAGGTTGTGCCTGCAACACATGAGCCCTTGCTTCCTTTCAATGATGCTCTTACAGATATTCTGATGGCTATCTGGTTGAAACCATGTTCTTGCTTTCCCATGAACAGGGAAGTGACCATACATCATACATCTGCGCCTATTGACCTGGATTTTCTCGCCAAGCATCCCGCCCGGGAGAGTTGTATTTTACAGTCCAGTGAAGCCGGATCTGCATCGAAAGTGAATCTCATTTCATTCTCCACTACTCCTCCGAATAGGGGGTCTAACTGGATTGATGCTTTTGGCAAATGCTTGGTTTCTTCAGCCATTTTGGCATTGTGGTCTGCCAGCACAATCTGCTTGTTCGGTCATTACACCCATGCCCTTTGGGACATGGCGAGCAAGGGCCTCTTTAGACCACATGATACAAGATGGGGCCAAATATGTTACCCATGCAACATTGGGTATCATAGTTTACTAGGCAGGGTGATTGGTTCCAGTATAGTCCTTTATCGACATGCCTGGATGAGGTCCTGGGTTCTCTGGTGATGTGCAGTCTTTGCTGATAAATATGCCCTTTGGTGGGTCGCACTCTTTGTTGAGAAGGTTGACAGCTAGTACAGCTACAGTGCGTTACTTGGGGCTGTTGGCGCCTGCAAAGCAATTCCCACACCACTTTTGGAAATTTAGCAGCTGCTCCAGAGGGTTCACGAATAGACAAAGACATCTTTTACAGCCAGCGATGCAGCAGGCACTTAGTTCTTTTGGGACTGTGAACATGGATCTGGCAGACAACACTCGGACCTGCAGGGCACCAGCATTTCAGCTCCTCCTTCCCTGCTACACTGGCCCACAAACTGCTTTAGTTTGCCCTCAGCGGCTCCTACCCACCTAGTGGGAGGCATAATCCGACATTCACTCCTGGGTTTGCAATCCATCATGGCAAACAAATTGGTCTTGCAAATTATTCAACGTGGCTATGCCCTACCTTTTCGTTCCTACCCACCCAACATCCCTCCCACATCAGAATGGATTTCAGAGGAGCATTTGTCCATCCTCCTACAGGAAGTGCACTTCTTTCTCACCAAAGGAACAGCAGCGAAGATACCAGATTCAGAAAAATGGGAGCGTTATTACTCATCTTTCCGAAAAAGGATGGGAACCATAGGCCTATCTTCGACCTCTGTCCTCTCAATACATATCTGAGGAAGTAAAGATTCAAAATGCGTATTTTGGCCCAGATCTTATCTGCTTCGGGTATAGGTGAATGGACGCTGTCCTTTGACTTTTAGGATGCGTATTTTCATATACCTGCAGACCCACAGGCATTACCTGTGGTTCTAGGTGGGCAAGGAGCATTTTCAGTTTACCATGCTCCCCTTCAGCCTCACAAGCGCCCCTCAGGTGTTCACGAAAGGGATGGCCGTGATTGCTGCCCATCTTCGGTGATTGAGAATCTCTATATTTCCATACCTCGATGACTGGCTGATGGAGGCGGGATCACTGCAGTCAGTCGTGGACATCCTTCGGACAACGCTGGATCTCCTGACATTATAGAATTCCACCATAAATGATGCCTCCGGACTAGGGCAGACGAGTGTGGTCCCTGGGATTCATGAGCATTAGTATCTGTTTTCTGATAAGGCTGCCACTCTGGGAGGATCTCCCTTCTCAGCAGTAGGGCAGGGTCCTCTAACAAATCTATGCAATCTTCATGTCCTCATCTGAAGATTGAGTGGTGCCAAATGACTGCTTTTGATTTGCCGCCTGAGGTAATAGATGTTACCCTTGTTGTCAAGCGCTCCTCCACAAAATCCATTTATGCCAGCTGCTGGTACAACTTTGTTACCTGGTTCAGTGCCCAAAATACAAACCCCTTATAAGGGAAGCTGGTGGATGTTCTTTTATGTGTGATGTCTTTAGCCCTGCAAGGCCTTGCAGTGGGCACTATAGAAAGTTCACTAAAGAAATTGGGTGGTGACCTCGTAGGGAAATGGCGCCCTAGGGGAAAGTACACAAGATAATATGTCTGAGTAGTTATAAATAGGAGCAGTGCTAGTGAGGTAGAGAGAACCACCCTCCTCCCTAATATGCTGCCAATGACAACAAAACAAAATACATGTAGTCCCCCATTACACTCAGATTAATTTAATATAAAATATAAACAGGAATAAGTAGTAATTTTCTTTGTTTCTCGTTCTTTATTGTTCTTTGTTCGACTGTGTTACTTCTTAGCCTTAGACATAGCCAATACGTGTTTCATCGCACTGTAGGGAGAATTGTCCAGCGACTTCCTTAGGGCTAAAGCTTCTTTAGAGATACATCCCTGTCGGTTGTAATTCTGTCCCGAAGATAACAATATTAATAATGAGGGTAACACATTATTTGCTCCAGATTCCAAATTGTTCTGGGAGTGTCTGATATTTGAATCCAATTTCACTCGGTATGAGGCTCCCCGAATAAGGGGAAACCTCCACACTTGTACCCGTTCCGGTACGTCTGTAGGACCCAATCTGCCCCGCAGCGAGTATGCCGTCTGACGGATTCAAATTTCGGACACTCCCAGAACAATTTGGAGTCTGGAGCAAATAATGTTTTACCCTCATTATTAATATTGTTACCTTCGGGACGGAATTACAACCGAAAGGGAGGTAGCTCTAAAAAAGCTTTAGCCCTGAGGAAGTCACGGGACAATTCTCCCTACAGTGCGACGAAACACGTGTTGGCTATGTCTAAGGCTAAGAAATAACACAGTCGAACAAAAGAACAATAAAGAACGAGAAACAAAGAAAATTACTACTTATTCCTGTTTATATTTTATATTGAATTAATCTGCGTGTGCTGGGGGACTACATGTACACTATAGAAGGCTATTTGTGGGCTCTTTCAACCTTTCTTCAATTGCTAGACCAACTGTCCTCATTCAAATCAGCTGTTGTGATGAAGTTCATTATAGGTTGGACACATATGTAGACTGTCCTGTTTTCATTTTTTTGTGGATTTCAGTGGTGTTTTCTCAGTGTTTGCCATACATTTTGAAATCCGTATATATCAGCGTTTATTCAGCTGGATAAGCCCCAAGATAGATAAAACCTGTGTCTTTCCATTGTTTTTAAAACATGCTGTTTTGCAGTGATAGTTATAAAGTACATATTTAATTTATAGGATGAGTAATGCAGGGTAGGTAATGTCTTCCCCATTGGCAGTGTGTCCAATGGACTTATGCTAGTCTGTTTAGTATAGAACGCCTGTGTTGCCCTACCACTCACACTCGTACTCACATCTCATTACCCTCTCACATCTCATTACCTCTCACACTGACTGTCAGTGCTCTCTCTGGTTTACAGGACTAAATCTGGATTAAAAAGTATGCATTTTAGTTTGTGGTTGTGCAGGTCTATATCAGTGTTTATATGTTTATAATGATGAGGACTGCTTCCCTTTTGGTAGAGTTTTATCTGTTACTATGGAATTAAACCTAAAACAGGAAAGCCTACACATATGTTTCCTCTGACACCGTTTATAATGCAGTGCCACAATGGGACCTTAACTTACTCTTGACCTTTCTCAGGTGTTCACCTTGAAGCTAATGCACAGGTGTTTGCTACATCTCCTGACCTTAAATATGTTCTTTCTAATTGCAATTACATCACCTCGTCATGTCAGTGAACAACAAGCACCTTTAGTGAAACTGCGCTACACCACCTTTTTCCTAGTCAAATTTGTGCTGAGGACTCAGTGACCTTCTTACCTAAAGCCGTGACTCTCTTCCTTGTTTGCCAATCCATTGCTCTATCAGCATTCTTTGCTCCCAGAACTCAGGTTCTGCATGATTTGTTGGTCTGAGATGACTCCACAGACCCTGCATCTTGGGGAGGTACTGCTTTTGTATTTATGCTAAGTTGAGAAATTTGGAGTTAGAAGTAGCCATAAGAACAAGCTACCTTTGGCAAGGCTCTTTCTGGTGGATACTCTATTTAACCGCAGATTACTCACTGCCCTCCTCCCGCTCCATTCAGTGGTGTAGCCTCTTTTTAACATCTAAAATGGTCCCAAGTTGGTATTCAACACACTTTAACCAACAATTGTTCACACTGCATCTGAGGGTGCAGAAAATTAAAAGATAAGAAACTGATGTCGGCACTCATGGTTGGCACTTGAATGTGGATCCACCTAGAGGAGCACAGGAATATTACCATGAGAAATCTCTGGATCCAGTCGGACACCTGGTGGAGTATTCTAAGGTGAGGGTGCTGCGGTAAGATAGAGTATGCTCTCACCCAGTGGTGGCTGGTGATCTTTGAAAGTGGTGGGGCGTAATACCGGCCAGGAGTTAATCCCATCTTAAATTGTTTTTTGCCTCACTCATACTCACTCCCTCTCACATTTAGGCCCAGATTAACAAACGTTTTGTGCTGGGTTTGCTTCACAAAAGTGATATGAACCTGCACAAATCTTTTTTATTTACTTTACATTGCAAACCCTTTTTTGCACTGGAAAGTTGCCTGAAAGTAAAGTAGTGCTGCTTTGCATTACTCTAAGTCACAGGGGCATTTCATGGGTGGTACATGGGCATTCCCATGCAACCACCCATTGTTTTTGACGCAAAACCCTGCCTTCTATCAATAGTAGACAGGGGTTTGCTCAAAAAAGTAATGCCAATTGAAAGGAATAAAATGCTTTTATTTCTCCTAACTTTTCCCACTATGCATGTGTGCAGCACTGTACAGCACACATCTAAAGCAGGAAACGTTTTAAAGTCAGTCAAAGCATAGTATTTTGTACAGGAAGGGTACATTTCCAGTTTAAAACCTATGCTAGACTCAGGCAGACACAATTGCATTATGGCATAAAGGTGTGCGCGTGGCGCTCGGCAGCCTAATTGTGCGCCCGTGCTAGGGAGAGAGCAGCATAGTGTAATATATGGCACTTTCCTGCTCTCTCCCTCTCACACAATGCATCAACTTTGGGTGCTGCGCTGCATTGTCTGAAAGGTTTGATGATCTGGGCCTCTCACTCACTCTAACTCTGATTCTCTCACTTGCTCATTCTCACTCATACCCGCTCCCACGCACTGTTACTCAGACACAAACGTACTCATACTCACTGGTTTCATTTTCACTTTCTTTTTATTTTTTCTCAAATAATTTTTATTGGGTTTTTCAAGAAAAACAAGAACAGAAATGAAAATAAAGAAAATCACAAACTGGCATGAGTTGAAGTGCAATTACAAATGAGATTATAAATGATAATTACAATTATAATAGAAAGAATTACAAAAGATGAAGGAATTACAAAGAAGTTACAAATTAAGTGACAGTTGGAATTGCGGTTAGATTAAAGTCACAGACGGTCCTCGTTGTCGACACTTTTATGTAGACTGGCCATAAGGTCACATGATAGACATACAATTGCAGATATAAATGTTTGTATAAGAAGCAACGTCAAGATTATAATGTAAGAACATCCAGAACAGTATTATAGTATTCATAACCGCATATCCTCTGTACAATCTTAATGTCAGTCTAGAAAGTCAAAACAACAAGTAACCCTCATATTCCCCCACATCGCATCTTTGGTATTATAATAAAGACATAATGAGGATAACGTGAAGTCTGTCCAATGTGTTACGGTCCCTGAGTGGAGGGACAGGTGAGAGGGTGCATGTTCGCGAAAGAGACCTATAGGGAGAATGTCCTATTTCAAGTAGTTATACACTGGTTGTCATCTAAAGGAACAATAAAATTGTGCATGAGTCTCCTGTGGAGTCGTTTGGTTCAAGAAGGCTCATACTTAAAGGAAAAGGCTTCAAGGGATTTCCATAGCTTCCTATGTGAAGGATGCCAGGGTGAAGAGTGTAGAGAGATATTATCCGCCCCTCTGAGAAAGGACAACCCCTCTTGCCATTTCCTAAAAGAAACTTCCTTTGAGTTCTTCCAGTTATTGAGTATTATTTTGCAGGCAAGTGTAAGCATTAGGTCCAACAGGTATCAATCATTCTTATCCGACAGCGTTGGGTCTAGGAATCTCAGGAGAATGTAGGATTCCCTGGGGGAATCGATATTGAATGTTTTATTTATACATTTGTATATTTTATCCCAGTATGTTTGCAAGATAGGGCAATGGAAGACAATGTGGGTTAAATCACCGTCTTGTGTTTTGCAGTTCCAGCATGTTGGACTCTGACTGAAGTTAAGCTTAAAGATCCTTGCAGGGGTCCAATATGTTCTATTTATTAGCATGAGTTTCGTTTGGGATAGTACGTGAGAGATTTTATTTTAGAAGGGAGTTTTATGTATCTTATGCCAGTCAAAGGGAATATTTCTAGTGTTAGGCTCAGATTCTCTTTTTACCTCATTACCGAAGTGGGATTTGCGTGGGTTTGGGAGCAGTAGTTTGTAGATTTTAGACACAGTGTGCCCTGATTTTAGTAGTTGGGATATCATTGGAAGGATCGACGGCTGGTCGGTAGTATTGAGTGTGACGTGAGTTGTGCCTTTAATTTCAGGAATTTATAAAAATCTAAGGGCTCCAGGCTATTACGTGATTGAAGATCGGAGAAGGGAGAGGGGAGTTTCCCTGTATAAAGGTCCTTAACTAAGTTTATGCCATTTTTTGACCATTTTTCCCAGAATAACATTTCCCGGTTTATCTTTAGGTAAGGGTTGTGCCATAGGGAAGCTAAGTTGGATTTTACTGATTTTTACAGCCGACGTTTGGTCCAGACGCAGTAGGGCTCTTCTTGTATTTTGGATGATATATTTAGAATAAGGGATGATAGAGATATTCATGGTTAGGAGAGCAGGCAGAGGGATTTCATTGATGAGTGACCTTTCTATGTCCACCCACACTGGGATATATTCAGGGTCGGTTACCTGCCAGTTGGACCCTTGTTTGCAAAAGTAAGCAGTTTGGTAGTTCCTGAAATTTGGAAGGCCCAAGCTCCCTTTTCCTTTGGATAGTTGGAGTTTTTTCAGGGAGATTCTGGGTCTCTTCCCTTGCCATAGGAAAGAGTTGAAGATGTTGTATATCTTGGTCAAGAACTCATTAGAGAGTGTCATAGGCAGCATACTGGCCATGTAATTGACTAGGGGGGTGATCATCATTTTTAATGTCTCAGCTCTTCCCCACCAGGATAAGAATTTTGGCGACCAACCGTCTAGCTGCATGGAAATTCTTTTGAGAAAGGCATTTTCATTGGTCTGGAGGGTGGTGATTAGGTGTTTGGTGAAGTCCAAGCCTAGGTATTTGATACAATTTGGTTGCCAGGTGAGGCCCGAACTGCCAATTATTTCTTTATCGCAGAGATTGTTGAGCAGCTTTACCTCAATCTTGTCCTTGTTGAGCCTATATCCAGATACTGCGGAGAAGTCTTCTATTGAGGACATTAGGGCAGTTATAGAGGACTTCGCGTTTTCCGAGATGACTAATACGTCATCTGCGTAAGCAGTAATTTTAACTGTGTAGTTGTTGAACTGTATTCCTGAGATCTCTTTGTTGTTCCGTAGTTGATAAACGAACGGTTCTATTGCTAATAGAAACAAGGAAGGTGAAAGTGGGCACCCCTGTCTGGTTTCCTGCTCTAGTTTAAAAGATAAAGAGAGACTACCACCTGCTCTTACTTTGGCGGACGGGTTAATATACAATGCCATTCGAATACAATTGTCACCCACATTTAATTTTTTGAGTGTCGCGCTAAGGTAGGACCAATTTTTTTTGTCAAAAGCCTTTTCGGCATCCAACGTGATTGCTACTGTGGGGGAGTCTGTTAGTTTGGCCTTCTCCAGGGCATGACATAAAATTTGTGTGTTATCACTGGAAAGTCTATTGTTTAGAAATCCCACTTGTGAGGGGTGGATGAGTTTGGATATATATTTTTGGAGACGCTTAGCAAGGATCATTGCATAAATTTTGCAATCTATGTTTATCAGGGATATAGGCCTATAATTTTTAGGCTGTGATGGATCCTTCCCATCTTTGGGTATCACTACTATGATAGCCTCTGCGGGGGTACCACTTATTTGGCCCGATTCACTAAATTGATTCAACATGTTTAGAAGAGGAGGAATCGGAACAGTTGCGAATGTCTTATAGAATTTTGCATTGAACCCGTCAGGGCCAGGGGCTTTCCCTGTTTTGAGGGTCTTGATTGTATCCTCAATTTCGTTTGCGGTTATTGGGCCGTTGATTTCTTTCTTGTCTGGTTCTGAGAGAGCAGGTAAGTCACATTTGCTTAAGTAGTTTTGGGCTTTAGCGGTGCACAGGTCAGTGTTTTTACTATACAGTGTACTGTAAAAATTCTTAAATTTTTCTGCTATTTTGTCAGGGTCAGAGTGAGCGTCGCCCTTCGGGTCTAGTAGAGTCTTAATCGTATTTTTCTGAAGTTTGAATTTCAAGTAGGAAGCTAAACTCTTTCCAGCCTTTTTGGATTCGCAGAGCCTAATACTCTTTTGTTTATTAATCCAAATCCCTGCCCTATTACTTACTAATTTATTGTATTCATATTTCTTTTCCACCAATTCGTTCAAGACTGAGGTGTCTCTAGAGGCAATGTGTTTTCCTTCCAGTGTTGAAATTTCTTTTTCTAGTTTTTGAAGGTTACTGTTGGTTTCTCTAGTCATAGTGGATCTAATTTTGATGATCTCACCCCTTAGAGTGCTTTTTAATGCTTCCCATCTCATGAGGTCAGAGGTGTCTCCAAATTTATTTTCAATGAGATAGTTATGGATCGCGGCTTCAATGCTTTGCCTGTTTGACTCTGTATCTAATACTTCGTTGTTGAATCTCCATAAGGCTTGTTTCTTAAAAGGTGTCGGGTCAGAGATGGATAAACTAATACAAGAGTGGTCTGAGATCACTCTTGGCTCTATGGAGGTTTGATCTATTCTATTTACGGCATTGCCAGAAATAAGTAGATTGTCAATGCGTGAATAAGAGTTATGGGAGATGAGTAAAAGGTGTATTCCCTACCCGTTGGATTCTGTAATCTCCAAGTGTCAATCATATTAAATCGGTTACATAAATTGTTAAGAGCTTTGTGTGATTTATTGGCACGAAAGGGACAGCGTGAGTTTCTATTTAAGGCTGGGTCTAGGGGTAGATTAAAGTCTCCCGCAAGTATGTGCATGGCATTGTCTGGAATTGTTTTAATTTGTTTAGTAAGTTCTTCCCAGAAGACCGGCTCATCCTTGGTGGGTGCGTATATGTTTGCAATGTAGAATTCCGAGTTGTGTTTCGCCAGTTTTGTTGTGACCCACCTACCCTGTGAGTCTGCGGAGCTTGACACCAGGTCAATGTTGGCTTTTTTAGCTATTAAGGTAAGGACACCGTTTTTTTTACCTACTGCGTCTGAGCCTGCAACGTCGCTGTATGACTTATTTCTAAGTGAGTTAAATTGTTTGGAGTCGATTTTGGTTTCTTGTAACAAGATGATGTCACCTTTCTGCTTGTAAAGATAGTCAAGAATTTTCCTTCTTTTGATTGGGTGGCTTATGCCTTTGACATTCAGCGAGAGTATCTTAATGTATTTTTGGGCCATAGCTATCGGTAGGGACTGAGACATGAGAGCTTTGAAATGATCATAGTGTGCGATTTCCTACGTAAGGGTGTCTTGTTGGGCCGGTTAGGCAAAATGTGGGTAAGAAGTAATCCTCCTTTGTCTATGATCACTAGGACCAATAGGATCATTGGGAGTACCTTGAGTATAGTCGTGAACATATAGGGCACTCTTCCTATTGTAGGGCCATCTACAGCAATTCCTGGCGTCGAAATAATAATCATGATAATAATAACAAACAAATAAAAACAAAACAAGTACATAAGAGAATACAAGATCATAAACCCTACCCCCCCCCCCCCTTTCCACATTCCCTCCCTCCCAACCCGCAAAGTAGTGAACTGGCATGGTGACAGGGGAAGAAAGCTCCCCTCCCATGAAAAAACTGATTAGGATAATCTGAACGCTTAAGACCAACTTTGCTCTAAGGCATGTACAACAGTAGTTAGATAAAGATCTCTGATAGAGATAAACTGACTGCTAGGTTAAACGTATGAACAAGTTTGAGCCAACGAGTTGATATTTCAATTTGCATGGTGTTATGAACCTATGTGAGTATTTACTCTGGCATTGTACCGTCTGCATAGTTAAGTAACATTATATGAAATATAAATTAAAGTATGAGGCACGTAGTATGAGGGCCAAACTTGTTTAACTAGACCCCTTACATACGTGCAAGAGCACATTTCCAGATAATGTGTAGCTTTTTTATGCGACTATGTAACCGAAGGCAAAATAAGACTGTGTGTCTATATAGCCAATGAAGGCTCTATCTCTGGTCGTGAGTAGTGTGAAGACAGTATGAAGACCTAAAGCTGACAGGGTTCGAACAACATATCTGTGCATTGTCAGTACATTGTCATAACATTAACAAAGCAATGATGTGACAGAAACAGAACAATTTTCCTACATTTGGCAGAGCAATATTGTATGTCAGTGTGAGCTCCTGAACACTGACCGGTTAAATTAGCAATTGGTTCACTCAACTGGATTTCGTCTGAGGATTTCTTAATTGGATTTCATCGGAGTATTTCGTTTGCTAAACCAACCAACCAACCAACCTAAGATGCACTGTTTACAAAATGGTCAAAAGATTCAAAGATGGCCTTGGGCCAATAAAGTAATTACTCTAAGATCTTGAGACAGAAGAACCAGGTACCGAGGTGTCCATGAGTGCTTCTTCTTTTCCATCGATGAATTTTTTCAATGCTAGATGATTGGTGAAGAAGTGTGGAGTCCTTTGAACTGTGAGGCGATATTTGGCAGGGCCTCCAAATGAGAACTGATAGTTCATGGCTTTTAATCTGGGGCGAACCGCCAGGAAACCTTTTCTTGTGTCAACAGTTTCTTTACTGTAGTCCTGCGATATATAGATTTTGTTGTTTTTCCACAGGATGTGGTTATTTTTCCTCATGAAGGATAGGTTCAGTTCAACATGTTGATAACGGAGAGGTTTGCACACTATTGGTCTTGGTGACTTCTGATTCGGGAGTATTCTTGATGGTACCCTGTGTGCCCTATCAAACTAAAAGGGCTTACTGAAAGTCAGGTTTGTGGCTTGAGTAAACCATTTCTCCAAGAATGAGATGCATGATCCGGACGGGTCTTCCTCACCTTCTGGAATTCTGAAAATTCGAAGATTCCCCCTTCTGTGCCTGCCTTCCAGGCCTGATAACCGTTTAGTGAGCAAGTCTGTGGTGATAGTTAGGCTCTGGAGGGATTTACTCATTTTGTTTTCCGTATCTTCCAGTTGGCTGATTCTGCTTTCTGTTTCTGTGATCCTAACATTGGTATCTCTGATGTCTTGTCGGATCGCTGAAATCTCAGATTGCATCCTATCGGTGTTTTCCTTTGTGGATTTAGCGAGCTCATGAAGATCTGCTAATTTATTCAGGATGGTTTCCATAGTGGCGCTGATGTCCTGCTTATTTTTAGTAGGTGAATCCGGGTTAGGCGGATCAGCCTTGACTCTTTTGAGGCCTGTCTTGTTCTCTTTGTCTGTCATTTATGAGCGAGAGCCGTTCTTCTTCAGGGTACCGGTGAAACTGCTGACACTGAGGGCGTCTGGTTACCCCTTTAGTGCCCCTGCAATGCCTTTAATGCCTTCGCAACGAAAGGATCTGATAGGGTCTGACTGCCCCTTCTATGCCTTTAATGCCTTTGCACTGATAAATTGTCTTTGCAATGCCTTCGCAATGGTAGATTGGTACAATGGTACTGTGATAAAAGTGTACCAGTGTTACCAATGTTAACGCCTGTGGTACTGTTGAAATTGACGGTGCAGCAATATGATGCAATATGATGAGCAGGATAGTGGCTGATAATGAAACGTGTTGTGTTGAGCTGTGTTGGTATAGGATGCCAGAAGTACGTTTGCGATGGAAACGGCTGTCCACTTAACAGTTCATACAGATCCTACGAAGAGCCCTACTCCATCTCACATTTCAGATTGCTCTTCAGTCTCCTGTAGTTCTTCTTGGCACCATGTTGTTGCTTTGTTTTATATTCTTTTAGTTTATACTCTCATAGTTTCTCACAGCATTCATTAAAGAGACCTGTTATTCTTTATTCTTCCTTCTCCATGCTCGCTAATTTCACATCAAATTCGTAACAGTCTTATTGCTAGATAGGCAATTGCAAACCTTTTTCAGTTAGATAGCCTGAGTTAAGGAGGCACAACACACCTGTGGGCTATCATGCCACTTGAGGGGATCTTTCTGGAATGTTCTTAGTGTATTCTCAATTTTGCCATGTTAAAGCCAGGCATGGAGGTCGGGCATTCGCAGGGAGACCGTGTTAGGTTACATGTGGTCATGATCCCCATACACCTTGCAGTTAGTTGTAATTCATAGATAAAGTAATTCAGGCAGAGAACAGGTGTCACAATTGCTAGAGTGATACGATTGTTGACTAGCAGACTGGCCATAGCACAATATGAGAGGTTATCATGGCAGGGGCCATTGTAGGGCCAGGCACTGCGGTCTTCGATAGGAGCTGGTAGGCACTACATTTGCTGTGGTGCTGTGGAAGAGTAGCCTGATCTCATTAAGAATACTGGGCTACATATGAGGGTAGACAGCAGGTCGCAGAGATAGCAGGGTTAGCAGGGAAACTTGTACGAGACCCTCATAACAGCCGCCATTTTAGAGACAGGCAGACCGAGCGCGAGGGACCGAGCGCACTTGTTCTCACTTCTATGTGGCTGAAAAGCTCACATCACCGGCATTCACCGTTCTCCTTGTCCCGCCTGTGCCGCTTGGTTGCCGTTTGGTCTCAGTAGGGCCGCAATGAAGAGCGTCGTGAGAGGCCTGATCGGGACTCGTACCGCTGCCTTGGAGGCACGATGTGTGGCGGTAAGGTTGGTAGAGACCGGGCTGCTGCGTAACCAGTGTCTGGCCCCCCGTTATTGCGATGCCGTTCGATTCCTCACGTCCTCAGCAGAGTTTCGGTGAGTGGATTGCCCTTGATATCAGCAATAAGCGTACTCAGAGGCTTAAAAAGACTCTTCCATGGGAAGAGGCGCAGGCTTAAGCCGCCATCTTCTCCGCGTTCCAAACCAAGCCCCTTCATTTTCACTTTCTAACGCACTTACACAAATTACTGACTCTGTGCCCCGGTGCTACTGCATCTGCTGCACGATTGATAGCTATTTCCCTACTCACTTTCTCTCCCTCTCACAACCTCCAATGAATCAATCATTCTAATACACGCCTACTTCTTCACTCACTTTCACGTATTCATAAACACACTCAAACTCATATTCTCCCTTTCACTCTCATTGACACTCTCAAACACACACTTCCACTCAATCCCATTCACTCATAATCACTCACAAACACACTCACAAACACATACACACATGCATAGAGAAATACATTTTTTTGCGCTCAGGAGATACTGATAAGAAGCCGCTTCTGCCCTCACCCACTCGGAGGTGGCTTACTTCATCATAGGGTCCCTGTTTACATTGATAAAAAACTCTATTAATGTGGCTACGGCCCTGAATGGACAGGGGAGCTCTTGAGGTAGAAATGACAACCACTGTGTGTTTAAGGGGGACTAGATATACTGGTGTAGGGATAGTCTATGGATAATATGCAGAGGGGAACTGTTAAACCTACCCCGCTAGACAAAACCATTTTATTAGCATCCCAAGTAGGTTCAAGTAAAAATAAATGGGAATAATTCTACCCTTATCTTGTGGTCTACATTGTTCAGCCCTTATATGGCTCTAAACAGGCGCAAGAGGCTTTCTTCAGCACAGACCCCCTATAGATCTTGTACTTAATTGAGTTAAAGTTGAAGGAATTGCATAACGCTTAAATACAAAGAATAAGACCCTGATTACAAGTGGGCAATTTTCCGATCCCTGCATAAACCCTGGTATGGACAGGGGTTGAAATTACGAGTTTGGTAATATTGGTGAATATTGATTGCGTTAAATACCACAACCTTCATTAAATTTAAGCAGACCCAACCTGCCAAAATTTAACAGGGGAAAAGAGTATACAGTATTTTCTGTACCATGCAGATTTTGGTGCGTCAAACACCAACATCTGAACGTTATTTCCTAATGATCCAGCGCAACCCCTAATTGATGAACCAGGGACCAGGGAAATCTCTTCACACATAAATTGCTTACCAAACAACGGGGCCCATCACACATTACCCATAAATGATCCCTGAAGACGGGCGCTGGATTTGGGGGGTTTAATTTGTCAGTTTTATTATATACAATACTACACTTCACATTAAGAACATTTATATATATTCCTGACTATTCGTAATCTCAGCTGTCTTCTTCCTTTGGTCGATGGACCATTAGTTGAAGAGTTGATGGTGACTATGATTAACTAAACAGTTTAATACTTTAGCTAAATAACCACAGAGTAATTTATTCGGTTAATAATTTTATCTTATTTAAAATTAAATGCTCATAATTCAGATTGTCAGTGCACACACAAGATCACATATAAGAGAACAAATTATCCTTCAATGTAATCAAAATGAATCATTTGTATCGACATTAAAGCGTGCATAGGAATGGGGAAGAGAAGGTACAGCATAAACACTTGCAGACATATGTTGCAAAATTAAAGCACTTAAGGAGGGTGATACCCACCAAAGAATAAGGAAAACCACTTCCTTGGCCGAGGTTGTGGCAAGGGGTCCCCAGAGATAGGCTCAGAGGACAAAGTTAACAGGACAGATGCAGCTAAGTTTAAAAAAGAAATATAATCTCCCAATCCTATCTACCTTGATCTAATTCTCCTCGGACGCCGTCTCCTCCCAAGCACTCCCTGAATGTTCTCGTACCTAAGGTGCTCTCAGGCTCAATGCTGGTCTGCTCTCTCTGTCTTGGTGCGCTGCCCTCTCGACATCTAGATGTTCTCTACGTTCTCTCTCTGTTCTTCTGATCCGATCTGCTCTCTCATGTTCTTCTGATCTGAACTTCGATGCTCTGCCACACCCCCAATTGGGATATCAATTATACCCTAATGCCTAACTCACTATCTTACAATGTTGAGGTATCAGTCGAAACTCGGCCTGTGATTGGTTGTCATAAATAATGCTAGGGTTGCCTCATCCAATTCTCCTCGCAAATCCATCCCATACCGGTTTTAACAAAGGAAGTATTAAGGATAAATACATTCGTATACTACTAATATCAATAGTTATACATTTGTAACATTCTCATATTATGACATCCGCTTCACATTCAAATTGCACGTAGCGATGGTAGTTCCCACAGTCGCTGCCGCGTCTTGGCACATAAACAATAAGACACAGGTCAACAATGACCTTCACACGGATTACATCAGCTGGTACACTCTGCAGCTCGTAGGCAGGCAAAGCATTTCGGCGCATGGGTCCTCCGTTCAGACCAAGACAACCATATTCTGGTTCAGACAAGAGGCCATTTTCATGCAGGCCCAATCTCGTACTAAAGTAAATAAACACAAAAGAATATTAATTCATGAAATAAAACCCATTATGGTTACCTCCCATCATACTAATACCCTGTATTAATTAATTCCTAGCGAAAGCTATTAATTTAAAGCAACCTTTTCGTTATTTGTGCACAACATGCAAAATGAACAATGTACAACATAGCATAAACATGCATTAGTACGATTTTTCAAAGCGCAAACAGTTAATACGTGCTCATGCCATCATGGTTTAGTATATTATGTAAAATGCGTTTGCCCCATGTGTGAATGTGTGCATTCAGGGTTGATTAGTCCATGCAGTCAATACATTATTATGGGGTTACTTAATTTCATGAGGATGTATTTTTACAAATCCTCACTCCATCAATCCCCCCTTTGATGGTTTACCATCATAAAATCCCTAAACATACGGTTTACCAAGTTATATAGCTGTTATTTTGTCTTCTGGCCCTTGCTCCTTACATTTTACGTACAATTTTTCTTTAAAATCCTCCAATTCTATCTCATCTATCTCTCTTTTCCTTTCTTTACGTTCCTTACTTAATTTCCTTTTTTTCTTTTCTTTGCGTCTTTTCTTCACACAAATATAAGTCATTCGTATTATGAATATCATAACAGCTACAGAAACTATTGGTATTATTATTTTTCCTTCTAAGGAACTACCTATAGAAGAAAACCAATTGCTTATAGTAGAGAAACTCTTACTTAGTCTCTCCCAAACACCGTCAACCTCTAGTTGTGTTACTTTCTTATGCAAATCTGTGATATTCTGAATGTATCCTACCAGATTCTTACTTTTATCTGAAATGTAAGTGCAACAATGTTGAACTTTCAGCATTTCACAGACTCCACCCTCTTTTGCCAATAATATATCAAGGGCAAGTCGATTTTGCATAACCATAGATCTCATGGCAATCATTTCAGTGTTAATCATCAGGAATCCTCCAGCAGTATCCGTTGATAAACGATCAACCCTTGCGGACAATTGTCGAATTTTATATGCATTCAGTGTAACCCCAACTCCAGGTATCAATGCTCCAAATATATCACCTACAATTTCTGAAAAACTTTCTCTTTTTACACGTTTTAGTCCTTGGTTTACATCATGGATTCCATTTGTGCTTTTGTCTATATGGTAGACTTTTGGAAAGACAATTCCAAGATAACAGGTTCCATACCAGTGATCTGGTAGCCGATAATAGGCTTTCCTCCCACAGACATAATATATGCCTGGCAAGACAGGGTCAGTTCCTCCCTTTAATCCCCAACCCCCAATAATTTTATAGGTATCTTCACATTCACTGGAACCAATGAAGTAATTGTTGTAATTAGTCTTTTCCCTACGTAGGCATAATTTTCCCTTCTGTGACCAATCCAGGGCCATTGCAGCATAAGTCTCGCCTTTGTCATAGTTGTCTTCTCTGGAAACCCAAGGTGGTGTCTGTAATTTCACTTCAACAGCTTTTCTCTGAAACTTAGCCCTTCTCTCTTCCACCATCTCCAAAACGATCTTTTCTTCCTTTTTCAATTTACATGTTAGATTATTTTTATTAGCGTATTCTATATCTAAAGGCTTACTTGTCAGGAAAAATTCTCCCATGACATGTGCGGGTGCTATCTTATTCAGCTCAGGTATTACAGGGACTTTAGAAAAGATTGTATCTACATTTGAATAATAATAATCTAGTTTACAGGTCACACCATGAGTCAAAGGAAGGTGATGGTAGGTTACACCTTCTGAAACAGACAATGGTAACTGTATACACACATAACAGTCACTCACATCCATTGTTTCCACATACTCGTAGAGTAATTTAGTGAAAACATTCAGGGAAAAATTAGTAACTAATCTATCATGATGCAAACTACTAGCATCTATTTGATTCAAGTGAGTAATAGGAGTTTGCTTAATGTCAGTGTCTACTCTTGGACTTGTCAAATTGTTAGGTGGAGGTGTATCTTCTTTTATCAGATGTAAAGGTATTACAATCGTTAATATTACCCAGAATACTATTAGTATACAAAATAAACATAAGCAAGCTTTATAACACCTACATATAAGACTACATCTAGGTCTTGTTACTTGTGTATCTGCCATAGTAATATTAATCTTTATAAAGTTCTAATGGATTTTCTAAACCTATTTCAAATATTTTCTACAAAAATTAAAAATGTAGTGTTATCCCACACTTCAAAAGCTTTCTTCTTTACCCCTTCTTTTATTTTAACTTAATCCAATTTTCCAGGACGTCTTCTGGATCTTCAGAAAATTTCTTCAGTTGATAACGTGACACCTTAGTTTGTTTACAGTCTTGTAAGGTGGATTTAGGTCACTCTTTTCTTCTTGTTCGTTGTCAGTGCTGTTTCCCTCTTTGTTTAAATCTTCTTCTTCAATCTCCTCCAACACTATGTAAATCCAGTCAGGTGACTTGAACTTTTTGTTTGGTTTTCTCACCCTCTTTGGTCGCAGCACTGATTCGTCATCCGACTCTCCCTGTTCTATCTGACCTGAAACTTGATTTATCTGTTCTGGCCTATTCTCGGGTCTTCCTTTCACCACCCTATATTTCAGTCTTTTAACTCCGCTTGGCCAATGGTCGTCTTTATTTGCCCTCTTTGGTTGAACTTCTTCTTCTTCTTTGTTGAATTCGTACCTTCGTTTCTTTGCACCTACTTTGAGTTTGTTTTCTTCTTCTTTTTCTTTTTCTGTATTTCTTTCACCTATCTCCTTTCTATTCTTTCCCTCTCCATCTAAGATTTGTCTTTCTTCTTGTTCAACAGCAGTTTCTTCAGTCCCAGTAGCTGGTGCCCACCTTACTTGACTTGTGCTAAGCAATTCATCATCAAACTGCTCTTCAGAGTCCTTTTGTTTATGTTCACCAGTTTCAGAGTCTATTGCTCTAACTTCACCAATTTCTTGTACTTCAGCTTCTGATTCAGAGCTCGGACTTGAGATCTCCAGATGCCTCTCTACTCGTGTCTCAAGTGGATTTGGGACTCGCTGAGTGTGACTGGCATGGATCCAATTTGGTAAGCCAGCACACTTTACCGCTGTAGTCGTCACCAATATGACCTGATATGGTCCTTCCCAGCGGGGGTCTAGGCAAGTTTTTCTTCTATGCCTTTTCACGTGAACCCACTCACCAGGGCTCAGGTCATGGGCTTGAGTCTGTTGTGTTGTGGTCGCGTCTGCTCCAACCTGATGAAACACAGAACGTACCACATCAGCCAATCCTTTGCAATAGTCAAGGATGAGATCATCAGATATATTTATCAATTTGTTGGCCGGTATAAATGCTTGTCTCATTGCTCTTCCCATCAAGATCTCATGTGGACTCAATCCTGTCTTTTTGTTAGGAATGCTTCTGAGACTCATCAAAACTAGGGGTAAAGCGTCAGGCCAATTCAGTGCTGTGGATTTACACACTTTGCCTAACCTGTTCTTTATTGTACCATTTATCTGCTCAACTATTCCAGAAGCCTCTGGACGATAGGCACAATGAAGTTTTGGTTGAATGCTCAGTGCCTCACAAATCAGTTTGATTGTTTCACCAGTAAAGTGTGTTCCTCTATCTGTTGCCATAGTGACTGGAAAACCATATCTAGGAATGTATTTCCTCAACAGAAGTTTTGCCACTGTCAGACTGTCATTCCTCCTTGTGGGATAGGCTTCCACCCAACGGGAAAACAAACACACAATTACTAACACATACTTGAGCTTATTACATGGGGCAACTCAATAAAATCGAGTTGTAGTCTGGTAAAAGGACCTCCTGCCCTCCCTATTGTTCCCAGACTAACTATTGTTTTTCGTCCTGGGTTTTGCTGTTGGCACATCAGGCATCTTTGACAGAGACTCTCTGCAATAGTTCTGAACTTGGTATTAAACCATGTTTGTTTGAATGATCTGACCATGGCATCTCGGCCAATATGTGTCATCCCGTGGTACATCCTTGCCATATGAGAAAGTAAACTATCTGGCATGACTGGTCTCCCATCAATGTATACCCATACATCATCATCTGCTCGTCTCCTACATCCTGCCTTTTCCCATTCCGGTTTCTCTTCTTCACCTGCCTCTTCTTGCAATTGTCTCACTTCATCCCATGTTTCAATGGTGTTAGTAAACATAAGTTGACAAACCGTATTTTCTTTTGTTTTTCCCCGATTTATGGAAGTCTGATTCTTTGCACAATATTGTGCTACTTGGTCAGCAAATCTGTTGCCTTGAGTCACATAATCATCTCCTGATTTATGTGCGGCACATTTGACCACTGCAATTCGTTTTGGCAATTGTAATGCTTCAAGCAATTCCTTTACAAATTGACTATTCCTGATTGGGGATCCCGAAGAGGTCAGGAATCCCCTCTGCATCCATAATTCTCCAAAGTCATGCACAATGCCAAAGCTATATTGGCTATCAGTAATTATAGTCACCTTCTGACTTTTTCCCAATTTACAGGCTCGAATTAGAGCTATCAATTCGGCGACTTGTGCAGATTTTACCCCTTTTAGACAGGATGCTTCCAGGATTGCCGCTACAGTACAGACGGCATAGGCAGAACTCAACGCACCTGTTCCAGTTCGTAAACAGGAACCATCAACAAACATCACACAATCAGATTCTTCAAGAGGAACATCCTTAATATCAGGACGGGGCTTGGTGCAAAATTCAGTCACATCCAAACAATCATGTTCGGCTTCATCCCTCACTTCTTCATCCCAAACATCTGGCAATAAAGTGGAAGGATTCACATTTGTACATCTCACTATTGTCACATTCTCTGCACCCAGAAGCACTCTCTCATACCTAGTCAGCCGACTATAGGTGAGGTGCTGAGTCCGTGTTCTTGTTAAGAGGATTTCAACTGAATGTAGCACATACACTCTCACAGGATGACCCATTATGATTCCTTCACTCTGTTCCAGACTCACACAAGTAGCAGCTACTGCTTTCAAACATCCAGGTAATGCGGCAGCTACTGAATCTAAAGTAGCAGAAAAATATGCCACAGGTCGTCTTGCCATTCCATGTCTCTGAGTTAAAACTGCAAGTGCACACCCATCTCTTTCACTGCAATATAGTGCAAAATCTTTTGAATAATCAGGCATCCCCAATGCTGGCGCCTGACACAGACTGTCTTTCAATTTAACAAAAGCTTCCATGCTCTCTTCATCCAATTTAATTGGGTCTTTCACATCATTCCTTGTCACCCTCTGTAGAGGTTTTGCCATCAGTGAAAACCCACTGATCCACTGTCTACAATATCCAACCACTCCCAAGAACATTCGCACTTCTCTTTGAGTTGTTGGTGGTTTCATGTCTTTGATCACTCGAATACACTCTGATTTTACCTTTCTGACTCCCTTCTCAATCTTGTGACCTAAGTATTGGACTTCTCGCTGACAGAATTGTAATTTTGCAGGGGACACTTTATGTCCACCTTCTGCCAAATGGTTCAGTAAAGCAATAGTGTCTGCAATACAGGCTTCTCGAGTCTTTGATGCCACCAGTAGGTCATCAATGTACTGAACCAAAACAGACCCTTCAGACATTCTCAAATCTTCCAGACACTTTTTCAAGATCTGGTTAAAAATTGAAGGACTCTCAGTATACCCTTGAGGAACTCGGCACCATGCCAAAACACGGTCTCCAAACCGGAAAGCAAATAAATACTGGCTATCCGGATGCAAGGGAATCGAAACGAATGCATGACACAAATCAATCACGGTATACCATTCCGCATCATGTGGGATTTGATAGAGAATCACTGCTGGGTTTGGCACGACTGGGCAACAAGGCACAACAATTTTGTTCACCTTTCTCAAATCTTGCACTATTCTATAGGCTCCGTTTGGCTTTTTCAATCCCATAATAGGTGAATTACAAGGACTGCTTATTATTTCTTTTAAAATTCCTTGTTCAATCATTTGATCAATTACAGGAGTTATTCCTGCTATTACTTCTGGCTTCATTTTATACTGTGGTGTATTTGGATAGTCAACACCATATTTCACTGTAATTCTAATAGGGTCTACTTTTTTCATTAACCCAATCTCTTGTCCTGTGAAATCCCACACATCTGAATTCACTACCTTCATCAATTCTTCAGGCACACTTTTATCTGTATGAAGCGAAAATAACTCATTCACTTCTGTTCCTTGCTTTGATAGCACCATTTTAAAAGCAACATCCTCATCAGGTGTCTGGAATGCAATACCATCCGGTGTGCAGTAAATTGTGCAATTCATTTTGCACAACAAATCTCTCCCTAACAAATTCACTGGAGTCGAGTCACATACTACAAACCGATGCATGTCTTTGAAGGGACCAATATGCACTTCAATTGGTTTAGTAACTGGAGTATTAATCTGTTTATTTGAGACTCCTACTACTTGGATAGTTTCTCCAGAGAGGGGTAGGTTTGGAATTTCTGCTGCTCTCACAGTAGAACGGGTAGCACCAGTGTCCACAAGAAAGGTGATATCATTACCTTCCACTTTTCCATCAACAAATGGACCTGACTGATCTACCTCTAGAGTAGCGCCAAGCACGCACTCTTCCTCCCCCCCCTCAGGCAGCGTCATTGATTCGACTCAACTTCACTTCCATCACATTGCATCCAAAATTGGGGAATCACATTCGTGTTAGTATTTTTATCAACCTGGTCTCCTCCGTGGAACCCTGTATCCGCACTGTATCTTTGAGCATTTACATTGTGTGGCAAAGGTGGTTGCAGGACCTGATTCTGGGTAGTAACTACCTGCTGCTGCGGTGGCTGTTGCACACCTACCTCACTCTGCACCTGTGGGGTTAAAATTTGATTTCCTCCATTAGTCTTCTGCACTGATCTACACTCATTCTTCCAGTGTCCATACTTTCCGCACCCATGACAAGGAAATTTCTTTTTCGCCTCTTCCCTGCTCATTTGTCCCCTACCTCTAACTCCATTGGGTCTTTGAGCATTCTGACTAACTCCTCCCATTTGGTTTATAGGCTGAGAATTCAACTGGGCTTCCTGCTGCTCTGCTACCTTTACTTGCGCCCACATCATCTTTTCTTTCAATTTGCGATGGCGAGAATCAATGTCATCTCTGCAATACTTTGCATACCTCAAAATCTCTTCAATCATTTTAGCCTGCCAACACAACATGTGTTGCTGTATCATCTGACTAATCTCAGGTCTCAATCCATACACAAATCTATACACAAAATGACCCATATCCTTGTCTCCAATATTCTCAAAACCACTATACTGCTTAAAAACTTGTAACAATCTCTCATAATATGCATGCATAGACTCTTTCGGCTCTTGGGTGGTTCTATCTATTTTTACCCAATCAGTTTCCTTAGGGGAAATTTTACTTTTCAAAAAAGTAATCACCTGATTGTACTTTTTCATCACCTCGTCAGAAGGGGATCCTGTTTTAGGATCCCTAGGATACTCGTCTTTTGGCCAATCAACTGTAATCTTACATTCTGTCCATAAATCTGCAGGGACTACAATTTCAAATAATCCATCTAAATCTTTTAGCAACACTTTCGACACTTTCACAAACTTCTCAACTTGTTTGTACCATTCCACTGGTTTTTCTCTCAACCTGGGAAACTCATTTGTAAAAGACAATATATCCAGTCTAGACCACGGAACATGCACATAACCTCCTCCTGGAACTTCTCTCTTGGGACATTCAAGAGCTGCATTTTATACTTCTCTTACTGGATGTAATTGTATTTCTTTAGCAGCTATTTCTTCTTTCTTCCTCATCCATCTACCCTTCCATCTCTCCACGTCTCCCCATTTTCTCAAAACAACCATTAACTCTTTTATCTGCAATCGTCTACCAGATGTATTCATATTTTCTAAATCCTTTTCAGTAAAATCCACTCTATATGTCTTCTGCAACACTTTTGATCTTCCCATGTCTACTCCTAAGTCATCCGCAGCGTCCACTAACCTTTCATGTAAATTTCTCGCTTTCCAAGTAATAATCTTACACAGATACATCAATTCATCATCCTGATAAGTCTTTAGCCTGTCTGGACTTATGGTCCCAAGGATCATTTCTTCCAGATCTACTTTCAACTTGCATACATCTATAGGTTGTGGCTGTGTTTTTCTCCTTTGTAACCCTTTCACCCAATCATCTAACTCTTCAGTTGTCGGACCTATTGAAACTTCACTTCTGGGGATTTCCTCCAACTCTATTCTTTTTGGCTGTAACTGCATCACTTCCCTAGGTGTTTCATTTACTGTTAAATTAGTCAGAGGTGTCGACCTAGTAGCGGTAGTGGGCTGTTCACTTTGAACACTGGCAGTGTTAATTCTATTGCTAACTGATGTTACTGCAGAATTTAGTGGGACAGTCAAGGAAGGTTCATGGATACGTCTATTTTCAAATACAGGTATTGCTGGACCTATAGTTACTGGTACAGTTATTGCATCTATTTTCATATTCATCTGATTTAATTTTTCAACTAACTCTTTAGTTTTTATTGCCAATTCTGCTTCTTCTTCTTCTTCCTGTACTACATCGCTTACAGTCGTAACTGGTGTCGTTTGAGGTGTCATTGGGGTTTCCATTGACGGTGCATTTGGTGTCACCATCGCCGGATTTTCCTGATGAGGGGGTTGTCGTTTAACTAATATATCATCCAGTAGCTCGTCATCAGATTCATTCGGGTTATATCCATAACCAAATTGCTCTAAATGTCTCCTTTTCTCCTTGCATTTGCTTCCTGCGGTCTCTCCTACCATTAAAACTGGATACAATTCTTCAGTTATCTCTCCATTTCTTCATTCTGTCCTCATGCCTTTCATTATGGAATCTGCCAAACATAAATCTATTAATCCTTCCGCCTCTATGTCTTTCCCTTTCATACATTTCATCTTCCCATTCTACTAATGCCTCAAACTGGGTGGGTCTGGGTCTTGGATCTAATGCCATCATCTTGTCTCTCAAATTGCGCAATACTGCCAAATTAAAAGAACCATGCTCTGGAAAAGCTAGCACACCATCATTCTTCCTATATCCTACCCAATTCTCTAGCCAAATACATGTGTGGTAACCATATTTTATCATCATATAAGACGCTGGTGTCTTTGGTGAAGGGGTAGGAACTCCTTCTCTCGTTATTACAGGTTTGTCCTTTTTAAAGAACCTTTTAATTTTGCCAAACAAAGTAAATTTCTCCTGTCTTGGTTGTTTGAAATACATTTTTGCTAATTGTCAACAGTTTTATTCAATCCAAATCTTTGTCAACACGATCTACTATAATTCACCAATCAACTTCCTTTGCTTCCCTATGCACCTGACCAATGTCAGCGCAACACACTCTAACTCTTCCAATCAGAGCTTTCTACGTCTCTGCTATCCTGTCCAATACCAGCGCGGCTCACACCAACTGGCCAATCTGAGCTTACCTCACTTCCGCAGCCTGACCAATGCCAGCGCGGCTTTTTGTGACGTCAGCCTCTCCTCCTACTGCTGACCCTCCCTTTACAAAAATTATCGGCACTTTTCTAAGTCCTTTTTCTTTACAATAACTTGTTAGTCACAACATAAAACAATACCACATTGTCTGTTTACTAAATAAAGAGATAGTTTTTCACTTTCAAGAATATTCCTTTCAATATAGGCAAGTATAACAATTCCACTATCCTTCCCTTCATCCAAGCTAGGGGAGGACCTGTTACTTCTTTAGGGATAAGGACAAAATTTCACAAGAGGACCTTTTGTTGGAAAGGAGGTCTCGCTACTCTTCTGGGGATAAGGCCAAAGTTTCACAGGTGGACCCTTCGCTATCTCACTCTTTTTCTACATACACGCTAAATAGTCCCTAAAATGACTTAAACAGACAATGCACCTATTCCCGTGTGATTTCACTTCTCACACTTTTCTTCTGCCTTATTTCAGGCTAGCTTTTACTCGCCGGCTTCCCAGATACCCTTCTGTACCTGTGTTCCAAAGACTACATAGAAACGCGACACTAACTCACTTTACATAGAATGTTAAACATATAATCAATAAGCAATAAATCACCAAACTAATGAATAATAACCATCCTCTGCTACCAGAAAAACTGATCCAGCGCAACCCCTAATTGATGAACCAGGGACCAGGGAAATCTCTTCACACATAAATTGCTTACCAAACAACGGGGCCCATCACACATTACCCATAAATGATCCCTGAAGACGGGCGCTGGATTTGGGGGGTTTAATTTGTCAGTTTTATTATATACAATACTACACGTCACATTAATAACATTTATATATATTCCTGACTATTCGTAATCTCAACTGTCTTCTTCCTTTGGTCGATGGACCATTAGTTGAAGAGTTGATGGTGACTATGATTAACTAAACAGTTTAATACTTTAGCTAAATAACCACAGAGTCATTTATTCGGTTAATAATTTTATCTTATTTAAAATTAAATGCTCATAATTCAGATTGTCAGTGGACACACAAGATCACATATAAGAGAACAAATTATCAAGCAATGTAATCAAAATGAATCATTTGTATCGACATGAAAGCGTGCATAGGAATGGCGAAGAGAAGGTACAGCATAAACACTTGCAGAAATATCTTGCAAAATTAAAGCACTTAAGGAGGGTGATACCCACCAAAGAATAAGGAAAACCACTTCCTTGGCCGAGGTTGTGGCAAGGGGTCCCCAGAGATAGGCTCAGAGGACAAAGTTAACAGGACAGATGCAGCTAAATTTAAAAAAGAAATATAATCTCCCAATCCTATCTACCTTGATCTAATTCTCCTCGGACGCCGTCTCCTCCCAAGCACTCCCGCAACTTTCTCGTACCTAAGGTGCTCTCAGGCTCACTGCTGGTCTGCTCTCTCTGTCTTGGTGCGCTGCCCTCTCGACATCTAGATGTTCTCTGCGTTCTCTCTCTGTTCTTCTGATCCGATCTGCTCTCTCATGTTCTTCTGATCTGAACTTCGATGCTCTGCCACACCCCCAATTGGGATATCAATTATACCCTAATGCCTAACTCACTATCTTACAATGTTGCAGTATCAGTAGAAACTCGGCCTGTGATTGGTTGTCATAAATCATGCTAGGGTCGTCTCATCCAATTCTCCTCGCAAATCCATCCCATACCGGTTTTAACAAAGGAAGTATTAAGGATAAATACATTCGTATACTACTAATATCAATAGTTATACATTTGTAACATTCTCATATTATGACATCCGCTTCACATTCAAATTGCACGTAGCGATGGCAGTTCCCACAGTCGCTGTCGCGTCTTGGCACATAAACAATAGGACACAGGTCAACATGGCCTTCACACGGATTACATCAGCTGGTACACTCTGCAGCTCGTAGGCAGGCAAAGCATTTCGGCGCATGCGTCCTCCGTACAGACCAAGACAACCACATGCTGGTTCAGACAAGAGGCCATTTTCATGCAGGCCCAATCTCGTACTAAAGTAAATAAACACAAAAGAATATTAATTCATGAAATAAAACCCATTATGGTTACCTCCCACCATACTAATACCCTGTATTAATTAATTTCTAGCGAAAGCTATTAATTTAAAGCAACCTTTTCGTTATTTGTGCACAACATGCAAAATGTGCAATGTACAACATAGCATAAACATGCATTAGTACGATGTTTCAAAGCGCAAACAGTTAATACGTGCTCATGCCATCATGGTTTAGTATATTATGTAAAATGCGTTTGCCCCATGTGTGAATGTGTGCATTGAGGGTTGATTAGTCCATGCAGTCAATACATTATTATGGGGTTACTTAATTTCATGAGGATGTATTTTTACAAACCTCACTCCATCACTAATAACTCGTAATAGGGTTTTGTTTCTGGTCTTGTATGGACTTTGACAAAAAAAGGTGTTTGGTGCTGCTGTCGCCACTCTTACAGTGTGGGGGAAAGCGAGCTAGTGTCTCCCTCGTCCTGCTGCTCGTCTGCCTGAAAACTCAGATGTGATTGGCTGAAACAATGGGGTAGCTTTAGATCACATGAACTCCATAAGCGCACTGGCTTGTGGAACGAGATTGACGTCTTGAGCATGCTGGTTGGCCTCCTTGAATCTGTTCTGGTGGCAGGAAAGCTGAGCTGCCTTCAACTGGCTGGGCCTGGAGAGATGCGGTATGTCGTGTAACCTCCAAAAATGGGGTGGCTTGTGGGATAAAACTGCGGGCTTGTGCATGCTTCGTGGACCTGTTCCCGTTGGTAGGAAACCTGGGCTGGTTGTGATTGGCATGTACCACAGAGCAGCGGTAAGTTATGTGTCCTCTGTGAATGAGCTGGCTTGTGGGGCAAAATTGGAGCCCGGGGCATAGTGGTTTAGCTTCTTGGCTGGGGCTGTGGAGTTGTGGTGGTAGGTCTCATCATTTCCGAGAGTGAAACTTGCTTGTGGGGTGAGATCTGTATGTGGACTCTCAGAACTCAGCTGCCGTAAAGAGGCTCATCAGCAAAGAGACTTAACCAAAGCACTGGGTTTAGTTTTGATTTTATTTCAGCAGATGAAATGCTGAGCTGCTGTTAGGAGTCTTGTAAAGGACACGGCTGACCTGAAGCAGCTCTGTGTACACTTTTTATTTTTTTGTATCAACATGAGCTCTGGCAGACAGAAAATGCTGTAAGCATATGTAACAAGGATGATATTCAAAGAACATTAAGTCCTATGTTTTTTCTCGCTGCAAGACAGATGCAAACAATATGGCTAGGGTGAAAAATCATGCGATAGCTGCTGTTAAACTGTGGTTTATTCTTCAAACATAAGAGCTAAAATGGAGAGCACATTTGGTCACCCTTGGGCAGAAAGAGGAACAATGAAATGCGTTGAGCACATCAAAGGGCAATAGTCTATGAATTATTCTTAAAGTAGTGCATTAGCACTGATGCTGCAGATTTTCTCGTACGAAAATATACATTTATATATTTTCATGTGAAAAAATTGGGTGCTTTTGGAAATCTGCGATTATGGCAAGTTTCCCGGTGTAATCTGGAAAATAGTAATGATTTCCCAAAAGTTTGAAACCTGCACCCATGCAGCGTTGGAGTCCTGTCTTTTTTGTGAATGGTGCCAACAATGTTTTTTTCTTTATGCTACAGTTCAGTAAGAGACGATGTCTTGTTCAATTGATTGGCAAAGTGAATTATTTATATGCGTTTAATACGTTTGCATTCTATACTATAAATATTTCATTTTCATTTTGTACAGCTTGTGGCCACAGGAATTTGTCGGACAGATGATCACGTTTTGAGGGGTGCTCTGGAAGGGATTGACTTCCCAGTAATCTTGGGTCATGAAGGAGCTGGAATTGTTGAAAGTGTTGGAGAAGGAGTGACTGACTTAAAACCAGGTTTGCTGTTAAATTCTCATTATTATTGCCTTGTAACATACTAGAGGTTAATCGACATTGCCAGGGTTCAGAGGGAGGTGCAGGCCGAATGATCATATTGGCAGGAGGACGGGGAAAGGGAAGCAAGAGCTAGGTTATGGGTGGTGCAATTCTTTAACAGAATACGCAAAGTAAAACAGACTGAAAATATTCAGAATTTTACTCATAAAACCTGGGAGCTTTTATAGTCAGGCTTAGGTATCTCTTCTGGTTTGTGTTACAGTCTCTCAAGTCATTCAATGCTCTATGATAGAATGAATGCCTTGAGTTCTCACTAATTAAAGACACTGAGTCTCCTCACTGCTGTTCAGCAATCAGCTGAAATATCTCATTCGCGCTCCTAGGGAGGGAAGCTTGGCCCCGTTTGGCTCAAGCAAATCTTTGCTATAACATTTTCTTTTAAAGCAGGAATCTGCCTAAAAGAAAGTGTTGATCTGAGAAATATAGAGAAAAGAAAATCATTTCACTTGTAAAATGGCGATGGCACACAAAAATAGTGAAACCAATAATATACAGTTCTCTTTCTTACTGTTCATTTAAAGCAAACGTGCTTATAAATTCAAAGAACATTTCTAACAATAAAACTGGACCATAATTTACCAACATAACTGAACCAAGGGTCCCCGGTGTCCCATCTTCGATACCATTCCTTGAGATCAGATCTTTTTCCGCATTAATAGATCTCATTTGAACGAATAGCGTCTGTTACCATGAATGCCAAAACCATGTGAGGCTTAACAACGCTTTCAATACCACAACTGTGTCGTTACCACTAGTTCGATTACAACGCAAGTCATTACAATGACTTGTTTTAGGGAAGCGCTGGACTTTGGAATAGTTTAAATTACTATTCCAACTCCAGTCGGTGTATCAGTAGGGAAGGTGTGGGACTTAAAATCCAACACCAGTCCAACCCCATATTCCCTAAAGCAAGTCGTTGTAATGACTTGCGTTGTAATGGAACTCGTGGTAACGTTGCAGTCGTGGTACTGACTGCTTGTAAAGGCACTACGTTGTAATGCCTGCGTTGTAATAGATGTTTCCCCATTTGAACTAACCAGAAAATAGTCTTTCAGAATCCACTTGAACACACAGAATCTGAAATGCTGCATGGTTATGCAGAAAGGATCTAGATAAAAAAATAATAAACTGAATCACACATTTAATTCAATTACTAGTTCTGAAATGAATAATATTTTTAAAACACATGCCCAAGGCACATTAGAGAATGTCAGATAAATCATTATTGGGTGGCTAAACCCAATTGATATGGATAGTAATGGTAGGATCATAATCAGAAAATTGTAACTTTACTTCACTTTGGCACTTTCAGAAATCTCTATTTTGTGTCATTTACCCAAAGTTGTTTACCAAGTTCAAAATTTAGCTTCGAATTATAGATTTCTGCATGCAGTTATTTGCATTTTTCAGGGTCCCCTATTTAAAATGAAATGAAATAATATTTATAAGGCACTGCTGTGACCTCAAAGCTATCCTGCCCCTAGCCCACCGAATCCCAATATATGGAACTCAAGCAATAATGCACCTAACCTGGAAAGAGACAGGTGTCCAAGACTTTCCTGAAAGTCATTAAGTCATGACTTAGTAATCTTTCTAACTGAAAAGGCACGACCTCCTATTCTGGCTTTCTGAAATTTTGCAGTCCAAAGAAAGTTTACTTTTGAGGATCACAGACCTCTAGGAGGTATATAGAGTTTAAAACGAGGGCTGGCCTTATGAGCTGTCCCAAAAGTGATACTTATAACCTTAAAAAGAATTCTCTCGGGTACAGGAAGCCAGCTTAGCTCAGCAAAGGCCTGTGACATAGATGAAAATCTGGACCAAGCGCAGGCTAATTTATCTGCCACCGTTTGAATTTGTGACTGACGCTTATGTAAGTTGGCAGGAGAGGTCAAGAAAAAGGAAGTGCAATAGCCAAATCGACTTAAAATGGCCTTCTGAACCACCAGCGGCTGAGCTGATCTTGGAAGACAAGGCAAAAGTTTGCGAAGATATACCATCAAAGTAAAGCAAGTGGAGGATATGTTATTAAGATGAACAGCAAGTGGAGAGATCAGTATCTAAGTGAACCCCCCCAATTGCGCGCCGACGAAGAGACCTCTGGCACCTCACTTGACAGGCAAAGGCCAGAAATTGGATGGTAGAGAAGGCATTAGTATTCCTACTGAGCAACAAAATAACTCGGTTTTATCCCCGTTAAATTTCAAGGCATTAATGCTAGGCCAGGCTGAAATGTCTTTCAAGCAATTATGAAAAGAGTCCAGCACCTCCTGCTGGGAGTAATCAAGTCCAGTGTTTCATTTTCATGGACTCTGACTGAGTACCATAAATCTGAGTAATAGGAACATGTTATTTAGAGTGCTTAGAAATGGCAGAGAACCACTATTAAAAATATTTAAACCTTTGTTAACTGACTATTTTAAGAAAAATTTATGAAAAATCAAAGTAGCTCAGTTATTTGTTACATCTTAGCGGTATTAATTTAAGTACAACAAACTACCGAAATATCACATAATATGAAAATTTGGTCCGAAATATCAGGGGAAACAAAAATGCATTGTAGATAAACACAGACGGAATCCTCAAAAATGAATAGTCATGTATGAAGATGGAAATGAGGACGATGAAGTACTTTTCATCTAGATATAGTCAAATATCTTCATGGAGGTTCAATAATAACAATTATTATAGAATAGCTTTGTAATAATGGCCCTTTTTCTGTAGTCCAGTATTTAGTTGTTTTTTTGGATTCTACTGTTACAATCAGTAGCATATCCAATATTTGAGAAAACACACTTCGCCACTATTTCCTTATCATAGGGAGCCTTAAAAAAATGATGAACTCTCTGATGAACTTTTCAAAATAGACCCTCTTAGCAGACTCATCATTTTTAAAGCCCATGTTTTGATCCTAGCCATAGTCAATGAAACACAGCGCCCTAAGCACAATAGTTTTAATATCCTAAGTGCTGGGGTATTTTCAGGTGTCATCTCTAGAACAGTTGATTCAACATGTATGTTGTACCTGAGATAGTGGTTACCTAAAAACACTTGTTAAGTGGAGAAGTATGAGCTTAACTAGATAATTACTTGGTAATTAAGTACATATGCATTCTTGATTGACACAACATGTACAAAAACCTGTTACATCCATTCACGGCACCCCAAATAGGTCAACATTCTTTCTATGGCACCAGTTAACCCACCTGGACAATGCTCAGGAGGTATCTTTCTGATTTCACGGGCTGAGGGTTCCCTAATAATATATGCGGCATCTATTGTAACACCCAGAAAACCTTTAAATTAGGTAGGTCTCCAGATTTAGAGAATTGTCCATTAATAAGCACGAGAAACACAATCCATGCAAAGTAGGAACCTTCAGTCTGTTTCACAAGGACTTATCTGCAGTATTTTGGCCATTGACACTGGAGCCACCAAAATAAGACATTAACTTTCTAGTGGTTTAGATACTAATTCCGAGAAAAATAAGGTGTGGATAATTAAACCTTCTCTGATCATCATCAAGCCAAATCTCTCATCTTTGCAGTGGGATAAAAAAACTACTAAAGGAGGATCTTGATATAATTCATTCTAAAACATTGCAAGCCACAGCAGAGGCAATCTAAATGAGTCCAGGATGTTTTGATGAGACTAGTCATACAGTTAAAGCTGAAGAAATGCCAAGCTGGTACCATAATTGTATGATAAATAGCAGAATTCTCTCAAAATGCCCAGAACAGTGTGAACTTCTCCCTGCCATTCAAAACAGTGTACCAACTATTCAGGATACATATGCATCCTCAGAAGAATTGTAGCAACTCTTGTAATGGCCACACTGTGACAGGAATGCTTTTTCTTATGGAATAGTTAAGAATTGGGTAAAGGTATACAGGAATCTTTGACAGCAGTATTTATTTGAACCCTCTTGTCCAATGTGAGCAATATTATTATTTTTTATATGTAGTGAGGTGTTTTGTCGTCTTTTAATAGGTTATGACCACTCCATTCAATATCAAAATTAGGGGTGGGCGGAACTCGCTGAGTTACATGAAAACTCTGCGAGATTCCACGAAGTTCCGCAAATTGGCGTAATTAGGCATGTCATGCTGATTTTTAGTATCTGGAGCTTGTCCCGCGCTGAAAAATCAACACAAATGGTACCATGCGACATGTTAGAAGATTCTGCTTCGCAAGTTGATTTTGCTGCAGCTCGAGTAGATTTTCTACTTGAGCGGCAACTTTCTGACCGTGAACCGTTTCATCCGCCAGAGACCACCCACGCTGGGGAAAGGTCGCCGGGTGTCTGCCTAGCGACTGAAAATCGTGCTAGGGGATGGCAAATTTTGCTCACCAACTTACCGTTAGCAAGTCGTGCACGAAAAAAATCTCTGCCTCGTGGCGGTTGGTGGACTTTGGCCAAAACTCTGTCAACTGCAGACGGAGCGGAATTTATTGACCCCCCCTTTTCAAAATATCACTGTCTCAAACAGCATTTCCCCGTCCCCTTTTTTTCTTTCTATGTTCTTTCTGGTCCCATTCGCACCCCTTACCCAAACTCGCTCACTCCTCTGGCAGTTGCCATTTCCTCTTCCGTTTTAATGTCTTTCCAGTGTGTTTGCAGCCACATTTACCTAACCATTTCTCCTGTGGCCCTGTTTCGGCTCCCCTCCTTGTCCTCTTTGTGACCCATGGCCGAGTACCATATATTGTTTTTCAGTTTTGTATTTCAGAAAATGTTTTGTTGTTCAAATTTATTTTTAAGTGTTTGCCTTCTTTCTTTCTACTCTTCTATTGACTCGATGAACGAAAACTCTTTAGGTTTGACGCGGTTTGAGCTGAACTCGCTTTTCATTAGATGGTCAGTGCTAGAGGTTGAGGGACATTGTATCCTGAAAATATAATTTTCCATTCCTTTAAAAATGTCAGCACTCTTTGGACTACGTTTTATTTGAATTTTTGTTTCTTGGGCCCAGTGCACCTGGTTAATTTCTTTCTTGGATCCGAATAAAAAATAGGGTGTATTGGGTCCACTCTGTCTTGTACTCTTTACATCCGTTGTCATTTCAACTACCTTTAGAATCTTCAGGAACCACAAGTTACATCTTATACTTCGGCTCCTCAGAGTTGGCAAATATTATTATTATTATTTTTTTTTAACTTTATTTTCATTTTATAAAAGTTGACAATTTGACATCAAGAGAAGCACATTTTCAGCACAGACTAGATGCATCAGATAAACATACTAATATTTCAGGTACATGTCAGGCAAAACAGAAATGCAGAGCGGGTTAACATAGCAGCAGTGTGGATGTAAAAAATTAAAATAGGCAATGTCGTCTCCAGTAGCTCCCGATGAATATGCATTATGCACTGACTCCCGGGAGAGTGCTCTGGCAACAACCATGCACACAGAGGCACTCAATGCAGGAAGATAGGGACTGTCATCCATATCCGCATCACACTGCATATCCCTCAACCCGTGACTCACCCTCCGCTTCATACAGCAGGCTAGTCAAATAATCCTTATATAGGCCCATTATATCTTGCGGGCGTCCATGATGTGGCATAAGGCCATGATAGGCATCGGATTTTGTATTGCAATATGCCATATCAGTATGCTAATCTGTTACTGTTGGGAGAGGCCCCTACATCCATTGCATTGCGATCCTGCGCTGCGCCAACAAAGGGCCCGCACCACCAACCTCCGACCGGTCCGTGGGACATCCCTGTCGTAACCGAGCAGAGCTACCAGCATGTGCAGGCCAATACCTTCCCTGTAATCTCTCCCAAAACCTTGAATATCATGAGCCAAAAGTGCTGCACACCAGGGCAGTGCCATGCCATGTGAGAAAAGCCTGAGTCCTCCATGCCGCAACGTGGGCACCATATCGGAATAATCGGGCCGGTTTATAATATACCCGATTAAGATATTTAAACTGCACAAGTCGATCACAGCCTTTCAGAGGAATATATGACGCTACTTAGCATGCAATTACTACGCATGCTTTTAGTGCGATGTTTTTACATCGCAACTACCATACTCCGCATATTTTTAATGCGCAAACCGTTACTACGCAAATACATTTAGAATATAAGAATCTGCTTTTACTGCGCTGTTAATTACTTCGCATACCACTACTACGCAAAGATGGACCATTTTTAATATTTTTAAATAAAGTAACCTAACCCCTGGGACGGGATTGCAGGGAAATAGGGGTTTTGGGTGGGGGAGTAATTTTAAATATATTTTTTAAATTAATACTCGGATATGAAATTTAATACACCGCATAGTTTAACTTCGCTTTTTTTCTTTAAATAAACACCCAACACTTAGAAACGTAATAAAATATTTTCAAACATTTAATAAATAAATAAATACCCCGACACTACGCAAAATACTAAATGCAAATACACTACCCTACACAACACAAACTTCTCAACACTACTCTAATCCCTTCAACACTACCTTTAGCACAACCCTACCCTGTGCCACAGTCCTGCCCCTACACGCAAACACTTCCCTACACGTCCCCCTGACACTACCCTAAACCCTAAAACACTACCCTACACTACAACACTATCCTAAACCCTAAAACACTACCCCCAGCACTACCCTAAACTAAAAAAACTACTCCTCAAACTCAAACCCTTCAAAAATACACAGTCCCTCTTACCTCTCTCTCCTCGGTGCACGTCCCGTCTCCTCGTAACTCCCACAGCTCGTAGTAAACTAATGCGTACTAAAAGCATTTGCAAAGTAAAAGCATGCTATGTAGCAGCATGCGTAGTAATGGTAAACGCGCACTAAAAAATGCGGAGAAAAAGCACATCGTAGTAATGCCAGCGTAGTAACGGGGCATTACCTTTCAGAGAGATAGTGCGCACTACAGAACAGCAGTAACTCCTCTTTTCATCAGTGATAACTATACCCAGGTCATCCTGCCAGTCTCAGGTGAGCTTTAGGGATTCCAGGCCGCCTGACCACCTGCGAGAAAGCATATAACGTTGCAAGAGCCCGCATGAGCATCTTTGCCTGTAAGAGATAGGTACGGGTGGGCGCCTCTGCTAGCAAATATTGTTTTTAACAGCATAATCATATCTTGGGAGATTTTCTCAGCACTAATTGTACGCTCTTTCACTGCACCTTCATTTTCTTCTAAGTTGAAAACCCGACTAAATTTCCCATGTAATGTCTTAATTTATCTTCTCTAAATCCTTAAATTACTCTTTCACAGACCTGGATTTAGTTTTCATGTCTTTCATTATCATTTGAAGAAAAGACAATGCTCTCTTACTATCCTAAACATAATTTTTCAAAAGCTATGTTCTACCTTTTTCCACTACCTTCCTACCTTCTCATGGAATCTGAAGACACCCTTCCTCCTTTTATTCAGGGTGTTCAGTATCACCTATTCTTGCTTTCTTTTGTGCTATTCTGTCAGCTTCTTTACTGTTTTGCACAGGTCCTTTGTTACACCTTCCATGATAATTTTTGAAAAACACAGGATTAACTATCAGATGTTTGGCTGTGGTTACCTCTTGTTGGTCCTCTTTAGCTAGTCTTTTCTTTATTTAACTCCTCTCTGTAACTACCATCTTTTGTTTTGTTTTTCCACCGCAATACATTCTATCTTCCTCTTCTCTGAGGGCAATTTTATTTTAACGTAGCTTTTTTATAGGAAAGTAGGATCTGCTTTCATGGTCACCCCCACTTTTTGTTGGTGTCATTCTGTTTTCTGACTAGTCTGACTGGGTCCTGCTAATCAGGACCCCAGTCACTGTGCTCTCTCTCTAAATTGGACTATGGTAAGCACTTTGCTACCTTTCTAATTGGCTACTGGTGTACCCTTCTAAGTCTCTAGTATATGGTACTAAGGTACCCAGGGTTTAGGTACACCAGGGGTCTCCCATGGGCTGCAGCATGTATTGTGCCACCCATGAGAGACGACTCCGACTGTGACTACAGGCCTGCCATTGCAGCCTGTGTGAGTTGGTGCTAGCACCCCTCAAAACAGATATACGTTTCCTTATATCTGAGGTCACTACACTTAAAACCTATAAGTCACCCCTAAGGCAGGCCTTTCAATCCTGAAGGCAGGGTGCTTGGTTATAAGTGTTAAGATGCTTTGCATGAGCAAGAAACCCCCTACAAACCCATGAGTTGATTCTCCAGGCTTTGTAAGCTCAGTCAGCCATGTTATACATATAGTGGACATCAAGTCAACTACGAGATGTCTCACTATATATTTGCTGCACCGAAACTGGTCAAGTTTGCTATCAAACATGTTGGAATCCTACCCCAACACCGATTCCAGTGTTGGAAGATCCCATGTACTGGGGGGGGGCTCCCCTAGGGAGCCCCCTTGTATTCCCTGGTGGCAGCCTTTCAGGGTCTAACAGCAAGCTAGTGCTGCTGCAGAGCACAGACATGATTCCGCCCTCCTGCTGCTGAGCCAGGCTCGAGCAGGGGAAGGTAGGACAATAGGTTTCCTGTCACAGGGAGGTGTGACCACCTCTCAGACAGGACTTAGTGTATTGTGCTGGGGTGGGGCCCTTGCCAGCACCCCCAGACTGCTTTGAAGGGCACATTTGGTGCCCTCCTTGCATACTCCAGTTGGAACCAGTTCAGGGAGCCGTTGGCTCCTGCTCTGGTGAGAAACTGGACAAAGGACATGGGAGTATCCTCCCCTCTGTCCAGGCCTTCCTCTGGGAATGACCCCTGAATCGTCCTAACCCTTTCCTTTGGGTACTTAAGGGCTTACCTGTGGCTGGCTCTCCAGATTCACCATGGGACAAGATTCAGATCCGAAACCACTTCATCTTCAACCATCAGGGCAATTCAGACTTCGCTTTGGGAACCGAGACTGCATCTGGAAGACTCCTGCTGCTCCTGGTCTCGTCGTCCTGACAGTCTTCAGCGTCGTCTGTGCCTCTGCTCCATCCAGGTTCTTCTCCAGGCCTGTGGGCATCAAAGCCACCCGATGGAAATTTCCCTTAGAGTGAAGGAGTCACTCCCCTGCATCTGCAGGCACCGCAACAAAGCTGACCTGTCAGCTGCGCCTGAGCTCCCATGGACTCCGAAAGGTTCAGCAACATAGGTGGTGGTTCTGCAACTCACTCGAGGCCTGCACTGTCTTCTCACCGAGTTTGAACCCAGTATCCCTTGTCGGAACCGCTGGAACAGCACCCCTGTGCACCGTGTTGACTTGCCATTGCCAAGGCTTGTTGACTCTTCTCCAGAGATCTTCGGGCTCCAAGAAGCTCCAGCTTCCAGAATCTCCTGCTACCAAGATCTTTGTCCTTACCGCATCCTCTGCACCGTGGGCCTGCATCATTGGTGAGCTGCTCAAGGTCCTCTTGCGACTCTTGTGCCTCCGGCTTGTGGGTCCTCTTGAGGGTCTTCTTTGGCTCCAGTGAGCTCCCCTGCTTGCTTGGGGCCTGCTCTGACTCTCCTGCACTTGGTGAGTCCCTTGGACCTTGCTGGTCCTGACACTGCACCTTCTTGGCTTTCCTCGTCTGTTGCTGCTGCCAAGGCTTGTTGGTGCTCCAGCCGGACACCAACCCCCTGGCTCTCGACTTCCGACGTGGGACAGCTCGTGAATGGCTCCTGGTCTTCCACAGCATCGCCTTGTCCTCACAGCTGCAGCGACAAGGTCACTGTCAACTCTTCTTCATCTTCCGTCATCGGTGGTCATTGGTCTTTCGTGCCTCCTGGTCACTTCTGAGTGGCATAGACTCTGTCCCCGCTGCTTGCAGGTACTCCTCTTCAAGAACCCACCCTTGGATTCCACTGGACTCTTTTACCTTCTTCGCCAGCGGCATCTACACTGAAGTCCTCCATCGTGGTCTACGGCGGTTTCCGACGTCACTCTGCACCTATGCACCCGGCTTCCCTGGTGTAGGTATCCTGGTTCTTGTGGTATCCCTGGGTGGGGTGACTCTCCACCCTTCCATCTTCCACTGGGTTTCTTCAGGGTCCTCTAGAATGGTCCTTCTTCTTGAAAACTGCAACTGCGACATCCCCATTGACTTGAATTGAGTACGCAGCTGTGTTTCCACTCTGCACACGGCCTCTGTGGGGTTCCTGGGTACTTACCTTGGGTGGTTCCTTGGATCCCCAGCTCTTCTAAGTCTTCTGGGTCCAGTCTCGACTTCGGTCGCCATTTACATTCCACTTTATTAGTATAGGCTTTGGTCTCCCCCTGGAGACCACTGTGTATTTGTGCTACTTACCTGTTCAACTATTGAAGTATTCTGTGTACTGTGATTGTATCTTCGGGTAGGAGATATACCAATGTGTTTGCGAGTGTTTATAATAAATAACTATTTTTATAACTACAATGTGTGGTTCTTTTTCGTTTAACCTACACTATATGATTGGTACTGGTAAAACAAGCTGCTTTACACTCCTTCTGGACTAAGCCTGAAGGCTGCTCTCCACAGCAACCACTTAGAGAGCTTTCTAAGGTTTTCTAAGACTATTAAAATCACCATAAGGGTTGTCTGGATTAGTGCAGGGTGCTTCACTTAAATAAGTGTGTACCATCTACTAAGCCAGCCTCCTACATGCCTCTTTAATTAAATTATTTTATTTATTCTTTTTGTTGTCTAAAATATTCCAAACTTTGTCCTCTGATATTTGTCCAAACTTTGTTTAGCAGAGTTATGTCAGCATAGTCCTTTACATTCCATTGACAGTGCACTGAACCAGGGCTATAACTTATAACTGGATTTGATCACTTCTTCCATTTCTGGGCCAGATACTCTTTTTTGACTGTGAATATGTGCATTATCCATTCTAAATTAGCTATAGATTCTTTTTTGGGCATAATTTCTGATTGCTGATAGTCTAGTTGGACCTTGTCACTGTTCCCAACTCATGTATCTTTGCTCCAACTGATGATCCATTTTCTTTCGGTTCTTGCCTGTTCTCTTTGTGTCTAACATGTGCATTACCTCAGTAAACATTGCATCTGATAGAGACATCTAGCCGTAGATTCCTTACGTTAGAATTTCCCAGGAGTCAGACTGGATCCGGAAGACTTTGCTACAGCAAAAACCAGGGCTCGAAAAATCATAATAATGTTACTAGACCTGCATGTCTAGTAACTTGAATAATCTACTCAACCTCGCTGTAATGTACTTGACCCGTGAACTGATCTCAAATTGCATGATTACAGCCTTCCATTTCACATGCTTTGCACAGTTCAGTTGTCACACAGTTCACTTTACAAAATCCTCTAACTTCAGTCACAGAAAGAAAAATAAATGTAGGAGGACTAACTGACTTTTGACCTCTGTCTCTGGAAGTGGAGCAAATGTGACAAGATAAGATTTAGAGGCATCTTTATTGCTCATTCACTTTGAGCAAGCAGAACACCTGTTGTCAGCTTGCCAGAACCGGCGAGTAGTCCTTAAATATAGCTCGTCCTGATTAAATCTTGCTGGACATTGCGAGTGGATTTTTCGAACCCTGAATACCCTTGCATGCCAGTAGGTGGCGTCAGCCAGCTCTGCGTGATGTCGTTGGCGTTGTCCCCACCAGAAGTGACATCTGCATCACCTATATAGGTGCCACTTTGGTGCGCTGACTTCAGTTCTTTTCTTCCTGCGCCAGCTAGTGCAGATCCATGAAGAGAGTTACCCTCTGGCACTTTTTGACAAGCTTTTTCCGACATTTTGTGGCCAATTTTTGGTGTGTAGGTTCTTCCACAATGTCGAAGAAGACTTCTGGATGCAAACTGTGCGGCACCTGCCATTGCGCCATGTCGGTGACGGATCCACACTAAATTTGTCTCTGGTGCCTGGAGCTCGACCTTGACTCGAAGTCATGCTCCCACAGTCGGGCCATGGCTCTGAATGCTTTGGCGGAGTGGTCGCTAAAGCTGCTTGCAGCCCAGCGCTCGGCTCTACGCTGTTTGCCTCAGAGGTCTCATTCTCGGTCCCGGTCGAGAGGGAGGTCCGGGCACCGCTCCGGGACTCCTAAGTACTCATCCCCCCACTCGAAGTTGTTAGGTCGGTCAGGTAAGAGGCTTAAGAAAAACAAGAAGTTGAAGTCGACGTGATGGAGGAGTCTCGACGCTCTAGGCCTCGTTTTGCGGAAAGTGCACCTGGGTCGGCTCCGTGCTTCCCTGCCTTTCCAGGAGCTGGAACGACCCTCGCCCAGCTTAAAGAATTCTATCACGCCACGTGCCTCATATTTGGGCGACCTGACCCTCCCGGCACGCCTTCGGGCCCCAGAGGCTTAGAGGGGGCTCCAACGGGTTCTGTGCTTGCAGCTGTGGTACCAACCCCCCGTGAATCTGGTGGTGGATCTGGACCGGCGTGGGTCGTGCCACTGCGACCTTCCTCGGTGCCGGCCCCCGCGCCAAGACTCCCTATGCCGCCAGCGCCCCGACGGCACCAGCCCCATTCTTATCCCTCGATTGGCGCCTACCAAGACCGATTCTGGCACCAACCACACCCTGAGTCCTAGGTCGATTCCTCAGCCTTAGTTTGACGGGCTAGGAATGGAGGAAGATTGGGAGGGGTCGCTGGACCCTTTACAAGACCAACCTGAGCACAAAATAGGCTGTTATGAGGAATTGAGTGAGGCCAGTGGACTGGATATCTCTCAAGATTCTGGCCTGCTTTCTCCCCTACCATGGTTACAGATGAGGGAGCTTCATATGCTATGGTGGCGAGAAGGGCAGCTGAGATCCTGGGCCTTCAGCCCCCTTCGGCGGAAGTCAAGACGAACATCTTGACAAAAGTCCTGGAGCTGGGTGTTTCCTCTTTGGAGCCCCTTCTGTCTTTCAATGAAGCCTTGACTGATGTCCTTTTGGGAACCATATCCAAGCCCAGCACAGGGAATCCTATAAATAGGACAAATGCCTGCCTCCATTGCCCTGTACTGGACAACCCAAAATTCCACACCAAACACCCTACCCCCGAGAGCTTGGTGGTCCAAACCTCTACCTCACAGGCACGTTCACTGCCACACCCCTGGACAGGGAATCCAAGAGGCTGGATTGTTTCTTCCGCCAGCCTTGCATTGCGATTGGTGAACACTGCATGTGTATTGGGCCTTTAAGCCCACTGTTTGTGGGAAACGGTTGCGCAAGTGCTGCCTCAAGTCCCGGAGGAGGCTGGGCCATTCTCTCCCAAGCAGTATCAGATGGGAGAGATGTGGCAAAGTTCACCATTCTTTTTGGGCTTGATATCGCCGACTCGTTGGGCGGAGCAATGTCATTGACAATGGCTGTTTGACGCCATGCCTGCCTGAGAACTTCTGGCTTTCCTGGGGATGTCCAGGCTTCTCTTATGGACATTGCTTTTGATCGCACCCATCTCTTCAGAGACCAGGCAGACATGGCCCTGGAGTGCTTTAAGGACTCATGGGCTATGGCCAAGTCCTTGGGCCTCTCATTGACCACCCGTCCCTGTCTGCATTTTGCCCCTTCCGTGGCCTTGGAAGGGGCTTTCAGCTGCGCCAGTTATATCCCAGCTACAATACTGTGCAAGTTCAGCAACATCTGCGCGGCCGGAGGTACGGCTCCTCTCGACCCAGTGGGTTGGGTGACCAGAGTGCGAGTCAGTCCACTCTTCCCCCTGCAGCCTCCAAACCTTCCTAGCCCGTCCCTTCAGGATCATGGACGGGCAGTTGGTGGCAGGATCAGCCATCACCTCCACCACAGGCAAAACATCACATCGTACAGGTGGGTTCTTCAGATAGGCCAAAAGGGCTACTCTCTCCCCTTTAAACTACCCCTCCCTGCATGCCTCCAACTTATGACCGGCTGACAGATGACCACCTGAACTTGCTTCAGGAGGAAGTCAGGATTCTCTTGGCCAAGGGAGCCATAGAGAGGGTTCTGGTGCCAGAAGTAGTCTGTGGTTGCTATTCCCTCTACTTTCTGGTCCCAAAAAAGGACAAGTTCCTTCGTCCTATTCCAGATCTGCGAGCCCTCAACTATTTCCTCAAAAAGGAAAAGTTCAAAATGCTCCCTCTGGCTCAGGTTCTGTCTGCTATAGACCCTGGAGACTGGATGGTAGCGTTGGACTTGTGGGGCGCCTATTTTCACATTCCCGTCCTTCTTGCCCATTGCTGTTACCTGCGGTTCACGGTAGGCCACGAGCACTTTCAGTTCACAGTGCTCCCCTTTGGCCTTACCAGTGCCCCTTGGGTGCTCACCAAGGTGATGGTGGTGGTGGTTGCAGCTCATCTGCGCAGATCAGGGGTGCCAGTCTTCCCGTATTTCGATGACTGGCTGTTGAAGGCGAGTTCGGCCCAGACTGTCCTTTCCCACGTCCAGACTACGGCGAACCTCCTGCTTTCGATGGGGTTCCCTATTAACGTGCCGAAGTGACACCTGACTCACTCTCAGACACTCCCTTCCTCTGAGCTGTTCTGGTCACAGTGCAGTTTCGGGCCTATCCTTCCTAGCGGCGAGTCTAGAATATTCAGGCTATGATACCGATGTGTAAGCCTTTATCCTGGATTTCGGTGAGACTGACTCTGAGGCTGCTGGGCCTCATGACCTCCTGCATCCTGCTACTGACACATGCCAGATGGTATATGCGGGCACTGCAGTTGGACCTGAAGTTCCAGTGGGCGCAGCATCAGGGGAATTTCTCCGATATGGTCAAGATCGCGGAGGGAACTGCACAGGACCTGCATTGGTGGCTGACCAACTGTGATTGGGTCAGAGGCAGACCCCTCAACCTTCCCCAACCTGATCACACGGTAGTGACAGATGCGTCACTCCTGGGATGGGGCAGTCATGTTCTGCAGAATCCGAACTCCACATCATCTTGCTGGAGCTTCAATCGATTTGCTTGGCATTGAAAGATTTTCTTCCTTTCATCAAGGGAAAACTGATTCAGGTGTTCACAGACAACACCACCGCCATTTGGTACAGCAACAAACAGGGCGGGGTGTGGTCGAGGACCCTTTGTCAAAAGTCCATGCGTCTCTGGATATGGCTGGAACAGCAGGGCATATCCCTCGTAGTTCAAAACCTGGCAGATTCTCTGAATGCCAGGGTGGAAAAACTCAGCCGTTGATGCCTAGCGGATCACGATTGGCATCTCCATCTGGAGGTGGCGCAAGGTCTCTTTCAGAAGAGGAGAGAGCCTTGTTTAGATCTGTTCGCCTCTGCCGAGAACACGCAATGTCAGCAGTTTTGTGCGCTGTAGTTTCCAAGGCGCCACTCGTTCGGCGTCCCTTTTCATCTTGAGTGGAGCTCAGGCCTCCTGTACGCCTTTCCGCTCATACCACTCCTGTCCAGAATAATCAGAAGATCAGGAGCGACAGGGCTTAAGTCATTCTTATGGCTCCGGAGTGAGCACAGAGTCTGGTATCCCGAGCTTCTCCAACTGAGCATCAATCCTCCTATCAGGCTGCCCCTTGGGAAGGATTTTCACTCGCAACAGCAGGGGGGTCCTCCATCTGAACCTGTCAACTCTACGCCTTCTTGCACGGAGATTGAGCCGCAGCAGTTGATAGCATTTGACCTTCCTCCCAAAGTCTGCAATTTTATTTTGGCAGCCAGGCGTCCCTCTATCAAGACCATGTACACCTGCCGGTGGCAAAAATCATAAAAAATTGTATTGAAAGGCTGATTGATCCTCTTTCTGTTTCCCTCTCTCAAGTCTTTCTCTTTATTTTAACCCTTGCCCTGCAGGGCTCTGCTCTGGGCCCTCTTAAAGGGTTTCTTTCGGCCCTGTCTGTCTTCTTGAGGCTGCCGGACCAACCCTCTTTACTTAAATCCCCTATTGTAAATAGATTTCTTAAATGGCTTGTACATATGTTCCCACATGCTGTTGTGCTTCGTTTGAACCTCTGCACAACTGCCCCCCCTGGCTGTTTACCATCAAAACAGCTTTTTTGGTGACGGTAACGTCTGCCAGGTGGGTGAGCGAATTGCAGGCTCTGTCATCTAGATCTCCTTACCTGACCATTTTCCCCGAAAAGTTTGTGCTTGGCACTAGGGCCTCTTTCTTGCCGAAAGTAGTGACACCATTCCACGTGGGGCAATCCTTTACCTTGCCCACTTTCTATGCTGGTCCATACCCCTCTAAAGAGGAGGAGCGACTCCACCGTCTGGACCCAAAAAGAGCGTTGTCATTCTACCTTGACCTCACTAAAGAGTTCCGGGTGGACGACCAACTCTTCGTGGGGTACTTTGGATCAAACAAAGGTCGTGCAGTGCAGAAGAGAACTAATACGCGATGGGTCGTTCTCTGCATCAACATTTGCTAAGCTCTGGCCAAGAAACAGCCTCCTGAAGCCTTAGGAGCTCATTCCACCAGAGCTAAGGCTGCGACCACAGCGTTGCAAAGTGGTATTCCAGTCCTTGACATTTGTCAGGCAGCAGCGTGGGCATCACTGCTCATGTTCACTAAGCACTATTTAGTCAAGTCTGCAGGGAGGGCCCTTTTGGCCAATCTGTTTTGCCGTACTTCCTGGTATAAACTTGTCCGCAGTCCCTCCTCCGGGGATGATATTGCTTGGGTATTTATTCTAAGGAAAGGAATCTGCTGCTAGATGTCTCTATCGGATGGACAAGTTACTTACCTTCGGTAACGCCTTATCTGGTAGAGACATGACCTAGCCGCACATTTCTTACCAACCCAGCCATCCTCCCCACACTGCAGACAGGTTTTTAGGGCCAGGGCTGATCTCTTTCAGGGCCCTAGTTGTTCTAAACAGACCACTGTCAGTGCACTTCATGGCTCAGCGTTCCTGGTGTGGAAAGTCGTGACAAAGTAACTGACATCAGCGTGCCGAGGTGGCGCCTATGTGGGTGAGCCGGACGTCCCTTCCGGCGCGGACGGCGCAAACAACGTATTGCTTGAGCAAAAGTCTTCCGGATCCAGCCTGACGCCTGGGAAATTCTAAGGTAGGGAATCTGCAGCTAGATCATGTCTCTACCAGATATGGCGTTACCGATGGTAAGTAACTTGTCCGACTGAGCCCTTTGTTCATGTGATAGCCTCTTTTACTCTAGGCTTTCATCGGCTAATGTGCCCTCTCCTGCCAAAGTGTTAATAGAAGTGCCATTTCTTTTATGGAGGAATAGGCTGTAATTCTCTGCTATTTACCTGAATTATTAACATGCGTAAATCACTTTGTGGAGATTTTTATTTATAGTTATTTAGTTATTTTCACTGGTCAACGTAGACCTAATTATCAAGGGTTCCTACCTTTCATAGAATAGTTTCTATTTATACCAAACCTACCTCCAGTATGGATGGTTTTCTGCGATCCCCTGTGAGTTTGAGTCAAGGCTGCTTTATTTAAACTTACCTCTCCCTCAGAGTTCACTTTAATCTCCACTTTATCATCTTCAGTGGGAACTCTTTGAAAGGCAATCAAGACCATAATGCAAGAAAGCATGTATTGCTAGCACAACCATGTGTGGTCTTCCGCTAAAATCTGCTGTATCTACAATACTGCAGCACCATTCACAAAATATAGTGCGAGACACAGGTTTCCAGGCATTCTACACAGAATGTCACCTGATATTTTTGCTGGGCACCTATTTCCCCAATTGTACATTGTGTACAATTTCGCCCATTGGAAGTGCATTTCTTTTCGGTTTTCTTTACCGGGAAAAGATTTTTGCCCGACGAGAAACTCCGTCCCTACACCCCTTTTAGGTTTAGAGGGGATCCTTTCTGCTTCCCACCCAATTCCAGTTCTTTTGCTGGAGCAGGGATTCTTATACCTTAAGCTTCGAGTATAATCATTAAATAACCCCTACCGTTGGTCGTACCGATGTTTGTTCATTGAGAAGAAGAGTTAAGGAGCCATCATTTACATCAAACACCATGAACACTGAAGTCCAATTGGGGCTTTGCAAGAAACAATAAAGAGAGTTGGTGAGTTAAACGGTTTTCATTTAAAATTTGATTTATTCACTTAGTAAATAATACATTTTAGTCATCATCATTACAGATTCAAGTAATCTATAAGTCAATATTTCAAAACAAGATAAAATACCATGTTAGTAAGAATTGCAAATAAAATATAGAAAATACAGCAAGTGTGTTCTATAAAGGAAATTCGTAGTCTAAATTAATAGGGATTTAGGCATAAAAAGGAATTTTCTTCAATGAGCAAGGTAAGGTGTCAGTTTCAGAAACCCAAATTAAGCGTTCTGATGAGAAAAATAGAAATGCGCAGGCCTGAAGCCTTAGCACTTAAGCGATAGAAATTTTGCAAAGCTGGGAAGTATTCTCAGCAATATATATCAGCAGGCGTACTTATCCTTAAAGTGAGAATGGGAAGGGCTCAGTAGGGGTCTGCTCTATTAAGTTTTGCTCTCTCCACTAAACTAAGGAAAAAACACTAATATAATCCTGCCAAAGTATAATTGCAACAATATTTTCATCCCTGTTCCCTGCAACCAATCAATCCTCTGAAACTCTGGGAGCAGGTAAACTCTCTAGTTTCTCACGTTTTCACAATGAAGAACAGAATCATGTCTTTGAAATTATACACTGGGCACATTTTACGTTTCAGACAGTTCTTTGCATGAGTCGTGTTTCCTGCCATCTCCTCTGCTCCTGGCGAGAACCTCACTTTCAGTTGTCTAATACTTAACAAATGCCTATTCACTAGCTAACAGAAGGCTTCTAGACAGTTGCAGCATCTGTAGTGAAAGAGGAAACCATCAAGACAACAGTTTAATATGAAAACAGGACTCTTATCTCTAATGTATAAAGTCGACATTTAATATAACATTAGCCTGAATACTGATGTGAACGCACAAAATCTGGTCCTGCAAATGAGAGACATCAAACAGGCACAGTCGTGGAGGCAGTTTATTGCAAGTTCGAACGTAAAAATGTGAAGCCAGGTGCTTAGAACAAGCTCTGCTGGATGCAACCAGCTCATGTTTTTTTTGGGGGGAGTTTTATATAATGAGAACTTGACCCGAAAGTATCAGAGGGCTTTACATGAGCACCAGTTGCGTTACAGAAGGACACATTCATTTTTTGTTAGGCATGTGGAGATTAAGTGATTTGCCCAGAATCACCGAATATTGAGCGTCGTTGCAGAGACTCGATCCGGTTCCCCAAAGTTGAGGTCGACCGCCCTAGCCGTTTGGCCACATACTCTCCCCTCCTCATGTTATTTATAACCTTTCACAAAACATTTCACGCTGTGGAATTTCCCATTATTCATACATAGCATGCCAGAAAGCGCAGTCAGCATCCAGACGGTTGGCACCAGCTCAAATTCACATAACCTGTGGTTAAAAATGTTCCTCTTCCCTTGACAGGTGAAGTTGACTCATACTGGGTGTAGCAGAAAAATATTTTCTGCATGCATACAGTTTATCACGTCTCAGAAAGGAGAGTTGAAGGCAAGATTTATTACACAAAGGGCAAGACAAAAATAAAACGGCTGCAAGTGAAACAAAATGGTTCAGGGGTGTCCCCTTCTATCCTCTTATTCACTAACATAAGTCAATACATTACATTTCTTCATTTGTGCGCTTATAATGTCTAAATATGATTATCTATTACTTATTTGCATTTATTAAATGTGTGCTATTTAGCATAGAAATTTGCACTTTTTAGTTAAATGTGTTAAATTGCAAAGGGGTGAAATTCGCTCTATCACCATAGACTTAGTTATTGAGAGTTCCTATCTGTAATAGAATCGTTTCCATTTATACCATACCAATAACTACCTCCAATATGGATAGTTTCTTGTGGGTTTGAGCCAGGGCCAACTCATTTAATCTTACCTCTGCCCAGAGTCCATTTTAATCTCCACTTTATTATCTTCATTTGGGAACTCTTTGAAAGACAACCAAGACCATAGTGTAAGAAAGAATTTATTGCAAGTACATCCAGGTGTGATCTTCAGCTAAAATCTGCTGGGCCTACAATACTGTGGTGTCACTCACAAAATATAGTGTGAGACACAGATTTCCAAGCATTCTACACAGAATTTCACCTGAAATTTTCGCTGGGAACCCATTTTCTCAGGTCAGAATTCTACATTATGTACAGTTTCGCCCCCTGGAACTGCATTTCTTTTATTTTTTATTTTTTCTCCACTGGGAAAACATTTTTGCCCTAGGATAAACTCCTTCTCTTCACCCCCTCTAGGTTTAGAGGGCATCCTTTCCTCTTTGCTCCTTAGGGTGAATCTATTCCAGTTCTTTTGCTGGAGCAAAACTTAACCACGTCCATAGTATGGAAGGGTTGGATCAGAGTCTGATAATGCCAACTGTCTTACAAGGATGCTGCATGTTCACAAACATACAAGGCAAACCATGTGTAGTGCTTGATTTACTACTTTGCTTTAGTAATACCTTACACTTGGTGTTTGCGACTACTGAAAAGTAGTAAACTTGTTTAAAAGTGTAAACTTACTGAAAAGTTTAAACTACGTTTTGTTACCCTATACTTAACCATGTGGAGGTCTCTTCCCCAACCACAAAGTCTCCCTATGGTAAAGTATAGGGAACATTTATAAGAGGAATTTAACTCCAAACTAAATATTTAAAATATTTTTATTTTACATATGAATGTAAATGAATTTTGTATATTTACTTTGAATGTAGAACAAAAGACAAAACAATTCTACAGCACTGTGAACTTACTTTTAAATTGAAACTTTATATAATGGAAATATATAACATTAAATTTCCATTTTTTTAAACTTTAAATTAAAATTTTAATTCCCACTTACTACTTTGTTCTAGTAGTAACTTACACTTGGAGTTTGTGAATACTGAAAAGTAGTAAATGTACTCGCTTTAACTTACAGGAATGCCTCTAGTGCATCACCAAGCTCCTATTGCCTCATTAGGCTCTTATGTGATAGTTGCTCTTTTGGAATGTGTTAAGTTCTACATTTGGTTAATTAGAGGAGGTATTTTGGATAAGGGATTGTGATTGTCTTGTTAGTCCTTCATATCGTATCACCTGGAAGTGGAGTAGTTTTGCTTTCTTTTTGACAATGACGCTAGCTAATGCACTTTCTTTTAAATCTGGCAGTGTTTCAAAAAGAATGTCTCTGTTTCAGGTCCTGGAGGTTCGACGTTGTTAGAAATGGGTGTCTCTAGTTGGCAGAGGTAGGTACCTTTGTCCAAATAGGGACCCTTGCTTCTAGTCAGGGTAAGGGGGATACACTCTTAAAATAACCCCTGCTCACCCCCTTGGTAGCTTGCCACGAGCAGACAGGCTTATCTCAGAGGCAGTGTGTAAAGCATTTGTGAACACATACAGTAACAGTGAAAACACTACAAATGAACACCACACCAGTTTAGACAAATAAATAATCTTTATCTAAACCCAGACAAGACCAAACGACAAAAATCCACAATACAGTTCTCAAGATATCCTTAAAAATAGGTTATTCACTTAAATCAAGCTTGTAGCAACAAATAACTCCATTTTGAGTTATACGACGTCGTGACAGTTAGAAACCCCAAAGTACGGTGCCGACCGCGAGGTGCGCGGCGTCGGGCCTGGAGTCAAACAGACCCACAAAGAACAGTACCTTGGAAAAGCGATGAAAACAAAGACGGCAGTTCACGGCGTAGGGGAGGCGCGGCTTCGTAGGCGCTGCGCGGCGTCGGTTTCTTACAACCCCAGGGGAGGTGTAGCCTCTGTTCCTTACTGCAGCGCAGGGGAGGCGAGACAACGGTTCCTTACTGCGTCGGGGAGGTGACGTCACGATGGCGCCGAAACCACTGTTCCTTACGATGTTGCGATGTCGATGGATTCAGGGGGTCACAAACGTCGAGGATCGGCTCCGCGATGATGAAGTCGGCTTCGGAGTCGATGCGGCACAGCAGCAGGCGTAGGGCCCACGTCGCATGTCGGAGCAGCGCTCACGGCTTCGGGCAGGTTATGGCATCGCTCGCTGGTGTTGATGTGGTACGGCAGCTGGCGTTGGGCCTACGTCGCAAGTCGGAGCAGCGCTCACGGCTTCACTGCAGGTTACGGCGTCGCTCGCCGGCGTCGGTGTTGCAATTTCCTTCTGTAGCAGCTAAAACAGCAGTTCTAGATGCAGGAAGACAGAAGGGGTGAAGTCTTTGTTTTCCTGAGACTTCAGAACAGGAGGCAAGCTCAGTTTCAAGCCCTTGGAGATCTTCCTCAAGATGATTAAAGTGCACACAAAGTTCCTCTTCTCCTTTCCTTGGCAATAAGTAACCACTGCAGGCCAACCCCAAACAGTCACCAGCGCAGGGGCAGTCTCCTCCTTCAGCTTCCTTGGTTTCTCTCCTTGGCAAAGGTTCGTCTTGATTCCCAGAAGTGATCTAAAGTTCTGGGGTCTGGGCCCCTCTTTTTATACACAAACTTTCTTTGTTCTCTGAAGGCAGAGAGTGTCTGTACCCAGCCCAAACCAGTTCTGTCCTCCCTGGTGCAGCTTCCTGGCAGGAGGTGGAGACAGCATTGTTGAAAGCAGACCTGGCCCAGGTAGCTGAAAAGAAATCTCCTCCCCCTGTTGTAGTGAGCCTCAGCAAGGCCTACCAGTGCTTAGGGGTTCTCCCTTCTCTGCACAGAGTCCTCAGACACTTAGGAAGAAGTTGGCACAGAAACTGGAAATAGAAAAGACAGAGTTTATTAAACCTCATGAGGTGGAGCTACATTCACACACATCACCCTTCAGTAATGCATGAAGTAGCACACTGAATGGAAGGATCCTGGTCCTTTTATACCCACACAGGGGCTCAAATGAAGGCGGTACTAACACAAATGCTGGTTTTAGGTACATATAAGGTCATACAGAGAATGCACAGTCGACAAGTGGGTGGAGCTAACAGTTTCTACTTTTAGTAGACACATCCTGACATTTATAAACTCGGAACAGCTGCAAGCTCAACTGAGCATGTGCAAAGCAAGAGGAACTAAATATAACTTGTCTCTAGGCAGATTTCAAGAGCAGTTGACAGGAAGGTAGGACAGAGCACATGGTAGCACATGGCAGCCAAAATGGCTGACAGAAATACAAAATGGATTCCATAAAGCGGACAATTTAGCCTCTAAATACAGGCTGTCTTCAGCTAATGCTTAACTTAAATGCTGCCAAATTACAACAGACGACCCTTTCAGCATTGGCTGAAGACATTCGTTTATCTGGGGTAATCTAGATATTCATCCCGTATATCTATTAACATTATTTCGGCCACCTCTTTATTCAACATTTGTTGGGCCTTTGTTTCAGCAATGTTCCCTCTGGCAGGTATACAAGCAGAAATGCAAATGGAGCAAAGCATTGGACCACATTGGATACATACACAGCATGTAAAAAATATTACAATTATTACACACAGGATAGTCAGTAGCTTCCAGCCCCAAGCAGAAACAAGAGTCCAAAACCATCCAGCAAAAGTCCAAGTTCCAGTCTCTGGATGAATTTCTGCAGCAATCTTATGCAATTTTGATATTGCGTCATATACTGAAGGTGAGTGATCTGGTATGATTACACAACAGCTGCTACCGATGATGCGACATGCACCACCTCGATCAGCCAAAATTACGTCTAGCACCATCCTATTCTGGAGTGCTACAATCCTTGCAATCTGTAGTTCCTCTGTAATGTTCCCAAGTGCCATAGCTGTCTGATTGGTAACAGCTTCCACGACACGAGTTAGTCGTCGGATTTTCCTGCTGTTTAATGCAGCACCCACAAAGAAAAATAAGCCCAAGTTGAAATCAACATATTGTTGTAGGGTAGTGTCGGTTTGGTCAACTTCATCCAAACTTATTGTCCTCTTATTTCTGTTTTTGGAAATGTCATTGTACAGTTTAAAATCACGGTGATACAATGCAGGTGCCAGAAACACAGGGGGCAACAGAAAAGATACATAGCAGATTCCTGACCACCCAACAGGTAATTGATAATATCCGTTATTTCCACACACAAAATACGTGTTATGCGAGGCTGTGAAAGTGCTCTTATTGGCACCTTCAATGGTCAGGATTACAGTACACTCGCTCCTCCCCACTGGAATTCTTCCAACACTACAAATACACAAATCTGCTTTAGCTTTTGTCACAGAAATCACAAAAGGTCCAATGTTCTTTATTATTCTCACATTTGTGAAAACATATGGTGTTGAAATATTGTCCGGTTGATACTCTTCCCATTCCCATTTAGTCCCTTTGGCTTGTGGATAACCTTCTTTATTTTGATAACATACTTTATTAAGTTGAAAAATAATCCCACCTACTGAAGGCTTTCCATATGCAAACAAAAGCGCATACCAAGCTTGACAAGAACCATTGTGAGAAAATGGAAGAGGAATAAAAGGTGTTCCTCCTTTCTTTTGATGTGCAGGTATCATCCCACACACCCAACAGTTGGTAGTATTTGTAGCATTGTGAGTATGGTGCAACATCTGGATAAAAGTATTGTTCAGGTAAGATTGTCGATGCTTTTGCTCATGGTAAGGAAGAGTAAAGTAGTGGTGTTCCACGGGTACTGGCGTAGTGGCAACAAAAAGCTGTCGAACAGGAGCCGCCTTCTCGATGTACCACGTAATTGCTGCCATAGCCACCATAGCAACAACAAACCCTACAGCACAAATGATTTGTTTTTTCATTTTAGCAGCAGTAATGATTGATCTTTCTGAAAACTTGTTGAAAACAGTCGTTGGAGCTCTTCTCCCTGGGCAGCCGCTGATTTCTTCACCATGGGCCAAAGCGGGTGTCACTACACTAATACAGGGCTGATCCCCCTCCCCTTGCCACAATGGCTCTCCGTTTCACTAACCCAGGGCGGTAGCTCAACCAGTCTTTTTCAAAACTGCAGATCCTTTCCTCGGTCTCAATTGATATCTGGATACTCCAGTGATCGTGTGGTCCGGGAAGACTTCCGCAGATTCGTCAGGTGAGATAGCTTGGCCTTTCTCCGTCTCCAGAATCTCTCGATGGTCGGTCAACACAGCAGGTTCCACCAAGGCAGGCGACACGCGTTTGCAGTGTGTGCTGTGGATCCAATTCTTTCTGTTTGTCACTCGAACTGCTGTCCTTGTCGCAAGGAGCACCTGCTCTGGTCCTCGCCACCTTGGCTCCAAGCTGTTCGATCTGTCGAAGACCTTGACCATTACATGGTCACCAGGACGGAGTTCATGGGCCTCACCTGTAGATCTGTCAGGAAGAGCTTCTCGAACCTGTTGATGAATAGAAATCAAACTGTCAGTTAACTGTGCCAAATAATCATTCATCAGAACACAAGGAACATCATGTATGGGGCGTGGCTTAGGAATTCCCCAAATGTTCATTGGTCTTCCAAACACCACCTCATAGGGGTAAGACCTGATCGTGAATGTGGCACCGATCTTATGGACAACAATGCCAAAGGTAGGGCATCTGGCCACTTTAGAGACGTGGAAGCCAGTATTTTCGCCAATTTTGATTTTAGAGTAGCGTTATACCTTTCCACCAATCCTGCTGATTGCGGGTGGAAAACTGTATGGAATTTCTGTTTGATCCCTAATCCTTTCAGGACATGCTCAACAACTTGCCCAATAAAATGAGGTCCATTGTCACTCCACAAAAGTTTACAAACACCGTATCTAGGGAAAAACTCCTTTAGAAGCACCTTTGCTGTGGTGAGAGCAGTATTATCCTTCGTAGGGTATGCCTCTATCCATTTGCTAAAGGCACATACCACCACTAGGACATATTTCAGATTATTGCAGCGTTCGAGTTGGATGTAATCCATCTGCAAAACTTCAAAAGGTGCGGTTGGTGTAGCAAACCCTCCTGTAGGAGTTCGTGTCCCTTTTCCAGGATTATACTGCCAACAGATCAAACAGGACTGTACTACCCTTTTGGCTGTGCTAGCAATTTCAGGATGCTCCCAAACTTGTGTAAGCAATGTAGTTATTGCTAGAGCTCCAACATGTGCCAGCCCATGTGCCATTTGAACCATAGGTTGTAAATAGGCTGCAGGCATTTTCCACTTATTCATTTCTTTGTTACGCCAACAACCCTCATCATCTAATATTCCTTCTTTAGACCATTGCTCAAGCTCTTCCACAGAAGCAGATCTCTGTATATCCAATACTTCCTCTCTAGCATCATGCCAACGCTCAGCTTGTGATTTCACTACGTACATGGGTGTAGTGCTTCGCTGCATCGCAGTCTCACGGGCTACGCGGTCTGCAAAGGCATTGCCTTGTCCTATTTTGTCAGTCACTTTCTTGTGTGCGCTACACTTCATAATAGCAACTTTCTTTGGGTATGTAAGTGCAGTCAAGAGATTATGCACTAACTCTCCGTGCATTATCTGCATCCCATGGGATGTAAGAAAGCCTCTTTCCTTCCAGAGTAGGCCAAAATCATGAACCACTCCAAAAGCATAGCGGCTATCCGTGTAAATGTTCACACACAAGTCAGTGCTAAGCTCACATGCTCGTGTCAAAGCTATTAGTTCAGCTGCTTGAGCCGACTTCTGAGGTATGCGAGCTGTTTCCACTACTGTCTCAAGCGTGGTAATTGCATAAGCAGCTGAAGTCGTGCCATCTGGTAACTTCAAACAGGACCCATCAACCCACAGTTCCCCATCTACATCTGGAAGGGGCGTATCTTGCAAATCGATGCGACCCTTTGTCTGTTCCTCAGTAAGGAATATACAATCGTGAGGCTCCTTTGACTGAGACTGAGTCGCAGGATATGGCAACAAAGTGGCGGGGTTCAGTGTCGCACATCTCTTCAAGGTAATATGAGGTGCTAGCAGTGTCAATTCGTATCCTGTCAAACGAGCACTAGTTAAGTGCTGAGTCTTAGTCTGATTCAAAAGGGCATCTACTGCATGGGGTACTAGCACCAACAGTTTGTGTGACAAAACTATCCCTTCACTCTGACGTATGGACACAGCCGTCGCTGCAACTGAACGGAAGCACCCAGGTAATGCACGAGCAACAGGGTCAAGAACTGCAGAAAGGTATGCGCAAGGACGCTGTTTGTCCCCGTGTGTCTGTACTAAAACTGACAATGCACATCCTTCTTTCTCATGTACATAGAGTGTAAAAGCCTTCGTGTAATCTGGTGTGCCTAACACTGGTGCAGAGCAAAGAGCTTGTCTCAACTGACAAAAAGCATTTTGACATTCATCTGTCCATGGAAGGGGGATCGGAGTGTTTTTAGTCAAAAGTGCTAGCAAGGGCTTAACAATGTGTGAAAAACCCAATATCCATTGCCTGCAAAACGAAGTCAGACCAATGAATGCACGGACATCTTTCTGCGTGGAAGGTACTGGGGTGTCTAAAATTGCTTGAATGCGATCTGGTGTCAGTGCACGGCCCTCCTTAGACAGAAGGTGTCCTAAATAGGTCACCTTCGGTCTACAATATTGCAATTTCTTTCGTGATACTTTATGGTGGTGTGTAGCAAGAAAAGAAAGCAAAGACAAAGTGCATTTCTCACACTGCTCAGGTGTATCGGCTGCCAACAAGATGTCATCGACATATTGTATGAGAGCCACTCCTTTAGACAAGGTAAAGGAATCAAGCTGTCTCTTCAATGCTTGACTGTAAATACTAGGACTCTCAGTATAGCCTTGAGGAACTCTACAAAATCTGTATGATCTATTATTCAAAGTGAAACCGAACAAATATCGGCTATCAGGATGAATAGGAATCGAGAAGAAAGCGTTCTTCAGATCAATTACAGAAAATGTAGTTGCTGTTGGAGGGACCAGGGTAAGCAATGTCGTTATGTCAGAGACTACAGGGTACTGTGGTACTACAATCTTGTTGGCTTCTCTCAAATCGATAATAAATCTATAAATCCTAGTGTCAGTATCTTTTTCAAAATGGGAAGAATAGGACTATTGCAAATATTGTAAGGAACTTCTTCCACAACCCCCACCTTAATTAAATCATGTACAATACGTGTGAGTGCTTCTTCTCCTTCTCGAGAAATTTTATACTGAGGCAGTCTTGGCAATAAAGCGCCCTCCTTGACACTAATATGTACTGGTGGAATAACCATTTGCCCTACATCAGTGTCCGAAGTAGCCCACAAAGTACTAGGGAGTGAGGCTAGTGCAATGTCCTCTTTAACAATACAAGATCTCTCAATCATAGGGTAGTTGTCATTCAAAATAACCCGTACTCCTTCCGGAGAACACCGTATCGTAGCCCTAAAATATTTAAGCATATCAAGACCCACAATATTGTCTGGTGTGTTTGGAGAAAGCAAAAACGGACATGGAGCAGTAAACTTATCAATATCAAATGCAAGTGGTTGTGACAATGGGCTAAGGGAAGGTGTTCCATCGAAACCTATCGATGTAATGGTTAAGCCAGACAGGGGAGCCCTTGGAACCAATTGTTTAGACAAGGCGCTACGAGTAGCTCCTGTATCAACCAGAAACTGATCAGTAGAACCCAAAACATGTGCTGTAACATAGGGACCCCTCTGATCTACTGGAACTTCAACTGATTCCTTACCCCATCCTAGGCACTCCTATGCATAAGCAGAATCTTGAAAATCAGAGGGCACATAGTCAGACATTTGATATTGGTTCCTTCTATCAAAAGTGTTAAACCCATTCTGCCCACGTGTATTAGCATCAAACCGAGCACGATCATTCGCGCTTCCTCTAGGCCCTTGATATCCTGAACGATTTCTCATTTGTCCCCGACCACGTAGATTCTGCTGAGCACGCAGCACTGGACAATCAGAAAGCCAATGTCCAAATTTTTTGCAGTACGCACACTGATCAACAGACAAATTCGAACGGGCAGAGGAAGGAAAGGACGAACCATAAGATCCACGTCCACCTCTATCATTATCTCTAGAAGGCGGACCATAAGCTTGAGCCAACATAACCTTTGTTTTCAACTCTTTAGACTTTTTGTCCTCATTACCTTTGGCTTCTAATTCTTGCCGCTCATAATACTGGGCCATAGTTAAAAGAGAAACCAGAGAAGATGTAGTCCATGAACTCTCACTGGCCTTTAAGCGACTAGCTATTCCTGGCAAAAGGTTTGCGACATATTTATCGACAAACAGATGCCTACCTGTGTCATCTGTCAATGACTGGCCACTAAAATCGTGAAATGCTTCTTCAAAACGTGTGAAGAAGTCGGAAACTGATTCATCTACCTTTTGCTTGCAAGACGCTAGCACTGTCCAATCTATCTTCTTAGGGGGAATGATCGTCTTTAACTTAACTAATATAGCTGCCGGAAGATTTAAAATTAACTGACACGGTTTCTGTGCAGGTTCTCTATCTTCATCTAACCGCTCTAAATCTTTCCACAATGCTCCAAATGTCGCATTATCATCTATTCTACGCACAGTTCTCCACATATCAGGCGGTAATATTAATCCAAAAAACAAATCAATATCAGACAGAGTCATAGTACAAGAGCTGATTGCACCCTCAACTTCCTCATAAAAGGCTGCTGGATTCTTTCGCGGGTCAGGCAATGCATTTTTAAGGGCCATAACATCTGATCTATTCCAAGGAGTGTAAACCCAATTATAAATAAAGTACCCTTTCGCATTAAGAGAAGTCTTATCATCCTCTGTACCCGTTCCTTTAGGAGGAACATATAAAGCGCGAGCTTCCCGCATGGGTTTCACATGAATTACAACATTCTTATCTGTTTCAGGAGTAGGAGTTCGTGCCATGCTGATCTGAGATGCTAGTGCAGCTGTTTCTGCTGCCTTTTTCTCCTCTCGCAAACGGGCTGCTTCAACACGCAGTTTAACCAAGCGTCTGATCGTGTCAGCCACCTGGGAGAAGACAAAAAGACCGTCACGTAATTGTTTACAATCAGTTGCTACATCATCGGGCTCCATTTCTACCGAATACTTCCTAAATTGTTCAATAACCTCTGCAGCAAATGTATCGGTAAAATATATTTGCTCCCTTTCCTGCCATCCTTTTATACTATCTAAAAGTTCAGAGGCTGTGGTAGTACTACGAACGGCTTTACGCGCAGTAGATCTAATGTCAGATGCACGCTCAGCAGATAGCATGGAGCGAGTTTCTCGAGCTTTGTCCTGGTCTGAAAAAGAGTCCTCATCTGACTCATGAGGAGCGGAAGAAAAAATATACGGAGGTGGAGAACGATCTAATAACAAGAAATCATCTTGTGGTTTATTAAGGATAGGATAAAGGGGCTGCCTAACAGCGTATTGGCCAGTTACCTGTAAATGGCGTTCCCTATCTTCCCTCTCTTTAATTTCTTTCATCTCCTTGTTTTTTAACTCTAATGCTTTCGCATAAATGGTCTTTCGCTGTTCTTTGTCAATCAAGGCTTGCTCACGCTTCATTCGCTCACGCACTTCTTTCTCCCACATTCGCACACAATCAAACATATCTTGCCTAGTCTTGTGTTTAAACATACATTGTTCCACATACTGAATCTTTCGCAAATCAAATGACCCATATATAGGCCAACGCAACTCAGGGTCTTTACTAGTATATTTATTCCATAACGTGCAGTACATTATAGAAGAAATACCATACTTAATATACATATCCCTATTAGGCGTCCCCTCCGGGAGGCTGGTTGTGCTTCGTCAAGTCTCAAATTGGTACCACTACAAAAGCAACACATCCTACGAAGTGTGCTGAAAACAGGCATGCCAAAAAATAGTGCAAAATATGCAGTATTATAATCAAAGTAGCGCTTAAGGTACTCTTCGTACGTTGCGCTGTTCAAACAATTTTAAATAGAGAAAATTCTCCTCATTACCTGCCTATATGTATTGCAATACATATATAATTACAAAACCGATTCCAAAATTGGCCAATCATACAAACAAAGCCACAGTAAGTGTTACTAAAACTACCTTACCAATCAAAGGCATCAAACCAGCAGCAAGTGCCGCAAAACGGCTCTTACCAATCAAATGGTGTCCAGGTTCCAACTGCCAAGTTCTCAAATCGACCAAATGGTCACTGCACGGCGAATCAACAGAAGAGATCTCAGTCAAGGACCGGCGCCGCCGGGATGGTCAGATCAGAAAGAAAGGAAAACGCCGTGGGTGCCAAGACTCAGGTCTCCTCAGGCAGCGATCGCGTCCAAAAGCGAGATTCCAATCCTTCGTCGCGACCAGTCCTTCGGGCATCCGAGTCGCTGATGAGTCCCACGTTGGAAGCGCCAATTTGTTGTAGTGAGCCTCAGCAAGGCCCACCAGTGCTTAGGGGTTCTCCCTTCTCTGCACAGAGTCCTCAGACACTTAGGAAGAAGTTGGCACAGAAACTGGAAATAGAAAAGACAGAGTTTATTAAACCTCATGAGGTGGAGCTACATTCACACACATCACCCTTCAGTAATGCATGAAGTAGCACACTGAATGGAAGGATCCTGGTCCTTTTATACCCACACAGGGGCTCAAATGAAGGCGGTACTAACACAAATGCTGGTTTTAGGTACATATAAGGTCATACAGAGAATGCACAGTCGACAAGTGGGTGGAGCTAACAGTTTCTACTTTTAGTAGACACATCCTGACATTTATAAACTCGGAACAGCTGCAAGCTCAACTGAGCATGTGCAAAGCAAGAGGAACTAAATATAACTTGTCTCTAGGCAGATTTCAAGAGCAGTTGACGGGAAGGTAGGACAGAGCACATGGTAGCACATGGCAGCCAAAATGGCTGACAGAAATACAAAATGGATTCCACAAAGCGGACAATTTAGCCTCTAAATACAGGCTGTCTTCAGCTAATGCTTAACTTAAATGCTGCCAAATTACAACACCCCTACTCTCTATTCTATGTAGGCTCAGGCAAGTGAAAGGAAATCTCCTCCCCCTACTCTCTATTCAACCCAGGTCCTATTCAGCCCAGCCCTGACTCATCAGACTGCTGGAGCCAAAGCCCTGTCCAGCCCCCTGTCACTCACAAACCAGACATGGAATACACAAACCTAGAAGAGGCATACTGGATGGTTAGGCAAGAAAATACCTACTTTCTAAAAGGGGTATTTTCAAATACAGAATGTAAAAATCACCCATACTAAAAGATGTATTTTAACAGTCTGAGTTCAGGCATACTAAACTTTATTTTCCTATCTTGTTCCTAGAGTCAGTTAGGTTTATAAGATGTTATAAACTAACTCCCCATTCTGGCCTATGGGAACAGATAGCCTTGCAATTGTGAAAAACGATATTGGCTGTAATTCACTATCAGGACATGCCACACACACCAGAGCATGTCCTTCCTTTCACATACAATGCACCCTGCCCATAGGGGTACCTTGGGCCTACCTTAGGGGTGACTAAAATGTAGAAAAGGGAAGGTTTAGCGACTGGCAAGTGGGTACACTTGCCAAGTCGACATGGCATTCCCAGACTGCACACAGGCTCTGCAATGGCAGGCCTGAGCCATATTTTACAAGCTGTTTCTGTGGGTGGCACAATCAGTGCTGCAAGCCCACCAGCAGCATTTGATTTACAGGCCCTGGGCACTCATGGTGCACTGTACTAGGGTCTGACAAGTAAATCAAATAAGCCAATCATGGAGTCACTAATCCATTACAACAATTTACAATAGGGAGCACTTGCACTTTGTCACTGAACAGCAGTGGCGAAGTGCCCAAAGCATCTAGACCAGCAAAAACATAGCAAAAACATAGGAGGCAACAGTGAAAAAATGGAAGGGAGACCCACGCCAATGGTGCCAGGTCTAACATGTGTCCCCTCCAGCTGAAATGTGGGGCGAACTACCCACCCTCTTGGGAGTTCTCTTCACTAAGGCGGAAAAATCTGGACAGACCATCAGCATTGGCGTGTTCTGTACCAGGGTGGTGTTCCACCCTGAAGTCCATCCCCTGTAGGGAAATGGACCACCTCAACAGCTTTGGGTTCTCACCCCTCATCTGCATCAACCATCTGAGGGGCCTGTGGTCTGTCTGAACCCGTAAGTGAGTCCCAAACAGGTATGGTCTCAACTTTTTCAGTGCCCAGACCACAGCAAATGCCTCACGCTCAATTGCACTCCACCTCTGTTCCCGTGGAAGTAACCTCCTACTAATGAAGGCTACAGGTTAGTCTAGGCCCTCCTCATTCATCTGTGAAAGTACAGCCCCCACACTATGCTCTGAAGCGTCTGTCTGCACAATGAATTCCTTTGAGAAGTTGGGCGCCTGAAGCACGGGCGCCGTGCACATGACAGTCTTCAGGGCATCAAAAGCTTTCTGACAGGTGTCAGTCCAGTTCACTTTCTTGGGCTGCTTCCTGGAAGTCAGCTCTGTCAAGGGGGCAACAATGCTGCCATACCCCTTGACAAACCTCCTCATGTACCCTGTGAGTCCTAAAAAGGCTCTCACCTCTGTCTGGGTCTTGGGGGGTTCCCAAGCCAGGAAGGTATCAATCTTGGGCTGTAGGGGCGCCACCTTGCCGCTCCCAACCTGGTGTCCCAAGTACACCACGGAACCCTACCCGATCTGGCACTTACTCGCCTTGATCGTGAGGCCTGCCCTCACAGCGCCATCAACACCTCCCAGAGGTGGCGCAGATGTTCTTCCCAACTGGCGCTGAACACTGCGATGTCATCCAGGTAGGCGGCACTGAAATCTTCCAGTCCAGCCAACACCTGGTTGACCAACCTCTGAAAGGTGGCAAGGGCATTCTTCATCCCAAAGGGCATAACCCGGAATTGGTAGTGCTCATCTGGTGTGGAGAATGCAGACCTCTCTTTTGCCCTTTCCGTTAAGGCGATCTGCCAGTACCCAGACGTTAAGTCAAACGTACTGAGATACCGAGCAGCCCCTAACCGATCAATGAGCTCATCAGCTCTGGGGATGGGGTGCGCGTCAGTCCTGGTGACTGAATTGAGTCCTCGGTAGTCCACACAGAACCGGAGTTTGGGTGTGGCACCAGGCGCGGCAGCCTTTGGGACCAAGACCACTGGGCTGGCCCAAGGGCTGTTAGAGGACTCAATCACCCCTAACGCAAACATCTTGGAGACCTCCTCCTTGATGCAAGCTCTCACCCTGTCAGTCACTCTGTAAGTTTTGTGTTTTACAGGAGGACTGTCCCCAGTGTCCACATCATGGACGCACCACTCAGTGACACCGGGAGTCAGGGAGAACAGATCAGGAAACTGTCCCAACAGTTGGCGACAGTCATCTTGCTGCTCAGGGGTCAGGGCGGAAGAGAGGTTCACACCATCCACTGACCCATCTTGCTCTGTTGCAGACAGGAGGTCAGGAAGGGGCTCAGTCTCCTCCTCCATTCCATCATCTGTCGCTAGCAGCATGCCCACTTCGGACCTCTCCAAGTGGGGCTTCAGGTGGTTTACATGCAGGACCCGCAAAGGGTTCCTAGGAGATCGCAAGTCCACCAAGTAGGTGACATTACTCTTGCGCTCCACCACCTCAAATGGTCCGGTCCACTTATCCTGGAGTGCACAAGGCTCCACGGGGGCCATGACCCATACTTTCTGTCCAGGCTGAAACTCGATCAGAGTGGCATTCTGATCATACCACCGTTTCATCTCCTCCTGGCTGGATTCCAGATTTGCCTGAGCGAGTTGCCTGAAACGCCTAGTTTGGTTTCTGAAGGCCAGCATGTAGCTATATACATCCTGGGGAGGTTTACTGGGAGCTTTCTCCCAGCCTTCTTTTACCAAACTCAGAGATCCTCTTACAGGGTGACCATACAGCAGTTCAAAGGGACTGAACCCTAAGGACTTCTGTGGCACCTCTCTGTAAGCAAACAGAAGGCATGGCAAGAGGACGACCCACTTACGCCTCATAGGTTCCTCAAGACCCATAATCATGCCTTTTAGGGTTCGGTTGAATCTCTCAACCAGCCCATTACCTTGGGGGTGGTAAGGAGTGGTGAACTTGTAGGTTACACCACACTCCTGCCACAGGGACTTCATATACTTAGATATGAAGTTAATACCACGGTCTGACACCACCTCTCTGGGGAACCCCATACGGGAGAAAATCCCCATCAATGCACGTCCCACCACGGGGGCCGTCACAGTCCCGAGAGGGATGGCTTCCGGGTACCGGGTGGCATGGTCCACCAAGACCAGGATGAACCTGTTGCCCATGGCTGTCTTGGGATCCAGAGGCCCCACAATGTCAATGCCCACCCTTTCAAAGGGGGTGCTGACCACAGGGAACTGTTTGAGAGGAGCCTTTTGCTTCCTCCCACTCTTACCATTTGCCTGGCAAGTCTGACAGGTCCTGCAATGAGTATCTGAACTCTTGCGCATTTGGGGCCAGTAAAAGTGGGTGACAAGCCTTTCAAAGGTCTTGTCTTGCCCCAAATGTCCTGCTAAAGGCACATCATGAGCCAGACCCAGTAGGAAGGCTCTGAAGCGCTGGGGTACCACCAGCACACGGGCTGACCCAGGCTCAGCAACTTTAGACTCACCATACAGGAGACCATTCTCCCAGTAAATCCAATGTGATCCAGACTGATCACCTGCTGCCTGGTTTGTGGCCTGTTGCCGCAAACCCTCAAGAGAAGGGCACTTCTTCTGCTCCTCGCAGAACTCTTCCCTGGAGGGTCCTCCTTCCTGCTGCCAATGGGTCAGCTCAGGCAGGTCCCCCAGTTCAGCTACTTGCTCCCCTGTAGGTTCCTGGATATCCCCCTCAAGGTCTGCCTCCTCCTGGACCGTGGGAACTTTGGGGGCCGGTTTCCCGTGCCCCCTGCCTCTTCTCTTTAAGGCAGGTACCTGGGCCACTCTTTCAGGCTCCAGGTCCTCTTGAATACCCTTACTGGCTGCCATGGACCGAGTGGTCACACATGCCCACTCAGGCAGACCCAACATCTCCAAATGAGCTCTTCGCTCCACCTTAGCCCAAGGGGAGCTTTCCAAATCATTGCCTAGTAGACAGTCAACAGGCATGGCTGGCCTCACAGCTACTTGAAAGGTACCTGAGACCACCCCCACTCAAAGGGAACCTGGGCCACCTTGCAGTGGCTCTGAGTTGTCAGCGGCAACTACAGGGTAAAATGCATGGGGGATCACCTGCTCTTCAGACACCAGCCGACAACTGACAGTTGTCACACTGGCTCCAGTGTTTCTCAGAGCCTCCACCCTATGGCCATTGATGGTCACCCACTGCCTGTATTTCTTAGTGTTATCAGGCAGCTGGGTCCTAGGGACCATCTCATTGTCTCCTAAAGAGACTAGAGACATCTCTGCGGGACCCCACCCACCTTGGACACCCAACTCCTCCCCCAGGGCTACACTAGCCATCTGCCAGGGCGGTGCACCAGTGGGTGCTGCATTCGCTTTCATGGGACACTTAGGATCCCAGAAGCAGTGGCCCACCTGACCACAAGAATAACATTTCCTGGGCCCCTTCTGAACAGGCTTATCTGTCGGGCCCCTGGCTTCTTCTAAGGGGGAGGCTGGAAACCCTTCCCTTGGGGATTACTTTGGGGCTCTTTTTGGAACTCCCTCTGTTTACCCTTGTCCCTCCCACTCTTCTGCTGGGGACCCTGCCCACCTTTGGCGAAGTCTCCCACATGACCCTAGTGGACCCGGGTACTAACCCAGCGGTCCGCCTCCACAGCAAGCTTCCTAGGGTTAGTCAGCTTACTATCAATCAGGTGCTGGCGTAGCTCTGGAAAACAATTACTGGACAAGTGCTCCCATGCAATCAAATCATAGAGCGCCTCAAAATCATTTACTTTGCTACCCTTCACCCAACCATCCAATGCTCTGCAAAAAAAGACACATATTCCACCCAAGTACTTGACTCCAGTTTCTTACAATTTCTAAACCTTTGTCTATAAAGCTCTGGGGTCAACCCATACCTGGTCATTAAGGCTTCCTTCATGTGGACATAGGAATTCTGGTCCTCAAAGGGCAAGTCTATCAAGGTGTCCCGCCCATCGCTGAGAAACCGCCCCCACAACCCCGCTCCCCAATCCTTCTCAGGGACCCGGTGGGAGGACATGGCCACTTCATAGGCCTTAAACTATTGCCCAATATCTTCATGCTTGTGGAACTCCTTAATTACATCTTTGGGGATAAATACTCTTGCCTCTACAGGCACGGATGGTGTGCTGCCACCAGAGGGAGTAATTTCTAAGCTCTTGGCTTTCAGCTCCAATTCCCTCAACACTCTCTCATGCTCAAAATGCATTCTTTTTTTCTTCCAAGGCTAACTTCTTGCTTTCTAATTCCATCTGACCACCCAGTTTGGGCTTGGCTAGCTCCATCTTATGCATCCTATCCCTCTCCCTGTCCTCCAGCTCTCCTGGGGACAGGCCCTTTGAAGAAACACTGCTTCCTGCCCTGGAAGGAGCTTTCTCCCCGGTCAGGCCCAATGGCCCATCTAGCTGCCCATCTGTATTCTCTGCCTTCTCCCTAGGCTCTTCAGGATGCTCAGGAGTATTTCTAGCTTCCAACCAGGCCTTCAGCGCCTTTTGGAACTCCTCCTTCTTGGTGATGCCTTTCAAAGAGATTTTAAATCTTTTGCAGAGGGTTTTAAGCTGTGGCACAGTGTGGGTATCAACCCTCTCTTCTTCAAATTGTAGATCCATAGATGCGTTGGATGCTGTTTTGCTCATGGTAACACGGATTGGCAGTTTTTAGCAAAAATAGAAGTCCCAAGGAAAAAAATTCTACCAAAATGTATGTGGTTGCGTTATGGTCTGCACTCACTAGTAGTGTACACCAATCACTGTATATGAGTCACAAATGCAAGTCCAAATCCTCACCGCTGACCACCAATGTTAGAAATGGGGGTCTCTAGTTGGCAGCGGTAGGTACCTTTGTCCAAATAGGGACCCTTGCTTCTAGTCAGGGTAAGGGGGATACACTCCTAAAATAACCCCTGCTCACCCCCTTGGTAGCTTGGCACGAGCAGACAGGCTTATCTCAGAGGCAGTGTGTAAAGCATTTGTGAACACATACAGTAACACAGTGAAAACACTACAAATGGACACCACACCAGTTTAGAAAAATAAGTAATCTTTATCTAAACCCAGACAAGACCAAACGACAAAAATCCACAATTCAGTTCTCAAGATATCCTCAAAAATAGGTTATTCACTTAAATCAAGCTTGTAGCAACAAATAACTCCACTTTGAGTTATACGACGTCGTGACAGATAGAAATCCCAAACTACGGCGCCGAATGAGAGGTGCGCGGCGTCGGGCCCGGAGTCAAACAGACTCACAAAAACAGTACCTTGGAAAAGCGATGAAAACAAAGACGGCAGTTCACGGCGTCAGGGAGACGCGGCTTCGTAGGCGCTGCGCGGCGTCGGTTCCTTACGACCCCAGGGGAGGTGTAGCCTCTGTTACTTACTGCAGCGCAGGGGAGGCGAGACGACGATTCCTTACTGCGTCGGGGAGGTGACGTCACGATGGCGCCGAAACCACGGTTCCTTACGATGTCGCGATGTCGATGGATTCAGGGGGTCAGAAGAGGGAGGAACACTCGTATGGCTGGAAGGAGCTATTATACTCATGATTGCGTTGCTGGGTCCCAGTGCAATACACGGGATCACGCTTTATATGTACGCGAGTCTACCATCTAAGACAACTATTATATGAGCTCGAGTCTGCCTATTCACTTTGCCTTATGGGATTACAACCCACAATATATAACGCTTGTGTATATCACCGGTACAACCGGTGCTTGATTAGGCATATTGAAATCCGTACGTTTATATATATTTTAAGGGTGACCTCGCCTCAATTGTCAACTGCTGTACGCGGAAATTTCCGAATACTAAACGATAGATTTGAGCCGTTCTTTACTTCTTTTACATGCCCTGATGAAGTTCCCAATATGGGAATGAAACGCGTTGGCTGGAGTATTAATGTTTGATGTTTATTTAACACGGATCAAAATAAAGAAATTGTATTTTTTGTATCTACAACTGACTACTGGGCTTTGTGAGTTGCGCACCCCCTTTGGACTTAAAGGATTCAGGGGGTCACCCACGTCGAGGATCGGCTCCGTGATGAAGTCGGCTTCGGAGTCGATGCGGCACAGCAGCAGGCGTTGGGCCCACGTCGCAAGTCGGAGCAGCGCTCACGGCTTCGGGCAGGTTACGGCGTTGCTCGCTGGCGTCGATGTGGCACGGCAGCTGGCGTTGGGCCTACGTCGCAAGTCGGAGCAGCGCTCACGGCTTCGGTGCAGGTTACGGTGTTGCTCGCTGGCGTCGGGGTTGCAATTTCCTTCTGTAGCAGCTAAAACAGCAGTTCTAGATGCAGGAAGACAGAAGGGGTGAAGTCTTTGTGTTCCTGAGACTTCAGAACAGGAGGCAAGCTCAGTTTCAAGCCCTTGGAGATCTTCCTCAAGATGATTAAAGTACACACAAAGTTCCTCTTCTCCTTTCCTTGGCAATAAGTAACCACTGCAGGCCAACCCCAAACAGTCACCAGCGCAGGGGCAGTCTCCTCCTTCAGCTTCCTTGGTTTCTCTCCTTGGCAAAGGTTCGTCTTGATTCCCAGAAATGATCTAAAGTTCTGGGGTCTGGGCACCTCTTTTTATACACACAATTTCTTTGTTCTCTGAAGGCAGAGAGTGTCTGTACCCAGCCCAAACCAGTTCTGTCCTCCCTGGTGCAGCTTCCTGGCAGGAGGTGGAGATAGCATTGTTAAAAGCAGACCTGGCCCAGGTAGCTTAAAAGAAATCTCCTCCCCCTACTCTCTATTCTATGTAGGCTCAGGCAAGTGAAAGGAAATCTCCTCCCCCTACTCTCTATTCAACCCAGGTCCTATTCAGCCCAGCCCTGACTCATCAGACTGCTGGAGCAAAAGCCCTCCAGCCCCCTGTCACTCACAAACCAGACATGGAATACACAAACCTAGCAGAGGCATACTGGATGGTTAGGCAAGAAAATACCTACTTTCTAAAAGGGGTATTTTCAAACACAGAATGTAAAAATCACCCACACTAAAAGATGTATTTTAACATTCTGAGTTCAGGCATACTAAACTTTATTTTCCTTTCTTGTTCCTAGGGTCAGTTAGGTTTATAAGATGTTATAAACTAACTCCCCATTCTGGCCTATGGGAACAGATAGCCTTGCAATAGTGAAAACGAAATTGGCTGTAATTCACTATCAGGACATGCCACACACACCAGGGCATGTCCTACCTTTCACATACAATGCACCCTGCCCATAGGGGTACCTTGGGCCTACCTTAGGGGTGACTAACATGTAGAAAAGGGAAGGTTAAGGGATTGGCAAGTGGGTACACTTGCCAAGTCGACATGGCAGTCCCAAACTGCACACAGGCTCTGCAATGGCAGGCCTGAGCCATATTTTACAAGCTGTTTCTGTGGGTGGCACAATCAGTGCTGCAAGCCCACCAGCAGCATTTGATTTACAGGTCCTGGGTACTCATGGTACACTGTACTAGGGTCTGACAAGTAAATCACATAAACCAATCATGGAGTCACTAATCCATTACAACAATTTACAATAGGGAGCACTTGCACTTTGGCACTGAACAGCAGTGGCAAAGTGCCCAAAGCATCTAGACCAGCAAAAACATAGCAAAAACATAGGAGGCAACAGTGAAAAAATGGAAGGGAGACCCACGCCAATGGTGCCTGGTCTAACAGACGTGTTTGCTTCAAAATAAGATCCTATGGGGGAGGAGACGCTTTGACTCTGAAGCCCCTAACAGGACTTTGCTACACCTACCCTCTGACTCCCTTAATATTGATTACAATATCCAAATTCAGAGATGGCAACCTGTCTGTAATTCTGATTGTATCAAACTAGACCAGACTTTTGTGCTATTCCTGACTTTTGAGGTTGACAGTTCAGCTGAGATGGACCTTGCTGATTCATACTTTACCATTTGTTTATCCCTATGTGCCTCCGATTGAAAGGTGCTACATTTACCTCCAGACTAGAGGTTGAGGGGCAAAACTCCGGTACAAAGGGTGCACCCTTAAGGTCTCTTGGAAATGTAAATATCAAAATGCCTACTATACTGACCTCATATGTAATTCATTGGACATATTTTGCAAATTGATTTGTACCCAGAGGCTTACATGCTATGTCCTTTGATCCTTCTAAGATATTTGTTTGAATATTTTTATTCTCATTCTGACACTAATCCATTGTGTGTGTTAATTAGGCTGTGACTAGAGCATCTGGGGACGTGGCAAGATAGGTCTTACAGAGAGACTTGGCATCCTGAGTTTCAGTGTCTTACGCAGAGAGGTTCTGTCCCCCTCCTAGATCTTCCTGTGGAGCAAACAACTATTCTGAACCCTTCATTTAAACCACTTCAAGAGGAATCCCTAGGTGGTTTGACCATCTCAGTCTTGGTTCTGGTTTCCATGTCCACCACCTAGAGAATGGATGAGTTGGGAGCTCTTCTGGTATCGGAGTGGTATTTGAAATTCTAAAGGGGCTCTGATTATTTCATGTCATTGGTACAGAAAGAGTAGTTCCATATTCCCTGCAGTCCAGAGAAAGGTGACCAACTTTTAGATGTTCACATGAATCTCCATATTTCTGTGGCTATAGTGGTTTCCTGAGTTTCAGAAACGTTGGTGTGTGTCCAAGAGATGGCAAAATCATTTCAGTGTCAAACTAATCACACTGACGCTTAAATATTGTATGGTCAGAAACCAAATCTTAAAACCTGTATGGCCAACGATTGCTGTCAGATTTTCGTGTAAAACTCTTTGCAACTTTTTTATGCCAGTTTTGCCATAAAACAATTATCCAATGGTGTTTGAAGTTAAGATTTAGGAACACTCTGGATTGCACAATCTTGTTGGCTTTGTTGATGCAGAATTGGTACCTTTGAATATCAAGTTTTGACCAGGATGATGTGTTTTGGCGAGCTATCAATTATAGAGAAACTGTTTGAAATAATAACACAGGCTCCTTTTAGTCTAGACGCAAACGATGAATTGGGTTACATGAAGTGTTAGATCTGCCTGGCCAATGTATTTACCAAATTCACTTTTTCCTTAGGAGACAAAGTCATTCCACTGTGCATCCCGCAGTGTGGCAAGTGCAGCTCTTGTTTGAGTCCAAAAACCAACTGCTGCCTCAAAACTCAGTGAGTTACTATATACAAGCTACAATCTAACAATTCTCTTTGAAAACTGTAATTTGCCTTTTTCAGACTCCCTATGTTATTCTTGTTAAATAGCCTCAGGGAATCCCAGAATGTGATGCCTGACAAGACTACCAGGTTTACTTGCCGAGGGAAAACAGTCCATCACTTCTTGTGGACCAGCACTTTTTCAGAATACACTGTGGTCCCTGAAGACGCTGTTGCCAAAATCGATGCTGGAGCACCAATGGACAAAGCTTGTCTTTTTGGGTGTGGGTTTTCCACTGGTTACGGAGCAGCACTCAACACTGCCAAGGTATCTTTACAGACTGTATATGATGTGATGCACCTGCCTGTTGCTCTAATGATATCTTAATTTTTTTGTCTAAGCTGTTGCTATTGTGGACCTGAACATTGGCTGTCAAGGTAATGTAAGAAATATACTGCTATAGAAAACATATGGAATAAAAGTAGACTGTTTCAAGGCAAAGAAAATATGTTATTCATGAGATATCAATCAGGCAGTAATTTAAAGAAAATTCCATAAATTGATCCTATATATGTTGTTCAAAGTTAAAACAAATCCGGATTGTATATTACTCATCATAAAATGGGCCAACTTTCAACATAGTTTTGCCTCAGTAGTAGTTTTCATCCTTAATGCTAGTGACGCTAAACACATCAAAATGAGAGAGTGCATCACTGACAATACAAAAGGATAAGAAGGAGTTCTACCTTGCATAAAACAATTTCTGCATGTTTTCTGCTTTCTTGTTTAATGCTCAGCTCTTTATAGAATATATAGTACATCAAGTGCTGTTGGAATCTTCAGACTCATCCAGTGCTTAATTTGCGCTGGTGGTTTCCGGTGTTCGGCACTGGCACTTAATTGTCAGCACCGACACTCATGCTAGTCTGCCACATGGAGGCACTGTTTGTCTAATTTAGAGACAAACACAGCAACAGTGGTTTGTTAATTCAATATTCCTTAAAATGAATGCTACCTGCCTCCGAAGCCACTCTTAGAGCTTTGAGGGTCTGGAATAGTCTAAAATGTCTCACTTGTAGGTGTATGATGGTCAGTAGCTGTGTTTGCACTTTCATTGGCAGCGCTGGCAGGGGCAATGGGTGGTGCAAGCTGAAGTGGCCTCCTGACAAGGACCCCAGCACTTATTTTTTGACAAATTAAGAACTGCTCATCCCTACACATACTTTTCTTAACTCCATCAGCCAAATTCAACCCAAGCGCTCTTCTCTTCAATTCAGACAGGTTGTTAAACCTGCAATGGGTCAATATATTACCTAAGGAAACACAATCCTTTCATAGTGCATATTTTTCTAGTCTCATCGAAATATTCAAGTGAAAGTAGACTCTGTAGATTCAACACACAGTATATGTGTTTGATTCAATATTTACCCTCTCTTTAACAATGATTTCTAACGCTGTAAATAAATAACTCTTCCCCAGACAAATAAATTAATTATATATTTAACCATGGCATTTGGAACACAGAATCCTGTGCAAAGCCTTTCTTATTAATTATATTTATTTTCCAAACACAAGTACAGAAGTAACAAAATGTACTGTAGAAAGAATACAGTGCACTTGGGATGGGTTACCTTTGAATGTACATATCATGCTGTGAGGAGTGGTACGGGTTACAAGAGCATAAACATCCCAACATTTTAGGTAGCCGACATAGAGAGGGAGTAAGCATAGATAGTAAGTATCGTGGCCGGACTGGGAACCCAGAGCAGCCCCAGCAATTTTGTAGGACCATCCCGGGGGTGGGGGGGATTGGGGGCTTTTGGCACTGGGAGCCGAAATTGCAGTAGCGCTGCAAAACCGGTCCCCAGTAACAAAAAAAACAGACCTCACTGCTGCAAAACCGGCCCCCACCCTTCCAGCCTCCCGGGAAAATGCTCGATGCCCGCTACGGCCAGTCCGGCCCAGGAATATTCAAGGCATTCCATTAAAGAAGTTATGTGGAGGTAGGTAGTGTTTTAGCAAATGTTTTTCTTTCAGGTGCGATGTGCCAACGCTGCTTAGTTATGCAAGCATGAGAGATGTAGGCAAGTGTAAATCTACCATGTTTGATATGTGGACAGAAATATCTTGCCAGAAATTGTAAACTGAGCGGCATGTTGAGGCGAGATGAAGAAAGTCAGCCTCCGTGACCCGGCAGCTCATAAAAGCCGAGCTCGCGTGAAGGATGCATTTCAGCCGTCCCAGTGGGTATAGAGGCAATGTATAGTGGATGAATCTGCTGTTTGGAGTGAGGGCCCCTGTCTGTGCACAGCTGAACCTACATTAGTCTCTCATACCTTTTGCTTAGATTAATTACTATGTGAGACCCTCATGCCTCCTAGACACACCCACTAATGATGTAAATAGGAAGAGCCTCCCCCCACCCCACATCCTCCTTCGTTGCAGCCAGCCCAAGAATGTACAGTTGGACTGGCCGAACAGGTCAGGAGGGAGGGAATAATTCATCAAAGAGAGAGATGGCTAAAGCAAGAGGCGGACTCTGAGTAATGCAATTACCGGTAAGCAATCAAAGCATTTCTCTATTATTTGGTGATGCAAATTGACAGACCATAACCTTTGGCTGAGCAAGTGGCTATTGGCGCCTCATCTTATTTTTTTTTGTGTGCAGATTTATATAGCGCGAACTCGACCCAAAGGTATTGGAGCGCTTTACATGAGCACCAGTTACATTACACAGGGACACATTCATTTTTTGTAGGCACCGGGAGATTAAGTGATGTGCTCAGAATCACAAGATTTTGAGCCGATGCTGGGACTCGAACCTGGTTCCTGAGCTTCAAGGTCGGCAGCGCTGGCCGTTAGACCACATCCATCCTCTATGTGGAATTGCACAGGCGTACTGTTATACAGTGGAGGTAGTGTTGTCTTCAAAGTTAGAGATGCGTTCTTCGGCTGTTTTGATTAGTCTTCTTGTTTGCCAAGTTTTATCCAGTCTAAACTATTTGTAAGTAAGTTAGTTTTATGATTGATAGCTATAAGGCTTTTTTACTGGATGTCCAGAAGAGTCTTAATGTCTGCTTCCACTAAGTTGGCAAGGAGGTCTTGAAAGCTGTCTGATATTGACGAGTTCTCTCTTTCACTTGCTTTGATAGTGCCCTTAGGGTCAAAAGATAGTTTGGCCTGTTTGGGGCCATCTTTTCCTTATTTGAACTTACAGTTAGTGACTCCGCCAGTCCTCTTCATTGCACAGCGACTGATGCCAGGAGGAAAGCTGGGGTGTTAGTTGGCTGCTGGACGCTCCTTCCTGAGATGCAGTTTATGGTTGGTGGATTGAAGTAATGGTAATCCTGAGACGACCCTCTGGGGAATCAAGGCCGATACATAGTTTTATAGCTGGTGCTGCTCTTTGAGGGATAATAACGCATACGTTGTGATCAGGTGGGCGTAATATTCAGTAGTTCATGGCCCATTGGCGAGAGCTTCTGATGCACGGCCATTGCGTGCATGTACGTGGTGTAAATGTTCCAGCCTGTGCACTTTCTAGGGCCAATGAATCGGGTAAACTGGCAGCTGGTCAGTTCATGGAGCTTAGGTGCACTTCATCATGTAGTCCTATGATCCAGCTGGGGATACTACTTCAGTGCCAGACCCGGGAGGATTAGGTTTTATGCTCCACCAAAGCCAGTGGGTCACTCTGCCCCACCTCGTTACCACTGCCCGATATGATGGAGTGAATGTGGGAGCCAGTATGAAACTGCAGTTTGACCGGGCTATCGCAGAAATCCTGGGCAGGTAACTACCAAGGCACTGGGAGACACGACGGCGCTCACCTGCAGGGCAGGCCCAACCCATAGTCTAGCATGGCCATGCGGTCGACCGCAGTCTCCATGGAGGCGGGTAGTATGTCCTTCACCTGGCAACCGAGCTGCTAGGCATGCTGGGCATTCTGTCACAGATGGGCTGCAGCAGACAGCATGGGTCTGGGTTTTGTAGGTTTTCCTGGTGGCATCGGGCAGGGAAAATCCAACGAGGCAACTGCCAGGTGCTGGTCCTTAAGTCCATTTGCGGACATTGGCAAGCCGACTGATTGGTCTTTTTCAGCTCCACACAGCCCCATAGGTAGGATTTTTCACCAATAAGGTATTGCTGATCAATGTTTCTGTGTGACAATGTGTCCAAAAAAAGCCAGATTCTGTAGAACTTTTCCCCTGGCTCACGTAGCCTCAGGCAAGTGCAGCCAACTTGTAGCCAGGAACTTTGGCGCCCCCTGTGCCCCTTCATTTTGAGCTATTGCCCGTGTTAAGGATATTTTCTTAGACCAGATTGATACCCATAAATACAGGTTTTTACATTGTCATATAGTATTAAACATAGGGGATTGAGGACGCCCCAACACTGTGTGAAATTATTATTTTCTTGTAGCTAAACATGCTCTGGTTTTGAACAGCTCCAAAGATTACTACTTTACAAAGAAGTTGAGATGCATCTTTCACAGTGCACACCATGATAGTTGGTTCAGTCAGCTTACCCCTTAAATTATTTCCAAAACTCAGCATACCGCACCAGACCTGGGTTGGAAATAAACATCTTAAAGTTGTGATATATCCGTTTCCAGTTGGTGTTGAATTCCACTCCCAAATAGCTAACTAATGAGCCCATTTTCATGGTCTGGTCCTTTTCCTTAGTCTGGTTCCCCTTCATATTCCTAGACATACAAAAGAGGAATTAGATTGTGCCACATAAATATGTAAGTCAATCAGAACCATATAATCTGTACAGAAGTCAGTTTCAGTTGTATGACATCTGTGAAATGAAAAGAGCATAATTGACGTACAAAATAAATCTTTGTTTGCTGCATCTCTAATGCAATCTTGGTTAAGATGCCATCAAAATCATCAGAATGAAGGTTAAATAGAAAGGAAGTTAGTATGTCTCTCTGGTTCTTGTGGATGACTCAAAAGCATCCTTTGTTTGAACTCGTATAAAGGTTAAGACACAGCAGTTCTCATTTTCATCTGAAGCTCAGCTCTTTTGTTACATGTAAAGGTTGAGATGCCTTTGAATGGTAGATTCCTAGATCGGTCTGTACTGGTTCAGAAACAAAAGTAAATTTGAGGTCAGACATGGAGTACATAAACCATCATTGACGTTAAAATGGACATTGGACACCTAAGGTCACCCTGCATCTCCCCCTTTTGAAAAATTAGGACATATTTGTCACCAAGAACAGCTCTCAATACCATCATCTAAAGGGAGATCCCGTATCCCATAGTTAACTATTTGAAGAGATCTATAGGGCCCCCTCTGAACCAGTGGAATTTAGCGTGACCTGGGTTCTCAAAGCCCTTTTCTCTTTTTCTAAACTAACATGGATACTTCTTCTGCTTTTAACATAGCTAGTAGAGGCAGTGTAAATACCTTCAAAAATCCAGGCTGGAACATTAGATCCAGCAATTTGAATTGGATATGCCCCACCCCCTAATTTTTAGAGAAGAAAAATGGCTGAAAAACAAGCAGCGGTCACCAAGCCCACCTCTGGAACTCACTCGATCTCTGTATGAGATCATTAGGAATTGTAGCATAATTCCCAAAAACTTTGAAAAGCAACCTCTTAAGATACATGTAACTCTTGATCGGGCTCCTTGGGAATCCTCCCGCTACCCCCCTCTTTGTCTCTCTGAAGCAACTACTGTGCCTTCTTCTGTTCATGAGCATTGTGAAGTGGTCTTGGAGACCTGGGTAGCATGCTACAAATTATAAATAAAAATCACTCATAAGTATCACTTATTAAGGTTTCCCTTATTAATGTTCAAAACATCATGCATAATTGTAGCAAATGGATTACTCCTAATTAATCCCTCTGGATTTTTTGCTTTTTGACTACCCAGTTTTTGGACTTTTACTAAGAAGGAGTCTTGCTACTGGGGTCTCACTCACTGGAAATTCTGTGGAAATGGTATGAGGGTGCTCACTGCCCACCTTTTAAGATAAGGCCGCTAAGGCACAGTAACAGGCTGTGTGTTGGAAAAATGTGAACATGTGAGCACACAAGTGTTGGAGGATCAAACGCCTCCCCACACAGTAGAACCATTAACAGTGCTTGGCCCATTTCCTGGGAAAGGAACTGGTGGGGAGGAAATCTGCATCGGCTAATTAACTGTTCACTCAGCACCTGGACTGGGCAAGCCCACAGAAACAATGTAGAAAGACCAGGCCCCTGGATTGAAACACAAAATGATCTCCCCTTTCAAATTTTGATGGAAAGGGATCAGGCACCTGTGTTAGTTGTGGGTGGAGCTGAGGCACCCAAGCAAAGTCTTTCTACAGACCACTTAAAGTCGCCTTCTTAAAATGTCCCAAAGCTCTGTACAGGAGAGCTGGAGTTGAGTCAGGAGTGGAGTGATAATGTGGCACCCGAAGATTGGCCAGAGGTGCCTGGTTTCTAGAACTTTTCACCCCCTCTTGAACAGCACCAGGAGAGGCACTTGAGAAGACACTGGACCTGGGAGCGATGACAGCAAAAGAATGCCCAGCTGGAATAGAAGTCTCCTAATGCCATTGCAAGGATGGGCTGAAGGACTTTAACTGTAGCTGGCCCCAGGACTAGTATGGGTCTCTCTAGGGCTTGTGGCACTGACACTTTATTGGCTCCTGAGGAACAGTCAGGGGAATTGAACTGCTGGGAGACCCTTAATGGTTCCCCTGGGGCATCTGTGGGCGGGCCCTTGACTCCATTGATTCACAGTTGCCCTTCAGGTAGCCAGGAGACTGTGAGATCTGGGAAGTGCTGCAAGGAGAGTGTTCAGCTGACTGGCTTTGAAGGAGCTGTGGAAGACACCCCCCTCCAAACCAGGCGAGAGCAACATGAGCTCAGGCAAAGGACAAGTCTAGCAAGGGAACCTTAAAAACCAAGCTCACCTAAGAAACGCAGATTTAGATGCCAGGAGGCCTGATGAAAAGGCTCCTGGGATCTAGGGCTGACCCACCAGAGCAAAACAACATCAAGGTCAGTAAGATCGGCCCTATGAGGCTGTAAAAAAACTGAGTTCAAAGCCTGGTACCTCCTTGCTGGACCAAACAGGAAAACGAGTGCAGAGCACTTTGCAGTATTTTCTAAAATTCCCTACGGAAGGCCAAGTCCCCGGGAGTCAATACAGCATCAGTTACTAAAGTTTGATGGGAAGGTGGTGTGCATGGGTCCCCCTCCCCAACTTCTTCTGACCTTGGGGACCCTATTCCCCTGGGACAATCACAAGCACTGGGAGCATTGCCCACCCTTCGTGACTATGTTTGGGGGAACAGCAGGGGCACATTGCCTCCTTCTCGTGGCCAGTGCTGGTAGGAGTGGACAAAGTTGCTCCTGCCTCCGGGTGGAAGCCAAACGCAGGCAGTTTGCTCCCACCCGAAGCAGGAGCAGAAAGTAGAAGTGCTGCTTGCTCCGGTGCCAGCTCAGTGAAGGTGCGCTGGAACCCAGCAGAGTCTGGGGAGACCTTGGGGCTCCACCAAACCCCCCACGAATTGGCAGCTCCTGGAAACAGAGCGTGGAGAGGCCCCAATATTGAAAACAAATTAAAATGGATGAAAACTCCCTCAGCATAGCCTCTCATATATTATTCAAGCTGCCAAGCTATGGAGCACCCTGTAGGCCCCTGTGTGAGCTCTTAACTTAGCATATTTGGGTTCTGTGGAGCTCTAAGAAGGGCAAGGGTGTCATCAATTTTTGTGAAGTGTTTTGAGGGCTGCCAGGAGTGCAGCAGCCCCCACCTGTGACCCATGAATGGCTCCAGTAAAACTGCCCTACGTCTCCCAGCAGGTCACATAGATGCCCAGGGGAGAAGGTTGTTGCATTTGCAAACACTCCTGTAGCTGGAGCTTTTGCCCATAAGCTGTGGAGTGTGGGGACTCCTGTTAATCCTAAAGCTGCACTGCCAGCATGGTTAATAATTATTCAAACAGAACTTTGACAGTGTTGATGGTTAACAATGCAAAGTTTTACATTACCATGAATAGTATTAAATGTTGGTATTTTCCCCATTGATTTCTGTGGTGTTGCAATGGTAAATTATAACATGTTTTTGCTTTTACTCATGTGGTGACACCCTAACAAAATAGGTAGGCCTGCCTTTTTGATAATGATGCCTCCTTATATTGTAATATTGCATCTAGTATGGGTCGGGGATTGTGATTGTGGATTTAGAGCTTGCTGAGGGGTGTAAACTTTTCTGAGGCTGTCACCTCAACCACTTCAATCTACCTGATTGTATCTATTTGTGATTAATGTGTAGTATTTAGTAATGTCTCTGTAATAAAATATGTTTCCTTTTTTATAAGAAAAAGCACTGACTGGACAATGATTTAGTGAGTGTTGTTGTGTACCAGTGAGTTGGGGGCACTCCCCTGAGTAGGCCTTGGACTGCTCTGCTTCGCTACCTTTAGAGAATTAAGTGGTATAATGGGGTATACTTGGTTCCCAGTAAAGAGAAAGTTGTGAACGTATTATATGTGAAGGATTCAAATCCTGCACAACTAAAACCTTTTTTTATTTTTAACAGTAATCATGCTTATTTATGGGGGATTCATAGAATAGGCAGACATGCGCCTTCCAGCCAAAACTGTATATATGCATATCACATGCAGAACATAAAATCTACAGCCTGAAGGTGTAATTTAAATAGGCAAACTTGTGTTAACTTTTTTCATGTTTTTTACTTCCTTCACCTAAGGACCTAACTTAAAAAAATCTTCACTCCATGTTTATCTCATATACATTGCTGGTGAACGGCTTTTTAGGATTAAATCCTCGAGCAGAAGATTTTAAATATGTGTACTGGGATAAGGTCTCACTGCTCTGCAAGTGTGTGTGAATGTGCTTTTAGGCATGATTAAATAGGCACTACAGCGCTTTTTCTTTGCAAAGAAATCTCTGACCCTTCACTCACTCAAATGTGGTTATTTCATGCTCTTTCCCATCCTAACTACTCCAGGTATACCTAGCGCTTTACAGTGCAGGTGTACATGTACCGTTAGGAGGGAAAATGCATTACAATTGATAATGGAAAAATGACAGATTTTCCCAGCATTTGCAGTAAGCACACTGGGGGTGCCTGACCCCCAAAGTTCCCACGCTATACCCATGCTTGTGATATAGATGCAAAAAAAATGTTAAGAATTGGCCCCATAAAGCTTTGCTTCCATAAGTATCATTCAAATTTATTAATGTAGCCATTAAGTATTTTGGGAAAAACTGCATCCAAATGTTTTAGAAAATTTAAACAAGACCTTAAGAGACTAAGAATGGTTTTTCAGTTTTAGTTTTTCTTCCTTTTATAGGTGGATCCTGGCTCATGCTGTGCTGTCTTTGGGCTAGGAGGAATTGGTCTTTCTACTGTCTTGGGCTGCAAAGCTGCTGGAGCTTCCAGAATCATCGGAATTGACATTAACGAGGGCAAGTTTAAAAAGGCAAGAGAGTTTGGAGCCACTGAGTGCATCAACCCTCAATGCTATACTAAGCCCATCCAGGAAGTGCTGATTGAAATGACCGGCGGAGAAGGAGTGGATTATTCATTTGAATGTGTTGGAAATATTGACACAATGGTATGTGTTCTATACAGAATACTGTTTGAAACTAAGATCTTCAACATTTTTCACATATTTATCACCCTTTAGCATACAGAATTATAGGTGGGCATCTATGAATAACTGGAATGTTTTTCACTGAGGGTTTCTGAGTGACATCAAATAAACAACGTGAAAAAATGAGAGCAAAACTTGAGTCGTATATGATGTCACTCTGTACCCCAAGGTGAAAAATATCCCTCTAGTTTATTTTACCCATATAAAATGTTATAGTATATATGCACTCCCACCCCCTCCCCCCCCCAAAAAAAAAATATATATATATGTTCCTGGTTCCAACCTATACTCAGTCTCAAAGGAGTAATGGGGAAGTCATGTATAACATATTTTTTTTTCAAATCATCTATCTTCCTGCCACCCACCCCACATCCCTAAAAAATCTTCCCCTTCTCAAACCCAAATATAAAAATATACCTGGCCTCCTGACACTCTGAATATACCCCTCACCCCCTCCCAAAACAGGAAAATAATACCTGGCCTCCTCCCACCCACCCCTTCACCCTTTGCAAAACCCTCTCCCCAAACTAAAAAATCATTACCTGGCCTTCCATTACCCTCTGCGTTGTCCCTCCCCTTCCCAGCTCAAAACCGCTCTCCACACTGTCACATTAAAAACAGAGAGCTGGCTTTGCGCAGACAGCAACTGTCTGGGAGCTGCTGACAGCGTGCTTTCTGCAGAGACCCGTGCTGACATATGAAAAGGTGGGTCGTTCAGGCACAGCTCCTTCCACATTCTCCCATCACCCGTGGGTCCATAGAGACCTAAGATAGGTGGGAGAAGATGAGTGAAAACGCCAATGACCTTTCCACCAATGCACTTCGATCTCCGGAGAACAGTGGTTGACTATTTTGGTTAACCACTATTGTGACGTCACAGCAATGAATACCCAGATATTGATCACTCTATGTGCTTTCTGTGAAAGCCACATACAACAGTAGATTCATTTAACTGGCAGAAGTACCATAATATAATTTACATTGGATACTTATAGATAATCATAATTTTCATTTATCATTTTGTTGTAGGTACAATGCTTGACCTAAGCTCTACACGCATCAGCTCGCAAGCAAAACTGTACCCTAAGCAAAAGAGGGGTTATAGCTCTCTTAATAGATAGAGGGTAAATGACTTGTGTTTGTCTTGATAACATGACCACAGGACTGACATTCTAGGAAAAATAGTTGTATTACAAGTATGTCCCATTAACAACAACATGAACCAGTACTCAGTTAATTCTCTTTTGTGCCTCCACATTATCTCTGAGGCAGGGGGCAAACAAGGAACTCACCATCTAAAAAACAGTAATTGGCACATATAATTTTTTTAAAGATTTGCAAAATGGGTCTAGACGTTTTTAATAACAACTGATAGTGATCACTTTAATTGGGCTTTTAATTTGTGAATTGTGTTTTCTGGGTTTTGACGTGACAGTGATCGTAATCACTATAAACATGTCCTCTGTTCGTTAAGAGGGTTCAACTGGTTTGTGAAATTGATGTGACCGATATTGGTGTATATGGTCAAGAACCACATACTTCTTTTTTTGTGAACCATGTTTGGGTGGAACCATGGTTCTTGAAACATTTTGATCCCCAAGTAGCTATAATCCTAGGTTCTCAAACTGAGAACAAAATTGATGAATGCGCTTTGTTTTCTAACTGTTTTACTTAGGTATTGAGGTCCCTTTCCAATATTTTGGGGTGGACTTCATCCCTCTTTATGGTTAATTCATGACCGGCTTGCCTCTAACTGAGCTACTTAAAGTGCCTAGTTCATAAACTTCAATTTTTGAACTACATGATGGTGGACTTACTGACAAATCTTGTCCTCTCACATCCATTTAGATAAGTTTTGATTGCTGTACCAAAATTTCGAAAATATTCCTTGAGCCTGAGCTTGGGAACAAGTGTGCAAGCTTAAGAGTGCTGATATACAAATAAATATCCCATTAAATCATAGATTATCAGTTTAGTTTTAACCACAATTCTCAAAACTACCGAACAGATTTACACCAACCCTCAAAAATAATCTGCTAAATGGGACACATTTTTCCAGATTCATGAAACAGTTCAAAAGTTATTAGAAAAACAAAACAATGCCTCCAGTCATCCATAACAGAGGAGCGGCAGCTTCTCAGTAAACTATAGAGCTCGCTTTTGTTGTCTCTTTCGCTTTCTTTCTTTCTTTCTCTCTCTTCTACTTTCCCTTTTCTCTCTCTGACTTTCCCTTTCTCCCTCTCTGACTTTCCCTCTCTGACTTTCCCTTTCTCCCTCTCTGACTTTCCCTTTCTCCCTCTCTGACTTTCCCTTTCTCCCTCTCTGACTTTCCCTCTCTCCGACTTTCCCTTTCTCTCTCTCTGACTTTCCCTCTCTCTGACTTTCCCTCTCTCTGACTTTCCCTCTCTCTGACTTTCCCTCTCTCTGACTTTCCCTCTCTCTGACTTTCCCTCTCTCTCTCTCTGACTTTCCCTTTCTCTCTGACTTTTTCTCTCTGACTTTCTCCCTCTGGTTTGGCAACTACTTCCTTACAAGGTACTTTTAGTTCCCAGAGCGCACAACAATCAGAGAGAGACCCCCAGAGAAGGTAGTCCGTTTCTGGGAAAATAAAATCTGAAGATGAGAAATGTCAGAATGCACAAATAGCAGAATCAGAGAAAGGCTGAAGCATGAAACATCATAAAGGTGTCAAAGCTAGCAGGCAGGATCAGTTACAGGGAAACTAGAAGACAGTCATTCACTGGAGATGCTGGGAAAAAGCAGGAAAGCACGACCCCCGTTCAACCAGGTTGCTAGGAGGGGCATTCTCTAGTATTGCTTGTGCAGAACTTCCAAGGTGGCTGGAGACATCAGATGCTGCACGAGAATAACCTTTATCTCAAGGCAGGAGAATCCAGGACCGCACCGAACAGTGCAGACAATGACGTCATTTTCCACACATGACTCCACCAACCATTAAGTCACTGACCTCAAACGCACTGTAATGGAGGAGACTATGACAAAACCAGTTGTCTCTCAGGTACGTCAGGAGGCAACAAGTGAGTGCAACTGTTGGCCTAAGGGACGTTCACGAATATCCTTGGAGCCCAAGGGAGCTTGCCACTATGAGACAAAAAAGGGCCGTATTTTGAGTTTGGCGGAACAGGACATCCGCTAAAGCGGTGGACGCCCCAACTGTAGTATTTAGAGCGACTTTCACATTAATGCACACTTAATAAAGTGGGTGGGACATCCGCCACTTTTTCTCAGATGTCCCACATAAATCGCACTCTTTTTTTATGCCGCCGACCTTTCTTCTTTGTCAGTTTATGCACACTTCCGGGTGCCACCTCTACTCAGTCAATTCATGCACTTTCAGTATCATACCTGCAAAATGTAGTAGAGAGAAGCTCTGAATCTCCGTGACTCCACACACAAACGAAAAACTACCTCTGTGTTGGAAGATTTCCTACATTCTTTGCGTTGCCAACTTCCTCTTCATGCCCGTACTCTAAGATCTTCTCGTTGCATTTCCTTTGCACTTTATAAATAAGTGAAGAAAAAAGGGAGAGACCCCACTGACCAAGAGACAGGGTACCGCAGGTAATTAAAATGAGAGAGCTCTCTTGGACCTACACACTATATTTCTCAAATATCATTCAGTTGTAATATTATCACCAACCATCAAAACACTCAAATACCTTACAATAATCACAAACACGGGCCCAAAGAACAATTACAAACACATAGATATGGACTATATCTAGTATTGTAAAATAATTTTATTTAAAAAAATATATTTTTTCTTTATAAAAGATTCCTAATTGAATCAAACAATGACACAAATGCAATTTTATACAACAAATGATAAAAATCTAGAGTACACGAGAGACAACAAGTATCTGAAACATTAAAAACATCATGATACGGTTATTTCAAGAGAATCAATCAACTAGGTAGAAGCCCATCGCTTAGTTATTTGATTGGACATAGAAAGTTCCTTGAATATAACCCTCAAGCAAAAAGGGCGTCGACGCGTTTCGGTGGGAGTAAATTATTCAAACACCACCTTCATCAGGACAACAGTGATACATGTCTCTCCTATTAGTACAATTGATGATACAATTTCATGTCACCTAATTAAAAACACAAATTAAAAAAATCACAACCATGTATTATCACATCAAATGAAATTACAATTGCATGTCGTCAAAAAAAACTAATTCACTAAAATTAGACCAAACAATTTATACATCCTATAACCTCACTAATAGAGGAAATACATTATCAATGTGATTTTATAATTGTTTGTAAGGGTCCGTAACTACCATTTCTTTAATCCCGCATCCATTCACTAGGTTGGAGAAACACCACTCATTTAGCCATACCACACTCTGTTCAATCTATTCTAATTTTATTGGGTCATAAGGAACTGCTACAATTTTCACAAGCATAATGCTCGTGTCACATTTAACCTTTTGGTATAGAGCAAGCGGAATACCTCAACTGTACTTGTCCATTTAGTAAGGGTGACTACATCTATTATAGGTCGAATTAAAGATAAACTGTCATCCCTGATATCAAAGTAAAACATAATAGTTTAGACCCCATGTGTGGATTTGTTTCTTGATGTATCACATATAACCTTTTGGTGCGGAGCAAGGGGAATACCTCACATGTGTTCATTCGGTTAGCAGGGGTGACTACATCTATTGTAGGTCGAATTAAAGGTAAACTGTCAACCCTGGTGTCAAAGATCTAACATAGTAATATAGACCACATCTGTCGATACGTTTCTTAAGAACTTTTATCCATAACACCCACCTTAGTGGTAACTGTGGATGTATCCGCAACCCTTCAACGTAATATGGAGATGTGGCAATGTTAAAATACTTTAAAAGCAATGGGCAATAAAAATCCTGGGAAATAAATAAATCAATATTTATTTGTTCAGGTCAAATAGACAGTGACGACCTATACAGTCATTCACCATCTCCACACTCGTAATGCCTCTGTTCTATTATACCTACCACTTGTAGTGCTTTTCTATATCCAGACAGAATTTTCCTCAAGTCTTAGTTGAAGTCCACTATGTAGTTGGCCTCCGGTATGGATCGGAAACAAATCCCCTGTTGTAGCAGTGGGATCCTAAATAGGGGACATAAATCATGGGTTTCTTTGAGTATCTCTTTGATGTTCTATATTCACTCCCGCCCCTATTGTATCCCGGTCTTACGATCCCCGTTGCAGGTTCCCTTTATTTAGTTATTATTCTGGAATGATATATAAATATACATCTTCAAAAAAAGGGTATAATGCCAGGTATCGGGTAATGTCAATAAAAGTATATTTCCTAAATCAAATCCCTTCATTAGCATTTTATAAGAACGGCTCCTCTAATCTACATTGTCTCAATCAATCAATCAATCATGTCACTTATAAAGCGCACTATATACCCGCGAGGTTCTCAAGGCGCTGGGGGAAGAGGGGGGTGGTGCTGCTACTGATCGAAGAGCCAGGTCTTGAGGAGTCTTCTGAAGGCCAGTAGGTCTTGGGTCTGTCGGAGGTTGGGGGGAGGGTGTTCCAGGTCTTGGCGGCGAGGTGGGAGAAGGATCTGCCGCCGGCGGTCGTTTTCCGGATGCGGGGGACTGTGGCGAGGGCGAGGCTGGTCGAGCGGAGCTGGCGGGTGGGGGTGTAGAAGCTGAGTCGTCTGTTGAGGTAGGCTGGTCCGGAGTTGTGGAGTGCTTTGTGTGCGTGGGTGAGGAGCTTGAAGGTTATCCTCTTGTTGACAGGGAGCCAGTGCAGGTCTCTCAGGTGGGGTGTGATGTGGCTGCGTCGGGGGATGTCGAGGATAAGACGTGCAGAGGCGTTCTGGATGCGTTGCATCCGTCTCAGGAGCTTAGCCGTCGTTCCTGCGTAGAGGGCGTTACCGTAGTCCAGCCTGCTGGTGACGAGGGCCTGGGTGACTGTTTTTCTTGTTTCGGTGGGGATCCACTTGAAGATCCTGCGGAGCATTCGGAGGATGTTGAAGCAGGATGAGGAAACGGCGTTGACCTGCTTAGTCATGGAGAGGGTGGGGTCGAGGATGACCCCTAGGTTGCGTACGTGGTCGGTGGGTGGCGGGGCTGTTCCCAGTGATGTTGGCCACCAGGAGTCGTCCCAGGCTGAAGGGTTGGAACCAAGGATGAGGACCTCCGTCTTGTCCGAGTTCAGCTTCAGGCGGCTGGTCCTCATCCATTTGGCGACGGCCTTCATTCCTTCGTGGAGGTGGGCTTTGGCGGTGTGAGGGTCTTTGGTGAGGGAGAGGATCAGCTGGGTGTCGTCGGCGTAGGAGATGATGTTGAGGTTGTGCTGTCGGGCGACGTGGGCGAGGGGTGCCATGTAGATGTTGAACAGCGTTGGGCTGAGGGAGGAGCCTTGGGTTACGCCGCAGATGATCTTGGTGGCCTTGGATCGGAAGGGGGCGAGGCGGACGCTTTGTGTTCTGCCGGAAAGGAAGGATGTGGTCCAGTCCAGGGCCTTCTCTTGGATCCCAGCGTCGTGAAGGCGTGTTTGTAGTGTGTGGTGGCAGACCGTGTCGAAGGCGGCTGATAGGTCCAGGAGGATGAGGGCTGCTGTTTCTCCGTTGTCTAGCAGGGTCCTGATGTCATCGGTGGCGGCGATGAGGGCGGTTTCGGTGCTGTGGAAGCCGGACTGGGAAGGGTCCAGGATGTTGTTCTCCTCGAGGTAGCGGGTCAGTTGTTTGTTGACGATTTTCTCGGTGACCTTCGCGGGGAACGGGAGCAGAGAGATGGGTCGGAAGTTCTTGAGGTCCTTGGGGTCTGCCTTGGGTTTCTTGAGTAAGGCGGTGATCTCGGCGTGCTTCCAGCTTTCCGGGAAGGTTGCTGTCTCGAAGGAGATGTTGATTATTTTCCGGAGATGGGGCGCGATGGCTGTACTGGCTTTGTTGAAGATGTGGTGAGGGCACGGGTCTAGCGGTGAACCGGAGTGGATGGTGTTCATGATCTCGCTGGTGTCCTCGTCGTTGATGTTGGTCCAGGAGAGCAGGCGGTTGGTGGTTGTGGGGGCAGTGGTCTCGGTGGTTGCCGGGGCGGTCGTGGTGTTGAAGCTGTCGTGGATGTCGGCGATTTTGCGGTGGAAGAAGGTGGCCAGTGAGTCGCACAGGTCTCGCGACGGCTGGATGTCGTTGGTGTTGGAGCTGGGGTTGGAGAGTTCCTTCACGATGTTGAAGAGCTCTTTGCTGTTGTGTGCGTTGTTGTCTAGGCGGTCTTTGAGTGAGGCCCTTTTGGCGGATCTGATGAGGTGATGGTGACTGCGGGTGGCGCTCTTGTGGGCGGCGTAGCTGTCCGCTGTCCGTTCGTGGAGCCAGATCTTCTCCAGTTTTCGGCATGTTCGTTTGGAGGCCTGGAGGTCTTTGGTGAACCAGGTGGCTTTCTTGCTGGTGTGGCTGTTGGGCGGATTCGTGAGCGGGGCGAGGGTGTTGGCGCAGTCGTCGATCCACTGTCTGAGGTTGCGGGCGGCGGTGTCGGGGTCGGAGGGTTCGGCGGGTGGGCTCAGGGTAGAGGGTTGTGGTTAGCTGGTCTTCCGTGACTCTGCTCCAGCAGCGGCAAGGCATTTGTTCGGTGCGGTGGTGCGTGGTGGGCTTCCTGTAGGTGAAGTGGATGCAGTGGTGGTCAGTCCAGTGGGGTTCGGAGGTGTGGTTGAAGGAGACGTGTGGGCTTGCGGAAAAGATGGAGTCGAGCGTGTGGCCGGCGGCGTGGGTGGGTGTAGTCACGAGCTGTCTGAGTCCGAGGGTGGCGAGGTTGTCGATCAGGGTGGTGGAGTTGGTGTCCTTGTTGTTCTCGAGGTGGAAGTTCAGGTCCCCGAGGAGGATGTAGTCCGTGGAGGCGATGGCATGTGTGCTGACGAAGTCAGCGATGGAATCGCTGAACTGTGGTCGGGTCCGGGGGTCTGTAGATGAGGGTTCCTCTGAGGGTGGTGTTGGGATCGGTGTGGATCTGGAAGTGCATGTGTTCGGCGGTGCTGAGGGTGTCGTCGGTGTTGGTTGAGACTCTGAGGGTGTTCCTGTGGACGATGGCGATGCCTCCTCCGACTCCGTTGGTGCGGTCCCTGCGGGTGATCTTGTATCCGTCCGGGATGGCAATGGCGATGTCGGGGGCTGAAGCGGGATTCAGCCAGGTCTCCGTCAGGAATGCGACGTCTGGGGAGGTTGAGTCGAGAAGGTCCCAGAGTTCGATGGCGTGTTTGCGGGCGGAGCGGGTGTTGAGGAGGATGCATCTGAGGTAGTTGGGTTCTTTCCTGGGCGGTGGTTTGGCGGGGCGGGTGCTGGCGAAGCTGCAGTTCCGGCAGGTGAAGGGCCCTTGGGTGCGCTTTGGGGTGGCCTGGTAGCAGGCGCGATCTTTTCCGGGGTTGAGTGCGTGGAGGGTGCTGGCGTCGTATCGGCGTCTGTTGATGTGGCGGGCGCGGGGGATGCCCGGACCAGGGGGTCTGGCGCTGGGCGCGGACGGGCTTGCCTTAGGCGCGCCAGCGGAGCAGCCGCCATAAATGGGGAGGTGGGAGGGAGGAGCAGGGAATGGGCAGTGAGGGGGCGGGGCACAGGCACAGAAGGGAAAACGAGCACAATCAGGGCATCAAGGGGGCACAGAAAGGGAAAAAAACGAGCACAATGAGGGGCAGCAAGGGGGCACAGAAAGGAAAAACGAGCACAATGAGGGGCAGCAAGGGGGCACAGAAAGGAAAAAAACTAGCACAATGAGGGGCAGCAAGGGGGCACAGAAAGGAAAAACGAGCACAATCAGGGGCAGCAAGGGGGCACAGAAAGGAAAAAACGAGCACAATCAGGGGCAGCAAGGGGGCACAGAAAGGAAAAAGCGAGCACAATCAGGGGCAGCAAGGGGGGCACAGAAAGGAAAACGAGCACAATCAGGGGCAGCAAGGGGGGCACAGAAAGGAAAAAACGAGCACAATCAGGGGCAGCAAGGGGGCACAGAAAGGAAAAACGAGCACAATCAGGGGCAGCAGCAGGGCACACAGACGGAGCTGTGTGGTGGGGGAGCGACCTACCAGTCAAGGTCAGGGGTCGCTCTCAAATTTTTTTTTTTTAAACTCCTTTGTTTAAGGCTCACACCCCGCCGTTTATATCATGTAAGTGCTCGGTCGAATCTTGACCCACTTACTGAATAGAGTTCCTATTTAAATACTTAATCAAAACGGCTCCTCTACTCCGTAGCGTCTCCCTTATTTGAAACTGCGTTGTTTAAAACTCACTACCTCCGTTTGAACATGTAAGTAGAAACATGTGGGTGCTAAGTCGAGTATGAATTCCCTAAACATAAACCCAACTCCCGCACCGAGATCATCCTAATCTATCTATTCTCTTACCTGTAGCAAGGGTTTTACGTGTCACGTATTCCGTCGTTCTGTTCCACTTCACGTTGGACAACGACCGGCCTGTATCTTGGCCGTCTATATATCCCCGATTTATTCACCGCACCTGGTGCGCCTGGTGCGTCTGGTATGTATCATCAAGAAGCGACTAGCATCCCAAGGGTGTGTTATTTAAGACAGCAACACCTCCAGGGATCCTCTCGTGGGCCCCACACCAACACCAACACCAGAACCGCTCAAGTTCGGACGTCAGCGAGGGCCCAATAAAGGAGCCTCGTTGGTAGGTTCAACCACTATAAGCTGCCTAAATATTGTACCCATAACTTCTACCATAAAGGGTAGCGTGTTTAGTTAATGATTTACCACAACTAAATATATAGGGGTATATACCTATCTTCTACAATGGGTTCATAAAGTTATCCTCTCCTCTGTGTTTCTTAACCATGAAAACATCCATTGTGCATATGCAACCAACAATACTTATTCTTCAAATACTTTTATTTCTATGAGGGTCTCTGTCACATGAATCACACCCAGATCGGCAATGGGACATGGCCGGTACATGCCCACTTGTTGATCATAGGGGCTTCATGCTAACAGAGTGCCCAGGTTACAGTATCCCTGTTAGATCTGGGGGTCTCTAGTTGGCAGAGGTAGGTACCTTTGTCCAAATAGGGACCCTTGAGTCTAGTCAGGGAAAGTAGGTACACTCCCGAAATAACCCCTGCTCACCCTCTTGGTAGCTTGGCACGAGCAGACAGGCTTAGTTCAGAGGCAGTGTGTAAAGCATTTGTGAACACATACAGTAATCAAGTGACAACACTACAAATGGACACCACACAGGTTATATATTTATAAAAATAGGTATACTTTATATAGATTTATCACAAGACCATAAACGACAAAAATAATCCACAATACTGTTAAGAGTGCTTAGTTCTGATCAAAAAGGCTTAATTCAAGGTTCTGTGCGAGTCGGTAGCCTCCTCCGGCTACGGCGATGTCGAGAACAAACAGAGTCTAACAAATCCAGCTGACCGCGTCGAGACGGGCCAACACAGCGGAGACAGACTCGGTCACAGTACCTTTACTTGAAGCGGCAGGCACGGGCGTGCGAGCCGGATGGCTGTTCGTCGCGGTCGCGATGCAAAAATGGAAGCGTTGCAGGACGCGTTGTCCCTCGATGCGGTGCAGGCAGCGGCTCGTTGACGTCGTCGAGACGGAGTCGGTGAGACCAGGGCCGTGCGTTGCAGGGCGAGACGGTGCTTCGATGCGGTGCTGGCAGGTTGCGGTGCGGTGACGGAGCCGGATTCAGGAGCTGGCGTCGATCAGTCCGGACAGCGGTGCAAGTCGGGCGGTGCGTCGCAAAGCGTGCGAGCGGTGCCCAACTCCAGTGCGGTCACAGGACTCGAACTCAGCAGCAGTGACCGTGTCGGTCGGACCAGTTCGATTCGGCGTAGCGAAGCGTTGCAGGACGCGTTGTCCCTCGATGCGGTGCAGGCAGCGGCTCGTTGACGGAGTCGGTGAGACCCAGGGCCGTGCGTTGCAGGGCGAGACGGTGCTTCGATGCGGTGCTTAGAGGACACCGAGTCGGTCGTGAGAGTCGGTCACAGCTCCCTACCTCTGCAGCCACTGAAACAGAGTTTCCAGCAGCAATTCACAAAGGGGTGAAGTCCAATGGTCCTGGGACTTCGGTCAGGGGGCAAGCTCTCTTCCAAGCCCTTGGAGATCCTTTACAAGTTGATGAAAGTCACAGCAAAGCAAAAGTTCCTTTCTCCTTTCTTTGGCAGTCAGGCAAACCACTGCAGGCCAATCCCCCAAGCAGCACTTCAGGCTTAGGGATAGTCTCTCCTCAGTTTCTTCTTGGTTCCGCTCCTCAGCAAAGGTTTCTTCTTGTTCCCAAAAGTGATCTAATTTTCCTGGGGTCTGGGTGCCCCTCTTATACCCTGATTCTCTTTGTTCTCTGGAGGCAGAGAGGCCTCTGCCTAGTCCAAAACCAGTTCTGGTCAGTTCTGGAGCACTTTGTTTTTCTGACTCCTTCTTTCCTTTCAGAATGTTGGGCAGAGTGCTCAGCCGCCCGGCAGGAGGTGGAGCCAGCATTGTGGAAGGCAGGCACAGCCCTATTCAGACCCAGGTGCAACTCCTCCCTCCACTCTGGATGCAGATCTTTCTATTCAGCCCTGCGCTGACTCACCCTGTCTCCTGTAGCCACCCCCAGCCCCTGTCACTCAATCTCCAGACAAGGAATACACAACCTAGCAGAGGCAGGCTTGGATAGTTAGGCAAGAAAATACCCACTTTCTAAAAGTGGTATTTTCAAACACAGAATGTTAAAACCAACTTCACTAAAAGATGTATTTTATCATCCTGAGTTCAGGCATACTAAATTCGTTTTTCTACCATGTTCCCTGGGTCAGTTCTGACTATAAGGTGTAATAGTCAGTCTGCCCATTCTGGCCTATGGGGAGCAGGTAGCCTTGCAATAGTGAAAAACGAAAAGGGCTGTAATTCACTATTAGGACATGCCACACACACCAGGGCATGTCCTACCTTATACTTACAATGCACCCTGCCCTAGGGCCTACTTTAGGGGTGACCAACATGCAGTAAAGGGAAGGTTTAGGGACTGGTAAGTGGGTGTACTCACCAAGTCGACATGGCAGCCCGAGGCTGCACACAGGCTCTGCGATGGCAGGCCTGAGACACATTTTACAAGCCGCTTCTGTGGGTGGCACAACCAGTGCTGCAAGCCCACCAGCGGCATTGGATTTACAAGCCCTGGGCACACTGAGTGCGCTGTACTAGGGACTGACAAGTAAACCAATCATCCAATCATGGAGTCACTAATACATGTATCAATTAACGATCGGGAGCACTTGCACTTTGGCACTGATTAGCAGTGGCAAAGTGCCCATGAGCATCTAGTCCAGCAAAAACATATCAGCAACAGTGGAGGCATTACGAAAAAATGGAAGGGAGACCCACGCCAAGGATGCCAGGTCTAACACGTGTCCCCTCCAGCTGAAATGTGGGGAGAACTATCCTACCCCTAGGGAGTTCTCATCGCTAAGGCGGAAAAATCTGGACAGACCATCAGCATTGGCGTGTTCTGTACCAGGGCGGTGTTCCACCGTAAAGTCCATCCCCTGTAGGGAAATGGACCACCTCAACAGCTTTGGATTCTCACCCCTCATCTGCATCAACCATCTGAGGGGCCTGTGGTCTGTCTGAACCCGGAAGTGAGTCCCAAACAGGTATGGTCTCAGCTTCTTCAGTGCCCAGACCACAGCAAATGCCTCCCGCTCAATAGCACTCCATCTCTGTTCCCGGGGAAGTAACCTCCTACTGATGAAGGCTACAGGTTGGTCTAGGCCCTCCTCATTGATCTGTGATAGAACAGCCCCTACACCATGCTCTGAAGCGTCGGTCTGAACGATGAACTCATTGGAGAAGTTGGGTGCCTGGAGCACAGGCGCCGTGCACATGGCAGTCTTCAAGGTGTCAAAAGCTTTTTGACAGGCGTCAGTCCAAATCACTTTCCTGGGCTGCTTCTTGGAAGTCAGCTCTGTCAAGGGGGCAACAATGCTGCCATACCCCTTGACGAATCTCCGGTAATACCCGGTGAGTCCTAGGAAGGCTCTCACCTCTGTCTGGGTCTTGGGGGGCTCCCAAGCCAGAATGGTATCAATTTTCGGTTGGAGGGGCGCCACCTGGCCGCTCCCAACCTGGTGTCCCAAGTACACCACAGAACCCTGCCCAATCTGGCACTTACTCGCCTTGATTGTGAGGCCTGCCCTCCGCAGCGCCATCAACACTTCCCAGAGGTGACGCAGATGTTCTTCCCAACTGGCACTGAACACTGCGATGTCATCCAGGTAGGCGGCACTGAAATCTTCCAGTCCAACCAACACCTGGTTGACCAACCTCTGAAAGGTGGCAGGGGCATTCTTCATCCCAAAGGGCATCACCCGGAACTGGTAGTGCCCATCTGGTGTGGAGAATGCTGACCTCTCTTTGCCCCATCAGTCAAGGCGATCTGCCAGTACCCAGACGTTAAGTCAAACGTGCTGAGGTACCGCGCAGCCCCTAACCGATCTATGAGCTCATCAGCTCTGGGGATGGGGTGGGCGTCAGTCCTGGTGACGGAATTGAGTCCCCTGTAGTCCACACAGAACCGGAGTTCTGGTGTGGCACCAGGCGCGGCAGCCTTTGGAACCAAGACCACTGGGCTGGCCCAAGGGCTGTTAGAGGACTCAATGACCCCTAGCGCAAACATCTTGGAGACCTCCTCCTTGATGCAGGCTCTGACTCTGTCAGTCACCCTGTAAGCCTTGTGCTTCACAGGAAGACTGTCCCCAGTGTCCACATCATGGACGCACCAATGAGTGACACTGGGAACCAGGGAGAACAGGTCAGGGAACTGTCCCAACAGTTGGCGACAGTCACCCTGCTGCTCAGGTGTCAGGGAGGTAGAGAGGTTTACTCCCTCCACTGATCCATCTTGCTCTCGGGCTGACAGGAGGTCAGGAAGAGGCTCGGTCTCCTCCTCCATTCCATCATCTGTAGCTAAGAGCATGCCCACTTGGGACCTCTCCAAGTGGGGCTTCAGGCGGTTCACATGCAGGACCCGCAAGGGGTTCCTGGGAGACTGCAAGTCCACCAAATAGGTAACTGGACTCTTGCGCTCCACCACCGTAAAAGGGCCGGTCCACCTGTCCTGGAGCGCACAGGGCTCCACAGGGGCCATGACCCACACTTTCTGACCAGGCTGAAGCTCTACCAGAGTGGCATTCTGGTCGTGCCACCGCTTCATCTCCTCCTGGCTGGCTTCCAGATTTGCCTCAGCAAGCTCTCTGAAACGCCTAGTCTGGTTCCTGAAGGCCAGCATGTAACTGTATACATCCTGGGGAGGTTTCCTGGGAGATTGCTCCCAGCCTTCCTTGACCAAACTCAGAGGTCCTCGCACCGGGTGTCCATAGAGGAGCTCAAAGGGACTGAACCCTAGAGACTTCTGTGGCACCTCCCGGTATGCAAACAACAGGCATGGTAAGAGGACGTCCCATTTACGCCTCATGGGTTCTTCCAGACCCATAATCATGCCCTTGAGGGTCCGGTTGAATCTCTCAACCAGACCATTTCCTTGAGGGTGGTAAGGAGTGGTGAACTTGTAAGTTACACCGCACTCCTGCCACAGGGACTTCATGTACTTGGACACGAAGTTGGTACCTCTGTCAGACACCACCTCTTGAGGGAATCCTACACGTGAGAAAATTCCCATCAGTGCCCGTCCCACCACGGGGGCCGTCACTGTCCTCAGAGGGATGGCTTCAGGGTACCGGGTGGCATGGTCCACCAAGACCAGGATAAACCTGTTGCCCATGGCTGTCTTGGGGTCCAGTGGCCCCACAATGTCAATACCCACCCGTTCAAAGGGGGTGCTGACCACAGGGAATGGCTGGAGAGGAGCCTTGTGCTTCCTCCCACTCTTTCCACTTGCCTGGCAAGTCTGGCATGTCCTGCAGTGAGTGGCGGCACTCCTGCGCATCTGGGGCCAATAGAAATGGGTAACAAGCCTGTCAAAGGTCTTGTCCTGCCCCAGATGTCCCGCTAACGGTACATCATGAGCCAACCCCAGTAGGAAGGCTCTGAAGCGCTGGGGTACCACCAGCACACGGGCTGACCCAGGCTCAGCAACCTTAGGCTCTGAATACAGGAGACCATTCTCCCAGTAAACCCAATGTGATCCAGACTGATCACCTGCTGCCTGGTCTGTGGCCTGTTGCCTCAGACCCACGAGAGAGGGGCATGCGTTCTGCTCCTCGCAGAACTCTTCTCTGGAGGGTCCTCCTTCTTGCTGCCAATGGGTCAGCTCAGGTAGGTCCCCCAGTTCAGCTACCTGTTCCCCTGTAGGCTCCAGGGCATCCCCCTCTGGGTCTGCCTCCTCCTGGACCGTGGGAACTTCGGGGGCCGGTTTCCCGCGCCCCTGCCTCCTCTCTCTTCGGCAGGCACCTGGGCCTCCCTCTCAGGCTCCAGGTCCTCTTGAACACCTTTAGCTGCCATTGACCGGGTGGTCACACATGCCCAATCAGGCAAGCCCAACATTTCTAAATGCGCACTCCGCTCCACCTTAGCCCAAGGTGAGCTCTCCAAATCGTTCCCTAACAAACAGTCAACAGGCATGGCTGGCCTCACAGCTACTTGAAGAGTACCCGAGACCCCCCCACTCAAAGGGAACCTGAGCCACCTTGCAGTGACTCTCTGTGTTGTCAGCGGCAACAACCGGATAGAATGCATCAGGGATAACCTGCTCTTTAGACACCAGGTGACACTTGACAGCTGTCACACTGGCTCCTGTGTCTCTCAGAGCCTCCACCCTATGGCCATTGATGGTCACCCACTGCCTGTATTTCTTAGTGTTCTCAGGCAGCGGGGTCCTAGGGACCATCTCAGAGTCTCCTAATGAGACAAGGGAAAACACTGTGGGATCCCCCCACCTTGGGCACCCAACTCCTCCCCCAGGGCTACACTAGCCAACTGCCGGGGGACTGCACTCGTGGGTGCTGGTTTTCCATGCAAAGGGCAACGAGGATCGTTTGCCTTGTGGCCAGGGGCGCCACACTTGTAACATACCAGTGGTCCCTGGTGAACAGGGGGCCTGTCGGGGCCACTGGCTTCTTCTCAGGGGAGGCTGGGAACCTTTCCCTTGGTTCCCCTGGGGTTTACTTTGGGGCCCTTTATGGAACTCCTTCTGTTTACCCTTGTCCCCCCCACTCTTCTGCTGGGGACCCTGCCCACCGTTGGCGGAGTCTCCCACGTGACCCTTGTGGACCCGGGTACTCACCCAGCGGTCCGCCTCCTCAGCAAGCTGCCTAGGGTTAGTCAGCTTACTATCAATCAGGTGCTGGCGTAGCTCAGGAAAACAATTACCGGACAAGTGCTCCCAGGCAATTAAATCAAAGAGCGCCTGAAAATCAGTCGCTTTGCTACCCTTTACCCAACCATCCAAGGCTCTGCAAAAGAAGGTCACATATTCAACCCAGGTACTGCTTTCAATCTTACTACAGTTCCTGAACCTTTGCCTATAAAGCTCAGGGGTCAAACCATACCTAGTCATTAAGGCATCCTTCATGTGGCTGTACGAATTATAGACTTCAGAGGGCAAATCCAACAAGGTATCCCGCCCTTCACTGAGGAACCGTCCTCACAACCCCGCTCCCCAATCCTTCTCAGGGACCCGGTGGGAAGACATGGCTACCTCATAGGCTTTGAACCACTGCCCTATGTCATCATTTTTAAAAAATTCCTTAACCACATCTTTTGGAATATACACCCTAGCTTCAACAGGCACAGGCGGTGCACTGCCACCAGAGGGAGTAATCTCTAAGCTCTTGGCCTTCAATTCCAACTCCCTCAAAACTTTCTCATGTTCAAACTGCATTTTCTTTTCCTCTAGGGCTAATTTCCTAGTTTGCATTTCGAATTCTAACTGCCCATTCAGCTTGAGCTTGGTCATCTGCATTTCGTGCATCCTACTCTCCTTCCTGTCCTCCAACTCCTCTGGAGACAGTCCTCTGGCAGAAACACTGCTACCTACTGGGGAAGGTGGTCTTTTATCCCCTAGACCCAATAGCCCCTCCAGCTGCCCTTCTGCATTCTCAGCCCCCTCCACAGGGGCACTCCTTGATTCGACCCAGGCCCTCAGCGCCTTTTGAAGGTCCTCCTTCCTGGAGAGTCCGGTCATGGAAACTTTAAACTTTTTGCAGAATTGCCTGAGCTGCTTAAGGGTGTAGCATTCTAGCCTCTCTTCTTCCCAATCACACTCAACAGAGGCTACTGATGCTGGTTTCTCCATAGTGACTGAACTTGGCATTTGCAAAAATAGGAAATCCCAGAAAAAATGCTATAAAAGTATGTGGTTGTGTTTTGGTCTGCACTCACTAAGTAGTGTTCACCAATCACTGTACATGAGTCACAAATGCAAATCCAGAATCCTCACCGCTGACCACCAATGTTAGATTTGGGGGTCTCTAGTTGGCAGAGGTATGTACCTTTGTCCAAATAGGGACCCTTGAGTCTAGTCAGGGAAAGTAGGTACACTCCTGAAATAACCCCTGCTCACCCTCTTGGTAGCTTGGCACGAGCAGACAGGCTTAGTTCAGAGGCAGTGTGTAAAGCATTTGTGAACACATACAGTAATCAAGTGACAACACTACAAATGGTCACCACACCGGGTATATGTTTATAAAAATAGGTATACTTTATATAGATTTATCACAAGACCATAAACGCCAAAAATAATCCACAATACTGTTAAGAATGCTTAGTTCTGATCAAAAAGGCTTAATTCAAGGTTCTGTGCGAGTCGGTAGCCTCCTCCGGCTACGGCGATGTCGAGAACAAACAGAGTCTAACAAATCCAGCTGACCGCGTCGAGACGGGCCAACACAGCGGAGACAGACTCGGTCACAGTACCTTTTACTTGAAGCGGCAGGCACGGGCGTGCGAGCCGGATGGCTGTTCGTCGCGGTCGCGATGCAAAAATGGAAGCGTTGCAGGACGCGTTGTCCCTCGATGCGGTGCAGGCAGCGGCTCGTTGACGTCGTCGAGACGGAGTCGGTGAGACCAGGGCCGTGCGTTGCAGGGCGAGACGGTGCTTCGATGCGGTGCTGGCAGGTTGCGGTGCGGCGACGGAGCCGGATTCAGGAGCTGGCGTCGATCAGTCCGGACAGCGGTGCGAGTCGGGCGGTGCATCGCAAAGCGTGCGAGCGGTGCCCAACTCCAGTGCGGTCACAGGACTCGAACTCAGCAGCAGTGACCGTGTCGGTCGGACCAGTTCGATTCGGCGTAGCGAGCGTTGCAGGACGCGTTGTCCCTCGATGCGGTGCAGGCAGCGGCTCGTTGACGGAGTCGGTGAGACCAGGGCCGTGCGTTGCAGGGCGAGACGGTGCTTCGATGCGGTGCTTACAGGACACCGAGTCGGTCGTGAGAGTCGGTCACAGCTCCCTACCTCTGCAGCCACTGAAACAGAGTTTCCAGCAGCAATTCACAAAGGGGGTGAAGTCCAATGGTCCTGGGACTTCGGTCAGGGGGCAAGCTCTCTTCCAAGCCCTTGGAGATCCTTTACAAGTTGATGAAAGTCACAGCAAAGCAAAAGTTCCTTTCTCCTTTCTTTGGCAGTCAGGCAAACCACTGCAGGCCAATCCCCCAAGCAGCACTTCAGGCTTAGGGATAGTCTCTCCTCAGTTTCTTCTTGGTTCCGCTCCTCAGCAAAGGTTTCTTCTTGTTCCCAAAAGTGATCTAATTTTCCTGGGGTCTGGGTGCCCCTCTTATACCCTGATTCTCTTTGTTCTCTGGAGGCAGAGAGGCCTCTGCCTAGTCCAAAACCAGTTCTGGTCAGTTCTGGAGCACTTTGTTTTTCTGACTCCTTCTTTCCTTTCAGAATGTTGGGCAGAGTGCTCAGCCGCCCGGCAGGAGGTGGAGCCAGCATTGTGGAAGGCAGGCACAGCCCTATTCAGACCCAGGTGCAACTCCTCCCTCCACTCTGGATGCAGATCTTTCTATTCAGCCCTGCGCTGACTCACCCTGTCTCCTGTAGCCACCCCCAGCCCCTGTCACTCAATCTCCAGACAAGGAATACACAACCTAGCAGAGGCAGGCTTGGATAGTTAGGCAAGAAAATACCCACTTTCTAAAAGTGGTATTTTCAAACACAGAATGTTAAAACCAACTTCACTAAAAGATGTATTTTATCATCCTGAGTTCAGGCATACTAAATTCGTTTTTCTACCATGTTCCCTGGGTCAGTTCTGACTATAAGGTGTAATAGTCAGTCTGCCCATTCTGGCCTATGGGGAGCAGGTAGCCTTGCAATAGTGAAAAACGAAAAGGGCTGTAATTCACTATTAGGACATGCCACACACACCAGGGCATGTCCTACCTTATACTTACAATGCACCCTGCCCTAGGGCCTACTTTAGGGGTGACCAACATGCAGTAAAGGGAAGGTTTAGGGACTGGTAAGTGGGTGTACTCACCAAGTCGACATGGCAGCCCGAGGCTGCACACAGGCTCTGCGATGGCAGGCCTGAGACACATTTTACAAGCCGCTTCTGTGGGTGGCACAACCAGTGCTGCAAGCCCACCAGCGGCATTGGATTTACAAGCCCTGGGCACACTGAGTGCGCTGTACTAGGGACTGACAAGTAAACCAATCATCCAATCATGGAGTCACTAATACATGTATCAATTAACGATCGGGAGCACTTGCACTTTGGCACTGATTAGCAGTGGCAAAGTGCCCATGAGCATCTAGTCCAGCAAAAACATATCAGCAACAGTGGAGGCATTACGAAAAAATGGAAGGGAGACCCACGCCAAGGATGCCAGGTCTAACAATCCCACTTTCTTAAATTCTATGTTTGATCGTCAACACTTTTATTACTCAATTAGTTTCATCCAATCCTCTTTGGTATTTAAACCCGTTCTGATGGTATCTAGATTGGAAATGTACCATTGCTCACGGTTTTTACGCTTAATCGTTAGATCACCCCCTCTTTTGGTTCCTTTAATTCTTTCTATAATGAACCATCTGAAGTCGGTGCTTGTGTGGCCTGCTCTCTTAAAGTGGCCAACTAATGGGGCATTTTCCTTGTTGTTTTTTATCGCAGATTTATGTTCCAAAACACGAATTCGCAATTCTCTAGAGGTTTCGCCTACATAGCCCAGGTTGCATGGGCATAAAAGTAGGTAGACCAAATTTTTACTTCTACAGTTGTTAAAATCTCTAGAGGTAAGTGTATGTTTATTATAAATCATATCTTTACCCACTATGCATTGACCACAAATCGTGCAACTACTGCATTTGTAGTTCCCTGTTGCTTTGGTACCCATCAGAGTACATTGGCTCATTGTGGATGTTTCACGGTATGTATGCACCAATTCTTTTCTTAAGTTATTATTACGTCTAAACGCAAACAATGGTCGTTCTAAAGTTGTCAGTTCATTGTCATTGAGGATGCTCCAATTTGAGTTAATAATGTTTTTATTTTATTGCTAATGCAAGAAAATTGACTAACAAACACCAACTTTTGCTTGTTGTTTTTTTCTTGCTTTTTGGTGGTTGTATTTGATAACATACTCTCACGGTTATAAAATCGGGCACGTTTAAACGAGTGTGTTATGAGTTTTTGGGGATAACCCCTATCCCTCAACTTAGTCTTTATAACTTCAGAGTGCTTGTAACAATCATCCAAAGACGAACAGTTCCTTCGGAGACGAAGGAACTGTCCGAAAGGGATGTTGTCTTTCTGTGCCTTGGGGTGATAACTCGAGTAGTGCAATAGGGTGTTCTTGTCCGTGGGTTTGGAATAAAGCTCTACCTCGAGACTTCCACCGACATCCTTTATGCTTAAATCTAAAAAGTTCACAACCCTATTGCTATATTGTGATGTGAATTTTAAGTTCACGTCACCCAGATTCAACCATTGTAAGAATTCATCTAGGAGGTCTACTGTGCCTTCCCAGATGAATAAAATGTCATCTATGAATCTACTCCACTTTAATACATTCTCAAAAAATGGAGCAGATTCATTAAAAATGTGTCTATCCTCAAATTGCCCCACATAGAGGCATGCCAGACTGGGGGCACAGGTGGCCCCCATGCTGGTCCCCTTACATTGAAGGTATAGATCATCTTTAAAGAGAAACATATTATGTTTAAGTACCAGTGTTGTACATGCCATAATGAAATCTGCATGGGCACCTCTGCTTTCTGCAGGCCCCAGGATGCGCCTGATGACATTCAATGTAGCATCCTGGGGTATGTTGGTGTATAGTGCCTCAATATCAAGCGTGACAAGCAATTGGGTTTGATTGTTAAAACTACAACCTTCAATCATACTAATCATATGTGCAGAGTCCTTAATGTAAGATTTTTGTGTCTGTACAAGTGGTTTCAGAAAACTATCCACATATTTACTCAGTGGTTCAAGTGACGAGTTAATACAGCTAACTATAGGTCTGAGGGGTGGATTACTAACATTCTTGTGGATTTTAGGCAGGCCATATATCGCGGGGATAATGGCTTTGTCATTACACAAAAATCTATACTCATTATCTGTAATCCAGTCATTAGTTTTTGCTAAGGACAGAAGTTTAGCAACCTCTTTATTGAGAGTGGACCAATTACTCAAAGGTGCTTTTGGTAGTGTTCCTCCACGTTCAGGAGGTCCATAACCCTATTTTCGTAATCAGGAGTGTCAAAAATGACTACCCCACCCCTTTATCAGTGGGCTTGATTATTATATTTAAATAATTTTTAAGATTAATAATGGTTTCTTTGTGATGTTTGCTACTATTATAGGTGGCTGGTGGTCGGTGTTCCCAAATATTCCTTATCTTTGACTCAACTACCTGTTCAAATATATCGATTTTTTTATCTACCTGAGTTATGTGGGGGGTGAAGGTAGACTTAGGTTTAAGTCCGGAAACATTGATTTCCTCTGTATATTCCTTGTTTTCAAAGAATCGTGTTAGTCTAATTTTGCGAAAAAAAGATTTAAGATCCTTTTCTAGCATAAACTTGTTCACCTGTGCTGTAGGTGCAAAACTAAAGCCCTTCTCTAAGACTTCTAATTCAATCTTGTTAAGTGTACGACTAGAAAGATTGATAATGGGAAATCTGTTTGTGGTTACCGCCAGTATTTCTTATTCCTCGTTTGGAGATATTCCTCCTGAGGTTGATGCCTTACATACTGGACTCTCCCATACCCCCGATTTGTTCTTAAACCCCTCCTCGGGCGCTGATCTAAAAAAGAGGAGGATGCAGAGGAGGTTGAAGCACCTGGTCCGTATTCCAGATTTTGGTAATTGCTGCCCTGGTCTACTCTCATGTTACCCTCTTCGTCACTCCCAGATCCAGATGATTCAGAAAATGTAATGCGTTTTCTGCCTCCCCTGTTGTATACTGGTCTTTGCTGATAAGATCTATCCCATCCCTGTTCTCTCTTCTGCTGATAGTAGTCTTTCCCTAGGTATGGATAGTTTAACTCTACACTATATTTGTTGATATCCTTTCTTAATTTCTTAGTTTTTTTGTTGATTAAATAATCTTTATACCCATCTACTTCGGTAACCAGTTCTTCCAATTTTTTCTTTGCCTCGTCCAATGCAGTGTTGTTTTTAATTTCTAATTCCAATTGTTCAATTTCCTGCTTCTCTAGAATAATGATCTCCTGTGCAGTTTCAATAATAAGTAGGATCCAATCCCTACTGCACCGATTGGCAATGTGGGTCCAGGTTTCTAGAAACTTCCTGTTCTCAATGAATAGACCGGGTTCATTTTTGATTTGTAACCCTATGGGGATAACCCCAGCTTTAACATATTCAATTAAGAACTCAGCGTGCATCTCTGTTCTTATAAGTTTCTTTTTTAAGTTTAAGATCTTTCCCCATTTATCATTATTACTGGAAAGTATAGTTACTTTATTTCCATTTTTAGTATTCGTATTTATGATTTTATTATATTGATCCTCACTGAATCTGAATGTTTTAAATGGATCCATATTATCAGTAGGTTGGAAACAACTCTCTACACTGATAAGGGTATAAACAAAAAGATCTTCAAAGGAGAAGATCCAACTCCCCAACCAAAGGGTTGTACCAAATATGTGAAGAAAAAAGGGAGAGACCCCACTGACCAAGAGACAGGGTACCACAGGTAATTAAAATGAGAGAGCTCTCTTGGACCTACACACTATATTTCTCAAATATCATTCATTTGTAATATTATCACCAACCATCAAAACACTCAAATACCTTACAATAATCCCAAACACGGGCCCAAAGAACAATTACAAACACATAGATATGGACTATATCTAGTATTGTAAAATAATTTTATTTAAAAAAATATATTTTTTCTTTATAAAAGATTCCTAATAGAATCAAACAATGACACAAATGCAATTTTATACAACAAATGATAAAAATCTAGAGTACACGAGAGACAACAAGTATGTGAAACATTAAAAACATCATGATACGGTTATTTCAAGAGAATCAATCAACTAGGTAGAAGCCCATCGATTAGTTATTTGATTGGACATAGAAAGTTCCTTGAATATAACCCTCAAGCAAAAAGGGCGTCAACGCGTTTTGGTGGGAGTAAATTATTCAAACACCACCTTCATCAGGGCAACAGTGATACGTGTCTCTCCTATTAGTACAATTGATGATACAATTTAATGTCACCTAATTAAAAACAAAAAATTAAAACAATCACAACCATGTATTATCACATCAAATGAAATTACAATTGCATGTCGTCAAAAAAAACTAATTCACTAAAATTAGACCAAACAATTTATACATCCTATAACCTCACTAATAGAGGAAATACATTATCAATGTGATTTTATAATTGTTTGTAAGGGTCCGTAACTACCATTTCTTTCATCCCGCATCCATTCACTAGGTTGGAGAAACACCACTCATTTAGCCATACCACACTCTGTTCAATCTATTCTAATTTTATTGGGTCATAAGGAACTGCTACAATTTTCACAAGCATAATGCTCGTGTCACATTTAACCTTTTGGTATAGAGCAAGGGGAATACCTCAACTGTGCTCGTCCATTTAGTAAGGGTGACTACATCTATTATAGGTCGAATTAAAGATAAACTGTCATCCCTGATATCAAAGTAAAACATAATAGTTTAGACCCCATGCGTGGATTCGTTTCTTGATGTATCATAACCCTATCATGATGTTTGTAATGTTTCACATACTTGTTGTCTCTCGTATACTCTAGATTTTTATCATTTGTTGTATAAAATTGCATTTGTGTCATTGTTTGATTCTATTAGGAATCTTTTATAAAGAAAAAATATATTATTTTAAATAAAATTATTTTACAATACTAGATATAGTCCATATCTATGTGTTTGTAATTGTTCTTTGGGCCCGTGTTTGTGATTATTGTAAGGTATTTGAGTGTTTTGATGGTTGGTGATAATATTACAACTGAATGATTTTTGAGAAATATAGTGTGTAGGTCCAAGAGAGCTCTCTCATTTTAATTATTTAAACACTTTATAAATAATACAAAAAACATATTTATTTTAAACGTGTGCATATCGTCACATGGCATCCAGGCCACTGAATAATAACAAATTAATAAAATAACGTCCCAAATATAAGCGTCAAGGCACACACAAACAAAGTAAAGAACACGAGAATGCGAGGATTCCTTTCAATTATTCGGTGCCATGAGAGGTTCTTGTAACTACTGAGCAGTGTTTAATTTCAGCCGGTGGTTTCAGGTGCTCGGTACCAGCACTTAATTGTCAGCACTGGCACTTGTGCCACAAGGTGGTGCTGTCTAGCTAATTTAGAGATCACCACAACAGTTAATTATTAATGTCATATGCCTCCCAAGCCATTCTTATAGCTTTGGGGGCCTGAAATAGTCCGAAATGTAGGAGTGTGATGGTTAGTAGTTGTGTTGTTACTATCATTGGCAGCATAGCAGGGCAATGCATGGTGGAAGCTGCTGTGGCTTCCTGATGAGAGCCCTGGCACTTATTGTTTTACAAATTAAGCACGGCTTCTGCGGTCTGAATGTTGGTTTTAACTTGCTTTAATCACTATTTATCTGCTGCTCCGTCACCCTAGCTGAGTCTGTCTTTAGTAATCACGAGCGCGCGCATCTCACCTACAGCTGTGATTATTTTTTTTATGTGTAAGCTTTTTTCAAAAGGCATGATCCTGCTCGCACAAGTAGCTGTGCGCTTCTCTTTCCTGAACTCGTTTAGGCTCAGCTAAGGATCTATGACAGTTTGAGTGATTAACGTGCATTTCGTAAAACCCTTACAGGCAAATGTTACATAAGACTTGTTTCCCTTTTTGTACTACATTCACTCCCATGAGTATAGGCCAGTGGAACATTCTCACCACCATCTACCCCATTCATAAACCTGTTGTCTTGAATTTTTAAAAGATTTAACAAGCAGTACTTTGGATTTGGGGGTGGGTGTTACTGGTGCAATTCTCTCTTGCATAATCACTGCAAAATTACTTGTAATTATGCATAATTACTTGAGAAGCATAATCCAGCATTTATTTTCTTAGTGCAGATGCCCCCTCGAGTACAAAATGGGCCAGAGAAAGCATTTTGCGCTAAGAAAATAGCATTAAATGTTACAGGACACGAAGAGCAGTAGCCAGCAGCTGTTCACTCTCCCTTAGATCTGTGCCCCTACTGTAGGATTTTTCCCCCCAAATTACTCCTAGTTACTCAAGCTGCCATATTTTTGCTTCACAAGAGTAATCCGTAATTACTGAAGTTACTCCGAGCACTCTGGCATAGTTAAAATATCACCTAGACGTACTCTGCCTCTGCCCTATTTTTATGAATCTTGTGCTGTAGACTGTTGGTGCGTTTCTAAAAGTGTTTCCTTCCCGCTAGTAATTTGCGGTCTCTTTGAAGGGAAACACTAGATTGTAAATGTTTTGTGTCCACAAATTAGCCAAGTGGTGTAAACTGTGTTGCCTGCCCATTCCCTAAAATCGTGGTGGGAGAGCCAGAACTGCCTTCCTTCGAACTGGGGAACAAGGTTCCAGTCTCTGTGTTGGCTCAGCATCCTGTCTTGGTTTGCTTGTGTTCTGTTTAACCCCTTCACTGCGGGGGTAATTCCCCCACGGGTGCGGGGGGGCGGGGGGGTGAGCGCGGTGCCGCGGTGCTCGTGACGAGACCAGCTCGTCATGAGTCACAGTGGAGCTGTGCTCATGACGAGCTGGTCTCGTCACAAACCCGCCCACTCATTAATTCTCCCGCACTGGCGGGGAATTAATCACGCGTGGGCAGTGCGCACCTGTTATGACGAGACCAGCTCGTCATGAGCACAGCTCCACTGTGACTCATGACGAGCTGGTCTCGTCATAAGCACCGAAGGGGTTAAGGGGAATCTGGCCTGCAAGTTCGGGCTGAACTGTTCCCATTAGAGCAGGGTCAACTGATTTGCATATGACTGGGTCCAAACTGAGGTGGCCTGGTGTGTAAAGTTATGATGTACTGGGATGTGGCCGAGTAATTACCAGTGGCTGAGCTTGATTCAAGCATTCCATCCATCCCTTTTTTGTATGCTTCACTTAAACTTAGTTGTACCGTGAGTGTTGTGCCAAGCCTCTTTTGCATCTTGATGTTCCTTTATGCTATATATATAGGATGACCCTGAGTTATCTGCCATCAGCTTTACCTCCTTTTTTCAGCCATGATGTTAGAGAGAGCTTGGTAGCTTGGAAGCCTTAAACTGTTGCTCCTTAAAATTCCCAGAAGCTAAACGCTCCCCAAAGGGGCATTGGCTATGGTGCATGTTTCGCTACAGCCACAAAACTACTCTACACACAACATAGAAAAGGCATCTCCACAGAACAAGAGCTGCCAATCACACACCATAGCCTTATTCAAACAGTTCCTTATCCGGGCCGGAAAAGCCTTTTGCTCCATTTCCCCTGTGGGCTGGAGCCATTGGAGGCCGGTTTTTGAAAGCCCAGGGCCTTCGTTGGTGCTCTGCCATCTTCCCCAGCTTCAGGAGATCAATTGCAGCAGGCACATGGAGCTTCAAGAGAGACAGAGGGGGAGAGAGGGATGGAGAGAGAGTGAGTGAGTGATCAGAGAAGGGAGAAGAGAGAGAGGGGAGAGAGAATATATGGATGGAAATGGAGAGAGTGAGGAAAGGAAGGGAGCGAGGCTGGTTTTAGCATTTTTGTCAGGGCTGTTTTTGTTTGCCCAGTCTGGCCCTGTTCATATGCCGGCACACACCCCCAGACTTCACCAACCCACCTTCGGTGAAGAAGCCAACACCAGTCAACAAATTATTTGCCAAATTTGACAGCATCAGATTTCAAACCCTTCATTCTGGCCTCTCCGTCCAGCAAAGCACGTGACTTTCCTCCACCTGCAACCCCACCTTGAAGACGGAAAATACAAATGTCATAGGCTTAAGCAAGCCACTTAGAAATACAACAAAGTAGTGGGTCGACTGCTTGTTTTCTTCTAAGCCTTTGCAGATTCTTCGTGGCTGCATGACAGTCCATGTTTTTCTTCCCACCATGCCACTCCAGAGAGAGATAAAATTTGTATGTGCAAGTGAAACACGGTCCTGCTCCAATAAGAACAGACCAACAGAAACTGCAAAGCAAAGACTCCCTCTGAACAGGCATCCCTAGACCAGTTTTGGCCTGTGCAGGCCTTCTCAGTGAGGTGCAGCTTGAACTTTGTTATTCCGCAAGCAAGGGACCCTCTCCCGGGTATACGCTTCACATTTAGGGTATCTCACTTAGAAAATAAAACAAGCATTTGCAATGCAATAGGTCTCGCATTTATGAGAGTTTAAGCTATTGGCATTGTAAATGACAATGCCTTTTATTTATGGGTTGTTTTTAAAACAGATAAATAAAAGGCATTTTCATTTACAATGTCAATAGCTTAAACTCTCGCAAATGCAAGACCTATTGCATTGCAAACGCGTGCCATAATTTTTTTTAAAAGCATTAGGAGAAAGCGTGTCGTGCCTGCCACAGCAGGCAGGACAAAGCTATTTGCGAAAATAGTGCTTGGAGGCTGTAATTAAAGCCTACCGAGCAACAACACACGTAACATGGGGTGTCGCCATGGGAAATTTCAAAATTAGACAAGGGGGTACTATGCAAGGACTTCTAAGCCTTTTGACTAATGAACAGCCCCAGTTTACAGTGAACAATGAGACAATCCAATGAAAAATGTGGGCAGAGAGAGGGTGGAGCTTCAAGTCACTACCTCAATACACCATGCCTCGCAGAGCAGCGCATGCGCTGCCCAGGCTCGACCTAAAAAGAGACACCACTTTGGGACAGTGAGTCATTAAGTGGCTTTGAGAACCAGAAGAGGTCATACCCCTTGAAACACTTAAGAGGACCTATGAGCTGGCAGACAGTGAAAAGTATCAATATATACAAAGTAGGCATGCCACTGCAGCTCACATTGCAAAGGATGCAATCATAGGGGAAAATTCCACGATGGAGGACAGAATACTCTCTGAGCCACTCACCACAAAAACAATATCCTTAATCTATTAAAAAAATAATTAACAACTCTTCTAACCCGTTAGGGAAATTAAGACAGAACTGGAAGACTGATCTGGGTCCATTAGAAGCCAAAGAGAGGGAGGAAACTCTTCAAGCCTCAGGGGAAGTGGCAATCAGAGCAGGATTCAGGCTTGTTCAACTAAGGACTGGTAGTACTACCCTACAGAGATCCCCAAAAAATAGTGAGGACTGCCTCTGGGGAATACAGCAGGGGATGTCATCAATGAGGTACCTTCACACATCTGTGTAGTCATGTCCCAGATTGGAGTCCATCTGGAGGGGGTTGCGGGAGATTTTGGCACAGGTTGAGGATCTCCCTGTAGTGCAAAGTGCAAAACTGTTTCTCTCAAACATATGGGAGGTGGGGTGCCCTCCCAGGCTACTTAATGGTACTGTACAGCCTGGGTCTCATGGTGTGAGAAAGACCATTACTAGCCTTTCTGGAGCCGGCTTCCCGGTAGGCATTGGGAAATTAAAAGAACACATGGACTGGTACATGTTGTCTGAAAAGCACACATATGAAGGACGAGGACGTCCCCAAAATGGGAATAAATATGGGCTGCATGAAAGCAATACAGAGATAAGGCATGAAGTGAATAGGTGTGAGTGAGGTATTACTTGTTTCATGCAAGTGTGACTGAGTATGAATGCATGTGTGTTTGATTTTGAGGGTGCAGGTGTGTGTGATTGGATGTTTGTGTTATTTTGTGTGTTATTGAGTTTCTGTTGTGTGTGCATTTGTGTAAAATTGTGTCTTATTTTGTGTGTGCACGAAAGTGTGTGAATATGAATGCATGAGATTGAGTGTAAACATATGTGTGTGTTCACTTGTGTGCCATTCAGTATATGATTTTATGTATGTGATATCACATGCAGGCATAATCAATTAGGAGTCTTATTGTGTATTTAATTTTGTATGTATGTACTTGTATTTGATGTGTGAGGGATTAAGGGTTTGTGTGCAACTGCATATATGATTTTGTGTATTTCTGGCTGTATATTTGCAGGCAAATGGTGTGTAATAGGATGTGTGCATGTGTCCTGTGTGTATGTGAGACTGCATTTGAGATATGGTTTATCATATGTTTGTGTAATTGGCCTAATGGCCAGAGCTGCCTTGGAACTGGAAAACCAGGTTCGAGTCACGGCGTCCGCTCAACAACCGGTGATTCTGGGCAAATCACTTAATTCCCCCCTGCCTAAAAAATGAATGTGCCCGCGTGTAACGCAACTGGTGCTCATATAAAGAGCTCCAATATCTTCGGGCCGAGTTTGCCTATATAAAACAGCAAATAAAATTGTGGTGTCCATTCAGTGTGTGTGCATGTGTTGACATCAACACAAGCATTCTGGAAACATGTACTTGTTAATGTTTTTGTATGTCTAGCTGCTGTTGCTGCACGCTTCGTCACGTCGCCAACAGGAGGGTTGGTAGAAATAGCACATCAACCGAGAAATCTTCAGTCTGGAGACCCTGCCTTCTCAAAGAAAGGCGATCTACGGAAAGAAACCGAGGACACAAGCAAGTGCTGCTGCGCACTTCGACATGTGTCCGATGACTGTAAATACTGCGAGCTCCACCGCGGGAAAATAAAAGAACATAGGTAGTCAGATAAGGACTAAAGAAGAGAGGTCGGATGGGAGAAGAACGAATACAAAAATGAAGAAGTAAAGAGAGAGAAATAAAAAACAAGAAAATACAAGAGATAGAAATGGCGCTCCAGTAGTGTATGCCACACAAAGCGATATCAGAGACAGATAAAGTGTGATATGAACAAAAAGCAGGTATGTTAGAATAACCGAAAGCAGAGGCAAAATGGGGGGGGGCTAACATACAATATGTACACACTCGAAGAGAGACAGTGTCAGATTAAGATGGCCAGCGACAGAAAATCTGAAAAAAGCAGAGAAAGGAGGAGACGTGGAATATCGTTTACACTGCATATATTGACAAAAGGCATAGGTGCATTTTATTGGGAACTTGTAAACTGCAGGCTTGGGAAAACACGTTTTACATGTATTCAACATGCGCACAAGGTTTGTTTAGCATAGTATAGCCTTTTTTTTTCTTACGATAGTCGAAATGCTTATTCCCTTACCGCAGTGCTTAATTTGAGCAGGTGCTTTCTGGTGCTCAGCACCGGCACCTAATCCTCAGCACCGGCGCTTATAGCACCAATTGAGGACACACTCATATTCAAGGCACATGATTTTCCTCAGAATCACAGGATGTTGAGCCACGCAGATACTCGAACCCAGATCCCCAGCTCCGAAATCAGCAGCTCTAGCCATTAGGCCAAGTCCTCTCCAGAATAATAAGTGCCGGGGCTCTAGTCAGGAGGCATTTTGCACCAGCACATTTCTCCTGTTAGCGCTGCCTCCCGAGGAGAGCCCCTGCACTTTTTATTTTACAAATTAACCACTGCCTTACCGTAGTAAACTTTACTTGTTGTGAAAACTTAACAAAAAAATAGTGCTTACCAACTTCTGAAGGAGACCATGTAACGTCACAAGTAAAAGATCCAGTTCTGATGGGCGGTCACAAATGGAGACAGGGCGGTAACAAGGAAGGACTAAGAAGCCTCATATTGAATCGGAAGCCAGCGTTTACCATGGACAATGACACCAGCCTATAAAAAATATGGGCGGGGCTTCCACACCACTTCTAAAACATACCCTACGACAATATGCCTCGCAGAGCGAGCAGCGCATGTGCTGCAACGCTAGGCTCGGCCTAAAAAGGGCTGGGTGGATTGCTTACATTATTCCCTTTAATCTCAGCCTTTGTTAACCAACCCCTGGCCACATTCAAGTCTATCCTTTGCCCTCTATGCCACTCCAGACAGTGAGCAACCCTTTGCAACTTAGACTCTGTCCTGCTTTAGTAGGAAACGTCCAGCCCGCTCTGCTAGGCCAGGTCCCTTCTACACAAGTCCACAAGCAACTACAGAATGTTTTAGGCCTTGTTAGGCCTTCTCAGTGAGTCGCTGCTTGATTTCTGTAACACAGCAGTGAGCATGGGACCCAATTATGGACTTTTGTTTGTTTTTCTCTGAGTGAGTCATGCCCCAAGTGTGACCGGTATGCCATGTCCTGCTCCACTCAAATCTAAGATATCTTCCACATACCACAAAGTTTATTCAGCTCTGAAATGCGAAACAACTCTTTTTGCAAAAATGGCTTGGTGAGAGGTACCTCCTGAGGATCACCCCATCTGTGCCATTGTGCTTCAAATCATTTAGATCCTACATAGAATCCTGGCCTCTTCATCAGACCCTTCATTCCAGCAACAAAAATCCAAATCTAAACTTCTCAAGAAGATTTCAGTATTAACCAACCCAGGACCTCTTCATCTCGTACATGGGAGCTTGTACTTTATTCCACACAGGCATTTCCCACTTCTTTGACCGCCCTGAAAGCAGTCGTCTATGTAACAGCTTGCTTGATCACAAACTTCAAAGAATACCACCCACCACAGCATCACAAAGTGTTCACACTGTACTGAGTAGGAAAGCAAGACATCAGATTATTCAACATCTGCTGCATTATATTTAGGGTTTCTCCATCAAGACCCCATCTACCGTAACAACAACCCAGAATCTAGGCTGTTCCACCTACATCCATGCACTAACCTGGTTAGAAACTCCAAATAGTAGAAATAGAAGACTCGTAAATGGACTGTCATACAGGCTCTAGAACAACGCGCCCCTCTGTATTAGTCCAGTCACTCCTATATCAACTAGAAGAAAAAAACTTGAGGCGCTTCCCATACAACCTTTCCTCCATGCCACACGACCGCGTGCACTACTCAGCTAAAGTTCACCAAGGCAGAGCAATGAAGGTCAGTGTCCTCGACAAAAGAGTGACCATTTGCTCATCCAACACCACGCACTCACAGACCAAGTTGAAACCTGGCATGGAAAATCAACTTTTCTTTTTCTGCTTTAATGTAACGCTGCAACCCTATGATTCTGTTCAAATTGTTTTTTTTAGCTGTGTCCGTTGCGTTTCAAAATTTGGATTTATTTTTCGAAAAGGCGCTAAAATAAAAATGCAAGCAACTTCATTTGTCTGGTAGGTTGCTTTGTTGATACATTTGGAGTTGTACTGTCCTTTTCCTCTGTTGGCTGCTTTGTCATAGCCTACCATTCACACTACTCAAGCTAATTTATTGACATTTCAACTGACGTTTTACATGCCTGTCTGTTATACAAGCTTTGAATTGTACTATTTGTCAGTTGTTTGGCTCTCTGGTTTTTGTTTAGTTTCTTTTAGAGAATATTAGCTTAATTAGGTGGACTTGGAAGGCTTCCATAAGTTTTTCCTGGTTGGACACCTATTATGGTTTCGGGAGCATTAAATGTCGTTTTGAAAAATGTCTTGGTTACTTTGGGGACTGGATGGATTTTAACTGTGGAAGTTTTTCATGGTAGCCTGTTCCAAGGATTCATTTTCCAATTCAGGGGTGGTAAGCTCACTAGCTTGATGAAGAGAAGTGTTATATTATGGAATATTTAGAGATCAGGAGGGCAATTGCAATTCTAGACAAAAAGTAAACAACACTATTGTGTCCCTTTTAATCCTTGACCTTTCACCAAGGTTGTTCACAAATCCATCACCTAATTCCTTTCTTTCCACTTATGCACTTGTCTGTAACCCCTAACCAGATGTGATTGTATACTAATGGGAGAGGTGTTTATACTCTTTAAACTACTTGTGTATTCAAATGTTGGGAGCTCAGTTAAGGGCAAAGGAATAGCAAAGGGAAAATTATGGGTTATATAGCCTTGTACTACAACACTGCGGTTTTGGTCTTTACCTAAATTAATATTTAATTTACAATATGTTTCCTCAAACCATAACTCAGGCCTATAACTTGATTAGAAGGCCAAAAATGGCTGGTATAGCTCAATACAGAAGGTCTGTAATGCTATATTAGAACACTGGAATGTGAGGGCTCCATTGAAGACACTGAAGTGGCTCAGTGCCAATAATGACTCCTATAGTCCTTCTATTGCAACAGTCGATCCTTATCTTTTTTTTATTCTCTGTTTATTTTAGAGCATCCTACCCTCGTGGCTGGAATGTTGTAATAGCTATATAGCACTCCTGCCTCAGGCTATACCAGTTGTTAAAGGCCTTTGTTATCATTGTAAGCTGTTGCATGTGGCTTGGGACTATAACTCGGGTAGGGGGCCTTTAACAACCACCATAAACCTAGGCAATGATCTATTAAGCTCTATTATCCCAGAGGGTAATTGATCCAGGCTTTTCCAGGTCGGATTCATTGAGCCTCTGCTATGAATGCCCCTGTTAGACAATGACAGGCTAAAGTGCAGCTTTTTGGTGCTGTACAATTGTCTGATTTATATTAGCTGTGTGCCTGTGCTGCTGCTGGCCATTCCATTGGATTTAAACTGGGTAAATCACATGTTCTGTATCATCAACATGGTCTAGAAATATCATGCATGTCAGTAATCATTAAAAATGCCTGAGTTTAACCGTGCCTTTTTACCTGATGCAGGTTTTTTCTTAAGATGTCCTTTAACGTTTAAAACAAGTGCTGTTATCACTACAATGCTTATTGAATCTGAATGCCAATGTTCTTTCACTTCTTTTCTGCTTAGAAAGCTGCACTAGAAGCTTGTCACTTGGGCTATGGAGTAAGTGTGATAGTTGGAGAAGCCCCCTCAGCAGCACAGCTCTCTTTCAGTCCCCTGCTGCTCTTCACAGGTCGCACATGGAAAGGGAGCATTTTTGGAGGTATTTCAAATTTTCGAATATAGCAAATTGATACGGAGTGTGGAACTTTGTGATTTTTTTCTTCTCCAATTTTAACAATGTAAAAGGCCCCTTTCTCGTCACAGAATCAATATCCCGCATTGACAAGACTTTTTAGATGGTAAAAATTTGCTGATGGTCTTTGTTTCAAATTTTGTTAAAGGTTAGAAGGAAAGGAAAAGATATCAGGATGCCCTAATTTCTCCTTGGTTGTTCCCCAAGTAAGTCTTTGTGAGGTGCAGTAAAAATTGGGCGAATGCTGACTCCAAAGGCAGAACTCTTTTACGATTCCAATAGGGATTCTGGATTGTTGTGAAAGGAGCAACATTCTTCATTTGCTTCAAAAGGAGATACAAAGTTGTTACAAGGTCTTGTTCGATTTATGAATGTCAAAATTGTGGTTTCTAGATAAACAACTGTTCCTGGGACACACAGTCACGGGGCAATTTCTCACGAAGGTCTCAGGCTGCAACAGGGCACACGCACACAGCGTCGCTGAGACTCACTTGAGCTCCGGGTGCACACGATCACAGGGCATTCCTCAAGAAGGTCTCAGGCTGCACGAAGCACACGCACACAGCGTCGCTGAGACTCACTTGAGCTCCGGGTGCACACGATCACAGGGCAATCCTCACAAAGGTCTCAGGCTGCACGAAGCACACGCACACAGCGTCGCTGAGACTCACTTGAGCTCCGGGTGCACACGATCACAGGGCAATCCTCACGAAGATCTCAGGCTGCACGAAGCACACGCACACAGCGTCGCTGAGACTCACTTGAGCTCCGGGTGCACACGATCACAGGGCAATCCTCACGAAGGTCTCAGGCTGCACAAAGCACACGCACACAGCGTCGCTGAGACTCACTTGAGCTCCGGGTGCACACGATCACAGGGCAATCCTCACGAAGATCTCAGGCTGCACGAAGCACACGCACACAGCGTCGCTGAGACTCACTTGGACTCCGGGTGCACACGATCACGGGGCAATCCTCACGAAGGACTCAGGCTGCACGAAGCACACGCAAACAACGTCGCTGAGACTCACTTGGACTCCGGGTGCACACGATCACGGGGCAGTTCTTACGAAGGTCTCAGGCTGCAAAAAGCACACGCACACAGCGTCGCTGAGACACACTTGGAAACTTTTGTGTTCCTGAGTTTCCACAACAGGGAGCCAGCTCTCCTCGGGCCCTTGGGGACAAGTTACTTTGGGACACAGCACACAGCAAAGTCCTTTCAAGCAGGGGGACACAGCACACAGCAAAGTCCCTTAGCCTCTCCTTAATTAAATTAGCAAACCGCAGGCCAGCCCCAGAACACACAGCAAGGGTCAGTCCTTCTCTTCAGTCTCTACAGCTGTTCTTCCTTGGCAGAGGCTCCTCTTGACCGCGAAGTAATTTCAATCCTTTTCAGTCTTGATCAGTCCAACGTTCAGGGGTTTCAGCTCTCATAGTTATACCCCTAAATGTCTTTGAAGTCTTTGTGTTCAGGGGGCACTGACCCCTGTCCAAACCAGTTCTGGGTGTCTCCCTGCCAGTGACACTTTCTTCCTTTGATAGTGGGGGTCTGGATCTTCAATCACTCAGCAGGAGATGGAGCCATTGTTTTATGGCAGCAGCCCAGGCCTCTTCACCTCCAGGGCTACTTCTCCCCCCTACACTCCAGATGCAGGTCAACCGTGGCTGTCTCACCTACTCCTCCCCTGGGTCAAGACATTTCCCAGATCCTATCACATTCAAATCCAGACAGTCAATCCACAACCAGGCAGAGACACACAGAATTGTTAGAACAAGAAAACCAGCCACTTCTAAAAGCGAGGTTTCTAAACACACAATTCAAAAACCACCTTCACAAAAAGATGTGTTATTAAATTGTGAACTCAGGCACACTAAACTTCACCTCTCCATCTTAAGCCTATGGGAAGATAGGCTGGAAACATATTACACAGCCTCCCCCATTCTGTCCTATGGGCAAGATGGCCTTGCAACAGTAAAAAACGAATTTGGCAGTTTTTCACTGTCAGGACATGGTACACACCTTAGTACATGTCCTACCTTTCACATACACTGCACCCTGCCCAGGGGGGTACCTTGGGCCTACCACAGGGGTGTCTGATGTGCATAAAAAGGGAAGGGTAAGGCCTGGCAAGTGGGTGCACTTGTCAGGACAACAAGGCAGTTTAACAAACTGCGCGCAGGCACTGCAGTGGCAGGCCTGAGATCTCTTTTCACGGCTACTTATGTGGGTGGCACAATTAGTGCTGCAGGCCCACTAGTAGCATTTGTATTATCAGCCCTGGCACACATAGTGCACTTTACTAGGGACTTTACTAGTAAGACAAACATGCCAATTATGGACAACCAATTACCATTACACTTTACATAGGGAGCACTTGCACTTTGACACTGATCAGCAGTGGCAAAGTGCCCAAAGCATCTAAGTTGGCAACACCATGTCAGAAAAAAGGTCTAGGGGGAAGGCAAAAAGTTTAGGGAACTTTAGCCAAAAAGGGCCAAGTCCAACAACAACGTTCCTTAAAAATCTGTGCCACAAGTTGGTCCAGAAACCCTCTCCAATGCTGAGGAACACTGAGCCACCCCATTAGATATTTAGGCCTAGATATGTCCACTCACGGCCAATATTTAATGAAACTAAATAAGCGAGATACACTTTTGGTAATTATTAACATTTAACCCACTTAATCTTTTAAAGCCTATACACAAAGAAATCGTACGAGTTCACCATACAATAAATTCACAGACAGGTATAATGAATGGCTGCAGTAATTTATTTCTCCTCATGCATAGCAAGGTAGCACAGGGAGTGCCTTGCTGGGTGTCTTAGCTACTGGAACACACCTTCCTTAAATGCCACCTCCAGCGCTAAACTAATGTGCTTTGACTGGAGATATAGATACTGACAACTCGATGGTCTGAAAACATACAACTGTTTTCCATATGCTTATCACCGGTTTCTAAAAGAATTGCTGCCTCTGGTTTGGCATTGAAAAATATTATGTGAGAACGCCCTTATCTCACATACAAACCCACAACCAACACCAACACTATGCATCACACTTATCCTGCATGCTCAATAATGACGACAATTACAATTCTTTCTTTCTCATTCACCACATGGACATTTATCATTACAACACAAACCACAACCTGGCATTACATTACAATACATTATATCACATCTATCTATCTATCTATCTATCTATCTATCTATCTATCTTTTTTTCTATCTATCTTTCTATCTCTATCTTTCTTTCTTTCTATCTATCTCTATCTCTCTATCTCAATCTTTCTCTTTTTCTCATAGTGAGAAATTGGGTTGTTGGTTGACTGGGGTGGGAGCCCTGGTCTAGCAACAGCCACAACCCCTTGCAAGGTGAATCACAAAAAGTCACTAAATTAATATGTGCTTAACCCTGTGTAGCTTGGCACAAAAAGCTGTCAGGCTTCGCTTAGAGGCAAATTGTAAAGTATTTATGCAGTACACAAATACTTATAAAGTGAAAACACAACACAAGAAAAATTCCACACCAATGTAAAAAAATAGAGTAATTTGTAACGAATTATTTGACACCAAAATGACAAAAATTCAATCAGTAGAACCGGAGTAATGGATTTTTAAAGTTTTTAGTGCAAACTAGCGCCTAAAAGATCAAAGTGCCAACCGTGAACATTAAGGGGTCGATTCCGATTCGGGCCGGAAATCTCTCCGACCGAGCCGGACCCGGAGAGATTTCCGACCGAATCGGACCCGTGCAGTCCGACCGAATGAGTACGATGCGCACGTATGTCATCGGACCCGAAGTCGGTCGGACTCCCATTGAAGTCAATGGGAGCCTGTCGCACAACGCGTACGCGGGCTCCCATTGACTCAATGGGTGCGAAGTCGGACAAGTGCGCCCCCTACAGCGGGTACGCGGCGAAGCGATTCGCGCCGTACACGCACAGGTAGGGGGACCCATGGGTCCCCCTGTGTGCGACTCGCGCGGCTACGCATACAGGGGGGTCCGACACGGACCCCCAAAGTACAGCTCCGACAGCTCTTTCAAGCCGGAGTGCGCGGCTCGGTCGGACTGCTCGCGGCGCGCATCGTACTTACCCGGCCGGGAAACGTCTCCATTGCGCGGTGCGAGTCGAGTCCGAGCGAGTCGGTCGGTGCGGTTCGACCCGGGAACGAGTCGGTCGGAGCGGTCGGGACGCCCGGACGAGTCGGTCGGCGAATTCGCATCGTACTCGCTCGGCCGGACCCGCGTACGATTCGGTCGGGAAACAGGGCTCCGAATCGGATCCGGTAAAGCCGAATCCGATTCGGAGCCCTACCGGCCGAGATCGGAATCGGCCCCTTAGTCTCATGAGACCGGGTCAGATTCGAAAAATATGGCTGAGCGCAATGGAGCACTGTTCGGCTATACAAAGTGGATTGGGCCCGGTCAGCGCTTACCTTCAGACTTAAAAGAATTTCTGACAAAAATGTCCTGAGAAGTTGAGTGCAGCAAGGCTACATGAGGTGTCTGGGGAGGGATAATTGTCGTCGGATAGCCTTGGGTCGAAGCCGCGGTGAAGATTTCTACATTCGGACTAAGTCTCTGAAATGGAAGTTGAAAATCTCTAGCAGGATGAGGCAGAGGGCTGTAGCCGAAGACCGTTCTATGAGGCCAAATACCGCTTTGACGAAAGACTGCTGCAATGGATTTGCTGCTGCGGAGAGAATGTGGCGTGGAAAGCCGCGAAGTCAGTCCGGCCAGTGATGCACCTCGAGCGGATAGGCGAGCAGGTTGGTCCCGGTGTCCTCCTGGATCTCAGTGCAATATTTAGCCAAAAATTTGGTAAGTCCCCACTTTTGAGTTTTGGCTATCTGGTCACCTTCAGCACCACTTCCAAGCGTCCAGGATTGGTGAGACATCACTTGGTGGGTCAGGACTCATTCAGGCTGGGTTCAGGTGTGGGTCCAAGGTGAAGTGAGCCTTTTGTGTCTATGAGTCTCAGAATAGGTAACCAGCAAACTAGCCCTTTGGAGTCAGTCTTGTGGTCCTGGGTTCAAGTTGCAAGTCCAGTCCTTCTTCCCCAGGCAAGTAGGCAGAAGGGCAGAAAGACAGCAATTCAACAAGGCAGCAGAAGTTCAGCAGTCCAGCAGCGTGACAATTCTTTGAGCAGCACAACAGTCCTTCTTCCTGGCAGAGTATCCACTGGTCCAGAAGTGTACTGAAGAGTGGATGTCTGTGATCTTCTTTTTACACCCTGGTACCATCCTTTTGGAAGGTTGGAGAAGCTTCTAGACAGGAGCTTCGAAGTGCATGGAATTTCCTGACTCCCTTGCCCTGACTCCAAACTGGCTACAGTTACAATGTGAAGGTGATAGGTCCTTTGTGTGAAGACAGAGCACTACCCATTCAGTTGCAAGTGGGGCTGTGCTCAGCTCTGCCCCCCACCCACCCTGCCAGCAGTTGACCCATTCAGGCACATCTAGTCCCTCTATTGTGTGACTGTCTGGGAGGAATTCATAAAGTCTGACTGTCGGTTACACCCAGTCATTTGACCCAAGACAGCAAGCAGAAAGGGCTAAGGACAGAAAAATGCCAACTTTCTAAAAGTAAGAAAAAAGGAGGGGTGTCCTAGCCATCACATTCAAATGCTGCTAAACCAATTTAACAGACTAAAGGCCATCAATTCAATTGATATGGGCTTGAAGCATTTATTTGTTACTTCGTTCTGTACACTTTACTCCACATTTAATCATGGGTCAGGTAAGTGCGGATACGTTTCAGTCAAGAGCAAATTATACATATTAAGGCAACAAATAAAACAAAGACATACAGACTTTGTGATGAAGTAATGTGATGTAACAAACAATACATGAAGCGTGATACATAACAACAATTATCTAAACATTATATCACCAGTCTTAGTTCACAAACGGAGCAGCTACTAGGACAACCTTTAGCATCCACATTGTGTAACAAATTGAAGAAGTTGCTACCCACAGGGAAAAGAGACATTAGGCCCAGTAGTGGGACAATTCAAATAACATTTCTACTGGGGGAAACCTAATTAAAAGCCGCGTTGTGTAATGCCGACGCGTTTCGATTCCCAAGGTGGTTTGTGGGATTCTCTTTAGGGCGTGGACTGGTTTATCTGATTGAATAGAGAAATAAATTTGCACGTTGCAGGCGAGAAGAGGCAGGTTAAAATGTGGATGGGACGATTTGCGCCAGACCGGCGGTGCTTTTACAAAAGGTAAAAGAATGCTTGTTGTCGGTTAAATGGAAACCTAGTTGTACTTTGGTTTGACCACTTTCGCCATGCCGGCGATGTTTTCTTTGATGCTTCCTTTCAGCTCTCAGTCGGTTCAATAGCTGAACATATAGCTTGAACAGCGCCGCTCCGCTGCAAATTTCACAAAGCGGTAAAAAGAGTTGCTTCCTTTAAAGTTCGCACAGAAACAGACCGCATCGCGTCTCTTTGCAATCGGCTGTGAAGGTCATCAAATGGTGTCTCATTCCCGCTTTTCGCCGGCATGGCGAAAGTAGTCAAACCAAAGTACAACTAGGTTTCCATTTAACCGACAGCAAGCATTCTTATACCTTTTGTAAAAGCACCGCCCGTCTGGCGCAAATCGTGCCATCTACATTTTAACCTGCCTCTTCTCGCCTGCAACGTGCGAATTTATTTAAGAATAAAAACAGTAGTAATAAAAAAGTAATATAAAATATAGCAAGGTACACATGGAAGAAATAAATAACATATATGTGTGTGTATATATATATTCACTGAAAAAACCATAGGTTTCAGGGGCGTTATAGTTAGTTGGACATTTCACTCGTACAAAACCATAGAAATTCCCCGTTATAGTTAGTTCAGCTAACTATAACTCGCTGCACCGCAATGCACTGCTGATGACGTCACATATTACATCACTCATGACATGGTCAGTGACATCACTCATGACATCACTGATGACATCTCAAATGACATCACTGATGACATCACTGATGACATCATCCTTGTGATAGAGTGGCAGACCTCCTCTCACCCTAATATAACCTTGATACACACACTCAAAAATACAAACTAACATTTTCAAAACAATGGACATACCAATACCAGTTACAACACACCTATTCAGTAATTCCAAGATCTACACACACATCCACTCATTCACCAACAGTCCCTATACAGTCACTCATACATGTACTCACTCATCATATGTACTCATACACCTATACATCCTGTTACACACCGCCACTCATCCATAGAGTTACTCACACACATAGTCTCACATGCAAACAAAGTATCAAACATCCATTTACTTGCATATACAGTTATACACACACTACCACACTTACTTCTACAGAAACTTACACATACTTACTCTCTTAAACAATCACTTATAGAAACACCTACTTATTTGTACAGGAACTCTTCCAATCTCTCACTCTCACATATACTCACTTATATACACCAATACTTACATATACTAGTTTAAAACATATGTAGTTACTCATAAAGACACTATTGAGACAGTCATTCACTCACTAACACACCCATACACATACTCATCCACCTATACAGTCCTGCACACATGCTGTCTTCAACACATACAAACAGTGAGTCACTCATTCATGCATCTATGCACTAAGTAATACCCCCACCGAACCATACAGACACTCAGACACTCATACTGATACTCAAAAAACCAACTAATAACCCATATAGACACTCACGTAGCTACTCACCAACCCATGCAGCCACTTATACACAAAGTGAGAGACTGATACAGATATTTTCATATTTAAACATTACTCACTAACCCATGTATTCACTAAGATACACTTAGTCAGTTATACAATCAATTTTACTAAAAAAATCATCCATTTAGACACTTATATACCCATTTATTCTTCCATCGACCTTGAGATATACATATATAAAACATATTTAATTTTCAGAAAAACACACATTCACTGGATGATGTCATCAGTGATGTCATCAGTGATGTCATTTGAGATGTCATCAGTGATGTCATGAGTGATGTCACTGACCATGTCATGAGTGATGTAATATGTGACGTCATCAGCAGTGCATTGCGGGCACATGAGTTATAGTTAGCTGAACTAACTATAACGGGGAATTTCTATGGTTTTGTACGAGTGAAATGTCCAACTAACTATAACGCCCCTGAAACCTATGGTTTTTTCAGTGAATTTCTAAGGTTTTTTAAATGCTAATTTCTAACTATAACGTGCCTGAAACCTATGGTTTTTTCAGTGAATATATATATATTTATTATACTATGTATACATGTGAAAATGTCTCGGTCCCCTGTTTGCCTCGGTGGCACGGAAAAAATGGGTGGAACTGACGTCAGCACGCCGACGAGGTCCTCTTATGGCTCCGATGACGTCATACGGTGTCGCAAGCGGAGCCATGCTCGTTGACGTGGGAGAGCTAGGAACGAATTTCCGTGGAATGCTGGTGCAGGGGATATTCACCTAAGTGTTCAGGCTAGTCCTTTGGGAGCAACTGTTTATGTTGCCACTCCAGAAACCGAAACCAGTGATCCGAGGGCAGAGGCCCTGCAGATGGCACACGAGGTGGGGTGCCCAGTCGTGTGCACCGGCGGGGCAGCGAAGTGACAAGCACCACAACCCACAAAAAAGGTAACGAGGGCACTGAATAACACAGGATCTTCTCTTTGTATCTGGCAGGAACAACGAAGTTAAAATGCCCTAGTACCAAAATGTAGAATTAGTGCTACAACGGTCTTCAAGAGGACCTGCGATGCAGCTTCTGCCTCCCGTACCCTGGAGGCGGCACATGGGTCACGCGGTATGGTCATACTGCGGTGGGACGCACACTCGTTGACCTCTCATGGCACTGCTCCACACTTCAGGGAGGACGCTTTCCATTAGCTATGTTTTCTGATGACATGTCGCGCCGGCCCCGTCCAACAACAGAACTCCTTTAGATCCAAACAGACTCTTCCACTCTCTCACCGGAAGTGAAACCAGGCCACGCGGACACTTTCACAATACAACAGCCGGGAATGCACTTTTCGGTAAAAAAACACATTCCTTCCTCCTAATTAATCAAATAAACGTCTCACTGAAGAACAGGGGCCAGCTTCGATCGGTAAACAGCCGTTACAACGACTTTTTTACTTTGCGATACCATTACAACGCATGCATTACCACGCATGCGATGTACATCACGAAGTCATTACTACGCATTTTTTTAGAACGCATGGTCATTTACCACGCATGCCTTTACAACGAATTTTGTTGTAAAGGTATGTATGGTAAATGACCATGCGTTCTAAAAACATGTAGACGATCCATGTCGTTGTAAGGAAACAGAGGCTGTTCCGTTTCCTCACAACGACGTGCACCGCCCTCAGAGATGACGTGAAGCAGGAACCATGAGGAGAGAGGAACCATGAGGAGTGAGAGGTAAGGGGGATTGGGCATGGGGTGGGGGTTTCTTTTCTAGGGTTTAGGATAGTGCAGTGGTGTTTGGGTAGTGGAGGGGGTCGTGCTGGGGGTAGTGTTTTAGGGTTTAGGGTAGTGCAGTAGTGTAGGGGGTCGTGCTGGGGGTAGTGTTTTAGGGTTTAGGGTAGTGCAGTGGTGTATGGGTAGTGTAGGGGGTCGTGCTGGGGTAGTGTTTTAGGGTTTAGGGTAGTGCAGTGGTGTTTGAGTAGTGTAGTGGGTCATGCTAGTGGTAGTGTTTTAGGGTTTAGGGTAGTGCAGTGGTGTTTGTGTAGTGTAGGGGGTCATGCTGGGGGTAGTGTTTTATGGTTTAGGGTAGTGCAGTGGTGTTTGGGTAGTGTAGGGGGTTGTGCTGGGGGTAGTGTTTTAGGGTTTATGTTAGTGCAGTGGTGTTCGGTAGTGCTGGGGTAGTGTTTTAGGGTTTAGGGCAGTGCAGTGGTGTTTGTGTAGTGAAGGGGGTCATGCTGTGGGTAGTGTTTTAGGGTTTAGGGTAGTGCAATCGTGTTTGTGTAGTGTAGGGGGTCGTGTTTTTGGGTATTGGGTAGTGCAGTGGTGTTTGGGTAGTGTAGGGGGTCATGCTGGGGTTATTGTTTTAGGGTTTAGGGTAGTGCAGTGGTGTTTGGGTAGTGTAGGGGGTCGTGCTGGGGGTAGTGTTTTAGGGTTTAGGGTAGTGCAGTTATGTTTGGGTAGTGTAGGGTGTCGTGCTGGGGGTAGTGTTTTAGGGTTTAGGGTAGTGCAGTGGTGTTTGGGTAGTGGAGGGGGTCATGCTGGGGGTAGTGTTTTAGGGTTTAGGGTAGTGTAGTGGTGTTTGGGTAGTGTAGGGAGTCGAGCTGGTGGTAGTGTTTTAGGGTTTAGGGTAGTGCAGTTATGTTTGGGTAGTGTAGGGTGTCGTGCTGGGGGTAGTGTTTTAGGGTTAAGGGTAGTGCAGTGGTGTTTGGGTAGTGGAGGGGGTAGTATTTTAGGGTTTAGGGTAGTGCGCCCAACCAGCCACAGTATCCGTGGACAAAGGGGATCCTGACTCTTTGGAACGCTCCGTCAATTGAATAATTTGGGTCAAGGGCCCTACCACGTCCAAGACCTATCAATTCCTTTCTTGGGATCCCTCATATACTTGGAGAAAAAGGTACATAGTTTCTCATCAATTTCAGGCGTGTGTGCCACCTTCCCCTTCAGTGAGGGTCTGGGGCATTCTCCCCTCATCCTATTCCTGACCTCCCTTTCAAGGGGTTGATGGATTTTCCCCACCACATACTCTGCCACTTTGGCATCAGGTGTCCACTCTGCCGACCTAGGATGGTAAATTTGGGTAGGCTCGAACATGTCCGAGTGGACCCCGTCCCCAACCGGGGACTGAGAGGAGTGGGACTCTGGACGCCAGGGACGCCCGAGTCCTTATCCTCATCGGAAGAGAAATCGTCCTCCGATACACCCTCTCCCTCTAAGGGAAACCCGCCGTCGGGGTCTACAATAGTGCTGACAGTGTCGCAATTTTCTCCGGGCCCCTCCTCCTCCCGGCAGGGTGCATGATTTAGCGTTAGCGCACTCTTGAGGAAGGTCTCCGTAAGTTTATCAAATCCTTCCAAGTGCCCCGCGTTATGCTTAACGGCCCTTTTATTCCCCATCTGGGAGCTACTTGGACCCGCCACCACCAGATCTGGGTCACTGAACACAGGGATGCTTTTCGCCAGCTTATCAACCTGATCCCTAAGAGGAGCCAGCGCCCTAGAAATAGCCAGAGAGAGGGCTTGGTCCACTGGTGGTGGGAGAAGTTGGGGGGCCATTCCTCCTCCACTTCCTGGTAGGAGGAGTAAAAATGGTCTTCTGGAGAAGACATGATAGCAGAGGGTGTGAGCACAGAACAAATGCCCTTAAAATCCTTAAGACAGCCCCTCGCCGGTGCTCCAACAGCTGGGCTTTCCCCGAAGCTGTTATAAGAATAGACTGAGGCGCAATACCAATTACCACCACCAGGTGGCGCTGGTCACTAACGTGGCTGTGTGGGGAAATCACCGCGTAGCGGTGTCAAAATTAGGCGAGGGTTGGTCGGGAATCAAGCGGACACTAAAGGAGTGACCGGATTCCCAAACGCGCGTAAAGACCAGCGGGAGCGCTCGACGGAGCTGCCTCGCTCGGACCAGACGCGCCTGACAGGATCTCACCGCGCGCAGAGCACACAGCGGGAGAAACTGCGAGGGGAGAACGCGGTCGGGCAAGAGTCTGCTGCGCAGGGAATATGAAACAATACCAAGGCAATAATGCTAATAACGTGCACAAGAAACCGCTATACAAACAGCAACAACGTCAGATTAAGCCAAGAATGTAAGGAATGCACTTAACTGACGAGCAGTGAAGAAAGAGGAAGCGGAAGGGACGTCACGATATTATATAGGATGGACTGTGATATGATTGGACTATAGTTGCCTTGGAGACTACCCCTAATGGTTCATGGGTTGTGTAGTCTTTTGTTTAATTATTGTTGTGTTACGTTTTCTTTGAACTGCTATGCAAATAAAGTGAGGAAAGATATGCATAATCCTCGCCTCCGTCCTGCCATAGAATTCATTAAACTTTATTTGATCTGATTTAGAAACATAGATCATAAAAGTGTACATAAAAACAGTAAATCCTCTTTCCTAATACAATACAGTGAGAATTAATTAAAACCAGTAGGTAAAAACGGGTGTTACAAAGCCCGGTTCAGAGCAACTTCAGGTTAACAGAATCGTAAAGTTCAATGTTTCGCAAGTTTAATCTCATGTACTTCGTGCAAAATACGCCATAAGGGGTCCAAGTAAGATGTAACGCTCCAATACCTGACCAGTTTGCACTATGTAAATCTGCAGAAAAACTAAAAATAAAAAGTGTTTTGCACACTTCTGTCATTGGGCTATATGTGGGCTACATCTGGGTGATATTTGTGCTACATTTGGGCTCTTTTTTCTCTGGTGGCCATCTTGGGAGACTTATTTGTTATGAAGTTTCCTAATTTCGTCATTTACTGCAGTCTCCTCAGTAGGAAATGCTTTCAGTTTTTACTTTGATTCCATCAAGAAGGCATTCAGATGTGTCACACATTTGCCATAAATTCAGAATGTTAGCACTCTAGTTGTTCATTAGATCACTGTAGTAAAGCTACTGCTCACCAGGGAGTTAACTGGAAGTCTACTGCTGGTATTGAAAGTGATTGTTTCAGTCTGCATGTCAGAATTTTCTAATGAAATAGAAGAGGATTTGAGATCTCACTTAAAACTTGCCCTAAATTTTCTTTCTGCAGCACTAACCATAATTTCTATGGCAAAATTAACCCCCTCATTTTGTTCCTTTTTAAATTAAATGTTTTAAGTGTTACCAGTTTATTCCAATCAAGATGGCTTCAGGTGTGCCATACTTTTGTCATAAGTAAGGCTGTTAGCACTCTAGTTGTTCTTTAGAACACTCTGGGAAGCTGCAGTAGAACACAAAGGAATCAACTGACAGTCTCTGCCCTTGTTGGATGTACATGTTTTACTGAGAATGTCAGACTTCATTCTCACATGACTGAGAAAGATAATGTGAATTTACAGAAAATATGCTCTCATTTTAGCTTCTGGAGCACCTTCCAAAACTGTATGGGACAAGCATGTGAAAATAGTTTTCTCTCAAACATATCGACCACCAGTAGATAATATATATGTGTATATATATATGTGTGTGTGTATTACCTACTGGCGGTCGCCAGTAGGTAGTTATAGTTAGGACCTAGTTTCCATAGGAAAAGCGTTTTTTGTTTTCCCAATAACTTTGGCGCCGGTTGACGAATCTTCGCGAAATTTTCAAAACTAGTGATCAGCTCCGGTCAGCTCCTATCCTGAAAGTTTTGCGGTGATTCGCCAAGCGGGGGCCGAGAAAAAAACCACCACATTTGGCAAAAAGGTAGCCCTTGGTTCAGAAAGAGTCCTTTTTGTTAAATGGTGTAAATCCGTTCAGTAGTTCCTGAGAAATTCAAAAAGTAAAAGGTGGATAATCAATTTTCCATAGGAAAGTTTAGCTAAGGCTACAGCCCGAACTGCTGAACGGAATTACACCAAATTTGGCAAAAAGGTAGTGCTTGGTTCAGAAAGCGACCTTTTTTTAAAATGGTGTATATCCGTTCAGTAGTTGCTAAGAAATTCAAAAAATGAAAGTTTCGATATCTAGGGACGCGGTGGATTCGCGAACCCTCCCGGCCACGAGCTTCATTCTAATTGGCTGCCAACACTCCAAACCAGGAAGTGTTGACAGCCATCTTGTGACTCGGTAACCGAGTCACAAGAAATCAGAAAAAAAAACGTGAAAAACAAGAAAAGGGGGCAGGGTAGAAACACTGACCCTGACCCCCTAGGCCTGCTCAGGGGGTCCCACAGGGACCCCCAGGGCGGAAAAAAAGCATTTTTTTTTTAAAACGGCAGAATTTGCGCTGGGTGCGTAAATGCTGCAGATAAAAATTTTAAAAAACGAAGCGCGGGCTCCCGCGCTTTGTTATTTTTAAGCCCCCGGGTGGGCCAGGTCCCGGAGGCATGCAGAAAATGTATAGCGGGGGCCCGCGGGGGTCCCCCGCAGCCCTGGGGACCGCCACCTCCCCGGGGCTTTATTTATGTTTTGCGGGGGGCACGCAGCCCCCTCGCAGCCCTGGGGAACGCCACCTCCCCGGGGCTCTATTTAAAAAAAAAAATAATCTGTGTGGGTGGGCTCGAGCCCCCCCACATGCCCCTGGGACCACCATCAGTGATGTCACTGACCATGTCATGAATGATGTAATATGTGACGTCATCAGAAGTGCATTCTGGGTGCGCGAGTTATAGTTAGCTGAACTAACTATAACGGGCAATTTCTATGGTTTTGTAGAAGAGAAATGTCCAACTAACTATAACGTCCCTGAAACCTAACGTTTTTTCAGTGAATATATATATATATATATATATATATGTGTTGAAGTAGTTAAGTCCTGTTATTGGACCTTTGTGTATGGTAATTATATTTTAAATCTGGACAATGGGCATCTAACCAAACATGGTTGTTGAGTTATCCACTTTTCTTTAATGCCCAAATTAGTAACCCAGCTACATACATACTTTAGCAAAGGAACTTTATGTGAAAATCTACAACCATTACCAATAAACCAGGGGCTTCAGTTTAGGCTAGGTGAGATATTCTTTTTAGGCCAGCATCAAAGAGTAGAGACACTATGGGCATACTTACTGGAACTGAGACGAGGGATCTTACAAAATTGTTCTCGGCAGTAACTCATTTCTGTATATCTTCAAAACCCAACATCTCAGCTCCATAGAGAGCAGCATTCTGGGGACTGGCTCTATAAGCTTCCAGAGCCGGGTAAATTCAACGTGAGCTGGTTCTAAAGTGCTTGCATGTGATGGCTTTGGACCTATGTGGGATGAGTAAAAAACTCCTATTGAGTTGGGGACCCCAGGTAAATCTATCGGATAGTCCTATCCCCAAATAATCAGAGCTATAAACACACTCCAGCACACTGGTCCCCACCGTCACGATACACTTCCTAGATAGCCGAACCGTAAAAACCATAAACTTTGTTTTTGCAGCATTCAACTCTAAACCTCTCAGATCACAAAACTTAGCAAACCGATCTGTCAAAAAAAAACAATTTGTTCCACTTTACAATATCAATCCAGGTGCAGTGGCATGGCATGGATCCTAATATATACAACATAACACCACATAAGTTGTATACCCCTGTAACCAGGATGTTGATCAGCAAGCATTACACCACATAACATAAGCACCATAAGTTTGTCCATCTAGCACTGTATTACTGCTGCCTTCCTACATTTCCTACTTTGCATTATTGACCCTTAATGAACCACTTTGGCTTGACCGGTACCCACTAACACTGTGATGTTTTTATTATTGTGTGTGTTGGCTTGTGAATTGAAAAGATTTTACTGAATTGGTATTTATATATGTATTTATGCTTAAGAATTATTGTTAAGGTGTGAATAGTTTATATAGTTGTACAAACCAAAAATAAAATGTATTAATAATAAAAGGGTAAGATTTAAGCTTGGTGATTTTATTTAATTTTCAAATGTCACCAGTTTTGATGGTCTGAATTGGAACCTTAACGCTACTTCAAGCAGAGGTTTATGAGGGAATGTTAAGGTGTTCCTAATGACACAACCGTGTTCTTTTCCTGTGCTGGATACCCTTACTTTCCCCTAGCTAACGTTTTTCCATGAACAGAGCATATAAGCACACTTTTGTTCATTGACACCAGCGCCACATGTTGCTTTTGTGAACGCTTTGAGTCTGCATCATCAATATTTGAGTAAGATTTCTCCATTCATTTGCCGTTGAATGGCAGCTTTGATGTGCGAGTAAATTTCTTCCATCCTGCAATTGCAAAAGTCTTTTCTTTGCCAGCCGATGAAGGATGGGCTAACAAACTTTAATCAGATTGTTTGGTCTCAGCGATAGACTATGCCAGTTGGCAGCTACTTAATGCTTTCCTGGCACAGCTTTGGCATGGGTGTGTCTTGCGATAATCCTTTGCTGGTAGCCTCTCATGCTCTTATTCGTGATGTAAACAATTAAGTCGTTCTATTAGTCAGTTGCCTGCTGTAGGTTTCTCAAGCTTGAACAAAACTTTCATGCTTACTACTTGGCGTATTGTGGAACGTACAATTTCTTTTTTTTTTTGCACAGTTATAAGTCCTTCTGCACTCCAAAGATCAAACGGAGAGGATACTTTTGATGGAAACAATCTAGCATCCACTATGACCCGAAGAGGCAGCACATTTCAGGGGGGCTGGAGATTATAAATGATTGGTCATGATAAATCATTCTCGGCAGACGAGTTTACCTATGGGACCCATGGCAGTGGCATAACGTGTATTTGTAAAGCGTACATTCACTCTTTGCGCTGAATAACAGATGTTTATTGTTACTCAACTCAATGGTACTCATTTGTCCGACCTGAGAAGGATAAAAGGCTGAGTGGACCTGCCGGGATTTGAACCTGAGACCATGAGGTGGAACACAGGCCCCTTCAGCGGAAGCATTAGTCCACTAAGCTACTGGACCCGCCATATTTGTAAAGCACACATGTTACACAAAAAAACATTTCCCGGCACAAGCACAAACAGCAACCAAAAGGATGAGAGAGCCAAGTTTTCAGTTGCAAATAAGTATAAGGTTACTCTGACCCGCAAGAGATGCAGAGATGCAGTATTTGGCAGTGAGCTGGGCCACATGGGTGTGTGGTTTGAATCTTAGGTAGGTTCAGTAGAACTGCTGTAGATGAGCTAAGTGAATGAGTGTAACATTTAAAGGGTTGTTGGAGAAAGACAGTGCCAGGGTCCCAGATGGAGCAATGACAAATGCATAAAGATTTGAAAATGGAGCATCTGAATGTCAGAAGTCACTGTAGAAGCATTAGATGTTCAGAAATAGAAGTGTGACAGTAAAGCCACAAAATGAGAGGGCCAGCTTTGTGTACCAGTTGGAGCATGAAGGAGAGACATTTTGGGAGACATTTCGAAAGACTTCAATAAAAGGAGTTCTTGTACTCCAGTGAGAGGAGAAAATGGACTGAACCACGGTTCTATGGAATGATTTTTAAAGAAGAAGAATAATTCTTTTAAGTGTTTTATGCAAGAAAAACAGTGTGGTGCAAAACCGTGCCCCAAGTGAGCCAATGAAAGTATGGCATCCAAGGTGACCCCAAGATTGCAGACATTGGTCCCTGGACTCAATGCTAATTCCACTGAAACAGGTTGCAACTCTGAGGTTCACAATGATTGGGCCTCTAATGACCAAAGCTTCAGTTTACTTTTAGGGAGTTTGCCCTCCTCTAGATGGCACAGAACGTCATTCAGTCATGGAAACATGACTTGGCCAAAGCATGTTGATCAGCATGTCTGTATAGGAGAGAAAAAAGTAGTCAAAGGAGTGATTGAACACTCCCAAAGTACTGGAACAGATGACGGTTGGAGTTCTTCTGATGTATTACTTCCATGTGGAAGGGGGGAGTTGCCAGAAGAGCAGAACTTGAAGCACCAACCCCCTTATAGTGTTCGTGGTGTAAGCTCCTAAACTGTGGTCTGGTTGAAAAAAGTCCACAGACGCTTCTCATCTGACATTATTTTGGCTAGGGGAAACTACTGATTTGAGTAAAAAAGCATGACATCCTTTTGGGAGGTTACCATATTCCAAGATCAGAGACAGAAATAGTTGGGTCTGATTGAGTAAAGCACTTTGCCAATTTCTCTGGTCAATATCAGGGTAGTATTGAGTCCCTTACTGATGACCCCTCATCAAGATTCTTTTCAACATAAGCTGGCAGAATCTTCACATCTCCGTTATGGTCAGGGTCGCCTTCTTCATAATGATGGCCTTCCCCAGAATCTTTATCGACTGCTGAATTTTCCATAGAGAGCCTCCATTGATTTATTTTGCAAACTTGCAGTCCAAATACGTTGTTTGTTCTAAATCCGCTTTTCAATGGGGGCTTGGTCAAGTGTGACTAAGTCCAATTATTGGATGGCCCACCTACTGGTGCTAAATGACCAGCTGTATGGCTCTGTAGGTGAACAAGTGACCTGGTCTGAAATATGGAACTATGAAAATTAGCTGACCCACATTTCTCCTAATGCTGTATGAGGATTGCCCATCTGATGATCTTCCCTATGTGACACAAACTGCATTCCATGTTTGAGTGAGGCCACAAGTAGGTTTAAAAGGGCAGACAAGTTCACGGAGGAGGCCTGTATTTAGGTAGAGTCAACTTCCACAGGCTACTGCCCTGAAGGGATTTGCTAATTGTGACTGGGTGTGTGTCTCTTGTCTTCCATCTGCAAACTACCCAATCTCATAGAGAACAGGATGTCAGGACGTTTCTTGCGTATCCTCTGTCTGGTTGCCAGAGGACCCTACTTTTGTCCTAACAGACGTCTGTGTTTGGGTTAGTTGTGGACACATTGCCTCCCTCAAACTGGATTTTAGTGCATTATGTGGAAGAATACTAAGATTAGGATAGAACACTCCCCACACACATCTCTAGCCCTCAGATCCCAATTTTAGTGTGGCCGAAGACTTTCGCATCCTGAAAATGCTCTGACACAGTGCATTTTGGGCCTGTTTCCGGTAGAGCAAACATGAACTACTGCAGGTTTATTTGCAGTAGAGCAATCATAAGCTACTGCAAAAGTAGGTAGACCAGAGCTTGGGAGCTATTACCTAGTTGGTTAAGGAGGGGTCAAGAGTCACCTTGTGTCAGGCATAAATATGACATCTCCAGGCACCCACTTCAGAACAGTTTCTGGACCTGCAGGAGATCAGAAGAGGATTGGACCCATCGTCTTGACCTGAAAGGAGCCCTGAAGGACTAGATGTGCTCCCTTTAGTACCCAGGGCAAAGAAGTAGACTCCAGTGGTCAGTTGGCTCACCTTTCTGGTTGCAGAGCCACAGTAAGATGCAATAGGCCTTTTCCTGGAAGTACCCAGCTGACCAGTGGCAATTGGACCTGGGATGAACCCTGTTGTTGACTCGTCTGTCAACCTGTGAGTCTCTATGTGCCTCCTCAAGTCCTGGAGGGTTGTAGAAGTGCACTGCTGTGATGGATTGGGACTTGAATGAGTAAGTTAGAAGGTGAAATCTTTGACCAGGAGAGACATGTTTGGTGTATCTGACCTGCGCTCTATTGTGGTTAGCCTCAAATTGTGCCTAATGCAATGCATTTGCAATGTTTCTTCACTTACAAAATTATTGGAATCAAATAAAAATTACTATCCAAATGTGCACATGAAACAAGATGCTATAAAAAAACAAACATAATCTGAAGCTCCTTTAAACTACTGCAGTTGGAAGACCTAACCAAATTAATCAAACAAATAAAGACAAGTCACTAGTTTGATGAATATTTCCTGCAAATACAATAAAAGACAGTTGTCACTTAGTAGCCCCTTACTGGCTCCTACTCATCAGTACATCACTACAGCAAGGATCATTCCCAAACAACCTCAAAGTAGGTCAAATCTTGCCAATTAATTTTTTTAGCTAATGCTCCTGCCCTGCCCCTTCCTCAGTTCTGACAGGTCTCCCCACATGCCTGTTGTGAAATTATTCGATCATTATCTGATGTTATTGTCATTCTCTCGTTCCCCTGCCCTCTCTCTGGATTCTCATCAAATTATTATTATTGTGAGATGTTTTGTTTAAGCATATTTCCTTCCCAGTATGAAGATATATGTTACAATGTACAGGGCTCTCATACCACTCTGTGAACCAGCACTCTAGAAAAACGCTATCAATAAATTAAATGAATAAATAGATCCCAATCTTTAAGCATGTCTGTGCTGTATTGTTTCATGCTTATGGCTCGTGGGGCGCTAGCCTGGTACATTTTGCCCCAGTACCTGCTACGCAGTCCACACTACCAGCCCAGTCCACCAGCCTCCCCGTTGCATGGTCAAGTTAAGCATGGGGGGCTGCTGAAAGAGAGGCTGCTTTGGACAGGGATTTATGGTAAAGGATTAAGAACACTTAAAGGTTTTTAGCAATGGATTTGGGGAGCAAAGTATTAGATTTGCCCCAAAAGTGCCTACCTTTGCTGAGTTCCATGCATTCTAGGTGGGCAGCTTAGGGGCTGAGCACTTGTAAAGAATCAGCCCCCCTTCTCCTATTCTACCTCAGTTGTACCTTTTGCAGAAAACATTTCATTTCAATCAGCCGTGCAACTATGGTCATCTTCCACGTACTCGATCCAGCTTCAAAAACCATTTGTCACACACTGCAGTAATGACCTAAGAACAAGATGCATGTGGGAGTTGCGAGGCAAACACCCACTGCCTGCAAGTGCCAATGTGAAAGCAGTTACAAGCATGGGCAGGGCACCTCAGATTGAGCCCCTCCTCCTGAGCAAGCGCAGGATTACTGCAGAACTGAGACTTGGTGCTCAAGGCATCCACAAGGCAAAGGCAGTATGTGGCGCACAACCGTAATACACAGTATACTTGCTCGCACTGACACGAGCGCATTCACGCAAGCACACGCCATCTAGCCAAAAATTACATTTATTGTCATCAGCTAAGAGAACGTTTTTGTGCAGTTCTGCTAATTGCTGTTTGTGTGCTCTCATGGTTTTCTCCACTTTGCTTTTCAGGCTGGAAGAGCAAAGATAGTGTCCCAAAGCTGGTGGCAGATTACATGGCAAAAAAATTTGATGTGGACGGATTGGTGACCCACACTTTCCCATTTGAGGAGATCAACCAAGGGTTTGAAGTGCTTCGCTCAGGGCAGAGGTGAGTTATATAATACTGCAAAATGTAGTGTCTTGTAGAAATAAGACATGGCCACCAGCCTGGAGTCTACGTTGGCATAGCATGGCTACATATAGTGTGATTTGTATCTTAGGAGAGAGCACTGTGTAATTGGGGAGAAAGTGCAGTGGATATTGCCTTTGTTACTCACCATCACTACAGCAAAAGGACAATGTTCCTTCAAATTTAAATTCATGATACAAAAATAAATAACTGGCTTCATAAAATGGTAAAAACAAATCTCAAACTTTGGTTGCACAGAAGCACAGACGTTCAAGGGCATTACCTTAGAGCAATACTGAGATAATGCGATTTTAAAAACCTTGCTCCCTTGCATTTATTTTCGAGGCAATAATACTTTGGCATCTTCATCTGATAAATTTAAAATAAATATATTAAAGATATATATTCTTAGAGGGTAGAAGGATTAAGGCAGCCAGTCTTTGGAACAGCAAAATAGGCTAGAACTCTAGGCCTGCTTCCTCTCGGGGGCTTCTAATACAAGTATGAGAAGTTGTGCTGTCTGAATGAGGGACAAAATAGCTGGTGCAACCCCAGAAGATTTGGCAGATTGCCTCACATGGAACAAGAAAGCCCACATACAGCAGCACCACAAAGAATCCACTCCCATTGCATGCTTAGTAAAGGAGGACAAGATAGTAGTAATACGCAACTGCTGGTGTTCGTGACTTTAGACTGCTAGTCTGTATTGCAGTTTACAAGCACTTCATGCTTGTTCTTACTTGTGTTTGAAGTGGTGGTAACCACAAGAGCAAAGAGGATCATTCCCAGGACTAGTGAGCACTGAGTTGGTGTCATTGCTCATAGATTTAGACTCGCAAGAGGATACTTCCACCAGTTAAGAACTGTGAGTAACTTCCTGTGAGGTAGTAGTGTGTTTTACATGTCCTGATAGTGAAATACTGCCAATTACGTTTTTCACTATTGAAAGGATTTTTCTCTCCCATAGGTTATCATTTGAGCGGCCTTGCAACATTTTACAAGTGTAACTTTCAATTGGTAAGAGATGGAGATTTGGAGTTTAGGTTCCCTGATCTCAGAATTTAAAAATACATCTTTTAGTGAAGATGTTTTTTAAATTGTGTGTTTGAAAATGCCACTTTTAGATAGTGGGTCTTTTCTTCCTTTACCATTCTGTGTGCCTCTGCCTACCAGTGGAATCAACGTCTGGGTTTATACTGACAGTGGGCAGTTTGTGCATTCACTCCAGACACTCACACAAAGGGAGCTGATGTGTGCCCTGCATATCCTGATGGGTCTTCCTGGGTTAGAGTGGTGGGAGGAGTTGTCACTGAACCCCTGAATAGGCTGTGGCTGCCTCGCACAATGCTGTCTCCACCCCCTGTAGTGTGGCTGGATCAGAGAGGACACAGATGTTTTTTACTGGGCAAGAGAGACTTTCTTACAAAGACTTCAAAAGGAAAAAAGTATAAATATTAGACCTAAAACCCCAGAACTATAGATTACTTATGGAATCAAGTAGGAACCTCTGCCAAGGAAGAAGAGCTGTGAAGAGGAGTACTGCCCCTTTGCGGTGTGTTGCTTTACTGGGTTGGCCTGCAGTTGCTGCTTCTGCCAATGAGAGTATAAAGGCTGGACTTTGCGGTGAAACCTGCTTGAGAAGAATCTCTAAGGGCTTGTGTGTGCTTGCCTCCTGTTATGAAGTCTCAGGGCACAAACCCTTCACCAACAGCTTCCTTGAACTCCCCTGCTGGAAATTCTGACCTGCTAGGTGGTGCCAAGTCTAGTTCTGGGCCCCTGGAGGTTGTTCCTGCTACAGAAAGCTGTGAAGAACTGAAGAAACCATAAAAATCAACGCTTCACCCTTCTTTCGGCTGTTTTATTTGACACTGCACCACCATGCGGGAGAAAATTCTGACGCACGACCTTATGTGGTTGAAGAATCGACGCAGTGCCTGTCAGCGGCCTGAAAAACAGCTGCATGCCGAGTCACGTGCACCCTTTGCACCGACTCTGACGCAGGCCCTGCTGTGCGGCTCAAAGAATCAATGCATCGTTGGACCGTGGCTGAAGAAATCGACGCAGCGCCTGTGTGACCGCCACAGCATCGGTCCCCAGCGCGTCCGGGTTTCCACGCATTGCAGATGTATGCCAAATCTACATCAACGCTGGGGCTGCAGTAAGAAACTGATGCATCACCTCCCCATACAGTAAGAAACTGACTCATCACCTCCTCTCCCGCAAGGAAGCAACACATCACCTCCCCTGGAGCAAGGATCCGACATATATCACCGTCCCTGTGCGTAAGGAACTGACAAATCACCTTCCTTGCACCTGTTTGGCTTGTGATTTTTTACACATTCCAGGTACTTTGCAACAAAAGTGATACCTCCGTAGTTTTCTATGGACAGAACTGTTTTTACCTTTTAGAAGTCATATTTTGATATCTGTATGTTGGATGTTTGTTGTTTTAATCTTGTTTGGTTTAGATAAAGACACTTTATTTTTCTACACTGGTGTGGTGTGCATTTGTAGTGTTTTCACTGTGTTTCTGTGTCTTATGTGCAAATGCTTCACCTATTGCCTCTGAGATAAGCCTCATTGCTCATACCAAGCTACCAAGGGAGTGAGCAGGGGTTATTTTAGAAGTGTAACTCCCTTATCCTGACTGAAGGAAGGGTCCCTACTTGGACAGGGTGCAAGCCACTGCCAACTAGAGACACTTATTTCTAACAGACTCTATTCAAGGGGTCACCTGAAGTTTGGTGGTAAAAGCCTTTCCTTAAATATGGATAAGTACTTTCTTTATTGTGCCTCCTTCTGTCTTTCTGTGCCTTGTCTATTTTTTTGTATTATAAATGGTTGAAAATCCCTAGTCATAGCTTTTAATCTTTCTAAACAGTCTTTGGTGTTTGTTAATGTCTTATCATCCAGTAGTTTTTTCTCTAGTTCTGCTATCTCCTCCTTAATTTCCTTAATATGTTTTAGAGCTGTTTTGATGCTTGGTACCATCCAACATCGAGAGCATTTATTTGATATGCAGCTAAAACTAGTGTTAAATTCTTAATCCTCTACAAAGATGATCAGGATATTTCATACTTGCAGGCCTGCAAGCCTGTAGGAAAGATATTAGATTTCAAACAGTCCGTCACTCCTACCATCACTACTAATATCTGGGTTGTTCAGAATTTTAACTATTAATGGTTCCATAGATAAATCGAAGATTAGGTGGGAGAGAGGGCATCCTTGTCTCATGCCTTGTGAAATCTGTACCCTCATGGCATATTTTGCTAATGTTCCTGATTTATGCTGAGGTACGTTTATACTTTGCCTCAATGAAGGTTCGCATTTTGTGGCCCTGTCGCGTTTAATCAATAAGCTTTAGAAGATACGGCAAATCTACACTGTCCAACGAGAGATGGACCATCGGTTGCTTGTGCCTTTCAACCACCTCCATCTGGACCACCGCTAGATGGGTATTTTCAGTCGCCTGCCTATTTTGGATGAAGGGAGATTATTGAGGGAAGATTAATGCTGGCCAAATATTATGAAGTCTGAACCAAAATGAAAGTGAGCAGTTTAGCATCACAATTAAATAAGGCAATAGGACGATATGATGTGTACTGTTTTGGGTATTTGTCCGGTTTGAGAAGGGATTGTGGAAGTCCGGTTTCAGAGAGCTAATGTCTTTTCTGAACTCTGTAAGAAGAGTATGAAAATCTTCCTTCGAGGCCGGTGCCTGCAAATCTGGGGCTTCATCAGTCCGTGGGTGGAGTTGCGAACCACCACCCTGTGAGGAAGGTGCATTACCTGTTTTCAGCAAGTCCTTTATTGAGGAGGATTTAGAGGATTTGGTTCTACCAGCCGCCATGGTGAGAAAGAAAGAGATGGGGGAGGGGCCAACCTCAGATGCCCACTCCTGTAGTGTTCTTCTCTCCGCTCCCGTGATAGCTTCATGTCCACATGCAAGGGGGGAACATCACCATCAGGGGGCCAGGAGAGTCCTCTGAATAATACCTTCTAGAGAATCTCCACGAGGTCAGCGCAGGCGGGCAGGTGTACCTGGTGCTCCATCGGCGTTGATTGTTCCCTGGTATGGCATGTGGTGCTGCCGGTGTGAATGGCAGGATCACTCTCCCTGTTGCCGTGCCACTGTCATGCCAGGTATGCAGGATATTGGCAGGTGATGGGAGCCAGCTTCTTTGTGGCCGATAGCCTGCGTTGCCTTGGGAGAGTGAGCAGTTTACTCAAGACCTCCTTACTTTATAGGCTGGGTCACGCCTGTGAACAGTCCCCACACTACAGGCCCGGCTCCCCTACCTGGGGAGCGCTGCACCCCATTACTCAACTGCACGGCATGCACCAGCACTCTTGCCATCCCTCTGGTCTAGCGCTCTGGTGGGAAGCCAAGATTCTCCCCCCGGGGGGCTGCCCTGCTCTCACTGTGATCCGGTGCTGCCTTTCACCGTACCTGAGCATAGGGGGTGCAGCCTTTAGCTCAGCTGGTGTTCAGGGCCATGCAGCCGGGCCTGTCGGGAGCTCTTCCTCCGCTTCATCTTCTGGGTGTGGGGACTCGCCAATCTGCCGCAATCTGACCTGAAATACCTCCTGATGAACTCTGAGTGAGTATTATGGTGCTTTAGGGGCCCTTGAAGGGTAATTTATATGCCATTTTAGAGGAGATGGGGGCTCGGGTTTGGAGCTGAGGGGAGACGTATCCACGCGGGTCTCTGACTTGGCGACCCCTCCCAAGTTCTTTTTTTAGCACTTTTCACTTGTGATTTGCTAGCTTTTATTGTATCAATTATTATTATTGATTTAATTTCCAAGTCATTGTCCTATATAAATACATCCTAAAATACATACATAAACTACTTAAAAACAATTCATTACTTTGAGATTTTAGATTTATATCAGAACCCTATTTAAAAAACAAGAGAAGCAGAAACAAACCGTCAGGAGGAAAAGGCAAAAAGCATTATTGAAATGGATTAAAGCACATCGGCTCTCTATAAAGATGCTTCCAAATTAGAAATAAGTCTGGGCGGTGAACTCCGCTCACGGAGTTTGCAGAGTGACCCTACTCTGGGAAAACGAGATTCTGTTCAGAGCTGTTGTACAGTGTAAATTGGTATAACTGCAATAGTTAGCCAATGACCCTACATTGGCTAACTATTGCAGTTCTCACTATCAGGCAGCATGTTATCAGATTTGTTGAAGCAAGCGGCGAAAATAAAGGCACGCGACTCTCTTGGAATGCACCACTTCTAGGCACCAGATGTGAGGCGATGCGGGCCAGTGGATTAGAAACTCACTAACTCGTCGACATAGTGTACTCCTTGGCAAATCTTATCTTGTCTCACTGTTTCAGTATACCTGTCACTCAGCACTGCATGCGCTTAGAAACAAACTTATGCACTGGAATTAGTGGCACCAGAAACGAATCCCAAAATTGGACAAATGAACTGAACTTCGTAGTGCCTAGAGGTGTTTAATTTTGCAGTATTGTGCTATAGAATTCTCCCAAACTGTACGGCCTGCCCACAAGGCAGCGTGAATTGGGGTTCAATGAAGCGCACATTTTATGTACTGTTTACTGTCAAATAATACGCTAAAGAAAAAAGATGACATCAATCCAGAGACGCCCGTAGCGCCTTCTGCTGCCTTCTGATTCCTGTCTTAATTGCCTCTCACCGTTGGTTGCCAGCTGCTACTTGCCTGCAGCTTTATGAAGATAGCCGTTCAGCATTTTCCTATTTTCTACCTTTTTTTCTGTGTGGTTTGAGTCCTTCCACGTTGCAAAACTGGTGTTTGTAGAACTTGTTTAGGAGTCTCTATTTAGCTGTGAAGTGTTTCGGGCTGCTCACTGTGCACTTGTGATGCGGCAGGGCCTCTTCTCAGGCCGGCCATTACCCACCCAGGCAGCTGTTCTGAAGTAGACATGTCGCGGGGCCACCATTCACAAAACCGAGAAACGCCGCAGCAGGGAACTGCACAGGTAGTTAAACCATGGCATTGAACACTGGGGCATGGCAAATAGCCCACCTCCCCCCCCGCTCTCCCCTCCCCTGTCTCTCACCACTTCTGGCTCCACAGTCACAAATCAGCCTATCGCATGCCTGGGAAGAAATGTCCATGTGCGTGCTTTGCCGAAAACACACCTCATGCATCTACACATCAAGAAATAGTCACTTTCGTAGTTTGCTGGGAAAGCTTCATTCTCCAGTTCTGGTTATTTATCATCCGTCCTCCGGTTCTTGATATTTACACTCCGTCCTCTGGCTCTGGTTATTTAACCATTGTCCTCTGGTTATTTAACCTCCATCCCCTGGCTGTGGTTATTTAACCTCTTTCCTCTGATTATTTAACCTCCGTCCTCTGGTTATTTAACCTTTTTTCTCTGGCTGTGGTAATTTAACCTCTTTCCTCTGACTGTGGCCATTTAACCTCTTTCCTCTAACTCTTTCTCAAATTTGCTTGAAAATGCACCATTTGCCCACTCTTTTTTCAAAATTTTCTCGGGGGGAGAACCCCCCCCAAACCCACCGTAGGTGGTTCAGGCTCGCTCGCTCTGCTCGCTCGACACAGTGCAGTACGACAATTGTTTTACGCCCTACCACTTTCAAATGTCACCAGCTGCCACTGCTGCCCACAGAGTTTACTTTAAAAAATAATGTGGATTATACAGTGCCCGTAAAACATCTGGACAGATTTTTAAAATGATAAGCGGATATGATTTTTTGAGATGCTTCGATACATATTGATTATATTATAATTACAGCTACTTGTGTGATTCGTGGAAGGGCCTTCCACCTGCTCGCGCTCTGCCTCCGCCTCACCCCCCCGCTGCCTCGTCTTTCACACACCACCAGCGAGCTTTCTTCCGCACCTCCCATCCACCTTCACTGCATACCTCAGGCGCAGCCGACCACACTCTGCCGAACTCCCACCGCATTCCCACCCCCTCACAATGCGCGCATTGTTGCAGCTGCAAGACCCCCATGGGTGCTCCTTGATTGCATCCTTTATCATACGAGCTCAGTGTGGTCGATGTTGTAAACCAAAGCTAATTATTGTAGGTTTCAGAAATCTTCAGTGTAACATAACCATAACAAAAACGGAACCAGCATCCTGGTGTAAATAACACGCAATCAACTCAACACTACAACTAAAACATTACCAAGCTATAACAATACCTTAAAGTACATACCATACAACATAACACAACATACAGTCATGGCCGGCAAGACGGGCGGGTGGGGGGGGGTCGCGCGGGGGGGAACGGTAATTAAAATAAAAAACGTACTTTCCTATGGATCACCCGCCACCGCCTCAGCTCCTGCTGCTCCTGGCCGCGTTTTACCTAGGCAGCCTCCCTCCCCTCCCCTAAGCCAATCACAACGCTGCAATGGCAGCGTTGTGATTGGTGCGGTGCGCCTGTTGGGAGGCCATTTTCTCTATGCAGGCTGCATGTAGCCTACATAGAGAAAATGTAGAGTGCGCATGACTGCTTTGGTCGGCCCTGGGGCCGACCAAACAGACAGTACACACAACAGTGGGCAAGCCACTCCCCCCCTGGCCTCGAGCAGGACCGCCCACCCGCCCGCCCCCAACCAGGCATTTCTGCTTTCTCGCAGTGCGAGAAGCAGAAAAATAAAATGGTAGTTTTACCATTTTATGTTTCTGCTTCTCGCACTGCGACATAGCAGTGGTTAGGGGCACCTAGTTGGTTACACATCAAAACACGTGCACACAGGTGTACTCAGGTGTATGGGCTGCGTTTGTGAGACTATTGTTGTGTGCAGTCCGGTAACTGTACACAGGTAGACTGGCGCAGAGGGGACTCTGCAGGTTTACATATTGACCTGGGGTAGGCATTATAATGTTAATGTGCACTAATAGGTAAGTCAGTGTAATTTATTGTTTTGCCTGTAGTAACACTTTATTACACAGAGGGAGAAAACTGCCTTGGAGTACAGTTTTGCTTCCCATTGGCCTACAGAGACCAGTGACTAATTGAACTAGGGTGTAACCTGTGCGAGAAAATCAAATCTACAAGTTCCAAAGAGATATCTGTACCACTTACGGCTCATCCAGCATTGTCCTATTTCTCTGGCTCATGTCAGGATCAGAGCCCAGGCCTTTTGTCACCCTTCTGTGCCAGGTTAATTACAATTCCCTCCAGCAGCAGGAACAAAGGCTTCTCCATACACAGGGAGCAATTAACTGTGCTCGACTCAGCTCCTGAGGAGGAATGGGGTGGGGTGGAGGGATCTGCATCAATCAATTAGCTGTCGTATTGTACTGGGGATGGGCCTGCCCAAGCCCACTGAACAAAGGAGGGATCCCAGACCTCTGGAGCCAACGTAGGAGGGGACTTCTATTTGAAGATTAAGTGAAGAAGTCCCTGGCAGTGATGCCAATAAGGGGCGTAGCTGAAGCCCCCGGATGAGATGTAGCTATTGACTCATGGTTGAGGCCATTTTGAACTGTTCCAGCATGCTATGTATGAGGTTTGGGTGACTGATGGAGAGGTGATGTAGCTCTCCAGGATTGTCCAAGGGTGCATGGTTTCTGGAACCTTCCCCTCCCCTTAAAAATTCTTGCACAAGGGTGAGACTTTCTCTTGCTCAGTGATTTCTCCGTTCGTCACTGCTAGCTTCTGGGGCCACTATGGCCAACTGGAAGGAAAAACCCCCTGATGACCACAAAGGAATAAGTACTCTGCCCAGTTGACCCCAGGACTTGTGGGTCTCCCCAAGGGCCAGTGAGGCTGGCCCCTTACACCTCCTGAAAACTAGTTGGAGGAAAGCCCAGGACGTTTGAGCCAGATACAGGGACTAGGAGGAAGGCAGGCTCAAGGAGCCAGGAAAAACAGCTCTTTGTGAACTACACCTCTTCGCAGGTGAGGAGGACTGCTGCAACTGCTACCTGGTGGCTAGAACTCACCACCAGGAGTAAAATGAGACCAAGATAATCAAAAAGCAGCCCAATGGGGCCTGAGTTATGGCATTTTAAGTTTGTAAACTTATGACCTTTTTCACCAAATGGAGTGCATGGGGCTCTGCTGCATCATCCATTAGTCACCCTCAGAGTGGGCCTGGTCCCGGGGGTGAGCGCAGGACAGTTTTATTAAATTTTCCAGGGATGGTGTTGGAGGGTGTGTATGTAGGGCTCCCTACCCAGACTCTTACTTGGCCTAGGGATCCTATCCCTGGGCGGTATTTCCAAAGGAAGCGGCCAGGACCCCTTCCCTGAGCAACAGAAAGGCAGTGGGAGTGCCATCTCTCCCCTTCCAGTCGTGGTGTGCCTGCGCCGCTCCCCTTGCCCATGTCTGGTGGGAGCAGCCGGCCATCACAAGCACAAGGATCCAAGTGTCAGCTCCTGTGGCCTCCCACGGAGGTGCTAGCCATCCAGGAGCCGAAAGGGCAGTGGGGGCTGGGCCCCCCTCGGCTGCCCCATATGTTATGGAGGTATGGGGGTACCCAGGTGGGACAGGGCAACTCCCCCCACCCCCACCCCCCAAAAAATGAAAAGACGTGCCGGCTTCTAGCACAACGGAAGACCCAATAGGATAATGTTCACTGCTTCCTCAGAGAAGCGCCCCATAATACTTCAGGAGAGGCACACCTGCATGTTTGTTTACTTCTTCTGGTAGCCCCAGGAGACAGGGCCACTACCAACGAACCTAGGAATTGTTGAAGGGGGCTGTAAGAGTTACAGCAGCCCCCCTGAAGTCATTTTTAAGGTTACTGACCCTATGTCTATGGGGTCATAAGACCAGAACCCCTCTGGAATTTTGCTTAATGATTTCAAATCACTTGCACGGCTTGAGCTGTTGGAATGCAGCACAAATAGGAGCTACGTCTATGGTTACATTTACGGTGGCCTGGATATGTCGAAGAAAGTATATGTGGATGACGCCCTTTAGGAGCTAAGTCTAGGTTTGCATGTAATATAAACCAATCCAATCCAACAAGCTTTATTCGACGTCAAGTCATAAAAGCACAGTACATACATACACAATAAAACTCCATAATATAATATATATATATATTTAAAACCAAGGATTGGTACTTCGTGACGTCGAGAATTCCATTGAAGGATAGAACATATTAAAATTACTATATAAGAATAAAACATTTTAAAATTACTATAAGGGACTAGGGCATAATAATCAAAATGTCATGCCTGCTAGGGGCTGCTTTTATGATTGCATTTTCATGGTTTGAAAGTTTTTAAAACATACACAGAAACATGTTTTGCTCATTTGAAATGCTTTCTTGAGATAATAATGTTGACAATTAATATTGATCACAGTGAATATGCTTTATTAACATTAACAAGTGCATTTACACATGATTATTATTATTCATGATTGTGTTTACCTACAAAATGATGCCTTTAACATATGGTTTGCTGCTCATGAACCTTGGACTAAGCCAATAGACATACGTTATATGTTTGTGTGACCCCTTTAGGAGGTTAAAAGTGATTATGTAATGCCATCAATGGTATTTTCCATCTGCCTATGTACATATTTGTAAATTACAGCGTAGTATTTAGTAGTGTGTATGTAATAAATGTACTGTTCCTTTCTCTAAAGAAAAAACACTGACTGGACAGCCATTTATTGAATGTTATTATTGCATGCCAGCAAAACGGTGTTTACGATCCTACACAACTCTGCTGAGTAGGCCTTGAACTGCTCTGCTTCGTTACCCTGAGAGAGTCAAGTGCTACAATGGGGTGCTTGGTTCCCAGTAAGGAGAATTTTGGATCCATTACTCATGCAGGCCACACAACGAAACTGAAATGTATATGAAACCAGAGACTATGGTCAAAACTTGTAGCAAGATCAAGATGTATCCATTGGGAATTTACCTTAATGTCTAACCTATTTACATCTCCCTCTGCACACTCGCATCTCTAGTGTTCTCTTTTGTGTGTCACTATTACATATCTAAGAGAAGTACTCTGTTGTCCATATGGCCAGATCTGCACAATCTAATACCCTAAAGTAAATAAAAATACATACCAAGAAAATAACTAGGAAGGTTACCCTCTCATCCTCAGAAACTTCACTACACCTACTTGACTCTGAGGCCTCTGATCTTAGCAGCATGATGGATCTATCTTCATCTTCCTCTGTTATAAAGAGGTAAAAGATACAGAGTTAGAAACAGTCTGGAGCCTATGGATAAACACCAGAGATATGATAAAAGAAGCAGCGAAGAAAGAGATAATACCTGAAATAAAGGTGCACTAAATGCAAATGAAGATATAATGAGCCCTCTATTGTTAATATGTATATCAGTTGTTGTTTATGGTCGATAAAGAACTTCATGCTATTGTCTAAGCCACGAAGAGCAGTAGAATTCAAGAGGCAGACCATGAGTTCCACATTTTTCCATGTACTAATCCAGTTAACACCACCCTAGCGCATAGGAAGCCTTGCTACATAAACGGCAAGCATAGCTACTAAAATAAAAACATTAATAAATCTAGTGGTGTCATTAGATTTGTCATTTTGTTAAGTCCCGTGGACCATGAAAGCTTTGATAGATCGTCTTGGTAATATAAATTCCTGTACAAAGCTGGCCCACACAAGCCATAACATTTATTCTAGAGATAACAATGTAAATTGATTTATGAAACCATACGATTGAGGTACAATTACATAATGTATACAGACAGATGCTATGGCTGAGAAGGCCTTTGCAGCCACACAGTCCTGATCTTTCTCCCCTTGATTCAGGAAGATCTTAGCTTCAAGACTTGTTGTTATGCATATATCAAGAATTTGTGTTTTAATACTTTTCCTCAGATAATGAGAAATTTGAGACACAACAGCATAAACTGATCAATAGTTTAGAGGTGAATGATATACAGTCTGAGTTTCTTTTATAAGCTTTACTATTTTAATAACATCCTTATGCCTTGAGAATGAGCACCTGTGAAAACATGAACAACCTTCTTCCGCATTGTTGTCCTTTTGCCCTGCTTCTCCACCACTGACTGTACCCTTGATATTCAGCAGGATCCCTGCCAGTGCCCCCACCATGCCAGTAGAGAGTGTGAGGTTTCAGGCCATGATCCCTCCATCTCGCTTTCCCAACTCCCTCAAGGCAGCCTCTGATGTTCTGCCATTTAAGCCATTTGCTGCCTCAAAGGAAATTCAGTGAGATATGAATCTTCGTACTTGGACCTGCACTATTGTGCTTTCTTTGTTTTTGTACTTTTGACTACAACTCTTTATGTTCAGCAAGAGACATGCTTGTGCTTGCGCCTAACCAGCGAGGAGAATGAAGGCCTTCATGACAACAGCAAAAGAAACAGCCAGGCTAGCTTGAATCCAGTGGCGCAGTGAGCACGGGACCCAAGTCTGGGCAAACCCTTCCCACTTAGGGAGACAAAAGGAACAATTGACTGATGGAATGCTGAACAATGCAAACATTCACCCCCAGGCACTTAGATCTGGGTTTAATCCAATCGTTCTTTTGCTCACCACGCCACCCAAGTTTGGACCCAGCCATATGCAAATCAGTCTTGACCCTGTTCCTCATGGGAACAGTCCAGCCCGAACTGCAAAGCCAGGTCCTCCCTGGACCGGAATCAAGCATCCTGGTGCCGGTTTGGGGGTATCACCCCATATCAGCTAGGATAGCTTTAACTTAGTGGCACAGTGAGCACGGGACCTACGTCTGGCCATACCCTTCCCATTTAGGGCAACAAAAGGAACAATTGATAGACGGAATGCTGAACAATGCAAACATTCACCCCTAGTCACAAAGATCTGGAGTCAAGCTAGCCTGACTGATGAGGGGTGAAACCCCAAAACCGGTCCCACGATGCTTGTTTCCAGTCCAGGGAGGACCTGGCCTGGCAGTTCGGGCTGGACTGTTCCCATAGGGAACAGGGTCAAGACTGATTTGCATATGGCTCAGTTTAAACTGGAATGGCTTGGGTAGCAAAAAAACGATGGATTTAGACCCAGATCTCTGTACTGGGGTGAATGTTTGACATTGTTCTGCATTCTGTCCATCAATTGTTTTTTTGCATTTGTCACCCCGAGTGGGACGGGTATGCCCAGACGTGGGTTCCGTACTCTCTATGCCACCGGAGTCAAGCTAGCTTGGCTGATGAGGGGTGAAGCCCCGAAACCGGTCCTAGGATGCTTGTTTCCAGTCCAGGGAAGACCTGGCCTGGCATTTGGGCTGGACTGTTCCCATGGGGAGCAGGGTCAAGACTGATTTGCATAGGGCTGGGTTTAAACTGGACTGGCATTGGGAGCAAAAAAACAATGGATTTAGGCCCAGATCTCTGTACTGGGGTGAATGTTTGACATTGTTTAATATTCTGTCCATCAATTGTTCTTTTTGCATTTGTCACCCGAGTGGGACGGGTATTCCCAGATGTGGGTCCCATGCTCTCCATGTAACTGGAGTCAAGCAAGCCTGGCTGATGAGGGGTGAAACCCCAAAACCGGTCCCAGGATGCTTGTTTTCAGTTCAGGAGGACCTGGCCTGGCAGTTCCGACTGGACTGTTCCCATGGGGAACAGGGTCATGACTGAGTTGCAAATGGCTGGGTTTAAACTGGAGTGGCATGGGGAGCAAACAAACGATGGATTTAGGTCCAGATCTCTGTACTGGGGTGAATGTTTGACATTGTTCAACATTCTGTCCGTCAATTGTTCTCTTTAGGTCTCGCCTACGCAGCGCGCATGCGCTGCTTAGGCAAAAAGACCTTTTGGAATCGCTTCGGCTTTTCAGCCAAAAACGTGCACGCGTTCCATTGCCTTCAATGGCAACGCGTGCACGTTTGGCGATTCACTTGCGGGAGCGAGCAGCTGGCGCCATATGGTAGCAATTATCGCGCCTTGCTGCTCGCTCCCGCAAGGGAATCGCGCAGGCCCCCTCCTTTCTCCCCTTGCTGCTGCGCGAGGCGTGCGTGCGTGCGCGCTTGTCTATAGTTTCTGCGATCTCATGAACTTCTATTGCCTACGACTGGGCTTCATTATACTTCTGGCTGCCTTTCTGTGCATGACATTGGGATATGGTTGAAGCTTTTTGATCTTCTCTTAGCTGCATCCTCGGTGTGTGACACTCCTGAGCCTGTAGCTCTCCGTCCAGGGTTTTAGCTTCTTGTGTTGGGCATCATCAGGACTGCGTTATGCAGCAGCCTCGTGCCTAGTCATACACATAGTCATTCTTTGGGGGTTTCAGTAGCTCTTGGCCCTTCAGGTTCTTGCCTTGGGCTCGTTGCATTTTTGAGATCCTGCGTATTTTTTGATGTGGCATGTAAAGATTGCTATTGCAACCTCATGTGAGGGTCCAGCAGTACAATGTAAGATCCATGCAGTGGACATGTTTAGGGGAGCCAAGCCTGACCATCTCTGTTTATTCGGATGCTCTTGTGGAGATGTTGATGACACACACATTCATCACTCCAGTGAGCTGTTGTGAGAGCCCATCCAAATTACATGCTCGTAGGTCTGCATCTGTTGCTTGGTTTCTTTGTGTTCTCGGACGCTCTTGTGTATGTGTTGATGGCAGGTAGATATGGTTCTAGCGAGTTGAAAGGGCACCTTTGAGCACGCCACCCAGATATATCCTAGGGTCCTTTTGGTCCTCCAGTGCCACTGAAAATGGTGTTCCTTTGAGGTGGAGTAGAGTATTTTAGTTTCAGTGGAAAACATAGATCGTTCCATGTCCCTGTGTTAGCTAGCCTGCAATGTGTGATTGTCGAAGGAATAAAACCTCACTTTATAGGTGAGCTGCTAAATGTGCTTCTTTCTCTTTACTACTTTATAACATCACCCTTGTTAGTTTTTTTATCTACTGAATAATTATCAACCAGAATTTTCTTATTGAATGCATTGTAGCAAAACAAAGACCGCTCTGCAGTAACTGGTTAGTATTCCCAGTGTGTTCTTTCGCTTATCCCAAAAAAGTGCACTTCTCACGTAGCAGCTAATGTTATCTTGCCTTTTTATTAAGTTTGCATGCCTTGGCTATGCCACGTGAGGACACGCTGCTTGTGATGCTACAGATGGGCTAACTTCGGGTCTTCAGGACATACCATAATCAAGAGTGAAAATACTGAATTCAGAAAATTATTGCTCCCACATTATGGCATAAGTCCTAAAAAAAGAAGGGGGGGGCCTAGTTTTTCTACCTTAGACATTGCAGAACATCTACATGTTATCCTGCAAACATATCCTGCTCCTCTGTTGCTGCCTCTCGGGCTCTGTGGCATGGCCATTGGAGGAGGGGGCAGGGTGGAGCCTGGGTCGCTGTATCTCCATTGCAGCTCCCTTCTGCTAAACCCTTCATCAACTTTCCAGAGGATTCAGAGGCAGACCGGCTGGCTGAGACACTCTTGGGTTACTCAGGGAGTCCGTTTCATTTTGCAACACTTCTTCTGTCAGCCTGTTAATTCATAAATGCATTTAAGAATTATCAGGCTGACAAAACAAATGTTGCAAAATGAAACGGACTTGCTGTGTAACCAAGAGTGTCTCTGCCAGCCGGTCTGCCTCTGGAAAGTTTTTAAGGCAGCTCTGATCACAGTGCCTCCGGCAGAGCCCGGAACTTGAAAACTAATTATCTGCTGAGTGCAGGAAGCACAGAGCACTCTCAGTGAACAAAAAGAAACATTTAACAAGCAGTTAACAAAAAGAAACATTCTGGACTAAAAGTAACAATATACCATCTCACATGCAGGCTTTAATTCAAATCTGTTAGAAATCTCTTAAATTCCACTGCACACTATCTTTTCTTAACCTCTTTAGAGGTTCCTTTCCACACTGACCAGTTTGCCTCCCTTTTTTCTACCAATTGCATCCTTACACCATCATACTAGTGGTAAATGTAAACCTCTTATATCTTCCATTTTAATTTTGATGACTTAGAAGGTCCCAAAGGTGTGTGTGTGTGGGGGGGGGGTGGTATGTTTGTATGTATCTGTGTGTTCTTTCTGCCCGTGGGTGTGAAACTTTGCAAGCATGTCGGTCTACCTATGTGTGCTAATGGCCATCTGTTGTTTGCTCCGAATAGTGCATGCATGTGTTCATCGGTGTGTTTATTTGTTGTATAGCTCTTCAATCCCTGGCAAAACATGCACCCAGGATAATATCCTGCATAGCTAAAACATATAAGGTCCCAACGGCGAGACCTATTGGCTATGCCAGTGCTTGTTGCATTTGTCACCACGAGTGGGATGGGTATGCCCAGAAGTGGGTCCCCTGCTGTCCATGCCACTGGAGTCAAGCTAGCCTGGCTGATGAAGGGTGAAACCCTCAAATCGGTCCCAGGATGCTTGTTTCAAGTCTAGGGAGAACCTGGCCTGGCAGTTCAGGCTGGACTGTTCCCATGGGAAACAGGGTCAAGACTGATTTTCATATGTCTGAGTTTAAACTGGAAGGGCATGGGCAGCAAAAAAAACAATGGATTTAGGCCTAGATCTCTGTACTGGGGTGAATGTTTGACATTGTTCAACATTCTGTCCATCAATTGTTGTTTTTGCATTTGTCACCCAGTGTAGGACGGGTATGCCCAGTCATGGGTCCCGTGCTCTCCATGCCACTGGAGTCAAGGTAGCCTGGCTGATAAGGGGTGAAACCCCGGAACAGGCCCCAGGATGCTTGTTTCCAGTCCAGGGAGGACCTGGCCTGGCTGTTCGGACTGGACTGTCCCCATGGGGAACAGAGTCAAGACTTATTTGCATATTGCTGGTTTTAAACTGGAATGGCATGTGGAGCAAAGAAAACTATCGATTTAGGCCCGGATCTCTGTACTGGGGTGAATGTTTGACATTGTTCAACATTGTGTCCATCAATTGTTGTTTTTGCATTTGTCACCCAGTGTGGGACGGGTATGCCCAGTCATGGGTCCCGTGCTCTCCATGCCACTGGAGTCAAGGTAGCCTGGCTGATAAGGGGTGAAACCCCGGAACAGGCCCCAGGATGCTTGTTTCCAGTCCAGGGAGGACCTCGCCTGGCTGTTCGGACTGGACTGTTCCCATGGGGAACAGAGTCAAGACTTATTTGCATATTGCTGGTTTTAAACTGGAATGGCATGTGGAGCAAAGAAAACGATCGATTTAGGCCCGGATCTCTGTACTGGGGTGAATGTTTGACATTGTTCAACATTCTGTTCATCAATTTTTCTTTTTGCATTTGTCACCCCGAGTGGGACGGGTATGCCCAGATGTGGGTCCCGTGCTCTCCCTGCCACTGAAGTCAAGCTAGCCTGGCCGATGAGGGGTAAAACCCGAAACCGGTCCCAGGATGCTTGTTTCCAGTCCACGGAGGACCTGGCCTGGCAGTGCAGGCTGGACTGTTCACATGAGGAACAGGGTCAAGACTGATTTGCATATGGCTGGGTCCAAACTGGGGTGGCGTGGTGAGCAAAAGAACGATGGATTTAACCCAGATCTTTGTGACTGGTGGTGAATGTTTGATTGTTCAGAATTCCGTTTCTCTTTCTTAGCTGTTTCTCCGCAATGTTTACAAGACCAATGCATGCCATTTGGAGCCATCCAACTTCTGTCAAGGTGCATCATCATGATCGATTACTCTTTAACTGAATTACAAGTAATACTCCTCCCCCCGAAGAAACTAAACCTCAGCTGTGAGAAGAGTCTGCACCCAAAGAGGATATCAATATTCCTCACTGTTAACGGAGGAACTTTCACTGTTGTCTTACATGGCAGGTTTACATGATGTTTTATTAGCTCAAATTAAACTTACTCCAATTCAGGAAAGTTGTCTGGATCATTGCTTAGAAATTCTAATCCATAATTTGCATGCGTTAACACAGGACTCACAATTTCCTAAGAAAGTCACCACCCTGACATAAACTGATGCAGAGCAAAGTGTGCTTTTGGAGAAAACCAAGGATGCATACCCATTGATTAGTAATCAGGAGGTTAATAAGCAGTGGTTCCTGTATGGAGTTGTCATCGTATTTGGTGACCCCTTGATGAGTCTGTGACTGGGGCTGCTGTGGCACCAGCTAGCACTCAATATTGAGAGAAAGGTTTCTGGATCCAGCCTGATGCTACAGGATATATCTCAATAGAGCATTCTTGAAAAGGTGCGCAACTTATACTTCTGACTTTCCAGTAAATTTCTGTGAACCCAAACCACTAATACCTACGTGAACAGGTCCCTTTTTATTGAATGAAAGTGCTTTGCTGCTAGGAATGTAGTTTCCTGTGTAATATTGCATGAAGAGCCCAAGTGGACTTCAGATGACTGTCAGTCAAATTAGGTGCATAGGCCACTTGTACCTACATGGGCAAGTGCACTGGTAAATTCTGAGCATTTTCCCTTTGCTTTTGAAGCAAAGTTGAGCTTCATAACTAACAGTAGTAATGCATTCGACGGGTAGGTACTTTCAATTTTAAAAAAAACCCATCATATTAGTACTCAAGTTATTAAAAGCCCCACTTAGTTTGATTTGAAAATAAATGTTCCACACAGTGATAGAGAGGATTAAAACAGAGATTAGGTGTTGGTGGGCGAGAGGTAGTTATGTTTACTAGGTTTCCTGCTGTGACAAATGCATATATGCGTTATGCTGTATCAAGCTCTTGGCAGGGAATTAAAAACCCTCCTGTGTGCTGAGTGATTTGATGTGTAATGTTCTTAGGCCAAGAAATGGATGTGGTTCAGCAAGTCACAATGCATATTTGGCAATTTCTCTGCGCAGAACATTATTTCAGGCCAGTTTTAACAGAGAGCTCAATTCTTGAACCTAGCTAATATTTAATGTTTGTATAGGCAGTAAATAAAAATTGGCAGAATTTGCAAAGACGTTTTGTAATCGACAGAAGTATGCTACTCATATATTTCCTCCTACATTTGGAGTAAAGTTGGAAGTTAAATTGGCCTTCATTGGGGGATACTTGGTTTGGTCACCCAACCTCTAGTGTTAGAAGTGTGTCATTCCTCACAGTAGACATGTGTTTCCACAATCTGCACACTCCCCCCGTCCCCCCCCAGTTCTCCTCTGGAAACCTGTGAACATTTAGTGCAACTTCATAAGCAGAAAACTATTTATCAATGTTATCTCACAACACATATCTGGGCACCAAATCTTTGGATATGCGAACCCTTTTTTCTCCCTCAGGTACTGCATGTATGCTGCCACCATAATTGCTGAGATCTGCCTGCCTGGCTTTGATATTCAGCTTCTTCAGACTCAGTACATGAGTAGTATAAGCGGATACCATTCATCACCATTCGTGTCCTTAAAAGTGACAGGTCCCCCCTCCCCTCGCTGTGTCCTTAAAAGTGGCATGTGTGTCCCCAAAAGTGACGTGTGTGTGTCCTTAAAAGTGCCAGCTGCGTGTCCTTAAAAGTGACAGGCCTCAAGCCCCTGGAAATACAAGGGTGTGGCACAGGGTTTGTGTCAGAGTGTGAGCGTCGAGAGATGCCCATCTGGTCCAAGGGGCGGTCCTAGGGCGGGGCTGTTTTGGAGGCAACAGCGAACCAGAGCCCTATGATGCCTCTAAGGCATTGTTGTGGTGTAGAGGGTACGCCCCCTTTTAGGATCTGTTTAGGATACATATAAGGCATCCTTAAGAGCCTTGTACAGCAAGCAGCCGCCTGAATACGAGAAGGTTCCCATAGCCAAAATGAAGAGATACAGCCCTCTTGTGAAAAGACCCATGTTTGGTGGCTCCCAAATCCCTACCAATAGATATTACCGCAGCTTAACACCTCTGGTAATGGACGAGAATGCTCAGCAAGAAACACCTAAGGATATGGGCTGCGACATTACTAGTTTTGGTAATGGCCTATGTCGGGGGGTGCAAAAACTCAGTCTCAAGGAGTGTGTATGCAGGCTGTCTCCGGTTAAGGACGCCAAGAGCGAGAGTGAGGGCTCGGGTAGTGGCAGCTTGTTTGCTGGCCTCAGTTTCGTGGACATGGAGGAAGATGAAGAGGCTGTAGCACCTCCTAACACACCCGTCTATGAAGACATGGCCCTTCAGGAGGATACGGCTGCTGCGGAGGTTGTGCTGCAACAGCCGGGTACAAGCGTCGAAGATGTTGGGGCATCGCAGGACATTAGCGACTCTCAAGATTTCAGAGCCGCTGCAGAGGGCGGTGAAAATGCAGAGGTTAGTAAAAAAAAAATGTTATGCGCGGCAGTCACAAAAAGGAGGTATTTTATTTCTTCAGCTATTGGCATGTCAATCTTTCTTCTTTTTGACCCTTAGAGAGTAACACCAGCAGGATGCACCTACTTCATAATGCACTATGGTAAAGAGGATGTAGAACCTCCTAACAACCCCGTCTATGAAGACATGGACCTTCAGGAGGATACGGCTGCTGAGGAGGTTGTGCTGCAACAGCCCGGTACAAGCGTCGAAGATGATGGGTCATCGCAGGACATTAGCGACTCTCAGGATTTCAGAGCCGCCGCAGAGGGCGGCGAAAATACGGAGGTTAGTAGGAAAATGTTATGCCCAGGCATCTATATAATAATGTATTTTATTTCTTCAACTAATGGCCTGTCAATCTTTCTTCTTTTGAACCCTAGAGAGAAGCCCTAAAAAGAACGGCTGGAGACTGGCGACCTGAAAAAGCGAGCAATGTAATCTTTAATTGTCTGTGGTGTTCAAAACAGGCTGAAAGCTCCACGTGCCAAAACCGTGAGGGCTGCGACAAGTGTGTATGCGGTTCTAAGAGCGGCGCGTGTGAAAAAGATGATGAAGGATTGTCCTTCTTTGAACGGCGTGAAGTTAAGGGTTTCGCAGCGACGGTGGTACTAAACTGTGTCAAACGTGACTATTACAGTCTTTGTCATGGACACCAAATGAACGATCCACAGCAGGCGGCTCACGAATGTTTGTGCGAATCATACAGAGCTAGAACAATACGCTATATTTGTGGTTTGTTAGACCCGTACAAGGTGTATAAACTGCTAAGGGTGGTGTATGGGCTGCACCCTGAAAAGAAAGTTGTACACCCCGATATGTTGAGGATCGTGACAGCGGCACTCAATGAGATCCGATATGCCTATGACCCGAGCGTAAAACTACCTGATATGCAGGAGATGTGCACGACTCTTGATAGAAAGCTGATACAAAGACTCGTAGAAAGACGTATGTGTAATATGTATAAAAATAGTCTTCGGGGGCTTTGGCCCCCGAAGACTATTTAACTAAGTTCTTATGTAACGTTACAGGATAGCGTGTATTTAGAACAAACGAGTGGAATGTTACACCGCAAGGTGGCTATGTGTTAATACGTACTTATGATGCTTGCTGTGAAAATGTAACGTATCTTTTGCTTAGGTCTTGCTAATATTGTTTATTTATTATTTTTTTTTAATAAAACGCCCTTACACAAAACAAACGTCTTTCATTTCATTTGTTGTAAAGGATGCTATCATGTCGGGGGCTAGGTTAAGAAAACTTTATTATGATACAAGCGGGGTTGGCAGCTTTGGAAGTGTCGAAGCCTTATACAGAAGGGATGCAGATGAAAATGAGCCCGTAAGCAGAGACTTGGTCACGACATGGCTATCAGGAGAGGAGGCGTATTCACTCCATAAACCGTCCAGAAGACATTTTAAGAGACGACCTACAATCGTTAATGCACAAATAGATTATCAGTGGCAAGCTGACATAATCAGCCTTCAAGATATAGCAAAACATAACAACGGTTTTTGTTATATATTAACCGTCATAGACGTGTTGTCCAAGTACGCCTACGCAGAACCGCTAAGCGATAAAAGAGGTGTTAGCGTCACGACCGCTTTTAAAGCCATCTTCGAGAAGGGCCGTATTCCTCAAAAACTACAAACAGACGCCGGTAAAGAATTCTTAAACAAGACATTTCAGAAATTATTAAACAACCACGGGGTTCAACATTTTGTAACACACACGGAGGTGAAAGCAGCGGTTGTAGAGCGGTTTAACAGAACTTTAAAGTCTAAGATGTGGCGGTATATTACGGCCAACAACACCTACAGACACGTGGATGTTCTACAGGATTTTTTAGATGTGTATAATGCCAGTTATCACCGGACCATCAAAACATCCCCCGTAGAGGTGACTCCTAGTAATTCTTTAGCTGTTTGGAGAACAGTGTACGGGCATAATTTTGCTACAAAGGTGAAGAAACCTATTTTTAAAAAAGGGGATCACGTGAGGATTTCAAAATTGAAAGGTGTCTTTACGAAGGGCTACGGTCAGACTTTTAGCGACGAAATATTTATAGTGGAAAATGTGGAGCTTAAAGAAGGGCTGTATATTTACAGGTTAAAGGACTACGATGGGGAAGATGTGTCGGGGGTCTTTTACAAGGAAGAGTTACAAATGGTACCTGATGATCCGAACCGTGTGTATAGGGTTGAAAAGGTTCTGAAAAGGAAAGGTAGAGGGGTTAACAGCCAAGCATATGTCAAATGGAGGGGCTGGCCGGAGAAATTTAACAGTTGGGTGTTGGCCAGCTCCCTGAAGGGTGTGTGAGCTAAGGAACGTCTAAAAGCCGCTGATAAGATGGAGACAACTCCCTTTTATATTACCTTACCATCCAACGCTTCTAAGGGCATATTCCCCAACAACCAGATTTCTAATTATACCGTGAAACTAGCTAAGCCTGTGGACCTGAAAGGGGATTGGGAGGTGGCCCTAACAGAAATCCAATACCCTAGAACATGGAATACATTTACACAGGCCGAGGCCAAGTTTTACATAAAGCGTGAGCAGGATCCAGTGAGCATGCACGAGAGCATTCTATACGGTTACTACCCAACCGTTTTAAGTGTTGTCGACGCCGTCAACAAAGCCATAGCCAGCATCGAAACATGTCCGAATACTCATCTGTCGTTAGATAACGTCAGAAGGAAGGTATTTCTTAAAGCACCAAGCAGCACCACGACGTTTAACTGCTCCGGTAAATTAAGAAGGGTTTTAGGCACAGTACTGCATGCGAAAAGTCCGATGGAGCAGGATCACACGTGTCCCGATATTAACGGTGGGTTCTATATGCTCTATGTGTATAGCGATATTGTAGAGGCCCAGAGGATAGGGGATAGTTACTCGCCGCTGTTAAGATGGGTCCATGTACAGGGCGAAAATAATATGATGGTTAATATTCAATTTAACAAACCCGACTACGTCGCAGTTTCTAAAACCATTTTGATACTATTTCAATTATGATCTACGATGATCAGTCTGAGCCGGTGGCCTTTAAATACGGGAAAGTTATTGTTAAGCTTCATTTAAGACCGAGACACGACAGCGGTTATTAAGCAGGCATCATGGTGGTCGTGAAAACATACGGGGACCCGTCTATGTACAGGGACTATTACAGAAACCAAGCCGGTTATGGAGGTCCTCCGTACTTTCAAGGGTCGCCTGTTATGTATGGGGCTGGTTTAGGGGGTTTCTTCAGGAGTCTGTTTAGAAGAGCTATGCCGTTCTTGAGAAGAGGCTATGAAATTGCAAAACCGCATGTTAAGGCGGCTGCTACGAACATTGCCCATGATGTTGTTGGGTCTGTTACTTCGGCGGTTGCAGAGCGCATGAACAAGCAGCCGCAAGAAGGAGCGGGGCTGGTGTACAAGCCGCGCGCGAGTGTTAAAAGGAAGCGCCAGCTTCTAGACGCAGGGGTCCACCGGTCCCCTATAAAAAAAGGAGGAGTTCTTCAAAACACCCTCAGAAAAGAAGTGCTGCAAGACGGAAAAGAGCTGCGAAGAAGAGAAACGGCTCTAAACTCAATATTTTTTAAAGCATCGTAAACTAAACCATGGCCTTCGTACATTGTCCATCTGGCGAGTGCGCCAAATCCGAGTTAGACTTGTTTACTCTAAAACCCACGCAGACAAGCATCAAAAACAGCTTCTTCATGGAGGTATCGCCTTTAGCCGCATTGACAGCGCTGGCCCCTATAGAGTTTTTTGTGTCAGGGTCCACGGATATGTATTTGGATCTCAACAACACGATGCTGCATCTTATGTGTAAAATCGTAAAAGCGGATGGGTCCGACATAGCAGCAGACGCTACAGTGGCAACGATCGCTTATCCCCTAGCGACCATGTTTAATCAGGTGGACATCACCCTGGGTGATCGACTCATCACACAGAACGATAACATGTACGCCCTCAGAGCCTACCTCGAGAGCATTCTAAATTACAGTAGCAACGCTCTTGACACGCAGCTTTCAGCGGGTCTCTTCTACAAGGATACATACGGACAGTTTGAAACCACGGCTCTGGACGGTGCCAATCATGGTTTTGTAAAAAGAGCAGGGTTTGCAGCAGGCAGTCGCAACTTTGACCTCCTGGGACGCATACATTCAGACCTCTTCTTCCAAGATAAACTGCTCATCAACGGTATTGATCTTAAGATCAAGCTCACTCACAAGGACTCATTCTGTCTCATCAGCGGGGATGCGGACCAGTACAAGCTGGACATACTGTCCGCGAGCCTGTTTGTAAAGAGAGTGAAAGTGTCCCCGAGCGTCAGATTAGCGCACGCCGACGCTTTGCAAATATCAAACGCCAAGTACGCTGTGGAAAGAGTAGCTCTGAAGGTGTTCAGCATCCCAGCAGGAACCCGATTAACCCAGCAGCAGAATTTATTTCTGGGGCAACTACCCAAACTCATCATCATCGGTTTTGTGGACAATACAGCTTTTAGCGGCACCTATGCCTTAAACCCCTTCAATTTTAGACACTACAACATCAACTACGCGGCGCTGGTCCACGAGGGCACTGTGATTCCTGCAAAACCCTACACCCCCAGTTTTATAACCTCCAACTACATCAGGGAATATCAGGGGTTGGTTTCAATAACAGGGAAGCATCTAAGGGACTGCGGTGTAGCCGTGTCAAGAGAAGGCTATGGGACCGGATACACGCTGTTCGCATTCGACCTGACCCCCGACATGGAAGACGGCGATCACTACAACCTTGTCAAAAACGGAAATCTAAAAGCTGAAATACGATTCAGTAATCCGCTACCGGCGAATGTGAACATGGTCGTATTCTCGGTATTCGACAGCATCATTCAGATCAACCACGCAAGACAGATTTTGTTTGACTATCTTTAAAACATTTTGTGAAATGGACACTGTGCAGATACGGTCGTTCTTAAGCAGGCATAAAGACGCTAGGAAATACTTTTTAGGTGTTTTCCCTAGCGATGGGTTACCACCTGAACTAGGGTTAGAAAGACCCCGCACCCTAGTCTTTAACACCGATCCGCATGACAAGAGCGGAACACACTGGGCGGCCTTGTTTATAGACACTGACAAGGTTATACTGTTTGACAGTGCCGCTGAATTCCCCGAACACCGTATCTATACGCCGCCTATATTCAAGTTTGTGAAAAAAGCCGCTGCGAGGTTGGAGTATAACAAGATGAGGGTCCAGGATTCCATAGCCATCACATGTGGGGAGCATTGTATTTATTTTATCAGTAAAATGTCTGAGGGTATGTCGTTTAGAAATTTCTTAAATCTATATTCGCGTGACCTTGTTAACAATGACAGTATAGTTGTGAAATATGTAAAAGAAAACACAACGGTCTCGGTCAGACCTGTGAAACCAGAATATATCGCTTGTCAAAATTGTAAGTCCGTGGGACATGTGTATGTTTAATGATGAACGTCTAAAATAAAGACATTATTCTTTTAAAAAACATGTATTCAGACTATGTATTTCTATGCTACCACATACAACATAATTAAAACATTTTAAAAGACAACAGAGGCCGGTTGAAAAGTTATAAAAAGTGTTTATTACAAACATCTATGTAGGCGTGTATTACAGCGACAGCCAATGCTCAAGAAACATAAGAAGAAGAAGAAAAATCAGACGTTGCTATACGCGTAATAGACACATTTTATTACAAACAAAAAAATAAATAAATTTAAAAAAAACATAAAAAGTCTGTAGAAACATTAGGGTGTAAGCCAGGTGCTTGGTTTGAACAATGCCTTTTTTCACGGTACAACCACCGGTGCAGGGGTAGTCCAGGAGGGGGATAGCCGTGGAGCGTCAGAGCTTGTTGGCGATGGGTGTACGGGGGCCTTCAAATTTTCAAGCAGGCGCCGGTGCTCGTTATTACCCACGAGCGTGGAAGGGATGTTGAGTTCAGCAGCGGCTCGCAGAAACTGATCCCAGCCGCGCGGTGCATTTTGAGGCGTTAGGATTTTGGGGTGTGTGAGACCTTTGACTAGATCGTATATGTGTGACCCTGCAACCGGCTGTCCCTTGTAGAGAAATTCGCCTCGTTCATTCCAAGATGTTAGGTCTTTAGAAGTTGCAAGTTTACTCATCAGCATTTGCGCGGCCCGCCTGTGTCTTTGACTTATATTTTTTAAGAGATCGGCAACAAAGGCATCTGAGGGTGATGCAAGGTCCTGCGATGGTTGCAGGGGTTGAGGTGCATTCGGAGGGGCGGCTGGTTGTTCAGAGTCCGGGGCGTATAGAGTCAGCTTATTTTTCTCGGTATTCCATTGGTTGTAGTAACTTAAAAAGTTTTTAAGGGTGCTGGTGTAAAGGTTAGCCTTGTCGTAGGGGTTTAGATCAGTCCGGTTCAAAATGTCTTTAATTTCAGCATCCAGGCGCAGAGTCTCATTTCTGCGTATATCCCAGGTGTTGTCCGCTGAAGAGCCCATCTGGTCCATGTGCTGTCTAGGAACCAAATACATCTTTGTGGCATGCTCCATCACTGTCCCGAGAGGAGACTTGTAATTATGGGTATAGCTATGCCCAGCAAAGAGCCTATAAAACCTCCAGACTGTTTCACCAGTTTCTTCTTGGTAATGAGTGATGCCCTTTTATTACTGAGCTTCTTGATAAGAGCCCTCTTCTTCTTCAGAACCTGTAACTGACTCCTTGATATAGGGATGTTGCCTTTTAGGGTATTTAGGGCAATTTCTGAAATGGCGGACACTAAGTCGTCAGAAGCAGCGCACAGGATGGCCTTTCTATGCTGGGGACTGGCTGTAACAAGCATTTTCAGGAGCGCTAAATTGCGGCGTAGGCGGGCCGACATGGTCAACACCTTGTATTATAAGGCCTGGCCTGTAAATGTCTCTAAAAGTCATCAGCGCTGCTTTTTATAGGCACGGGCCTTGGGCTTAGGGGTGTAAGCGACTGGTAGATCGGGGGTAAAAATATCAGCCCTCAGTCTATAGTCTTCTAGAGTTTCATTTTTTAAGTCGACCAACAGGTAGCCGTGGGGTTTTGCAATAGCATCGTTAAAGGCCTCCATGAAGAAGTGTGTGTTTCCTGGGTACATCTGTTTAGCTATGACTGATATTTGTTGTTTGTCACAGGGGTTTTTAAATAAAACAAGGTATGAAGCGTTGAGAGCTATAGACCTGCTGTTCTTCCCCTTGTAAAACAAGTTCTGCACAATGTAGCATATGCTTAGATTGCGGTGATGTGAATATTGAGTAAAAGCTCTCTCTAACTCTGGATGATCACCACCTTCACGCATAAGGTCATCGACAATTATCATGTTTACAAGGGACGGTGGCAGTATCTCATCATCGTTGAGATTATCTGGTATGCCTTCTATAAATCTGATATGGGGGAAACTACGGGACAGGTCAGTATAAAGAGCTTGCCAGCATGAATAAAGCCATACAATGTTATTAGGGGTTTGGGATAAAACATCGGCAGCATTTTCTAAGAGCTTTTTTATAAAGTAGCTCTTACCGCAGTTTGAGGGCCCCGCTAACACGCTGGAGAATGGATGCTGTAATCTGGTGTCCATGGTGTGGGGGCTGCCTCTCTAATGAGGCTAATAACCATACGGCAGTGTTTTATAGTCATCAGTCAGGACCCTTTTATCAAAAACAACGCGTAATGTTTTATGTAAGGGTTGGGTTGTAATTTCCCACTTCTTTTTGGATCTGACTATGCACGGTTGGTTCACAACTATGGTTTTAGCATTTTCACAATTGTCGGAGGCAGCGTATTCGTGCACCAGATTCTTCAGACTGTCAAAATTGATTTTTAGGGTGTTGCTGACATTTAATGTTATGCCTTTGACCTTCATACACACTTTGTTCTTGTTTGTGCGGTAGGAGTAGGTCTTAGGCCCGGATGAAGCGTATTCTATTACATGCTCATCCTTATCGAGTTCGCTGGTCAAATTACCCAGATAATCCCCAAGAGGAGGGACTTCATCCCCGGGTTTACTCAGAAAAATCACAGAGTCGGTATCATGATACAAGCAACGGTCCTGGAGTTTATCCATAACCTTGTAAAGCTCTAGACGGGCGTGGGCGGTCGTGAAGCACGCTATGAAGATGTTAATGTTGTTACACGTTGTGGGTATGCTTTTGTGTATTTCCAACACACTGCAGCGGTCTCGTCATCGATAAACCCGCAGCTGGACACCTCGTAACATGGGGCAAACAGGTACTTAAACAGCTCATCAGGATCTGTTATTAAGGTCGTATTTGACAGGTTTGTACGCTGTGCGAATTTTCCCCATAAGGAGTTGAGGCAGAGTTTGGCTAACTGTCGACGGGCCGGGTTGACCTCTATCAAATGGGGGCGTAAATGGATACCTTCGTGAGCGTAGTAGTCATCGATGTATTTCTGCTTTGCATCCTGACTAGTACACCATTCGGGATACCCTGAGGCCTCCTGTTTGTCTCTGAGAAACAGATTAATGTATGGGGCAAAGAGTCGTGTCGTGGTCCTCTTAAAATGCCACACCTCATGTATCCTCCCGAGCCTGTAACCTTTCTCTAAGGCCGCTTCTACCTCGATGCTGCACCAGGTCCCTGTGAGCATCCTTTGTTCTTCGGTGTGTCTACAACCGTCAACCTCTTTAAACACAGCACATGTTCGACAGAGGGGGAACATCAGTTTACCATCGACTCTGTATGGTAACACCGGAAAGTAAAGCTGCCTTGGAGGATAGATTTCACATTTGACTAGCCCAAAGTATTCGGATATGGGCTTAAAATCTCTATATATGATGGTGGGGTGCCCTAAGGGGTATACCTTCATTTTGTTCACAAATGGGTACAGACTGGTGAAATCATAGTAGTGTATTTTCTCACCCTCACCCACGGCCCTGTACAGTTGTATGCCATTTGTACGACCTCCGAATAAGGCATCGCGAGGTTCCAGGGGTTCTGGTAAATCATGACTCTGAAGGAAAGAGCAGAGCGCTGTGTCGGTTGTTAGCATCTCTAACCACTCATGCTCCCAAAGAACCCTCATAGCAAAGCCACATTTTTCAACATACTGTGCCTTCAACAGAGTACGTCTGTGTAAGTGATCAAATTTGACACCCAGCATTCTGTTAAACTCATGGGGCTTGTAACACTGGGGCAGCCATGGTAAAAGCAGCCATTGTATTCAAAGGCCGTCGGCACGCCCTTAATTACAGCGTACCCATCCAGGTAGTAGGGACCCACGCGGTATTCACCACCCTGTAAGGCGTGTTGAATATGTATGTCTTCCTTCTCAGAGACGTACATGAGCCACCGGATCGAGGGGGTTGAATATCGTTTCTGTTTGCCGTTATAGAGGTCTGGCGGCACTAGAGCGATACTTTTTGGTCTTAAAAACATGTGTTTGTAGATGGACATACACATGGAGGCCAATGTGATGTTTTGAAAAGGGTCTATGTATTCGACCGCCTTTGTCATTTCAGGCGTTTTGGGTTTCAAGCTCCTGACTTTCTTTGTCATTTGAGGCTTCATGGGTTTCAAGATCCTGACTTTCTTAGTCATCTCCACCACAACATCTCTGAAGAGGTTGCACGCTTGTCGCAGGATCATTACATCAGCCTGACAATAAGCTTTCAACTCTGTTTGAAAATGAAACTCCTTTTCACGGTTTTCAGAGTACCATTCTAGAAAGCTCTCCTTCTCGGATGGCATCATATATTCAACCCCGTAACTGTCAGGAGGTGGCATGGGGCCCACATAATTCTGGTTCGCCCAGGTGTTAAAAAAGTGTGGAAAATAACCTTTACAAACTGGGAATCCAAAGGCTTTTGGAAGCTTGCTCAATTTCATAGGTAGGAAATTCAGGGTGTCTATAAACCTTATTTGTAACCGAGCGGCTGTTAACAACATCAGCTTGGACCCCTGAGTGATGAGTTCTACTTGTACCTTTTCATGAATCATATTTTGTAAAATAAAGAATGAGTCGTAGGCTTTTGAGTTATGGGCCAGCATGGCATACCCTTTGAATTTGGTTTGAATGAAAGTGTTAAGGAAATCACCAACGCACGTTCTGCCTTCAAACTCCCAACTGTCGTCGGAAGTTAGATGGTGTGCGTAAATATAGTTAGGTTGGTGTACTCCCGTCTCTTGTGTGCACTCTATATCAAACACTATGTAGGCTTCGGTTTTGGTCTGGGGTCTGCCTTTAACCATGTAGCACCAGTGGTTGGTACCCGCCTCAAAAGACGTATGGCACCGTGGGCATTTCATGCCTTTGCATTTGTGATCATCTGCCACATACCGACCACACTCAAAGCAATCCATTTTAGGGCTGCATTTAACAGCTTTCTTATGGATGCTCAAACAGTCTTGAGAGCGACAAAACATCTTACAGGTGCGACACTTCACCTTCAGGGAGACGTCTACGACGCAACCATCCCGCCGGCACATCTTACAATGCATTTCACACTGATGACGTTCCTTACTGTTGTATATGTGGTCGCAATGTGTGCACACGTACTTGACTCCCAGAAAACTTTTAAGGTTCAAGATACCGTAAAAGTGATTTTCGTGGTGAAGGACATATACAGTCTTGTTTCTCACACGGTCCCCTGTTGTAAAGTACTTCCAAGAGCCGTTGTGATAAAGAACTTTCACCGTCACAGAGAAATAGTTCTCAAAAAGACCTATGTCGCCAAAGCCGACTATGCAGTCTGGAGGTATTTCAAGAACCTCGTGGGCTTCAGCCGCGCTACACATGATGGCCGCGTCGGTGGTGTTGCGCCCCATCAACAACCCTACGATGCTGGCCGCCAGACAGATATTGGTTGTGTCGTTGTTAAAGTCGAGCAGCCAACGTTGTTTCTTACCAATTATCTGACTGTATAGCACACTCTTTAAAGGTCTTGAAACACCCCCCTCACGGCCCCGTACAATGAGGGCTATGACTCGGAAAGTGCCATAGGCGACTAGTTCAGCCTTGCTCTGTAAAAGCCTCTAAAGGTTTTCTAAAAATTCCACGGCGTCAAACACATCTCGGGACCTCCGTTTGGTGAACGAAGGACTGTCAAAACCCTGCCCCTGGAAGCGTAGTTGGAAAAAATCATTAGGACCCACATCGCGTAACAACTTTTCTATGAGCGTTTGCACCGCCTGATGTATAGCTAAAACACCATGATCTGAGGACCTTATCTGGTGGAGGTTGGTAAACCTAAACTCCTCGTAGTGCTCGGTGGCATTAAATCTCTCTACATCACGCCTGTAGCTTCTAACGCTCTCTAAATAGACGCCCTCTGAATCCTCATCTTGAGGGATTTGACTTGTTGGGGAGCTTACTGCTGTATCATTTTGGGGGTTCTGGTTTAGTAAGGGCTCTGGGGGTCTTTTAAGCAACAGTGTAGCACATATTCGGGCTTTCTTTAGTTTACTTATTAAAAGCCTGCGCTGCTTGGCGCTATTAGCCCACTTTTGTTTTTTACGGGACCAGGCTTTTCTAGGTAACCGGCCCCCTCCTATCTGAACAGTCTGGACTGTGCCTATGTGCGCTGTACTCATGGAGGCCTCTGCTACAGGCCCACCCCTCGACCCCTCTATGTGTTCCGGGTGGCGAAGTGTTGGCGCTCTACCCCCAACACCCTTCAACTGTCCGCCCCTCGGACTGTTCTCTCCTGAACTTACGTTTTGGGGGGTGGCTGGTACCGTTGTATGTGGTTCAGGCAGCGCTTGTGAAATGGTAGGACTCTGTTTGCGGGGCTCTATGTACTTTTTACGCTGGAGTAAGCGTAAGAAGCGCAGGGACTTTGTCAGTACTGTTTGGACCTTGCTGCTATATTTTGATGTGTGTGCTTTTTTATTAGAATCGGGGGCATGGGGTTTCTTTAGGGGATAGCGCTGTCCTAGTCACGACTGTATACGCCATATGTCCGATCCCGCTTCCTGACACGTATTGAGGATCACCCTTTTACACATGTCAACCCTTTGCAGTATCTTCTGCTGTGCCTCCACCATGGACCTGTCGCCGCTACCCCCCAACCCCAATTTTAAGGTTGCGGTTTTCGCTTGGCGTTTTAGCTTTCTGACCGCCATTTGTATATCCTTTACATGTGCATCTAGTACCGGTTTTGGGTTTACAGCGTCATATTGTGGAGGGGTAGGTATGAATACTGTGTTTGGTTGTATAACAGCCTTTAACACCACAGGGGCCTCTAGCGGTCCTTCATCCCCAACACCAATCTGTAACTGAGGGCCTGGGGGGATCATAGAAACAGGATCCCAGTGCGAACACCCCGGGGCGTTTGGGAAAGGGGTCTCACTAAATGCAACATCCGTACTATGAATTGACCAGTCGTCTCAGCCCGTACTGTCAGTGTTGTATGTTGTCGGGGGTGTTGCGTGGCTTACACTGGACGCGGGGCTGGTTGGGTCGTACGCTCCCTGAAGGGTGCTAGGGGACACAGGGTCCGGGGAGTGTAAATGACTGTCGAAATAATCGAGGGTCCTAACGGCTAAGGTATTGTCGGGGCAGTGGATGGGTGAATGTGTAACAGGGGTCTGCAAAACCCCCTTGTATGTGCTAGAAGGCCCCTCGGGCGCTGCTTCTGAGGGTCTATCAAGTTTGTCTACCATACTTGCCAACGTATTGAGACAGCTTTTGCTGTTGGTGTACGAGTCTCCTAAGGGTTGCCCTTTTTCAGACACGTTGCCCCTAAACCCTACAATAACGACTATAGAAGGTTTTGATGGTTGTTCTATGGGGCATTCCTCTACCGACGTCGCTAGTTTATTTGAAACTATAGAGGGCTTCAGAGGATGGGAAGGGTCCTGGGGTGTAGCAGGTTTGATTAAGGGTCCTTCCAATGTTTCTACTTGTAACGCCTGTACCCCTTGCTTATTCTTAAGATATTTTCTTGAAAGCTTGTTGACTTTAGGGGTTTGAGGCTGTAACAGAGCTTCCACACAAGGCGTCACAGCCGGGGGGCCCATAGAGAACTCTGGGGTAGATGGCTGATTCCCCTGCTTAGCAACATTTTTTAATGCGGGATCTAAAGGAGTAGTTAGGGGCTCAGGGACCACCTGTTTCTTGCTGAGGTCTAAAGGGGCTGCTTGGGATTCCAGGACCAAAGACTTCTTCTTGAGGTTTAAAGGCCATGTCTGGGGTTCTGAGTCCAGTTGCTTCTTCTTAAGTGCGGGTTTGTTTGAGATTAGATTCCCTTTTGAGGCCTTGAGAGGGTTCAGATACACATCGGATACGTCGGTTCTCTGTTGTATGTTGGTGTAGTATGTGTAGATCTTATTCTGGCGTACACGCCTACTCACTCCTTTTGCCGCAGACCCGGTGTTCAGAACGGTCTTTGTGATGTCCCTCAGCGGTTTTGTAGACCTCTTAGCCTTATGCGTATCTTCGCCGTGGCTCTTTTGAACGGCTCCTAGAATGTAACATAAAAATATATGTTAGAAGCAATAAGGAACCTGTATAAGATGTTTACAATACACCCAGTAGTACACCTGGTACTACATGGTTGTGCTCCCCTTTGTTTGAGAGAATACAGCCCAGAGAGTTCGTTTTTACACACCATTTTTGTATAAAACACACCTTTTAGATGTCTTTTCACAGATCGTTTCTTTGTCACAGGCCCTTCTTTAGATGTTGAAGGTTTCCTTTTCACAGGCCTTTCTTTTGGTCGCTGCGCCGGCTCTTGTACTAGCACTGCTTCCGGGCTTGACTCCGAGGACCCTGTAAAGAAAAAAATAATCAGATTTGCAGTATACAACAGGCCTTAGCAGACCCCTCTGAGGATCGTTCCTATAGTTCACAACTGTGGCTTTTGGGACTAGACACTCCCATGGTTTAGACCGTTTAAAGAAGCAGCGCCTTTCTGATTTACCTGTAAGAACAATGCTATCCTGTACACTCGGCGATGCGTCTTGAGCCCCCTTGTGACATTCTAGACCATCAAGAATCCTTTGTAGTTCGGGATCCAGACCTATAAAATCACACATACATGAGAACACCATTAGAAACACCTAGCTTCTAAGATATATGTGTACAAAACTACTCAGAACTATACACCTCAAAACACATGTACCTGTCTGTAGGGCTAGCATTTCAGAGTCTGTTAGGATTAATTCCGGCATGTCCTGCGTCTGGGTTAAATAAAAAACGACTGTTTTAAAACTACACTTCATAAACATGATATTACAATTTCATATATTCACCTTAGAAAGCGCCAATACACATCACAGAGAGACACGCATCCTTACACAGAGTCTACGTAAAACAGTATCGAGGAATATGGGACACCGGTTATGGGTGTACAAACTGTAGGCATGACATGTCCGACCCCCAGCTAAACATCCTGGTTAAAGTTTGGGAAAACATAAAAATCTAAATTGAAAACAAAACTCAGCCATTTATTTATTTTATTTTACCCTGGAAGCAGAGGCAACAATAATATGGGTATCTGATACCATTATAATAAATAAGCCCTTAAAGCTATGGGAGGGCATTTGCGTTTTAAAACAAAAAAAAATAAAACAAAAATAAATAAATATATATATATATATATTCACTGAAAAAACCATAGGTTTCAGGGGCGTTATAGTTAGTTGGACATTTCACTCGTACAAAACCATAGAAATTCCCCCGTTATAGTTAGTTCAGCTAACTATAACTCGCGCGCCCGCAATGCACTGCTGATGACGTCACATATTACATCACTCATGACATGGTCAGTGACATCACTCATGACATCACTGATGACATCTCAAATGACATCACTGATGACATCACTGATGACATCATCCTTGTGATAGAGTGGCAGACCTCCTCTCACCCTAATATAACCTTTGATACACACACTCAAAAATACAAACTAACATTTTCAAAACAATGGACATACCAATACCAGTTACAACACACCTATTCAGTAATTCCAAGATCTACACACACATCCACTCATTCACCAACAGTCCCTATACAGTCACTCATACATGTACTCACTCATCATATGTACTCATACACCTATACATCCTGTTACACACCGCCACTCATCCATAGAGTTACTCACACACATAGTCACACATGCAAACAAAGTATCAAACATCCATTTACTTGCATATACAGTTATACACACACTACCACACTTACTTCTACAGAAACTTACACATACTTACTCTCTTAAACAATCACTTATAGAAACACCTACTTATTTGTACAGGAACTCTTCCAATCTCTCACTCTCACATATACTCACTTATATACACCAATACTCACATATACTAGTTTAAAACATATGTAGTTACTCATAAAGACACTATTGAGACAGTCATTCACTCACTAGCACACCCATACACATACTCATCCACCTATACAGTCCTGCACACATGCTGTCTTCAACACATACAAACAGTGAGTCACTCATTCATGCATCTATGCACTAAGTAATACCCTCCACCGAACCATACAGACACTCATACTGATACTCAAAAACCAACTAATAACCCATATAGACACTCATGTAGCTACTCACCAACCCATGCAGCCACTTATACACAAAGTGAGAGACTGATACAGATATTTTCATATTTAAACATTACTCACTAACCCATGTATTCACTAAGATACACTTAGTCAGTTATACAATCAATTTTACAAAACAAAATCATCCATTTAGACACTTATATACCCATTTATTCTTCCATCGACCTTGAGATATACATATATAAAACATATTTAATTTTCAGAAAAACACACATTCACTGGATGATGTCATCAGTGATGTCATCAGTGATGTCATTTGAGATGTCATCAGTGATGTCATGAGTGATGTCACTGACCATGTCATGAGTGATGTAATATGTGACGTCATCAGCAGTGCATTGCGGGGCGCAGCGAGTTATAGTTAGCTGAACTAACTATAACAGGGGAATTTCTATGGTTTTGTACGAGTGAAATGTCCAACTAACTATAACGCCCCTGAAGCCTATGGTTTTTTCAGTGAATTTCTAAGGTTTTTTAAATGCTAATTTCTAACTATAACGTGCCTGAAACCTATGGTTTTTTCAGTGAATTTCTAAGGTTTTTTAAATGCTAATTTCTAACTATAACGTGCCTGAAACCTATGGTTTTTTCTGTGTATATATATATATTTATTATACTATGTATACATGTGAAAATGTCTCGGTCCCCTGTTTGCCTCGGTGGCACGGAAAAAATGGGTGGAACTGACGTCAGCACGCCGACGAGGTTCTCTTATGGCTCCGATGACGTCATACGGTGTCGCGAGCGGAGCCGTGCTATTATGACGTCCTCGTTGATGTGGGAGAGCTAGGAAAGAATTTCCGTGGAATGCTGGTGCAGGGGATATTCACCTAAGTGTTCAGGCTAGTCCTTTGGGAGCAACTGTTTATGTTGCCACTCCAGAAACCGAAACCAGTGATCCGAGGGCAGAGGCCCTGCAGATGGCACACGAGGTGGGGTGCCCAGTCGTGTGCACCGGCGGGGCAGCGAAGTGACAAGCACCACAACCCACAAAAAAGGTAACGAGGGCACTAAATAACACAGGATCTTCTCTTTGTATCTGGCAGGAACAACGAAGTTAAAATGCCCTAGTACCAAAATGTAGAATTAGTGCTACAACGGTCTTCAAGAGGACCTGCGATGTCGCTTCTGCCTCCCGTACCCTGGAGGTGGCACATGGGTCACGCGGTACGGTCATACTGCGGTGGGACGCACACTCGTTGACCTCTCATGGCACTGCTCCACACTTCAGGGAGGACGCTTTCCATTAGCTATGTTTTCTGATGACATGTCGCGCCGGCCCCGTCCAACAACAGAACTCCTTTAGATCCAAACAGACTCTTCCACTCTCTCACCGGAAGTGAAACCAGGCCACGCGGACACTTTCACAATACAACAGCCGGGAATGCACTTTTCGGTAAAAAAACACATTCCGTCCTCCTAATTAATCAAATAAACGTCTCACTGAAGAACAGGGGCCAGCTTCGATCGGTAAACAGCCGTTACAACGACTTTTTTACTTTGCGATACCATTACAACGCATGCATTACCACGCATGCGTTGTACATCACGAAGTCATTACTACGCATTTTTAGAACGCATGGTCATTTACCACGCATGCCTTTACAACAAATTTTGTTGTAAAGGTATGTATGGTAAATGACCATGCGTTCTAAAAACATGTAGATCGATCCATGTCGTTGTAAGGAAACAGAGGCTGTTCCGTTTCCTCACAACGACGTGCACCGCCCCTCAGAGACGACGTGAAGCAGGAACCACGCGGAGAGAGGAACAACGAGGAGTGAGAGGTAAGGGGGATTGGGCATGGGGTGGGGGTTTCTTTTCTAGGGTTTAGGGTAGTGCAGTGGTGTTTGGGTAGTTTAGGGGGTCGTGCTGGGGGTAGTGTTTTAGGGTTTAGGGTAGTGCAGTAGTGTAGGGGGTCGTGCTGGGGGTAGTGTTTTAGGTTTTAGGGTAGTGCAGTGGTGTATGGGTAGTGTAGGGGGTCGTGCTGGGTTAGTGTTTTAGGGTTTAGGGTAGTGCAGTGGTGTTTGAGTAGTGTAGGGGGTCATGCTGGTGGTAGTGTTTTAGGGTTTAGGGTAGTGCAGTGGTGTTTGTGTAGTGTAGGGGGTCATGCTGGGGGTAGTGTTTTATGGTTTAGGGTAGTGCAGTGGTGTTTGGGTAGTGTAGGGGGTCGTGCTGGGGGTAGATTTAGGGTTTAGGGTAGTGCAGTGGTGTTTGGGTAGTGTAGGGAGTCGTGCTGGGGGTAGTGTTTTAGGGTTTAGGGTAGTGCAGTGGTGTTTGTGTAGTGTAGGGGGTTGTGCTGGGGGTAGTGTTTTAGGGTTTATGTTAGTGCAGTGGTGTTTGGGTAGTGTAGGGGGTAGTGCTGGGGGTAGTGTTTTAAGGTTTAGGGTAGTGCAGTGGTGTTTGGGTAGTGTAGGGGTTCATGCTGGGGGTAGTGTTTTAGGGTTTAGGGTAGTGCAGTGGTGTTTGGGTAGTGTAGGGGGTCGTGCTGGGGGTTGATTTAGGGTTTAGGGTAGTGCAGTGGTGTTTGTGTTGTGAGGGGGTCGTGCTGGGGGTAGTGTTTTAGGGTTTAGAGTAATGCAGTGGTGTTTGTATAGTGTAGAGGGGTTTAGGGTAGTGCAGTGGTGTTTGTGTAGTGTAGGGGGTCATGCTAGGGGTTGTGTTTTAGGGTTTAGGGTAGGGCAGTGGTGTTTGTGTAGTGTAGGGGGTAGTGTTTTAGGGTTTAGGGTAGTGCAGTGGTGTTTGTGTAGTGTAGGGGGTAATGCTGTGGGTAGTGTTTTAGGGTTTAGGGTAGTGCAGTTGTGTTTGTGTAGTGTACGGGGTCGTGTTTTAGGGTATAGGGTAGTGCAGTGGTGTTTGGGTAGTGTAGGGGGTCATGCTGGGGTTAGTGTTTTAGGGTTTAGGGTAGTGCAGTGGTGTTTGGGTAGTGTAGGGGGTCGTGCGGGGGGTAGTGTTTTAGGGTTTAGGGTAGTGCAGTGCTGTTTGTGTAGTGTGGGAGTTCATGCTGGGTGTAGATTTAGGGTTTAGTGTAGTGCAGTGGTGTTTAGGTAGTGTAGGGAGTCGTGCTGGGGGTAGTGTTTTAGGGTTTAGGGTAGGCAGTGGTGTTTGGGTAGTGTAGGGGGTCGTGCTGGGGTAGTGTTTTAGGGTTTAGGGTAGTGCAGTGGTGTTTGTGTAGTGTCGGGGGTCATGCTGGGGGTAGTGTTTTAGGGTTTAGGGTAGTGCAATGGTGTTTGTGTAGTGTAGGGGGTAGTGTTTTAGGGTTTAGGGTAGTGCAGTGGTGTTTGTGTACTGTAGGGGGTCGTGCTGGATTCTAGTGTTTTAGGGTTTAGGGTAGTGCAGTGGTATTTGTGTAGTGTAGGGGGTAGATTTAGGGTTTAGGGTAGTGCAGTGGTGTTTGGGTAGTGTAGGGGGTCGTGCTGGGGGTAGTGTTTTTGAGTTTAGGGTAGTGCAGTTGTGTTTGGGTAGTGAAGGGGTTCGTGCTGGGGTAGTGTTTTAGGGTTTAGGGTAGTGCAGTGGTGTTTGGGTAGTGTAGGGGTCAACCAACATGAATTTGTCCTTGTGTGATGTAACCAATGCTCATGTAAAGCACTCCAATACCTGACCAGTCTGCACTATATAAAACTGCAAAAAAACAAAAAATAAAAAGTGTTTTGCACACTTCTGTCATTGGGCTATACGTGGGCTACCTCTGGGTGATATTTGTGCTACATTTGGGCTCTTTTTTCTCTGGTGGCCATCTTGGGAGACTTATTTGTTATGAAGTTTCCTAATTTCCTCATTTACTACAGTCTCCTCAGTAGGAAATGCTTTCAGTTTTTTACTTTGATTCCATCAAGAAGGCATTCAGATGTGTCACACATTTGCCATAAATTCAGAATGTTAGCACTCTAGTTGTTCATTAGATCACTGTAGTAAAGCTACTGCTCACCAAGGAGTTAACTGGAAGTCTACTGCTGGTATTGAAAGTGATTGTTTCAGTCTGCATGTCAGAATTTTCTAATGAAATAGAAGAGGATTTGAGATCTCACTTAAAACATGCCCTACATTTTCTTTTTGCAGCACTAACCATAATTTCTATGACAAAATGAACCCCATCATTTTGTTCCTTTTTAAATTAAATGTTTTAAGTGTTACCAGTTTATTCCAATCAAGATGGCTTCAGGTGTGCCATACTTTTGTCATAAGTAAGGCTGTTAGCACTCTAGTTGTTCTTTAGAACACTCTGGGAAGCTGCAGTAGAACACAAAGGCATCAACTGACAGGCTGCTCCTGTTGAAATATAACAGGAAGATATTTGAGATCTCACTTAAAACATGTCCTAATTTTTCTTTCTACAGCACTAACCATAATTTCTATGGCAAAATGAACCCCTCATTTTGTTCCTTTTTTAAATTAAATGTTTTAAGTGTTACCAGTTTATTCCAATCAAGATGGCTTCAGGTGTGCCATACTTTTGTCATAAGTAAGACTGTTAGCGCTCTAGTTGTTCTTTAGAACACTCTGGGAAGCTGCAGTAGAACACAAAGGCATCAACTGACAGGCTGCTCCTGTTGAAATATAACAGGAAGATATTTGAGATCACACTTGAAACATGTCCTAATTTTTCTTTCTACAGCACTAACCATAATTTCTATGACAAAATGAACCCCATCATTTTGTTCCTTTTTAAATTAAATGTTTTAAGTGTTACCAGTTTATTCCAATCAAGATGGCTTCAGGTGACCCATACTTTTTTCATAAGTAAGGCTGTTAGCACTCTAGTTGTTCTTTAGAACACTCTGGGAAGCTGCAGTAGAACACAAAGGAATCAACTGACAGTCTCTGCCATTGTTGGATGTACATGTTTTACTGAGAATGTCAGACTTCATTCTCACATGACTGAGAAAGATAATGTGAATTTACAGAAAATATGCTCTCATTTTAGATTCTGGAGCACCTTCCAAAACTGTATGGGACAAGCATGTGAAAATAGTTTTCTCTCAAACATGATTCATGATATCCCAGCAGAAGGTTTTTCACAGGGTAAAATCACCTTAGAACACACCACAATTCCTGAAATTAGTATGGTACCATCAACAAATGAATTCTAATGTAACTAAAGTCTGTTATCACCCTTTATAGTTCTCCTTTTGGTAACCCTCAAAATCTTCGATTCACTACAATGCATTTCAATGGGGTATTATCATTTATATTGGTCCCAAGATGGCTGCCAGCAATTCCAGGATGAAGTGCTGACAGCCAATCAGATCTCACGATGACATGTGTGGTTAGGCTCCGCCCAGATATATATGTGTTTTTACTTTTGATTTTCTCAGCATCTACTGAACGGATTTACACCATTTAACAAAAGGGTTCTTTCTGAACCAAGAACTACCTCTTTGCCAAATTTGGTGTAATTCCGTTCAGCAGTTCGGGCTGTAGCCTTGCATAAAGTTTCCTATGGGAAATTGATTTTTTTACTCTTATTTTTTAATTTCTCCGCAACTACCGAACGGATTTACACCATTTAACAAAAAGGGTTCTTTCTGAACCAAGAACTACCTCTTTGCCAAATTTTGTGTAATTTCGTTCAGCAGTTCGGGCTGTAGCCGTGGTAAAGTTTCCTATGGGAAAATGAATGGGGAAAACACGTTTTGGGACCCCCCTTTTTTCTCGGCCCCCGCTTGACGAATCACCCCGAAACTTTCAGGGTAGGAGCAGACCGGAGCGGGCCATAAAGTTTGAAAAATTCGCGAAGATTCGTCAACCGACGCAAGAGTTATTTCAAATAGAATGTCGCGGATTTCCTATGGAAAATAGGTCCTAACTATAACTATCTACTGACGATATATATTCACTGAAAAAACCATAGATTTCAGGCACCTTATAGTTAGAAATTACCATTTAAAAAACCTTACAAATTCACTCAAAAAACCATAGGTTTTAGGGACAGTTATAGTTAGTTAAACATTGCACCCGTACAAAACCCGTGAAATTCCCCCGTTATAGTTAGTTCAGCTAACTATAACTCGCGCCCCCGCAATGCACTGCTGATGACGTCACATATTACATCACTCATGACATGGTCAGTGACATCACTGATGACATCTCAAATGACATCACTGATGACATCATCCAGTGACTGTGTGTTTCTGTAAAGTTTAAATATTTTTAATATATATAGGGAAAGGCGTATTGAAGAATGAGTGGGTGTATAAGTGTCTGTATGGATGATTTAGTAGGTGCGTGACTAACTCTATAAGTGAGTGATTAAACGTATCTTACTGAATGCATGGGTTAGTGACTAAACTGGGTGAATGTCTGTATCCGTGTGTCTGTTGCTGTGTAAGTGGCTGCATGGGTTTGTGAATAGCTACATGAGTGTCTATATGAGTTATTGATTGGTTGTCTGAGTATCTGTATGGGTGCCTGAGTGTTTGTCTGGGTGGGGTGTGTGCGACTCTGTGCATAGATGTGTGAGTGGGTGATTCACTGGGTGGATGGTTTCAAGAGTACATCTGTGATAGACTGTATGGGTGGGTAAGTGTGTGTAAGAGTGTGTTAGTGAGTGAATGTATGTCCCAGTGGTACATGTGTGAGTAACTACATATGTGAAAGGCAGTATATATGTGTGTTGGAGTATATAAATAGCTATAAGCGAGAGTGTGTGATAGTGAGAGTGACTGTATGGATGAGTGTGTGCTTGTATCAGTGATTGTATAAGAGCGTAAGAATGTGCTAGTATTTGTATGAGTAAGTGAGCTGGTGTGTGTATAACTGTATAGGTGAGTAAACGGCAGTGTGTTTAATTATTTGACTAGGTGTGTGAGTACCTCTATGGATGAGTGGCGGTGTTTGAGTGTCTATATAGGAGTATGAGTGCATATGATAGTCCTGTACTGAGTGACCGTAAGTATGAGTGACTGTACGGGTGAGTGAGTGGATGTGTGTGTAGACCTAAGAATCAGTGAGTGGGTATGTAGTTATTGGTGTTGGAGTGTCTATGGTTTTGCGAATGGCAGTCTGTAATTTAGAGTGGGTGTATCAAAGGTTATATTAGGGTGTGAGGAGGTGCATCAGATTATCACGTGGATGATTTCATCAGTGATGTCATCAGTGATGTCATTTGAGATGTCATCAGTGATGTCACTGACCATGTCATGAGTGATGAAATATGTGACGTCATCAGCAGTGCAATGCGGGGGCGCGAGTTATAGTTAGCTGAACTAACTATAACGGGGGAATTTCACGGGTTTTGTACGAGTGCAATGTCCAACTAACTATAACTGTCCCTAAAACCTATGGTTTTTTCAGTGAATTTGTAAGGTTTTTTAAATGCTAATTTCTAACTATAACGTGCTTGAAACCTATGGTTTTTTCAGTGAATTTCAAAGGTTTTTTAAATGCTAATTTCTAACTATAACTGTCCCTAAAACCTATGGTTTTTTCAGTGAATTTCAGAGGTTTTTTAAATGCTAATTCCTAACTATAACATATCTGAAACCTATGGTTTTTTTCAGTGACTTTCCAAGGTTTTGTAAATGACAATTTTTAAATGTATTAATTGTTATCTTTATTTTTTTTATACTGATTTACTAAAAATTTTTAAACTATTTATTTTTAGATATTTTATTTTTTAAATTACATTGTAATTACATTATACATTACATTACAAAATATACTTTCTCAGAATGAATTACTTTAGTTTAAATACTTTGCAAATAGGCAATAGACTTTTAAGTACAGTAGTTACAGTTGTTGCAATGGGCAACACAATTTCAAACACAATGCAACATTGAGCTCAATGTGAATTTCTAGATAAATGCAATTAGTTACTTTATGGATTACTTTTCTAACCACAGGACTGGATCCTAGATTCAGTCCTGGGACATCTCCTGTAAACAGTTGAGTAAAAGCGTTTTGGTTACAGTAGTGATTTTTAAGGAATATTATTGTATTTTAAAAGTTGACACAAACTTTTTCACATAGAATCACCAATGTTATCCTATGGGAGGAAATTCACTTAGCAGGTAAGTAGTGTTATCGTTACTTTTTCCTACTCAGTGGTGGATCCTGGATCCAGCACTGGTGCATCTCCTGTAAACAGTTGAAAGAATGCGTTTAAGTCATACAGGCGATTTTTAAGGAATATTTGTAGTTTGTGAAAATCGACACTTTGAAACTTTTCTGCTGAAAACCAGACAATGGATTCCTATGGAAGGAAATACAAGTTACTGGTAAGTACGGTTAGGATTACTTTTCAGGGTCAGTGCTGGGCTAAAAGATGCAGCACTGGGTTCTCTCCTGATAACAGGTGAGTAAATCGGAATTTGTAGTTCGGCTGATTTTAGAGGAATATTATAAAGTTCCAAAACTCCACACTTAGAAGAATTTCCAAGTGAAACCAGTCAATGTTAGCCTATGGAAGGAAATTCAAGTTACTGGTAAGTACGGTTAGAATTACTTTTCAGGGTCAGTGCTGGGCTAAAAGATGCAGCACTGGGTTCTCTCCTGATAACAGGTGAGTAAATCGGAATTTGTAGTTCGGCTGATTTTAGAGGAATATTATAAAGTTCCAAAACTCCACACTTAGAAGAATTTCCAAGTGAAACCAGTCAATGTTACCCTATGGAAGGAAATTCAAGTTACTGGTAAGTACGGTTAAAATTACTTTTCAGGATCAGTACTGGGCTCGAAGATGCAGCACTGAGGTCTCTCCTGATAACAGGTGAGTAAATCGGAATTCGTAGTTCTGCTGATTTTAGAGGAATATTTGTATGTTTCAAAATCGACACATAGAAACTTTTTCAGCAAAAAGCAGGCAATGATATCCTATGGAAGGAAATTCAAGTTACTGGTAAGTACGGTTAAAATTACTTTTCAGGATCAGTACTGGGCTAAACGATGCAGCACTGGGTTCTCTCCTGATAACAGGTGAGTAAATCGGAATTCGTAGTTCGGCTGATTTTAGAGGAATATTATAAAGTTCCAAAACTCCACACTTAGAAGAATTTCCAAGTGAAACCAGTCAATGTTAGCCTATGGAAGGAAATTCAAGTTACTGGTAAGTACGGTTAGAATTACTTTTCAGGATCAGTACTGGGCTCAAAGATGCAGCACTGAGGTCTCTCCTGATAACAGGTGAGTAAATCGGAATTCGTAGTTCTGCTGATTTTAGAGGAATATTTGCACAATGGTGAAAGAAGGGGTGGGGCCTGAGGTGACATGTCTGCAAACACGCCCTGTGGCGCGTTTTAAGTTGGAGAATTAATTCCTCCTCAATCCTGATGGTCCCTAGGGGCTAACTGGCCCACCAGATACCTCCAGTATGCGCAGAGAGCTGCGTTGCAGAGAGGTGTTCAGAGGCCACGCCCCTTTTACAACACTCTGCAACGCAGCTCCGTGGTGCTTACTGGAGGTACCTGGTGGGCTAGTTGGCCCCCAGGGACCCTCAGGATTGAAAGGGATTTAATTCCCCATCTTAAAACGCGCCAGGGGCCTGTTTGCACACATGTCACCTGAAGCCCCGCCCCTCCCTTCACCACTGTGCAAACACGCCCCGTGGCGCGTTTTAAGTTGGGGGATTAAGTCCCCTTGAATCCTGAGGGTCCCTGGGGTCCAACTATCCCACCAGGTACCTCCAGTAAGCGCCACAGAGCTGCGTTGCAGAGAGGTGTAAAAGGGGCATGGCCTCTGTACACCTCTCTGCAACGCAGCCCCTGGCGCATACTGGAGGTTCCTGGTGGGCTAGTTGACCCCAGGGGCCCCCAGTATTCAAGGGGAATTCGTTCCCCTCTGCAAACGCGCCAGGGGGCGCGTTTGCAGAGTGGTAAAGGAAGGGGGCGGGGCCTGCGGCCCGATCGTTTTTTGGGGGGGTTTTTTGGGGGTTTTTTCCGAAGGGGGTCTGTGTGGCCCCCCTTCCTTTTTCCTTTTTTTGGGCCTTGGGGACCCCATCCCCCAGGGCCTTACCACATTTTTTTCATTTTTAAAATAAAAAAACGGGAAGGGGGCCGCGTGGCCCCCCTCCCGTGGCCGATTCCGGCCCCGGGGACCCCATCCCCCGGGGCATGGCCACTCTTTTTATTATTTTTTAAGGAGGGGGGATGCGTGGCCCCCCTCCTCAGGCCTCCTTTTGCCCCGGGGACCCCATCCCCCGGGGCAGGCCTTTTTTTTCTTTTTTTCTTCTTTTTTTTGGGGGGGGAGGGGGGCCGCGTGGCCCTCCTCCCGGGCCACTACTTGCCCCGGGGTCCCCATCCCCCGGGGCTGGCCCTCTCCGTTGGGGACCGTGGGGGGGTCCCCAATGCCCCCACAGTCCCAGCCGGCTCCCCGCGTCCCTCGGGAGCCGGCATTGCTTTTCCACATGGGGAGCTGCTGACATGCAGCTCCCCTTATGGAAAAGCAATCTGCTTTGCTTCATTGAAGCGAGAGCAGGTTTCCCTGCTCTCCCTTCAATGAAGCAAAGCAGTTTGCAATGGCAGGACGGGAGCCGCGAGGCTCCCGTCCTGTCATTGCAAACTACAGTGTCCCGGGGGTAGGCACCCCGGGACACTGCAGGAGCCGGCCCTGGGGGGTGGCGGTCCCCAGGGCCACCACAGGCTCCAGGAGGGGGGCCGCGCGGCCCCCCTCCCATCCAAATGCACAGCCCCGGGGAGGTGGTGGTCCACGGGGCTCGGGGGTCCTTAACGGACCCCCTAATTTACATGTTAGTGCCCCGGGGAGGTGGCGGTCCCCGGGGCGTGTGGGGGGGCTCAAGCCCCCCCACACAGGTAATAAAAAAATAAAAAAAGAACCCCGGGGGGGGGGGGGTGGCGGTTTCCGGGGCTGCGGGAGGGCAGAGAGCCCTCCCGCACCATTTTTTTTATTAAAGCCTCGGGGGGTGGCGGTCCCCGGGGCTTGGGGGGCCTTAGAGGCCTCCCACACATAAAACTTAACCCCGCATGCCCCCGGGACTTGGCCCACCCGGGGGCCAATTACCAAAGAAGCGCGGGAGCCCGCGCTTCGTTTTTTTTTTTTAATCGGCAAGATCCGCGCACCCTAAGCGCATCCTGCTGATTTTTTAAAAAAATTGGGCCCTGGGGGACCTTGTAGGACTTCCTCAGCAGGCCTAGGGGGTCAGGGTGTTTCTACCCTGCCCCCTTTTTGCGTATTGCGCACTTTTTTTACTGCTTTCTTGTTCCTCGGTTCTACCGAGGAACAAGATGGCTGCCAACACTTCCTGGTTTGGAGTGTTGACAGCCAATTAGCATGCAGCTCGTGGTCGAGAGGGTGCGCGGATCCTCCGTGCCTCTAAATATCGAAACTTTTATTTTGGATTTTCTCAGCAACTACTGAACGGATTTACACCATTTTTAAAAAGGGTGCTTTCTGAACCAAGCACTACCTTTTGCCAAATTTGGTGTAATTCCATTCAGCAGTTTTTGCTGTAGCCTTGCATAAAGTTTCCTATGGGAAATCGATTTTTTCACTCTTATTTTTTTAATTTCTCCGCAACTACTGAACGGATTTGCACCCTTTAAAAAAAAAAGGTCGCTTTCTGAACCAAGCGCTACCTTTTTGCAAAATTTGGTGTAATTCCGTTCAGCAGTTCGGGCTGTAGCCGTGGCTAAAATTTCCTATGGGAATTAACATGGAGAAAACGCGTTTTGGGACCCCCTTTTTTCTCGGCCGTCGCTTGATGAATCACCCCGAAACTTTCAAGACAGGAGCGGACCGGAGCGCCCCACTAGTTTGAAAATTTCGCGATGATTCGTCAAACGACGCCAAACTTATTGGGAATAGAATGTTGCGGATTTCCTATGGATAAAGGTCCTAACTATAACTATCTACTGGCGACCGCCAGTAGATATATATATATATATATATATATATATATATATATATATATATATATATATATATATATTCACTGAAAAAACCATAGATTTCAGGCACCTTATAGTTAGAAATTACCATTTAAAAAACCTTACAAATTCACTGAAAAAACCATAGGTTTTAGGGACAGTTATAGTTAGTTAAACATTGCACTCGTACAAAACCCGTGAAATTCCCCCGTTATAGTTAGTTCAGCTAACTATAACTCGCGCCCCGCAATGCACTGCTGATGACGTCACATATTACATCACTCATGACATGGTCAGTGACATCACTGATGACATCACTGATGACATCTCAAATGACATCACTGATGACATCATCCAGTGACTGTGTGTTTCTGTAAAGTTTAAATATTTTTAATATATATAGGGAAAGGCGTATTGAAGAATGAGTGGGTGTATAAGTGTCTGTATGGATGATTTAGTAGGTGCGTGACTAACTCTATAAGTGAGTGATTAAACGTATCTTACTGAATGCATGGGTTAGTGACTAAACTGGGTGAATGTCTGTATCCGTGTGTCTGTTGCTGTGTAAGTGGCTGCATGGGTTTGTGAATAGCTACATGAGTGTCTATATGAGTTATTGATTGGTTGTCTGAGTATCTGTATGGGTGCCTGAGTGTTTGTGTGGGTGGGGTGTGTGCGACTCTGTGCATAGATGTGTGAGTGGGTGATTCACTGGGTGGATGGTTTCAAGAGTACATCTGTGATAGACTGTATGGGTGGGTAAGTGTGTGTAAGAGTGTGTTAGTGAGTGAATGTATGTCCCAGTGGTACATGTGTGAGTAACTACATATGTGAAAGGCAGTATATATGTGTGTTGGAGTATATAAATAGCTATAAGCGAGAGTGTGTGATAGTGAGAGTGACTGTATGGATGAGTGTGTGCTTGTATCAGTGATTGTATAAGAGCGTAAGAATGTGCTAGTATTTGTATGAGTAAGTGAGCTGGTGTGTGTATAACTGTATAGGTGAGTAAACGGCAGTGTGTTTAATTATTTGACTAGGTGTGTGAGTACCTCTATGGATGAGTGGCGGTGTTTGAGTGTCTATATAGGAGTATGAGTGCATATGATAGTCCTGTACTGAGTGACCGTAAGTATGAGTGACTGTACGGGTGAGTGAGTGGATGTGTGTGTAGACCTAAGAATCAGTGAGTGGGTATGTAGTTATTGGTGTTGGAGTGTCTATGGTTTTGCGAATGGCAGTCTGTAATTTAGAGTGGGTGTATCAAAGGTTATATTAGGGTGTGAGGAGGTGCATCAGATTATCACGTGGATGATGTCATCAGTGATGTCATTTGAGATGTCATCAGTGATGTCATCAGTGATGTCACTGACCATGTCATGAGTGATGAAATATGTGACGTCATCAGCAGTGCAATGCGGGGGCGCGAGTTATAGTTAGCTGAACTAACTATAACGGGGGAATTTCACGGGTTTTGTACGAGTGCAATGTCCAACTAACTATAACTGTCCCTAAAACCTATGGTTTTTTCAGTGAATTTGTAAGGTTTTTTAAATGCTAATTTCTAACTATAACGTGCTTGAAACCTATGGTTTTTTCAGTGAATTTCAAAGGTTTTTTAAATGCTAATTTCTAACTATAACTGTCCCTAAAACCTATGGTTTTTTCAGTGAATTTCAAAGGTTTTTTAAATGCTAATTCCTAACTATAACATATCTGAAACCTATGGTTTTTTTCAGTGACTTTCCAAGGTTTTGTAAATGACAATTTTTAAATGTATTAATTGTTATCTTTATTTTTTTTATACTGATTTACTACATTTTTTTAAACTATTTATTTTTAGATATTTTATTTTTTAAATTACATTGTAATTACATTATACATTACATTACAAAATATACTTTCTCAGAATGAATTACTTTAGTTTAAATACTTTGCAAATAGGCAATAGACTTTTAAGTACAGTAGTTACAGTTGTTGCAATGGGCAACACAATTTCAAACACAATGCAACATTGAGCTCAATGTGAATTTCTAGATAAATGCAATTAGTTACTTTATGGATTACTTTTCTAACCACAGGACTGGATCCTAGATTCAGTCCTGGGACATCTCCTGTAAACAGTTGAGTAAAAGCGTTTTGGTTACAGTAGTGATTTTTAAGGAATATTATTGTATTTTAAAAGTTGACACAAACTTTTTCACATAGAATCACCAATGTTATCCTATGGGAGGAAATTCACTTAGCAGGTAAGTAGTGTTATCGTTACTTTTTCTTACTCAGTGGTGGATCCTGGATCCAGCACTGGTGCATCTCCTGTAAACAGTTGAAAGAATGCGTTTAAGTCATACAGGCGATTTTTAAGGAATATTTGTAGTTTGTGAAAATCGACACTTTGAAACTTTTCTGCTGAAAACCAGACAATGGATTCCTATGGAAGGAAATACAAGTTACTGGTAAGTACGGTTAGGATTACTTTTTCAGGGTCAGTGCTGGGCTAAAAGATGCAGCACTGGGTTCTCTCCTGATAACACGTGAGTAAATCGGAATTTGTATTTCGGCTGATTTTAGAGGAATATTATAAAGTTCCAAAACTCCACACTTAGAAGAATTTCCAAGTGAAACCAGTCAATGTTAGCCTATGGAAGGAAATTCAAGTTACTGGTAAGTACGGTTAGAATTACTTTTCAGGGTCAGTGCTGGGCTAAAAGATGCAGCACTGGGTTCTCTCCTGATAACAGGTGAGTAAATCGGAATTCGTAGTTCTGCTGATTTTAGAGGAATATTTGTATGTTTCAAAAATCGACACTTAGAAACTTTTTCAGCAAAAAGCAGGCAATGATATCCTATGGAAGGAAATTCAAGTTACTGGTAAGTACGGTTAAAATTACTTTTCAGGATCAGTACTGGGCTCAAAGATGCAGCACTGAGGTCTCTCCTGATAACAGGTGAGTAAATCAGAATTCGTAGTTCGGCTGATTTTAGAGGAATATTTGCACAGTGGTGAAGGGAGGGGCGGGGCTTCAGGTGACATGTCTGCAAACAGGCCCCGTGGCGCGTTTTAAGATGGGGAATTAAATCCTCCTCAATCCCGAGGGTCCCTAGGGGCCAAGTAGCCCACCAGATACCTCCAGTATGCGCCAGAGAGCTGCGTTGCAGAGAGGTGTTCAGAGGCCACGCCCCTTTTTGCACCTCTCTGCAACGCAGCTCTGTGACGCTTTCTGGACGTACCTGGTGGGCTAGTTGGCCCCCAGGGACCCTCAGGATTGAAGGGGATTTAATTCCCCATCTTAAAACGCGCAACGGGGCTTGTTTGCACACATGTCACCTGAAGCCCCGCCCCCTCCCTTCACCACTGTGCAAACGCGCCCCGTGGCGCGTTTTAAGTTGGGGGATTAAGTCCCCTTGAATCCTGAGGGTCCCTGGAGTCCAACTAGCCCACCATGTACCTCCAAAAAGCGCCACAGAGCTGCGTTGCAGAGAGGTGTAAAAAGGGGCGTGGCCTCTGTACACCTCTCTGCAACGCAGCTCCCTGGCGCATACTGGAGGTTCCTGGTGGGCTAGTTGGCCCCCAGGGACCCCCAGTATTCAAGGGGAATTCGTTCCCCCTCTGCAAACGCGCCAGGGGGCGCGTTTGCAGAGTGGTAAAGGAAGGGGGCGGGGCCTGCGGCACGATCGTTTTTTTTTTTTAATTATTATTCTTTTTTTTTAATGCTTTTTTCTGCCCAGGGGGTCCTTGTGGGACCCCCTGAGCAGACCTAGGGGGTCAGGGTGTTTCTACCCTGCCCCCTTTGTGCGTTTTGCACAATTGTTTCTTGTGTTTTTTTTTTTTTATCGGCGGGATCCGCGCACCCTAAGCGCATCCCGCCGTTTAAAAAAAAATAAAAAATGCTTTTTTCTGCCCAGGGGGTCCTTGTGGGACCCCCTGAGCAGACCTAGGGGGTCAGGGTGTTTCTACCCTGCCCCCTTTGTGCGTTTTGCGCACTTGTTTCTGTGCCTCGGTTTTACCGAGGCATAAAATGGCTGCCAACACTTCCTGATTTGGAGTGTTGACAGCCAATTAGCATGCAGCTCATGATCGGGACGGTGCGCGCAGGGTGCGCTCAGGGTGCGCGAATCCGACGCGGCCATAGATATATATGTGATTTTCCTTTTGATTTTCTCAGGAACTACTGAACGGATTTACACCATTTAACAAAAAGGGTTCTTTCTGAACCAAGAACTACCTCTTTGCCAAATTTGGTGTAATTCCGTTCAGCAGTTCGGGCTGTAGCCGTGGCTAAAGTTTCCTATGGGAAAATGAATGGGGAAAACACGTTTTGGGACCCCCCTTTTTTCTCGGCCCCCGCTTGACGAATCACCCCAAGACTTTCAGGATAGGAGCGGACTGGAGCGGGCCACAAAGTTTGAAAATTTCGCGAAGGTTCGTCAACCGACGCAAGAGTTATTTCAAATAGAATGTTGCAGATTTCCTATGGAAAATAGGTCCTAACTATAACTATCTACTGGCGACCGCCAGTAGATAATATAGATATATATATATATATATACACATGTTTATTTATTTATTTATTTAGTTATTTTTTTGCATGTAATGTTTCTAACATTGTATCCAGATATATGATACAGCAATTAACATCATCAGGTCTATTGGCTTTGTCACTGGTTGTTAGTTGCATAAGATAAATAAGCAGCAACTATGGAGCGTATATAATATTGAAAAAGGTTCCATTTAAAACCCTGGTGACACCCCGACAATGCTGCTGCTTAATGCCTTGTTGCACCCCTTAGGAGGCACTTCCTTGGGGGGGAATACCTACCGGGAGCTTCCCCTCAGCGTTTCACGAAGGAAGGCCCTCCCCTCCGTGATGTCATCATGGGGACTCCTCCTAACGTCACGGTGGGGCGGGACTTCCTTCGTGAAACGCTGAGGGGAAGCTCCTGGCAGCCATGATGCTGCCACCATCACAACCCTCATGGGGGACCCTGTAACGACGCCTCCAACAGACCCAGAGCAACACCTGCGGTAAGCGGACTCAGGGGGCCTCGCGCCCCACACGGAGCCCTAGGCCTCAGGGCCCCCACCCCTACCGTGCAACAACCCCGGAGCCCCACATGGCGCACAGCGGGCTCCAGGGCCTTTATTTTTAAAAAAGCGGGGCCTCGTGCCCAAACGGAGCCCTAGGCCTCAGGGCCCCCACCCTACCGCACAAAACCCCGGAGCCCCGCATAGCGGGCTCCGGGGCCTTTATTTTTAAAAAAAGGGGCCTCGTGCCCCCATGGAGCCCTAGGTCTCAGGACCACCACCCTACCACCCAAAAACCCCGGAGCACCGCATGGCGCACAGCGGGCTCCGGGGCCTTTATTTTTAAAAAGCGGTGCCTCGCGCCCACAAGGAGCCCTAGGCCTCAGGGCCCCAACCCTACAGCACAAAACCCCGGAGCCCCGCATGGCGCATAGCTGGCTCCGGGGCCTTTATTTTTTAAAAAAGGGGCCTCGAGCCCACACGGAGCCCTAGGTCTCAGGACCCCCACCCCTATCGCACAAAACCCGGAGCCCCGCATGTCGCACAGCGGGCTCCGGGGCCTTTATTTTAAAAAAGCGGGGCCTCGCGCCCACACGGAGCCCTAGGCCTCAGGGCCCCCACCCCTATCGCACAAAACCCCGGAGCCCAGCATGGCACACAGCGGGCTCCGGGGCCTTTATTTTAAAAAAACGGGGCCTCGCGCCCACACGGAGCCCTAGGCCTCAGGGCCCCCACCCTATCGCACAAAACCCCGGAGCCCCGCATGTCGCACAGCGGGCTCCGGGGCCTTTATTTTTTTTTTAAACGGGGCCTCGTGCCCACACGGAACCCTAGGCCTAAGGACCCCACCCCTATCGCACAAAACCCGGAGCCCCTCCTGTCGCACAGCGGGCTCCGGGGCCTTTAATTAAAAAAAAAAACCGGGGCCTCACACCCCACATGGAGCCTTAGGCCTAAGGACCACCACCCTACCACACAACAACCCCGGAGCACCGCATGGCGCACAGCGGGCTCCGGGGCCTTTATTTTTTTTAAACGGGGCCTCGCGCCCCACACGGAGCCCAAGGCCTCAGGATCCCGAGTAGCGCCCTTGGCAAGCGGGCTCGGGGACATTTTATCTTTATTAATTACGGGGCCCACGAGCCCCTCACAAGGCCTCCAACATGCCCCGGAGCCCTCCAAGAGCGCAGAGGGCTCTGGGACTACCCCAGGCACAACGACCCTTACCAGAACAAACCATTGAACCCTGCATCCTGGCCCCTCAGATCCTTCGGATCCTTCTAGGACCGCTAGTATAAAACTATGACCACCAACCCACAGAAGCCTCAACCGGCTGCAGCCCGTGTCGACACGAATATAGCACAATGGACACTGGTGAGTACTGAAACAGTTTTTATTTATTGTCAAATTGTTTGGAGGGCTAATTTTACGGTCTCTGGGGCCTCTAAAGCAGTAGGTAACTATGTAAAAAATGTCTCTAGACAATGTTAATCATTAAAATTACATCTAAAACCAATTAAAAATGCAACTCTGTTCACTTAAATGACCTGCCCCAAACATTAATTAAACCCTTACACCCTTAATCCAGTAACACATTCCCCCTTATTTACGTACCTCCATTAATGTGTAGCAGGCAGCGTCAATCTGGGAGAAGCTGCTCTGATCCATTACATTCTTTAAACTTAGGGGCTGATGGGCCTGTGCAGCAAAGACAATTCCCGCAGGTCGCTCCTAATGGGTTTTTGAATGGCTGATTGTGTCGGGGCTCTAAAGTATGCTTTTTATACATGGCAGGGCATGTTAATTGGAAGGAGGACCGTTTATGGAGGGGAGTGTTTAGAATCTTGTAGTGCGTGTCATTATTGGTAATAGAACATTGTAGTGAGGGTCATTATTGGGACCGTTTTCTGACCAGTGCATTGTTTTGTTAGATGTCTCTCTGGCCTTTGACATCTGATAATTAAACCTAGGGCCTGTTGGGGGATGAGCTCCTGCTGAAGTTTTAGGGGCCTGGCATGCTAATTGGAAGGGCACCATCCTTTGTTTAGAATGTTTTCCGGCCAAGGCATTGTTTTGTTATGTGCCATTTTGCCCCCTTGACCGCTGATAATTAAGCCTACGGCCTGTTTTGGGGAAGAACGACTTCGAAAGTTTTAGGGACATGCTGCATGAGCATTTGAGGTTCATTATTGAACACGTTTCTGAGCACTGCATTGTTTTTGTTAGGCACGCAATTCAGCATTTTGACATTTGTTAATTAAGCCAACAGGCCGGGTCGACTAATCACCTATGTTTTGGGACTGATGTTTTATAAACAACCCCTGTGCTATACAATTTAAGACGCGTGGGAAGCTTTGGGACTGGATGATTAGTTTTTCCTGTTTTCAACGGCGCTCTGTCGGGGTAACTGGCCTTTTGTTCTTGTGTTTTCACGTTGTGACTTGTGACTTTTGTTCTTGTGCTTTTACGTCGTGACTTGTGAGCCTAATGGTTAGTTTTCTGCCCCCAGCTGCGTCTGGGACGCATTTCAAACTGCAGCATCTGATTCTAAAGAAAGACCCTTTTAAAAAAAAAACTCTGCACCGTAAACCCTTGTGTTAGACAGCCATGCGGGCCCCGGTTTGGTGGGGGCTTGGGGATGCCTGCTCAGACACCAACTGCCAGCACCACAGCCCTCGTTTTTAAACAGACCCAGACATTTCTCTCTTACATGAACACACTTTTTTTTTTTACACGCACCCCTAAACAAGCTGCTAACCCAACACGGGCTTCAACATGCGCTCGGCGCTCGCACTCTGACACAAACCCTGTGCCACACCCTTGTATTTCCAGGGGCTTGAGGCCTGTCACTTTTAAGGACATGCAGCTGGCACTTTTAAGGACACACACACATGTCACTTTTGGGGACACACATGTCACTTTTAAGGACACAGTGAGGGGAGGGGGGACCTGTCACTTTTAAGGACACGAATGGTGATGAATGGTATCCGCTTATACTACTTACATGAGCCAGTAAGATTTTCTTCTCTGCTAAGGCTCTCCGTACCTCAGCCTTCTTTGCCTCCCATTCAGCCTTTTTCGCTTCGGCCTCCATCTTTAATTTAGCCATCTGCAGCTTGAATTACCTCTCCTCCCTCCTCTGTCTGTTCCTCTGGGGAGACATTGCAGGAACAGATACTGCTCTTTGCCCTGATAGGGAGCTCAAATTCAGGGATTTCACCATCAGTCACTGCAGGTGGTTCCTCAGAAGAGCATTTCTCAGGCTCCCTCAATCCATCATTCTCCTCGGAGTGGGCTTCTGCCCAGGCTCTCGGGTCCTTTTGTAATTCCACCTTCTTCTTGGCACTCTTGGCAGGAAGCCCCATCCCCTTGCAAAAGTCTTTAAACTCAGTCAATGTATAGTTTTCCAAGTTGGCCAGCTCAGCTTTTATGGTCTCAGTTGTAGAACCAACAGCCAGAGACATGATTTTAAGGAAAAATTAAAAAATGCCAATCAGGGAAATTTAAAGTTTGAAATGGTCTTGGATGTGGATTGGTAGTGTTCACCAAGCCACTGTATGGCACTGTAAAAACACAAGTCCTATCCTCACCGCTAATCACCAATGTTAGAAATTGGGTTATAGGTTGATTGGGATATGAGCCCTAGTCAAGCAGCAACCACAATCCTAGTCTGGGTAAGAAGCAGGCAAACCCTAAATTAACCTGTGCTCCCCTCTGATAGCTTGGCATAGAGCAGTCAGGCTTAACTTAGAGGCAATGTGTAAAGTATCTGTGCAACACTTCAAACAGTAAACCAGTAAAAACACCTCACAAAAAGACTCAAAACCAGGTTTAAAAAATAGAGCTTAATATTATAAATAAAACTAGACCAAAACAACAAAAATCCAATATGTAGAACTTGAGATATGAATTTTTTAAAGAATAAACTGTAAAAAAAAGTGCTTCGATACAATAAGCACTTATTTGGGATATCTGGTCATGCTGGACAGGGGCAAAGTCAAAAGTTCAAGTTGACAGCGATGGAGCGCGGGCGGATACAGGGACCCAGTGAGGCCTATGGAACAAAAGTACCTTGATCTTGGCTGCATTGAAGATGATATGTTGAGTGCAACCAAAGCAATGCGTCAGTGTTGATCCACGCAACAGGGGCGATGCTCCGGTCCTGATCCATGCAGCAGTGACGATGCGTCAGCTCGATGAGTGCAGAGCTGCAATGTGGGGGATGCCGTCGATGGAGATTCAGAGACCTTGTGCAGTGGTGGTTCCAAAGGCAAAGCGTCGGGGCCAATCCACGCAGTAAAGGCGATGCTCTGATTCTGGTCACGCAACAGGAGTGATGTGCAACGTTGCTGATGCACCGGTTCAAATGAGGATGTGTGAATTTTGCTGTAGCAAGCAACTTAGGCCCTCATCCAAGAGTCCAGTACTGGTATGGCACCAATTGGCAATGCAGACTCACGGATGGCAGAGTCCAGGTGCAGAAGCAGGTATATTGGAAGCCTTTTATGTCCATGAGGCTTCAGATTAGGAGGCCAGCCAGCTAGCCCTTGGAGTCACTCTGGGTTCAAGAGATGCAGGTCTAGCCCTTCTCACCCAGGCAGGGGAACAGCAGGCAGCACAGTAAGGTAGGAGTCCAGCAAAGCAAAAGTCCATCGGAGTGGCAGTCCTTCAGCAGCACAGCAGTTCTTCCTGGTAACGTCTTCACAGGTACTGAATTGGTGGTGTCAGAGGTCCAGTACTTATACCCAGTTGTGCCTTTGAAGTGGCGGAGACTCCCAAAGACAGGTCTTCGAAGTGCACAAAGGTCCTTTCTTCCTGCCCTGGCACCAGACTTACTACAGGGGGCATGCAGTCCCTTGTTTGGGGACAGGACATAGCCTAATCAGATGTAAGTGAGGCTGGGTCCAGCTTCTCCCTTCATCCTGCTAGGATGGCAGATCAAGTCACACCTAAGCTCCCACTGTGTGGCTGTCTAGGGGTAATAGACAAAGCCCAACTGTCACCCTCCCAGATGTGTATCAGAAACAGGCAGCACACACCAAATGGCTAAAGTAAGAAAATGCCAACTTTGTAAAAGAAGTGCAATTTAAAACCTGACTTCACCATAAGTTTGGATTTTAAATTGTGATTTCACCAACACCAAACTTGAAAAGTCTATCTCTTCATTATTGGGAATTACACTTAAAAACACAAAACAAGGTAATCCCAATGCTAGCCTATGGAAGAGATAGGCCATTGCAGTTGTGAAAGACGAATTTGAGAGTTTTTCACTACCAGGACATGTAAAACTTAAAAGTACATGCCCTGCCTTTTAAATACATTGTACCCTGCCTTCTGGTTTGTCCAGGGCCTAACTTAGGTGTGACGTATATGTATAAAAAGGGAATGTTTGGGCCTGCAAAGGGTTTATTTTTCCAGGTTGAACTGGCAGTGTAAACTGCATACAGGCTCTGCAATGGCAGACCTGAGACGTGGTTAGAAGGCTACCTAAGTGGGTAGCACAAGCAGTGCTGCAGGCCCACTAGTAGCATTTAATTTACAGTAAAGTGCACTTGTAGTGCACTTTACTTGGCACTTAAAAGTAAATTTAATATGCCAGTTAGGTATGAGCCAATATAACCATGTTTTAGGGAGAGAGCACATGCACCTTAGCACTGATTAGCAGTGGTAAAGTGCTCAGAGTACTAAGGCCAACAAAAACGAGATCACAAAAATTGAAGGAGGAAGGCAAACCCTGCTGAGAGGGCCCTTTTCAAACAGTAGCAGTACACAGAGAGAGAGAGAGAGAGTGTATTTTGGGTCACCCCCTTGATTTATTGTCTTTCATATGTTTTTCATGATTTGTCATTTCTTGGATGATCCATCCATTAAGCTTTTTGATGATGGTTATATTGTTGCATTTGTGTTCCTGTTTGGTTTTTGTGATGGGGGTATCAAGTAGTCCTTCTGTTAAACTGCAGGTACAAAACATAGTTTATATTCAAGACTTACTGTGGGTTGTTTGATGTTCAAGAGTGCGGCAGGAGGGACAAAATTAAGGTTGATCATCTTTTTCCACAAAACTCCCAACCAGACCCATCTCAAAGTGGATCTCTACATTCATGGAGCGCATTCACACGATGTGGCAATATATTGATGTGGGAACTGGAATTGAGTTATGAACTAGAAGAAAACTCTTGAATTAACATTTAGTCAAGGGCCTCCACTACTACCATATGTTCAAAGTTCAATGAACATGCTTACTAGATTGTCTTTTTTTAATAAGCAATTTTATTGTTATATTCTAAAATGCAAATGACTGTATAGTCAAAACAACCATGCCACAGACTTCGCCACTTTTTTACTAAATTATTTTAAGATTTTACCCTCAAATCGAATTTTGACAGCTTGTGCTTCTATTGGAAAGGTTGTGACTACCCTGGGATGATGTTCATCGTCCTGTGGGAATGTAAACTGTTGAACGTTTAGAAGTCCTCAGGAAATTGGCAAATTCAGGAGCAGATCTGCGGCGAAAAAGGAACAAACATCAGCGCGCATGGATGGCACATATATGCAGATCCGCTCTGGGACTTCTGAGCTGTTATGGAGCCAATGCGGAGATACATGACGCCAACTAGGGGCACGCAGGTTCCTTACTATGAAAATTCTCCAGATCCAGTCTGACTCGTGGGGGGATATTCTTCGGTGGGGGATCTGCAGTTAGAAGTATCCTTTAGAAGCATGCAGCATAAATGTTCCACTGCATGTTACAGTTTCTAATTCCAGTGACATCGAACATAGGGTTAAGAGTCTGCTGCATGAATGTATTTATGTATGGGTTTATCCAGTTTTGAACCAGACTAACAGCTCTCGTAACAATATCTTTGTCTTTTTCAATTTCTGACTTATGTAGGTCTGTGTGAGTAGGATCTGATCTATTGTTACAAACCATTTCCCTTATCTGACCCAAAAAGGCACTTCTGTGTTCTGTCGTCATATAATATCTTTTCACAGCTCCCGCCTTGAGGGTAAAACTTTTTGTGCCACCCGGAGTCTGTGTGTCTTTATTGACCGTTACCTCTATCGCTTGATCGACCGGAATTCATCCAACTGGATTAACATCTGACAGTTGAACTGAAAAGCATTCATTGATGAAGTTGTGGTGCATCTCTGAATGTTTCACTACAATTAATGTAATTTCGGCATAGTATACAGGAAGATATCTAGCGTAGTTCATCCTGTCATAGGCAAAACATCATGGGATCATAGAGCGTATGGCGGTAAGATGTAAATGCTAATTTCCTTGTCGAGCAGCACGCAGCAGAGCCAGCAAGACATTTTCAACAATATCCACATGCGACCTCCAAAATGCAGAGAGATCTCCATTGTCATGACAAAGATGTTCCAGGAATACAACCCAAAGCTGTTTTACTTCGTCAAAGGCAGCATTCTGCAAGAGGTCGTCTAATCTCTGTTGGCATAGGTCTTTTGCAAAGTCATTAACATCCTCAATGAAGAAGTAGACTACCTGAATGTTCTCTTCGTAATTCTTCTCCACCCAGGGGATAAATTCCAACCAAGCCAGTCTCAATATAGCTTCTTACATGCACTTGTGTACTCGAACTGCACGATTATACATACAACCTTCTAGTGCTGATGAGTTTGATCCTTCTGCTATCATGTCTGCTTCAATGCAAAGGTCGCGAAGGCCTGCGTCTTGAACGCATTTTCCAAGAATGGACATGACATTGCAAATAGTGTGAAAGGTGCCCATTCAAAGAATGATTCTGTCATATGTTGCTTTATGCTTCTACACAATCTCAGTTGCTTTTGAGTAGAGAGCTTGGTCCATGACCACTACAATTTTCACCAAATGCAGTGATTCCCTTATCAGTTCTGACTGTTTCAAAATTTCAGAAACAGTTGTCCACTCAGTTGCAGGGGCATTAATGGTGGGCAAGTTGGCAATAAAATCCTTTAATGCACTAACTTGTTCTCTAGTATTGATGTTAAATCCTCTTCACCTTGGTATTATCTGTGCGAAGCTCGCTTATGGTCTTGTAACAACCCAGATTATGTTCTTATTTTGTGCAAGCTTCAATTGAGCAACACATTCCGGCATGACTTCGGTACTTGTCATCAATGGCTGAGGCCCAACTCGTTCACCAGAAACATACATGAACAATTCTTCAATTTTTGTGGTGGTCAATCTTCTTTGATTTTGTTTCTCAATGCTTGGCAGAGGTGCTTTAAAAGGTTGTCGTCCAAACAACGTGGGCTGCACAGCTACACCGTTGACTTAATGAGTTTTCCGCTTACCATTAAGAGTCTCTTCCAGCCTATCACTGCTATCCCATGCTAGGTTAGTGGAGACATGAGGCTGAATGTCGGCTGGAAGAACAATTTGCTCATTTAAGGTAGCAGCAGGTTTCTGAAGAAACAAGGCGGTATCCTTTTCTTCCAGTTGTGAGTGTGAAATCCCATGACCAAGTCTGTTTAGAGTGCGAATGATTTCAACATTGCCTGTTAGTGTTTTTACGGCGTATGGGAGCAACAATTGCGTGGGGGGTTTCTGCTGGCCATTTGTCACTGCATATATAATGTACTGACTGAATGATTGCATAAGTAAGGTGACGATTTTGGATGGCTTTGGGTTTTCTGGATCTCCAGTCAGAAGTCCTATTAGGAACAGTTCAGGCACTGTAAATAATCTTTTTCAACGTCTGATGGATGATATGGCCATGGTGTTCATGTCAAGTTTGTTTTATTCATTGTTCTTATGTGCAATGATGTTTGATCAATGATCTTGTTCATGCTTGTTGCCTTAATCTTTAAAACTGATAATTCTGTTTTCAAACTCTGGTTTTCTCTTACAACAACCTGTAGCATGACACTATCAGGCTGGGCCAATAACTTTCCTTGGTTGTCTGGGAATATGTGGAGGCTGTACAGAACACGGAGTCCAATTTACTTCTAACTTGCTTCTTGGTTGATTTGTCTATTCCCTGTATTCCTCTGCGTGTCATGAGGGTTTCATGCCTTTCAGTGAGAGTCACAGCACATATTACCTCTTTGTTAGGAATAATCACAGTTCTAATGTATTGAAATAGTTCATCATGTGCTTCATCTCTCAAATTGTTGTCGTGATCATCGGTTCTAATGCTTGGTGCATGATATTCCTCCTTTGCTTTAACCATTGTATAGTTCCTATAACAAGATGCATGATAATGGGCTTCTTCAGCCACTATGCCCCTACTATAAACTGCTAAGAACTTTGAATCACAATTAATGGTTGCACACTTTCAAAGCATTTTATCAACTCTAAGCTCTGTGGCCTTGATTAATTCCTCACGTGTTGATGTTTCCTTGTAGCATTTTTTCTTTCCACAAAATATATATTCTTCAGCATACACATTTGACTTTAATGATGTCCTTCTGTTTAAGTGTTTACTCGTGCACTAACTCGTTCCAGCATATTCACTGACACTTGCTTCAGCTTTTCGCTCAATAGTCTGTAAATCTCTTTTCATAGTGAACAGGCTCCTGCCATTTCTGTGGTAAAATACTTGGGGAACCGTGTTGCTTTCCATATTTCTCGCAATGTCTAACAGTGGAATGTGATTCCTTACTTGAGCTGCCTCTAACAAAGTTTCCACGATGAGTAGTTCTGCAGGCTTTTCAGCGTAACTCCATATTGGACATTTGACCATAAATTAATTATACACTTGGGATCAGAGGGACAGGATGTGCTTGTTTCAGTTTTCTTCCTGATGCTGCGTGGTCATTCACCACCAGCTCTGGAAAAATAAATTAATTAAAACATTTATAAATTTAGCTTGGTGTACTTAATATAATCATAATTACTATTATAATTATTATCAATTTATGTAATCACATTTACAGTCATTGTAATTCTTAATAACAAAAAATTCACAATAATATATATTTTTTTTAAATGTCCATTTAGATCAAGGTATCTTGGGAGTGGAGTGTTGACACACAAAACGCAAAGAGTTATGACTTGCTATCACATGTGTTCCATCTGTAGGTGCCCATACCGTGCCAGTAAATCATATTAGAACCATCCCCCCAAGTGGTACCGATAACATGGTTGACTCAAGGCCTACATGGTTCTGGACTCTTTGCAGTTGTGAAAGTGATTTCATTGCATAGGTTCTATTGCAGTTACCTGGGCAGCACATCACCACAGGATTAGGACAATTCTGTCAGAGGTATTGTTAACTTGACAGGACTAATTATGGCGAAGTGATGAAAATACATTATACAAAGTTACCAGACAAACCTACTGGATGAGAGACCATTATCCTGATTGTAAGATATCTACTAAAAATGTTATCAATATAATGTCTTGTAAAATAAGATGGAGAGGTTACTGACAAGGCCTGATGCACCTCATCCAGCATTTGTATGTGGAAGACATAATGACATTAGTTTTGGATGAGCCAGCCACACCTTTAGTTCTCCTAAAAGCTTAACTGGTGATAAAGACAACTTGAGGAAAAGAGTAGGTCCTGAACTAGGGAACTAAACCTACCTAGACATCAGGCAGATGGTAGCACAGCCAAGTTCTTAGGCAGAATTTTTTTTTTTACTAGTATGTTCAACTGTAAAGCCTTTGCATCGCCAAAGGACGACCAGTGATTTTTCATATCCATGATAAAAGGCAGCCACATTTTTCATTAACCAAAAGGTTGATGTTACGTGCTATTTGCTACATTTATAGCGCTGCATGTACAAGATTGTACTTGACAATGTCTCATTTAGTATACATTTGGTAGAAGGATTGGAGGAAATTCTTTTGGCCTGAGGAATTGTAGCTTCAGAGTCAAATGTTTTAGCGTTTTAATTAGGACATGAGAAGAAGTGGATCTCATTACCTTATCTTCTGCCTGAAAACTAGCACCGTCACCCATAAACCAATTGCTCCAGTTCCGAACAATTCCAAATAAGATTTACATCTACACAGTTCTTTAGGGCTTGGTAGTGGTGTAAGTTGAGGAACAGTAGCTGGTTCCCCCAGGGATTATAGAAGATATAGTTTACTCTTGCTCACAAAGCTAGCAGATATTGAAACAAGTCTAAACTGTAGAAGGGCAGTGAATAGGAAAAATTCCTCAGTATCCACAGTGCTGATAAAGATAGTATTCTCAAAACATGTTACATGTGAAGGTATGTAGTACATACCCTTTTGTGCTTCACTAATTTTGGGCCGGAGGAAAGCACTATACAAATGTAATGAATCTAATTGTATAAAAATTAGAAAACAGAAGTCATTTCTCTCGCAAGGACTGTTTTTTAAACTTCATCGAGTTCTTAATTGTGAACTCGGTGACAAAGGAAACAAACGCATATGAAGTTTCTAATTGTAAAAAGGCAGGTTAATATGTAACATTAAATGGTTATCTCACAGTGCGGCACTGATAAACACCTAGAAAATCAGAAGGATCTATATTTTTGATGCTTCTATGCAAATGTGGCTGCGTTGCAGGAGGAGATATGTATGCTACCAGTCCAAGTATAATTAGATACTCTGTTTGACTCATAGATTAGCTATACAACCCAGATAATTTCTACTACCAAGAACATGAACTGCCAAACGACCATTCTGAGGAAGGTATTCCTCTACTGAATTCTGACCTTTGAACATCCTGATGCTATCTATGCTTGACCACATTAGTAATGTGCACCTCAGCATCCTCCAATTCCAGCTTAATATTTTCAAAACAAATTAGCAAGAACATGCCCTAATCAAAAAGGACACACCAATAACATTGACCATGAAATAACTCCAGTGGATCTTACTTGAACAAAGAATACAAATGAAGTCTTAATGCATAACTCAAGGGTGAGGCCAAGACTACTTGAAAAAACTTGCAGGATATTACTTCCTTAGCAGAAATGTATGGTGTGGTCATGCCAGCATGATCAGACAGAGGAGAGTCCAGAGAAAGAAACATGGTAAACAATGTTTCGAGATAAAAGAACCTGAAATAGCTAAAACATTACTATTCAGACAGGCATTCAACTGCTAGCTGGGCTTCACTATCCTCAACCAGGGTTTAGACCCCACTGTAGTATTACATGCAACTGTCTTTGCAGACCAAATGTATAACATGAATGGGGGTATCTTCCAACAAACCTAGGATGGATCACCAGGAAATGGTGCAATAAATTCTTTGAAGCTACCACATACAAAAGGGCTAAATAATAGTATTATAAATGCAATCTCAGATTTAGTTCGAATTCTCGCTGGGTTTACTACATAATGCACTGCCGAGAAGACAGAAGTCCTCGTCCTCGGTACCACCCCTTCTGCATGGGACAGCACCTGGTGGCCGACCGCCCTTGGAAGCCCACCTACCCCCTCAGACCACGCCAAGAACCTCGGCATCGTACTCGACTCATCACTCACCATGAACCGACAGGTCAACGCTGTCACCTCCAGCTGCTTCAACACCCTCCGCATCCTCCGCAAGACCTTCAAGTGGATCCCCCTTGAGTCAAGGAAGACAGTCACCCACGCACTCATCACCAGCAGACTGGACTATGGAAACGCACTCTACGCCGGCATCAACAAGTCCCTACTCCGCAAACTCCAAACAATAAAGAACACCGCCGCCAGACTCGTCCTCGGCATCCCCCGACACGAACACATCAGCCAACACCTACGAAGTCTCCACTGGCTCCCCGTGGAGAAAAGAGTCACTTTCAAAATCCTCACTCAAGCCTACAAATGCCTACACAACAACGGTCCCAAATACCTCAACGACCGAATCAACTTCCACGTACCCAAAATAAACCTCCGATCTTCCAACCTCGCACTGGCCAAAACCCCGTGCATCCACAAAGCCAGAGCAGGCGGAAGATCCTTCTCTCACATTGCAGCCAAGACCTGGAACGAGCTACCAGCAGACATCAGACGCGCCCCCTCCCTGAACACCTTCAGGAAGACCCTCAAGACCTGGCTCTTCGGCTAAACAGATCTGCGGACCCCCCCCCCCATCCTCAGCGCCTTGAGACCCTCATGGGTGAGTAGCACGCTTACAATTCCCTGATTGATTGACATTCTGTCACAGATAGACATTTTATTTAATACTACCTCATCATAGGCAGGCACATTTCTTTTCAATTTGCTGACTTAGACAATATATTTTATTATTTTCCTAGTGAATTTAAAACAGATGTGTATGCATGATGCTTAATACTGCTTTTACCAGTTTCACCACCTTCACAACTGCTAATGTGTGTGTTTTGCTGTATCATGCTGTTGCATGAGAATCAGTGGCTTTTTTGTGCTAAGATATTTGATGTTTACTTTGTTCCCATGCCAAGAACTGGATGTGTAATAGAAAAGTAGTGCCAAATGCTAAAGGCTATTGACTTTTTCTCCATGTAGAAAGCAAGCATTGAACACGCTGAAAGGGCGGTTTGAGCAGAGAGCGTAGTACTTGTTTTGTTTGTTTTTAATATTTGTATTTATGTCATGTGCAGTGAAGTAAGTAAAATATTTTGAACTCAAGTATCGGTCTACCCAAAAGATTTGTTTGGGCTGTAGCAATGTGGAAGTAATCTGTTTTTTCTGCATGGTCTGCCCTTATTTTTTCATTATGCTTTCTCAACCCTTTTTTTTAGCTGGTTTAGGACTAATTAGTAAAATTGATTTTGTTCAATCGGTCTTTTTTAACTTTCTTGTAAGCCCATGTCGATGGTGCAGAAATTGGACAAGTGTTATGAAAATTAAATGTCAATGTGAGCTGCAGCATTTATTTCTGACACACAAATAAAATAGAAAATTATATGGCTGACTGGAGCACCTCTGTGGAAGCCCTGCAGTGATACGTGGAAGGAATAAAGCCTTTGCCATGTGAGAAAACTATAACTCACCCCTAAAGTATGCCTTATAACCACACATAAGGGGTGCTCAATATCTAGAAAATGGTGCACTGGATATTTGAAATGTGTGCCCTAACAATGAGGGCCTAAAAGCTATTTCCACTGTCTAGGTTCAGCTGCATTTTCCATAAAGGAGGTGTAGATGCCATTAATATACTTATTTTACATCTCAGCCTGGGAAAATAATAGAATAATAATTCAAAGTTTTTTTCCACCTATGTTTAAAAATATAATTTAAGATTGAAATCAGACTATTCATCACTTTAGTAGAAAAGTAACTGGTTTAAAACCAGTTCTGCCATTCACCACACCTGAAGAAGCCAATAGACATTCCTGGCTGGAGTTGATGATCATGCCTATAAGAGAACAATCACCTGGTCTCTGCAAGGTAGAGGGATTAGCAACTAGCCACTTGGAAGATATTGGCCACCTGAGTGGGGAATAGGACAACTGGAAGGACAAAGTACAGCCTTAGCTCTTCTTCTTTTCAGTCGCTAATTCTAAATGGGGCTGTTATGATCTTCTCCCATTCCTTGCCAGAGCTATCCTATATACTTTGGCTCCATCCCCAGCATTAAGAACTCCTTCTGACCCTAACAGAGAGGAGAAGAACATATCTCAATGGAGGAGTGGCCATGAGCCTGATTGGAACTCTCTCTCTGAGGGAAGAAGTTTTTAGCCATCTTGAATGGAGGACTTCTCTGAATTTTTACAGTAAACCGAAGAGGAAGTGCTGCAAACAGATGTGGACAAAGAGAGATAAAGCAGGAAGGAGTGGTTAGTATAAAAGCTCATATGCTTGTGTAGTGCACGCGATAAGACTAGCACCTCACCACTAACTCTTCAGAGCATTCCTGGACTTGAAAAGAATACACACAAAGAAGGCCCTGCTGAAAAAAAATAGCTCCTGACTTTTGCCTGGCACACAGGGACTGGAAATGCTTTTCAGGGGTCATGTGGCTGACCTGTTTGCCTACTCCAGTGACACACAAAGAGCAGAAGAACTTCTAACTCCAAGTGGGCCTAGTTGAATATTAAGGACTAGACCCAGCATGAGCTCTGGCTGGAGAGAGACATGGTGCTCACAAGCATGTCCTTAGGACCCTGGGGCTCCCAGAGTGAATATAAGGAAATTTCCCAGCAGTTGGAAAAAAGTGTGCCTTAGACATTATTTGACGTCCGAAGGGTTTGGACAAAGTGCTGAGGCTTTCTCTAGGAGGTCATACCCATGGCGAGCAAGAGAAATTGGCGCTTTTTGCTGCACTAGAAATGTGTTGAGAAGGATTTTGTGCAGGAGGTATCAGGCCTCATGGATCTCTGCCCAGATACAGCTTCCAACCTTGCCCCGTTGCAGGATTTTGAGACCTGAAAAAGTGGCTAAGTCTGAAGATAAAGCCTTAAGATGACAAATCCATTCCAGCCTCTAAGTGGCTCAGTAGATATGAAATCTAGCTTTCTTTTGCTCAGAGCTTTTGGTTCCAAAGTTAAAAGCTTCAACAGAAGCTCAAATGTGACATGTCAAACTTCAAGGGACCCTCGCTGGCCTTAACCTTGGATCTTGCCCCGCTGAAGTATTTTGACTTATTTTTCAGAAGCTGAGTCCTGCTAATGCACTGTATTTGGGCCCCTTTTCCGTTGCCCCCTGTAATGGAACTTCTTAGGTGCCTGAGGAATAAAAGGAGTTAGGATCAACTACACTTTAACAATTACAGTGTAACCTATTTGGCCACATAGTGAAATTCTGAGTCAGAAGATTTGATTTCATATGGATGTATTACTTATTCAAAGCCAGACTGATGTACACAAGTCTCAGAAGTATATTGTAACAATAGAGGATTACTACAAGCAAGCCAAAACGGCTAATAAAGTTTAGCCTCAGCAACACGAATCATAGAATCATACAAGAAATTCGGTGATCTCAGTGCAAAATGTTAAAAAGAGGATCTGATGATCCGTATACGATTTGCTGTCCTCTTGCCTACTATGCACGAGGATAATCTAAATCTCCTGACCTAAACCTACTCTAAATGGTGCTGGTTGGGAAAACCCTAATTAAATCCATTAAATAAGAAGAGTGTCAGCATAGCAGAACCTCTGTAGAAGTTCTCTAAAGGAAGAATATTGTATAGCATGAAGCCACACAACAGAGATGTCACAAAGAGGTCTGTACCTCTCCAAATCTAAAAGAGAATCTGAATAAACTGAAATGTGATCATCAATTATAGCCACAAAAGAACCTTCAAGAATCACATGTCTCATTATTTCTACCTTTAAGCAGTAAAACTTGGCAACTACACTTGAAACTGCTATCCTTTGGTCCACACATAAGAACGTCCTTGGATTCCTGCTCTCAATTCTATACAAAATTGTTTGTTAAGGCTTCTCATCCTTGCCAAAAGATACTCCTTTTGAGCCTCAATATCTCTGTCACACAACATGCCTTTTTCTATTCATAAGATCACACAACTGCACCTGCAGAGGAGAGAAAAACATTACATGCAAAGCAAATGTTCACATTGAAGGTTAAACATCAGGAAATCCAAATGCTTAAGGCCTTTGGTCAAGTTAGTGTGGCAAGCATCTCAATACATGTTTAAATGCATGATTACAGATACATATACTTTATTATATAGATGTAGAGTACTATTCAAATGGATACATTTTGCATTCTAAAATAAATGCAGTGTTATTCAAATGAGTATGCGAATATATAAGAATTAACAATATTATTCAAACCACACAAATGCAGATGTGAGAACTGCAATTTTTCTGAGACTTGTGTTTAGACATAAACTGGCTAGGTTTATTAAGTTGATAATGGTCTCACCTTCTCTAATTAATAATCTACGTTGTGTCACATGCAATCTGAGAGGCACAAGATGTGATGAAAAATGAAAATGGCTGTGTATTAAAAAGGGTGGAATTTGAAATTCGGAAATTACTTTTTTTATAATTTAGTCAAGGTGCATATAACCCCTGCAATGCTAAAGATAAATGAGGCCAAGTATCACTAATCTACAAATCACTTTTGGAGTAACTTGATAGGCCCTGAGGAATTAATGAGTCTGATAATCTCCCCGTGGACTCTGATATCAGCAGAATGCCCATTCCGAGCATTTTCTGTTTCATGCGGAGTGCAGAAGGTGCATTTGTTTCCCATTCTTTACACTACATTGAAATAGGGAGATGGGAGTAATAATGGAAAGGACGAGGAGAGACTTTCTCTTCTAGTGCTGCTTTCTCTGACTTGAACCCCAGAAGTTTTATCTGGCTTGCTAAAGCTCCTCGATTTAATATACATGAAAGCCATTTAACATAACACTTTTACCTAGGCATACTTAGGCATTGTGAAAAAGTGTAAATGACAAATGCACATTTGCATAAACACTTCTAATAACGTGTGGGCAATAGGGTCAATTATAACTCTCTTTTAGCAAAGTTGCTAAATGATATGGAAGTTGAATGAAAGTTATGATGTTTTAGGGCTGTGGATCACCAGTGTGACTGTAGTTGCCTTGGAAATATTTTTATAGGTGAAAGTTATATTCATTGATTTGACTCTGAAACGTTAGTTTGGGCTAGCCCGTGTTTAACAAAATCTCAACTATCCACCTCATTATCAGTCTCAAAGCTTTTTTCGAGGACATTACTGCCTTTAGATATTTTGGACCCAATTTGACTTATTAAAATCTGTAGGTTTACCTCTCCGAATGCCTGCTGGTTTCCTATTTTTAGGAATTCACAAACATTTTTAAGAGTGCTCATAGAAACCTGTGACTGTTTCAGGTTTTCAGGAAATGTGAATTCCATTTTCACCGTGGACAAATAATGCATGTTTAAAGGTTATCATGGGAAAATCACTCAGCAAGTACAAACTAACTTGCTAACTTTTTTCTTGGTAGGGAAAATATTATTCCCATTTGAGAAAAGTTCTCCTACCAACTTAAGTTGCACATTCCCACCCAGGAAGGTGATTTACGCCTACATTTGACCAAAGTAAATTTTCAACCATTTGCAGGGTTAAAAATGGGTTGGAAAATGTTTGTGAATATTACTAAACATTTGCCTTTCCTTTCATGGCATTGCTATACTGTGTCGCTTACTACCTGCTCCTGAGAGTAGATTTTCTCTGAAATTTCTAGTGTGAGTAAATATTTAAAAAAATGTAAAACTAGTTATGTGAACTAAAGAAAAGTGGTTTTACTCACAGAAAAGGATATTTGTGTGTGGAAGCTAAACCTGCATGTGCAAATAGCATTGTGATTCAGGCCATAAGTGTGCAGACTTCTAAACTCATTAGCTGGCTTTACTTATCCAGAATGTGTCCATTTTATTTAAGTTTTTATTCAGTTTTACTCATTCTTCTTAACGGGTCTCTGTGCTGTAGCCAACTTTATTATGTGTGTTTGAAAACACAGTCAATAATGTGCATGCTCCTTTGAATCTGTAGTTGTGTTTGGTAAACATGGTAATTGCTGTCTGGACTTGCCCATTGCTTGCTTTACTTGGACAGAGGTAAATAAGCTAACTGTGTGTTGCTCTTAACTGGATCCAGTCGTTTTTAGGTTTGACATTTGCCAAGAACGTTTGGCTTTATTAACATTCATATGTATAATATACTTACTTATAGGGGATTTCAGCTAGCCCTCTTCATCTATTTGAATCACTGACATAATATCGATGACAAAAATATAGATGTCAAAAATATCATTGTAAAAATACCGATAGTCAAAATATCGACATCCTATATTTAAAATGTAAATAACAAAAATATCCCAAAAACAATATAGATGTAAAAAATATCGAAGTCCAAAATATAGTTTTTTTTATTTATAAAAAATAATGTTAAAACACTTATATTATAAAATTAACTAAAAAAATAATTACTTAGATATAATAAACATTAAAAAAATATAATAAATTTAATGTAAGAAAATTTAAACATAGATATATAAAATTAAATATATAAATGTATATTTACTTTAAAAATGTTAATAAACTATTAACTTTAATTTATTTTAAAATATTATAAATATATAAAAATTAACTATAATATATATATATATATATACATACACCTATAACATAAAATATAATAATAAAAACATTATATTATAAAATAAAATACTAAAATATTTATACATTTTTAAACTTACATTTTGCACTCCATTGAGTGCAACAGTAGGAAAATTGTTGAATAGCGTAGGGGTAAAAATTTACTATTCCCACTGCAATTACTGCAACAGTAGGGAAAGTGTTGGATAGCGTAGGGGTAAAAATTACTATTCCCACTCCAGTGAGTGCAACAGTAGGGAAAGTGTTGGATAGCGTAGGGGTAAAAATTACTATTCCCTCTCCAGTGAGTGCAACAGTAGGGAAAGTGTTGGATAGCGAAAGGGAAAAAATTATTTTTCCCACTCCACTGAGTGCAACAGTAGGGAAAGTGTTGGATAGCGGAGGGGAAAAAATTACTATTCCCACTCCAGAGAGTGCAACAGTGGAGAAAGTGTTGGATAGCGTAGGTGTAAAAATTACTATTCCCACTCCAGAGAGTGCAACAGTAGGGAAAGTGTTGGATAGCGGAGGGGTAAAAATTACTATTCGCACTCCAGAGAGTGCAACAGTAGGGAAAGTGTTGGATAGCAAAGGGGAAAAAATGACTATTCCCACTCCAGTGAGTGTAACAGTAGGGAAAGTGTTGGATAGCAAAGGGTAAAATTTACTATTCCCACTCCAGAGAGTGCAACAGTAGGTGAAAGTGTTGCATAGCGAAGGGGTAAAAATTACAATTCCCACTCCAGTGAGTGCAACAGTAGGGAAAGTGTTGGATAGCGACGGGGTAAAAATTACTATTCCCACTACAGAGAGTGCAACAGTAGGGAAAGTGTTGGATAGCAGAGGGTTAAAATTAATATTTCCCAAAAATTAAAAAGAAAAAGAAACAAAATACCAACTACAATACAAAAATTGTTAATAACACAAAAATAAAAAACAGATAAAAATATAATAAATTACAAAACATAGAAAAATATTGTAATGTTAAAAAGTACTAAAAATTAACTACAAACCTTATTTTATAGAAGTTTAAAAAAACATTTTACAAACAAATAACTTTAATTAATATAAATGAATTATCAAAAAATAATTATTAATGATTTTAAAAAAATTACTTCGCACCATATTCACCTTTAAACGCACAAAAGACTCCTACATAATTGACACAATTAACATATTTAACAATTAATTAATTATAATTAACAAACAATTAATAATTAATTAATAATAAATAAATTACCACAAACAACACTATAAAATCAAAATATAAAATAAATACTAATAAATAAAAATTATTAATTACTTTATTCAAAATAAATTACTTCCCACCCTATTCCCCTATACACCCACAGCTCACGCCTAAAAAAAACATAACACAATTTACATAATTAATTAATCAATTAATACAATTTAATAACCAATTAATATTTAATTAATAACAATGTAATTATAAATACTAATCAATAAAAATTATTAATTACTTTATTATAATTAAATTACTTCCCACCCTATTCCCCTATAAACCCACAACGCACTCCTAAAAAGATAACACAATGTACATAATTATCAATTATTAATTAATAAAATTTGCTAACCAATTAATAATTAATTAATATAAAATTAATTATAAATACTAATAAATTAAAATTATTAATTACTTTATTATAATTAAATTACTTCCCACCCTATTCCCCTATAAACCCACAACCCGCTCCTAAAACAAATAACACAATTTAAATAATTTTCAATTAATTAATTAATAAAAAATAATCACCAATTAATAATTAATTAATAAATTAATTACAAATACGAATAAATTAAAATTATTAATTACTTTATTATAATTAAATTACTTCCCACTCTATTCTCCTATAAACCCACAACCCGCTACAGAACTAAAATACGCAAAATTTAATTGACATAAAATTAATAACTTCTAAAAATTTCACACTTACATAAAAAAAACAGCTATACTTATACAAAAAACATTAGATCACATACTTTTAACATACATACTAAAATACAGAACACTAATATAAATATCGATATTATTAACAACGATATTTTGACAAACGATATTACTGACTTCGATATTACAGAAAACGATATTTCTTACTTTCAAGTCGATATTCTGGTCACCGATATTCTTGAAGTCGATATTCTGCCACTTCGATATTGCCAACTCGATATTCTGGTACTTCGATTTTCCAGACTCGATATTCTGTCTGTGCACCCATCTATTTGCCTGTAGTTTGCCATTCACATTTTGCTCCCCCCCACGCCCTACAACATAAAGCAGTAGACAATGGGTCAGTCTTCTATTTCCTATGACTATGTAAATTTCCCTCATTCCCATATTGGTCCGTGATTTGCTTTTCTCATTTGCAAGGCTCTCTTTGGGGTCAATTACGATGGCGGGCGGACAAAGTCCGCCCGCCATCGCATTTGCAAAAGGGACCGCCCGCATAGGTGCGGCGGTCCCGCAATACACATTAGGATGCGCCCGCCACACTGGCGGGCGCATCCCGTATTTTTACATTGTGGCGGGCGGTGCTGCAAGCAGCATCCGCCGCAATGTAAAAATACATGTTGTGCATTTACATGCACAACGTGACAGGCACCGCGCGGTGCCTGCCACATTGTACATGCAAATGCAGGGGGGTACCATAGGTACCCCCCATGTGCACCCACCACCCCCCCAACAGCAGGAACTGCCAGCCTTTCCATGGCGGCAATGCAGCCATGGAAAGGCTGCTCGCAGCCTGCATCGTAATATGGATGGCGGTGTCTTCCAGACACCGCCACCATATTCAGCACGTTTTCCGCCGGTCGACGAGTCGACCAGCGGAAAAGCGGCGGACGGTCTTTCCGTCCGCCGCGGACCCCCCAGCCATCATGATATGGTAGGGGGTCTTTGCTGTCGGGATGGCGGGCGGATCGCCCCCTCCGGGCCGGCGGTGACCACCGCCGGCCCGGCAGGGACGATCCGCCCGCCATCGTGATCGGCCCCTTAGTCTCTTGATGACCGTTTGCGTATCTTTGTCCCCCCTTGTATCTGAGGATGTGCCTGTCTATATCTGCCTCTTCATGAAACCATAATTTTATCTATGTATCTGTGTTAGAAATGGGTGTCTCTGTTTGGCAGCGCAATGCATTCTTTCCATGTAGGGACCCTTCTACCTAGTCAGGGTAAGGGGATCACACACTCAGATAACCCTGCTCACCCCCATGATACCTTAGCACGAGCAGACAGGCTTATCTCAGAGGCATTGTGTGTAAAGCATTTGTACATAACACACACACACAGTAACACAGTGAAAACTCTACAGATGGACACCACACCAGCTTAGAAAAATAAAATATTTTTATCTAAACCAAATAAGAACAAAACGACAAAATCCAACATACACAATTCAAAATATGACTTTTAAAACGTTTCAAGCAATTCTGTCCAGAGATATCTATGGATGCGTGATTGTACACAACGTAAAACATTAACAAGGCCAAACAGTCGCATAGAAGGGAAGCATTGAAAAACACATCGATGGTCAGTTCCTGAGTCCTTGGGGAGGCGATGCGTCAGTTCAGCTCCGCGCAGGAGAAGTGATGCGTCAAATCCGGACTGTAGGGGGAAGTGATGCGTCGATTCCAAGACGATTCTGGTCTATGGGTGATGCACCGGAAAACTTGGCGCACAGGTGCGATGTTTGGAAATCTGAACATGCTGGAGGTCGATGAGGCAGCGGCAAAACAGGCACTGCATTGATCTCTTAAGCTGTGGTCCCCCGATGAGTTGATTCTTTCACCCTCACAGCAGGGCCTGCGTCGGGGTCGGTGCATTGATCTCAGACTTCGGAGGTCCTGCACTGGGCATGTGGTGGATTTTTCAGCTGCTGACATGTGCTGCATCGATTTTTTGGCTGCACGGCGGTGGTGCATGGATATTCTTCCAGCACCGCGGTGCTGCAGCAGAAAAAAACAGGCACTGGAAGGACACTGCATACATTTTCAGGTTTGCCGTTCTTTGCAGCAGGAACAACCTCAAAGGGACCAGAACTTGAGTAGGCACCACAAGGCAGGTCAGAACCCCCCAGCAATGGAGTTCAAGGATGCTGCAGGTGAAGTCTTTGTGTCCCTGAAACTTCAGAGCAGGAGGCAATCTCTACATCAAGCCCTTGGAGATCTTCTTTAAGCAGGATACCACAGCAGGGCCAAAGTTGCAGTCCTTTCCTCTGCCCATAGACAGAAGCAGCAACTGCAGGCCAACCCAACAAAGCAACACACAGCAAAGGGGCAGTACTCCTCCTAGAAGATCTTCTTCTTGGCAGGGTCCTCTTTTTTTCTCTTTGTAGTCTTTGTTTCAAGAGTCTCTGAGCTCAGTAAAAACCTGTTCTGCCCTCCCTGGTCCATCTTCACTACAGGAGGTGGAGGCAGCATTGTGCAGAGCAGACAGAGCCTATTCCGGTGCTAGTGAAAACTCCTCCCACCACTCTAAATGCAGAAAGGTCTATTCAGCCTGGCTATGAATCACCCAGGAAAGGCAGGACACACCTCAACCCCCTTGTGACTGTCTAGAGTGATTGCACATCCCCAGCTCCTGTCAATCCAAAACCAGACGGTGAATACACAAACAGGCAGAGGCTCACAGGATGATTAAACAAGAAAATGCCCAATTACTAAAAGTGGCATTTTCAAACACACAATTTAAAAACCACCTTTACTAAAAGGGGTGTTATTAAATTCTGAGTTCAGAGAGCCAGACTCCAAATCTCTAGCTTTCCCCAATTGAAAGTTGCACTTGTAAAATTTTACAAGGCAGCACCAATGTTAGCCTACGGGAGAGCTAGTCCTTGCAATAGTGAAAAACGAAATACACAGCATTTTACTATCAGGACATGTAAAACACACCATAAATATCCTACCTTTAGCATACACTGCACCTTGACCATAGGGGTAACTTGGGCCTTCCTTAGGGGTGACGTACATGTAAGAAAAGGGAAGGTTAAGGCCTGGCAAGTGGGGGCATTTGCCAGGTCAACATGACAGTTTAAAACTGCACGTACCAACACTGCAGTGGCAGGTCTGAGACACATTTGAAAGGCTACTTGTGTGGGTGGTACAACCAGTGCTGTAGGCGCACTAGTAGCATTTGATTTACAGGCCCTGGGCACACACAGTGCACTTTACAAGGGACTTACCAGTAAATCAAATATGACAATCATGGATAACCAATCAGGATTACAATTTACATAGGGAGCAGTGGCAAAGTACCCAGAGTACCTAAACCAGCAAAAAGGAAGTCCAGCACACAGTCAAAAATACAGGATGTAGAGCCATGCGGACCAACTCCCTGAGCCTCTAAAGGCCCTTGGGAGCCAAAATCCAGGGCCAAAAATGTTCAAAATGGGGAAGGGGATTGCGCTGCCTCCCTCCCAGAGCCATCAACGACCTTGGGGACAATATCTCCAGGGGCCGGCTCAGATGCTATGTCCTGGGGAGCCCACCCCTGGGACATAGCGGTTTCCCTGCCCGCTGTGGCACGGGCAGGGAAACCTGTGTTTGCTCTTGCTTTGTGGGAGCATTTGCAAAACTCCCACCAAGCAGGAGCAACCACCAAGTCCGCTCCTAGTTGGTGGGAGCTTACAAAATGCTCCCATCGGCTGGGAGCAAATATTTCATCCTAGCTGCTCCCTGCGGGTGGGAGCAATGCCGGCTCGCGCTGTATGCGGGGATCTGGCTGGGGCCCCCTGTAGCCCTCCAGCAACACTACCTTCAAAGGGTGATGACATCTCCAGGACCAAAATTTGATCTGGAGAGGTGGGACGCCTGCCTCCTCCCACAATGTTGCTGGGCCCCGGGGGATGGGGTCCCTGGGGCCGAAATCAGCCCCAGGAGGGTTTGCATGCTCCCCTCCCCTAAAAGTGTTGCCGGGCCCTGGGGAGGGGGGCCATGCACACCCTCTCCCCTTCAAAATGTCACCCGGGTTTGGGGTCCCTGAGGCTGGAATCGGCCCGGGATGGGGCCATGCTCTCCCCCTCCCCATCAAAATAACACTGGGCCATGGGTATGGGATTTCTAGGGCCAAATTTTGGCCCAGGGATGGGGCTGCACGCCCCCCTAAAATGAATGCCAGGTCCTGGGGATAGGGTCCCCATGGCTGAAATCAGCCAGGGAGGGGCGCCACATGTGATCCCCTCCTCGTCAAAATAACACCAGTCCCCGGGAGACAAGTTCCCCGGGCTGAAATCAGCTCAGGGAGGGGCAGCCACATGTGCCCCCTCCTCAAAATGTTGCCTGGGGTCCCTGAGGCCGGAACCGGCCCAGGACGGGGCTCACGCGTGACCCCCTTCCCCTTTAAATAACACCTGGCCCCAGGGGATGGGGTTCCTGGAGCCAAAATCGGCTCAGGGATGGGGGCAGTGTGCCCCTAAAAATAACACCTCGCCCTGGGGGATAGGGTCCCCGAGCTAAAATCAGCCCGGGGAGGGGGGCCACATGTGACCCCCTCCCCCTGTAAATAACACCAGTGCCCAGGAGTTAAGTTCCCCGGGGGCTGAGATGGTACCGGGGAGTGGGGGCCATGTGCACCCCCTCCCCTTTATTTAAGAGAGTGGACCTGGGGGATGGGGTCCCTAGGGCCTAGCAAGGTTCGTGGAGGGGACGGGCAGGCTGCCCCTTCCCCTTTATCTAAATAAGTGGCACGGGGGATGCGGTCTGAGGTGAAATCGGCCCAGGGTGAGGGGCCATGCACTTCCCTTCCCCTTTATTTAAAAGAGTGGTCCGGGGGATGGGGACCCCAAGGCTTAACTAGGCTCGGGGAGGGGGGGCCTGGCCGCCCCTTCCTCTTTATCTAAATAAATGACCCCAGGGATGGGGTGGCTGGGGCCAATAGCAGCTCGGGGAGGGGGATCGAGCACCCCTCTCCCCTTAAAGAAATACATGGCCCTGGCAGATGGGGTCCCCAGGGCCTAAAGAGGCTCCAGGAGGGGGGCCGTGCGTGGCGTGAGGCTGCATTTACGTATGGTAATTAAGAAAGCCCTAGAAATTCACTGACAAAAAACAAAGGTTAAAGTAACATTATAGTTAGGTGTGATAAAAAAAGACATGTTTTTGTTTTAAAAAAAACTTAGAAACTCACTAAAAAACAAAAGTTAAAGTAATGTTATAGTTAGGTGAATTTGTCAATGACAACATTAATGTTTTGAATTAAAAAAAACACACAGAAATTCACCAGTTATAGTTAGCAGCACTAGAAACACAAAAATTGGACAGTGGACCAAACACAAATGCTTGCGGCACCAATCACAAAAAAAATCACCAATGAAATCAAAGTCTTGAACTATCTTGGGTGCAAGCTGCTAAAAGTGCCCCTGTCCAAGAGCACCCCCCTACCCCAGGGGCAATTGTACAAACAAACTAGATCAGAGCTGCACCACTATAAAGTGAACAAGTCCATATAGATAATGATTGCTCAATGAAGCGCGGAGTGAGATATTTTCTTTATTTTTTCATTCTTAAAAAGCAACAGCCAACGCGTTTCGTCCTATAGCGTAGGACTTCTTCAGGGCTGTAGGTTAAAAACCATATAGAAAAGGACATTTACAATACATACATTATGCAAAACGAACAACATTAATATGTACACAAATATCAAGTGTTTAAGAAACATCAAATAAAGCGCATATATACGGAAACTATTCACATAAAAAAATCACATATCAAACACTGATATAAAACCATAGCCAAAGTTCAACACATGAAAAAACATTAAACTGACAATCCTAGGTCGAAGAAAAATAACAAAAACATTAATAGCATCTATGAATTTGCGACAAAACAGAGAGAAAAGGGAAAGGAGAAGGTGGACAGCAGCAGAGGGAGTGAGGCTAGATGGAAGATGATATGACAAAGATGGACTCCAGGTAGAGGAACCCAAGTGGACTCACGTATTACCATCAGCAAACAAACTTGCCTAGATAATAGACACTAAGGGGCCGATTCCGATCTCGGCCGGTAGGGCTCCGAATCGGATTTGGCTTAACCGGATCCGATTCGGAGCCCTATTGCCTGACCGATTCGTACGCGCGTCCGGGCGAGTGAGTACGATGCGAAATCGCCGACCGACTCGTCCGGGCGTCCCGACCGCTCCGACCGACTCGTTCCCGGGTCTAACCGCACCGACCGACTCGCTCGGACTCGACTCGCACCGCGCAATGGAGACGTTCCCCGGCCGGGTAAGTACGATGCGCGCCGCGAGCAGTCCGACCGAGCCGCGCACTCCGGCTCGAAAGAGCAGTCGGAGCCGTACTTTGGGGGTCCGTGTCGGACCCCCCTGTACGTGTACCCGCGCGAGTCGCACACAGAGGGGACCCATGGGTCCCCCTACCTGTGCGTGTACGGCGCGAGTCGCTCGCCGCGCACACGCTGTAGGGGGCGCCCTTGTCCGCCTCGCACCCATTGAGTCAATGGGAGCCTGCGTACGCGTTGTACGACAGGCTCCCATTGACTTCAATGGGAGTCCGACCGACTCGAGTCCGATGGCATACGTGCGCATCGTACTCGTTCGGTCGGGCTGCACGGGTCCGATTCGGTCGGAAATCTCTCCGGATCCGGCTCGGTCGGAGAGATTTCCGGCCCGAATCGGAATCGGCCCCATAATATGAGTTTCCAAAACGCTCACAACCATTGCAAGTCATGCATAGGTAATATGAGTAAGATATATACTTTAACGGAACTGAAACATGTTGCAGTCAGGACTCAATAGGATCAAAACCAACAACCGACTATACAAAATCCGCCATGTCTAAGAGACAATAGTACCATAGAGATCTGTTGCACCTTAAAAGCAAAAACCAAAGATGTGCCTAGTTGCCCGAATCAGGCAAGTTTGTTTGCTGATGGCAATACGTGAGTCCACTTGGGTTCCTCTACCTGGAGTCCATCTTTGTCGTATCATCTTTCATCTAGCCTCACTCCCTCTGCTGCTGTCCACCTTCTCCTTTCCCTTTCCTCTCTGTTTTGTCGCAAATTCATAGATGCTATTAATGTTTTTGTTATTTTTCTTCGACCTAGGATTGTCTGTTTAATGTTTTTTCATGTGTTGAACTTTGGGTATGGTTTTATATCAGTGTTTGATATGTGATTTTTTGATGTGAATAGTTAGCAGCACTAACTATGACTTGTACCCCCGCCATGCACTGCTTAGGCCTCAAATGTGACATCACTCATGACATGATCTATGACAATATTTGACATCACTGATGACATCTCAGATGACATAATTGATGACATCATCCAAGCTTTGTTTTCCTGCATATAGCTGTATAAATTGCTATGGCATTAGAGGCCTGACAGAAAGTACAATATAGCTCAGGAGAATATCAACCATCTTTACTGCCATCACAGATACAACTTTCTTAGGTGGAGAAAGCATGAATTATTATGCAAAATTGACCCTATGCCATACCCTTTACAGCTAACATAGTTCACATTAACGATCAACCACAGATATATAGGAAACCATCATTAAGTACAGTGTTTAACCTATATACAACTGTTCACAAAAAGCTAAGTTCCTAGAAATAGTGATTGTCAGTTCCAAAACAAATGCCCTACTGTGGACAGCTTTTATATGTATCAAACCCCTTAAACTCATTGAACCTACATTGAGAAATGAAGTTGATATCAGTAGAGAACTTGGAACTGTAAACAGTGCTTACTCTATGGAGAGGGTTTACTTTATACCACACTGTTTCCAAACAGTGAAACTTTAATGTGAAATACACCACAGAGTATTAAAAAATATCTACTAAGAACAGCGTACACTCTATGCAACAGTTGTTTAAAAAAAAAAGACCCTATTTGAAAAAAAAAACAAGATCTGAAAGTGCTAACCATCCATACTACCTGCACCCTTCATACTGTGGTGAAATCTTTACAGATAGCCCATCTTCGCAAGCAAAACAAGCATGTGTACATAGGATAGTACCCGGTGAACACAGTCTTTTATATAATGTAGAAATTGTCATGCTGACATGATTCTGTCTAATAACTTAAGGCTGCTTAGAAAAGTTAGTATCTCTTGTGTACAATCTTACTCCTGTTGTAAACGTTTTCTGCAGAACCAAAAAAACTTGTGTGTAACATAAGGAACCGACGTCTACTATCACCTGCATACAGAGTTACTCTTGAAAACAAAGTTTTGTAATGTGTTCAATACCTCTACACACCTATGGTGCATTGGGAGTACATGTGTTTTGTAAACACTTACACCCATTAGCTGGACCTGCCCCTATGTAAACTATAAAACAAACTAGCACACTCATTGGATTTTGTCATCAGGTATGTCCTCAATTATGTAATTTGGGATGTCATCAGCGACGTCATAAATTATGTCATAGAACATGTCATGAGTGATGTCATATGTGAGGTCATCAGCAATGCATAACGGGGGCGCAAGTTATAGTTAGTGCAGCTAACTATAACTGGTGAAGTTCTGTTTTTTTAAAATTCAGAACGTGAATGTTGTCATTGACAAATTCACCTATGTTACTTTAACCTTTGTTTTTTTAATGACTACACACACACACACATATATATATATTATCTACTGGCGGTCGCTAGTAGATAGTTATAGTTAGGACCTATTTTCCATAGGAAATTCGCAACATTCTATTTGAAATAACTTTAACGCCGGTTGACGAATCTTCGCGAAATTTTCAAAACTCGTGGGGCGCTCCGGTCCGCTCCAATCCTGAAAGTCTCGGGGTGATTCGTCAAGTGGGGGCCGAGAAAAAAGGGGGGTCCCAAAACGTGTTTTCCCCATGCAATTTTCCATAGGAACCTTTCATCGCAGCTACAGCCCAAACTGCTGAACGGAATTACACCAAATTTGGCAAAAAGGTAGCCCTTGGTTCAGAGTCGTGCCTTTTGGTTAAATGGTGTAAATCCGTTCAGTAGTTCCTGAGAAATTTGAAAAAGAAAACACATATATATCTGGGCGGAGCCTAACCACACATGTCATCGTGAGATCTGATTGGCTGTCAGCACTTCATCCTGGAATTGCTGGCAGCCATCTTGGGACCAATATAAATGATAGTACCCCATTGAAATGCATTGTAGTGAATCGAAGATTTTGAGGGTTACCAAAAGGAGAACTATAAAGGGTGATAACAGACTTTAGTTACATTAGAATTCATTTGTTGATGGTACCATACTAATTTCAGGAATTGTGGTGTGTTCTAAGGTGATTTTACCCTGTGAAAAACCTTCTGCTGGGATATCATGAATCATGTTTGAGAGAAAACTATTTTCACATGCTTGTCCCATACAGTTTTGGAAGGTGCTCCAGAAGCTAAAATGAGAGCATATTTTCTGTAAAATCACATTATCTTTCTCAGTCATGTGAGAATGAAGTCTGACATTCTCAGTAAAACATGTACATCCAACAAGGGCAGAGACTGTCAGTTGATTCCTTTGTGTTCTACTGCAGCTTCCCAGAGTGTTCTAAAGAACAACTAGAATGCTAACAGCCTTACTTATGACAAAAGTATGGCACACCTGAAGCCATCTTGATTGGAATGAACTGGTAACACTTAAAACATTTATTTTAAAAAGGAACAAAATTAGGGGGTTCATTTTGTCATAGAAATTATGGTTAGTGCTGTAGAATGAAAAATTAGGACATGTTTTAAGTGAGATCTCAAATATCTTCCTGTTATATTTCAACAGGAGCAGCCTGTCAGTTGATGCCTTTGTGTTCTACTGCAGCTTCCCAGAGTGTTCTAAAGAACAACTAGAGAGCTAACAGTCTTACTTATGACAAAAGTATGGCACACCTGAAGCCATCTTGATTGGAATAAACTGGTAACACTTAAATCATTTAATTTAAAAAGGAACAAAATGAGGGGGTTCATTTTGCCATAGAAATTATGGTTAGTGCTGTAGAAAGAAAAATTAGGACATGTTTTAAGTGAGATCTCAAATATCTTCCTGTTATATTTCAACAGGAGCAGTCTGTCAGTTGATGCCTTTGTGTTCTACTGCAGCTTCCCAGAGTGTTCTAAAGAACAACTAGAGCGCTAACAGTCTTACTTATGACAAAAGTATGGCACACCTGAAGCCATCTTGATTGGAATAAACTGGTAACACTTAAAACATTTAATTTAAAAAGGAACAAAATGAGGGGGTTCATTTTGCCATAGAAATTATGGTTAGTGCTGCAGAAAGAAAATTTAGGGCATGTTTTAAGTGAGATCTCAAATCCTCTTCTATTTCATTAGAAAATTCTGACATGCAGACTGAAACAATCACTTTCAATACCAGCAGTAGACTTCCAGTTAACTCCCTGGTGAGCAGTAGCTTTACTACAGTGATCTAATGAACAACTAGAGTGCTAACATTCTGAATTTATGGCAAATGTGTGACACATCTGAATGCCTTCTTGATGGAATCAAAGTAAAAAACTGAAAGCATTTCCTACTGAGGAGACTGCAGTAAATGACGAAATTAGGAAACTTCATAACAAATAAGTCTCCCAAGATGGCCACCAGAGAAAAAAGAGCCCAAATGTAGCACAAATATCACCCAGATGTAGCCCACATATAGCCCAATGACAGAAGTGTGCAAAACACTTTTTATTTTTAGTTTTTCTGCAGTTTTATATAGTGCAAACTGGTCAGGTATTGGAGCGTTACATCTTACTTGGACCCCTTATTGCGTATTTTGCACGAAGTACATGAGATTGATCTTGCGAAACATTGAACTTTACGATTCTGTTAACCTGAAGTTGCTCTGAACCGGGCTTTGTAACACCCATTTTTACCTACTGGTTTTAATTAATTCTCACTGTATTGTATTAGGAAAGAGGATTTACAGTTTTTATGTACACTTTTATGATCTATGTTTCTAAATCAGATCAAATAAAGTTTAATGAATTCTATACCAGGACGGAGGCGAGGATTATGCATATCTTTCCTCACTTTATTTGCATAGCAGTTCAAAGAAAACGTAACACAACAATCATTAAACAAAAGACTACACAACCCATGAACCATTAGGGGGTAGTCTCCAAGGCAACTATAGTCCAATCATATCACAGTCCATCGTATATAATATCGTGACGTCCCTTCCGCTTCCTCTTTCTTCACTGCTCGTCAGTTAAGTGCATTCCTTACATTCTTGGCTTAATCTGACATTGTTGCTGTTTGTATAGCGGTTTCTTGTGCACGTTATTAGCATTATTGCCTTGGTATTGTTTCATATTCCCTGCGCAGCAGGCTCTTGCCCGAGCGCGTTCTCACCCTTGCAGTTTCTCCCGCTGTGTGCTCTGTGTGCGGTGAGATCCTGTCAGGCGCGTCTGGTCCGAGCGAGGCAGCTCCGTCGAGCGCTCCCGCTGGTCTTTACGCGCGTTTGGGAATCCGGTCACTCCTTTAGTGTCCGCTTGATTCCCGACCAACCCTCGCCTAATTTTGACATCGCTACGCGGTGATTTCCCCACACGGCCACGTTAGTGACCAGCGCCACCTGGTGGTGGTAATTGGTATTGCGCCTCAGTCTATTCTTATAACAGCTTCGGGGAAAGCCCAGCTGTTGGAGCACCGGCGAGGGGGCTGTCTTAAGGATTTTAAGGGCATTTGTTCTGTGCTCACACCCTCTGCTATCATGTCTTCTCCAGAAGACCATTTTTACTCCTCCTACTAGGAAGTGGAGGAGTAATGGCCCCCCAACTTCTCCCTCCAGCAGTGGACCAAGCCCTCTCTCTGGCTATTTCTAGGGCGCTGGCTCCTCTTAGGGATCAGGTTGATAAGCTGGCGAAAAGCATCCCTGGGGTGTTCAGTGACCCAGATCTGGTGGTGGCGGGTCCAAGTAGCTCCCAGATGGGGAATAAAAGGGCCGTTTAGCATAACGCGGGGCACTTGGAAGGATTTGATAAACTTACGGAGACCTTCCTCAAGAGTGCGCAAACACTAAAACATGCACCCTGCCGGGAGGAGGAGGGTCCCGGAGAAAATTGCGACACTGTCACCACTATTGTAGACCCCGACGGTGGGTTTCCCTTAGAGGGAGAGGGTGTATCGGAGGACGATTTCTCCTCCGATGAGGATAAGGACTCGGGGCGTCCCTGGCGTCCAGAGTCCCACTCCTCTCAGTCCCCGGTTGGGTACGGGGTCCACTCGGATATGTTCGAGCCTACCCAAATTTACCATCCTAGGTCGGCAGAGTCGACACCTGACGCCAAAGTGGCAGAGTATGTGGTGGGGAAAATCCATCAACCCCTTGAAAGGGAGGTCAGGAATAGGATGAGGGGAGAATGCCCCAGGCCCTCACTGAAGGGGAAGGTGGCACACACGCCTGAAATTGATGAGAAACTATGTACCTTTTTCTCCAAGTATATGAGGGATCCCAAGAAAGGAATTGATAGGTCTTGGACGTGGTAGGGCCCTTGACCCAAATTATTCAATTGACGGAGCGTTCCAAAGAGTCAGGATCCCCTTTGTCCACAGATATTGTGGCTGGTTGGGCGCACTACCCTAAACCCTAAAACACTACCCCCTCACCTAACCAAACACCACTGCATAACCCTAAACCCTAAAACGCTACCCCCAGCACGACACCCTACACTACCCAAACATAACTGCACTACCCTAAACCCTAAAACACTACCACCAGCACGACTCCCTACACTACCCAAACACCACTGCACTACCCTAAACCCTAAAACACTACCCCCAGCACGACTCCCTACACTACCCAAACACCACTGCACTACACTAAACCCTAAATATACCCCCAGCATGACCTCCCACACTACACAAACACCACTGCACTACCCTAAACCCTAAAACACTACCCCCAGCACGACCCCCTACACTACCCAAACACCACTGCACTACCCTAAACCCTAAAACACTAACCCCAGCATGACCCCCTACACTACCCAAACACCACTGCACTACCCTATACGCTAAAACACGACCCCCTACACTACACAAACACGACTGCACTACCCTAAACCCTTAAACACTACCCACAGCATGACCCCCTTGACTACACAAACACCACTGCACTGCCATAAACCCTAAAACACTACCCCAGCACTACCCCCTACACTACCCAAACACCACTGCACTAACATAAACCCTAAAACACTACCCCCAGCACAACCCCCTACACTACACAAACACCACTGCACTACCCTAAACCCTAAAACACTACCCCCAGCACGACTCCCTACACTACCCAAACACCACTGCACTACCCTAAACCCTAAATCTACCCCCAGCACGACCCCCTACACTACCCAAACACCACTGCACTACCCTAAACCATAAAACACTACCCCCAGCATGACCCCCTACACTACACAAACACCACTGCACTACCCTAAACCCTAAAACACTACCACCAGCATGACCCCCTACACTACTCAAACACCACTGCACTACCCTAAACCCTAAAACACTACCCCAGCACGACCCCCTACACTACCCATACACCACTGCACTACCCTAAACCCTAAAACACTACCCCCAGCACGACCCCCTACACTACTGCACTACCCTAAGCCCTAAAACACTACCCCCAGCACGACCCCCTACACTACCCAAACACCACTGCACTACCCTAAACCCTAAAACACTACCCCCAGCACGACCCCCTACACCACCCAAACACCACTGCACTACCCTAAACCCTAGAAAAGAAACCCCCACCCCATGCCCAATCCCCCTTACCTCTCACTCCTCATGGTTCCTCTCTCCTCGTGGTTCCTGCTTCACGTCATCTCTGAGGGGCGGTGCACGTCGTTGTGAGGAAACGGAACAGCCTCTGTTTCCTTACAACGACATGGATCGTCTACATGTAATTTAGAACGCATGGTCATTTACCATACATACCTTTACAACAAAATTCGTTGTAAAGGCATGCGTGGTAAATGACCATGCGTTCTAAAAAAATGCGTAGTAATGACTTTGTGATGTACAACGCATGCATGGTAATGCATGCGTTGTAATGGTATCGGAAAGTAAAAAAGTCGTTGTAACGGCTGTTTACCGATCGAAGCTGGCCCCTGTTCTTCAGTGAGACGTTTATTTGATTAATTAGGAGGAAGGAATGTGTTTTTTTTACCGAAAAGTGCATTCCCGGCTGTTGTATTGTGAAAGTGTCCGCGTGGCCTGGTTTCACTTCCGGTGAGAGAGTGGAAGAGTCTGTTTGGATCTAAAGGAGTTCTGTTGTTGGACGGGGCCGGCGCGACATGTCATCAGAAAACATAGCTAATGGAAAGCGTCCTCCCTGAAGTGTGGAGCAGTGCCATGAGAGGTCAACGAGTGTGCGTCCCACTGCAGTATGACAGTACCGCGTGACCCATGTGCCGCCTCCAGGTTACGGGAGGCAGAAGCAGCATCGCAGGTCCTCTTGAAGACCGTTGTAGCACTAATTCTGCATTTTGGTACTAGGGCATTTTAACTTCGTTGTTCCTGCCAAATACAAAGAGAAGATCCCGTGTTATTCAGTGCCCTCGTTACCTTTTTTGTGGGTTGTGGTGCTTGTCACTTCGCTGCCCCGCCGGTGCAAACGACTGGGCACCCCACCTCGTGTGCCATCTGCAGGGCCTCTGCCCTCGGATCACTGGTTTCGGTTTCTGGAGTGGCATCATAAACAGTTGCTCCCAAAGGACTAGCCTGAACACTTAGGTGAATATCCCCTGCACCAGCATTCCATGGAAATTCTTTCCTAGCTCTCCCACGTCAACGAGCACGGCTCCGCTCGCGACACTGTATGACGTCATTGGAGCCATAAGAGGACCTCGTCGGCGTGCTGACGTCAGTTCCACCCATTTTTTCCGTGCCACCGAGGCAAACAGGGGACCGAGACATTTTCACATGTATACATAGTATAATAAATATATATATATTCACTGAAAAAACCATAGGTTTCAGGCACGTTATAGTTAGAAATTAGCATTTAAAAAACCTTAGAAATTCACTGAAAAAACCATAGGTTTCAGGCACGTTATAGTTAGAAATTAGCATTTAAAAAACCTTAGAAATTCACTGAAAAAACCATAGGTTTCAGGGGCGTTATAGTTAGTTGGACATTTCACTCGTACAAAACCATAGAAATTCCCCCGTTATAGTTAGTTCAGCTAACTATAACTCGCGCGCCCGCAATGCACTGCTGATGATGCCACATATTACATCACTTATGACATGGTCAGTTAATCACTCATGACATCACTCATGACATCTCAAATGACATCACTGATGACATCATCCAGTGAATGTGTGTTTTTCTGAAAATTAAATATGTTTTATATATGTTTATCTCAAGGTTGATGGAAGAATAAATGGGTATATAAGTGTCTAAATGGATGATTTTTTTTTGTAAAATTGATTGTATAACTGACTAAGTGTATCTTAGTGAATACATGGGTTAGTGAGTAATGTTTAAATATGAAAATATCTGTATCAGTCTCTCACTTTGTGTATAAGTGGCTGCATGGGTTGGTGAGTAGCTACATGAGTGTCTATATGGGTTATTAGTTGGTTTTTTGAGTGTCAGTATGAGTGTCTGTATGGTTCGGTAGGGGGTATTACTTAGTGCATAGATGCATGAACGAGTGACTCACTGTTTGTATGTGTTGAAGACAGCATGTGTGCAGGACTGTATAGGTGGATGAGTATGTGTATGGGTGTGTTAGTGAGTGAATGACTGTCTCAATAGTGTCTTTATGAGTAACTACATATGTTTTAAACTAGTATATGTGAGTATTGGTGTATATAAGTGAGTATATGTGAGAGTGAGAGATTGGAAGAGTTCCTGTACAAATAAGTAGGTGTTTCTATAAGTGATTGTTTAAGAGAGTACGTATGTGTAAGTTTCTGTAGAAGTAAGTGTGGTAGTGTGTGTATAACTGTATATGCAAGTAAATGGATGTTTGATACTTTGTTTGCATGTGTGACTATGTGTGTGAGTAACTCTATGGATGAGTGGCGGTGTAACAGGATGTATAGGTGTATGAGTACATATGATGAGTGAGTACATGTATGAGTGACTGTAGAGGGATTGTTGGTGAATGAGTGGATGTGTGTGTAGATCTTGGAATTACTGAATAGGTGTGTTGTAACTGGTATTGGTATGTCCATTGTTTTGAAAATGTTAGTTTGTATTTTTGAGTGTGTGTATCAAAGGTTATATTAGGGTGAGAGGAGGTCTGCCACTCTATCACAAGGATGATGTCATCAGTGATGTCATTTGAGAGGTCATCAGTGATGTCATGAGTGATGTCACTGACCATGTCATGAGTGATGTAATATGTGACGTCATCAGCAGTGCATTGTGGAGCGCACGAGTTATAGTTAGCTGAACTAACTATAACAGGGGAATTTCTATGGTTTTGTACGAGTGAAATGTCCAACTAACTATAACGCCCCTGAAACCTATGGTTTTTTCAGTGAATTTCTAAGGTTTTTTAAATGCTCATTTCTAACTATAACGTGCCTGAAACCTATGGTTTTTTCAGTGAATATATATATATAGGTAGTTATAGTTAGGACCTAGTTTCTATAGAAAAAGCGTTTTTTATTTGACAACATCTTTGGCATAGTCTGACGAATCTTCGCAAAATTTTCAAAACTAATACGGCACTCACTTCAGCTGCTGTGTTGGGGTGATTCGTCAAGCGGGGGCCGAGAAAAAAGGGGGGGTCCCAAAATGTTTTTTCTCCATCTTCATTTCCATAGGAAACTTTAGACGTGGCTACAGCTGGAACTGCTGAATGGAATTACACCAAATTTGGCAAAAAGGTAGCTCTTGGTGCAGAAAGCACTCTTTTTGTTAAATGGTGTAAATCCGTTCAGTAGTTCCTGAGAAATTTAATGATTTCTCAGATATACAACTGTGGCTGCGGTGGATCCGCAAACCCTCCAGATCTCATGCCTGAGATCTGATTGACTGCCAACACTTCAAACCAGGAAGTGTTGGCAGCCATCTTGTGACTCGGTTGAACCAAGTCACAAGAAAAAAGGTTAAAAAACAAGAAAAGGGGGAAGGGTAGAAACACCCTGACCCCCTAGGCCTGTTCAGGGACCCCCCAGGGCCCAAAAAGCATTTTATTTTTTAATTGCGTTGGATCCGCGAATCCTGCCGAAAACTTTTAAAAAATAAAGCGCAGTCTCTTGCGCTTTGTTTAATTAGGCCACCAGGTGGGCCAGGTCCCGGGGGCAATTGAATTAATAATGCGGGGACCACCAACTCCCTGCGGCTATAGTTATAATAGAATGCGTGGGGAGGCTCCAGACCCCCGCATGCAGCCCTGGGGACCACAACCTCTCGGGGCTAATACATTAAAATGCTGGCGGGCCACGTGCCCCCCGCTGCCCCAGGTGTCAGGCTCACCTGAGGTCTCCGCGGGGACAGGAGGTAGGAGACGGATGAATAGATCCCAACTTCCCTCTACCACCAGTTAGCCCAACCAGGTCAAAGCGATACTAGTGAATAGGGGGAAGAGGGGAGACAAGGGAAGGAGAAGTAGAGACAGGGCAGGTCCAGGCACACGTCCAACACCACGAGGCTCCACTGGGATCCAGAGGGATTCCTGAGGACAAAAGGCTAAATCAGCAGTGGAATACACTAGAAACAAACATACGTAACTAATGATGTGTACTTTTTCTACCTGGAACTCTCCCCTCTTCCGCTGGTGTCCAAGGTATATAACAAAAATAACTCAACTGATGCAGTCTTCCTAAACATAGACAAAAACACTATTAACACTCAAATAACTCTGATTCATAGTTTGGTAGGTATATGGTACATTGTAGCCTATCTTACCCCTCCAAACAGTTGAAGAACCTGTAATGCATGGTGGCCTTTATAATAATAAACTAATTGGTTATAAGTTGTTAACAGCACAACTTTCCACTTGAACAGCGTACTTCTAGCACGCAGCCACCTTATCCGTATAACTAGCAGGTCGGGTTGGTGCAAGAAAGAATAGGGATATAAGCAGCTAACAACCCCTGCCAACTCTGTGCTCTGAAATGCCACTTAGTGCCCCTTGCCCCAGGAGTTGAAATGGCCGTCTAACCTATACTTATATGTAGTGTAACCTAAATAAAACGTAAATCAACTCTATTTCGAGTCATGATATAGAGAAAATGCAGATGCGTTGGTGCTACACAAGAAAGAGCCCTTAACCCGCAAGCAGTGGGAGCAGAAGGGAGCGGGGCCTCCTAATTAGCGCTAGCGCGTTACCGCCAAACCATGCAAGGCTTCTTGTTGCAGGGGGCCGTAAACAGAGGAGAAGGGTCACAAAGGGTCCTCGTGCTGCCTGCAAATATCGGCGTCCGAGAACAAGCAGACAAAGGTGCTCGGCGATCCTCGGAGGGAAAGCAGGATCCGTCGAGTCGACGCTACAATCCCTGACCCGGAAGTGTCAGCAATAACCCGGAAATGTCTTGGCCTGAAGCTAACCACTAGAACGCGAAGCGTCTGTGTTCTCGACGCGTCGCGCTTTATGTGAGCGGCTACTCTGCCTTCACCTCCCCTTTGTGACGGCGCGATCCCGGGCACAACCATGACAGTATATCCCCCTACAGAACCCCCGCTGGTTTGGGCTTCCAAGGGTACTTACGATGGAACAATCGTACCAAACGAGGAGCATGTATATGGCCTACAGGTTCCCAGGTACGATCCGCGGGCCCATACCCTTTCCAATGAATGAGGTATTGGAGCTTCCTCGTACTCTACGTGAATCCACAATGGCCCTGACCTCATACTCCTCTTCTTTGTCAACTTCTAAAGGGGCTGGCTGGACTGGAAGCTCGGTACCCGACGCAACAGGCTTCAATAAGGACACATGGAATACGGGGTGTATTTTCAGAGCATCGGGGAGATCCAACTTCATGGCCACTGGATTGATCACTTCCATGATGACATAGGGACCTATATATCGAGGTTTGAATTTGCGAACGCCTTTGATCTGTACATGGCGTGTGGATAACCAGACCTTATCCCCCACAACATATTCAGGGCTTGCGCGGCGATGAGCATCTGCATTCTCTTTATATGCCTGTTTGGCCCTTTCAAGATTTGTGGCTGCTGCCTTTTGTACCTCCTGAAGTTGTGTGATGAACTCTTTAGCTGCGGGAACTGGGGCGAAAGCTGCAGTATGTGACATTAAGAATCTGGGATGGAAACCGTAGGAAACAAAGAAAGGAGAATAGTTTGTGGAGGAATGTATACTATTGTTAATGGAGAATTCAGCTGCCCATAAGTACCTGTCCCAATCCATTGGGGTCTGTAACAACTGACATCTTAGATATTGTTCTAGACACTGGTTAATTCTTTCTGTCTGTCCATCTGTTTGGGGGTGATGCCCTGAAGAGAACCGCATATCAATATGCAAGAGTTTACCCACTCCTTTCCAAAAGTTAGACACAAACTGGGGTCCTCGATCAGAAACCAAAACAGTGGGCAAGCCATGTAACCTAACCACATGCTGCACAAACAACCATGCTAATTCTTGTGAAGAGGGTAAGGATTTCAGAGGAGTGAAATGGGTCAGCTTTGTCAGCATATCAACTACCACCCATACTACAGTGTGCCCCTTTGTTGTTCTAGGAAGCTCTGCTATAAAATCCATTGATACTGTGTGCCATGGGCTGGGAGGAGTAGGCATGGGGAGTAAAAGACCGGCTGGCGCTTGATGTGAGCTTTTCCCTTGGGCACACACGTGGCATCTTTGGACGTAGGACTTAACGTCTGCTACCAGGGAGGGCCACCAGAATTAACGACGCACTAGGTCTGTTGTTTTTCTGCAACCTGGATGACCCACAAGGACATGGGCGTGACACCACTTCAAGGCCTGTTCTTGCAATTCAGGGGTAGGAACCGCAAGTCTTCCTTGAATGTATAAAAGACCATCAGTTCTGTTCCCTTGGTGTTTCTTCTCCCAGTCCTTAGACTCTTCAGTTTCTGATACCTTCCTTATTTTGTGCAAGTACTCCTCTTCTGTGGTGAGTCCCCCAATATACGCTCTGTGGCTATGATAGGCGGTGGATCGGGTATTCGCTCATCATTACCATGACCCAATCGGGACAACGCATCTGCTTTCCCATGTTTTCTACCAGGCTGATACTGAATCACGAAGTCGTATTCGCTAAAAAAAGAAGTCCATCTTAGTTGTCTAGCGGACAACGCTCTTGCGGATTTCAGAAAGAGTAGGTTCCTGTGATCAGTAAGGACAGTAACTTTATGCAAAGCTCCTAACAAATACTGTCTCCACTCTTCAAAAGCTCGTTTAATAGCCAGTAGTTCACGATCCCCTACTGAATAATTCTGTTCAGGGGCGTTAAGCTTATGAGAAAAAAAGGCAACAGGATGTAAGTACCCAGTGGAGGTATCTCTTTGAGACAGGACGCCCCCAATAGCTGACTGAGAGGCGTCAGTTTCAACAGTAAAAGGACGGGCAGAATCTGGATGTTTTAGTACAGGAGCTTGAGTGAAAGCTCGTTTCAAGGTTTCAAAAGCAGCTTCAGCTGCAGGGGACCACAAGAATTCCATATTCTTCTTCAGTAAATTAGTAATGGGAAATGCCAATTCTGAAAATTTATCAATAAACCGCCTATAAAAATTGGCGAATCCCATGAAGGTCTGCACGTCTTTCACCGTTTTGGGGGATGGCCAATGAGTTATTGCCTCTACCTTCTGTGGATCCATACTGACCCCCGTAGGTGTTAATACGAACCCCAAAAAGGCTACTCTAGTTGTGTGGAATTCACATTTGTCAAGTTTAACGAACAAATGGTTGTCTCTGAGTCTTTGCAGTACTGACTGCACATGGTTTTGATGCTCTTCTATAGAGGATGAGTATACAAGGATATCGTCTATGTAGGCGATGGCATAGATATCCAACATGTCTCTTAGCACTTCATTGATAAAATATTGGAACGCTGCTGGAGCGTTACAAAGCCCGAAGGGCATGACTAAATATTCATAAAGCCCAAACTTAGTACGAAAGGCTGTCTTCCACTCGTCGCCTTGTTGGACTCGCACTAAGTGGTAAGCCCTCGTAAGTCCAGTTTTGTAAAAATCTGGGCCCCTTTAACCTGGTCCAATAAGGAGGATATTAAAGGCAAGGGGTATCTATTTTTTATAGTGTTGCTATTCAAGCTGCGATAGTCTATACAGCATCTGAGGCCTCCCTCCCGTTTAGGGATAAAAAAAGAGGAGACGATGCTGGGGACCTAGAAGGGCGAATGAACCCTATGCGTAACATTTCATCCAAATACTCACGTAAATAGAGGTTCTCTCTTTCCGTGAGTGCATATATGCGACTGCAAGGAATCTGAGCCCCTGGTATCAAATCTATCCTACAATCGTAGGGACGATGGGGTGGAAGAGTCGTGGCCTTCTGTTTATCAAACACGTCCGCCCATTCCTGGTAACAGGAGGGGAGTTCAGGTTCGGCTTGCATACAGGATCCCAACAAGGGGGCTAAGATATTAGCATGTTTTACACAATGTTTACTACAGAAGTCTGAGTCAAACGAGATTGTTCTCTGTCTCCAATCTATGGTTGGATTGTGCTGTGATAACCAAGATACCCCTAATACAACAGGAAACTGGGGAGATTTAATCAAATCAAAAGTGACCTTTTCTATGTGTACTTCATCTGTGCACATAGTCAAGGGAAGGGTAGCATGTGTAACCGGGCCTGACTTAATGGTGCTCCCATCTATGGTTTTAACTTCCTCCATTATCGCTTTCTTTTCAACCGGTATACCTTTCTTGGTAGCCCACTGGATATCCATAAAATTACCGGTAGCGCCGGAATCAACCATAGCGTGAACCTTAACATGTTGACCGCCTCCATCTAACCAAACGTCTACGTGAAAATGCGAAAACATGGTACACAGGTTTTCTGTCACTACAGGGTGGGAGACAATTAAACCCGAACCACCTGAAGTTCCTGTCCCCTTAGAACCCAGGCTGTTTAGTTTCCCTGTTCTTTCTGTCTTTTTGGTTTAATTGGACACTCCCTCAGGAAATGCCCCTGTTTACCACAATAAAGGCATAACTTCTGGTCCCGACGCCTCTGCCTTTCTTCGCTACTGATAGGTCCTTTTATGCTTCCAATCTGCATTGGCTCAGCTTCTAACACAGGCCTCTCCATCTCAGTGCGTCTTTCTCTAAATGTTAGCAGTCGTGCCTCTGACCGCCCCTCTCTCTCCTCCGCTCATGCAACCTATGGTCAAGTTTTACGGTCAGATCCATAAGTGCCTTACAATCATCAGGTGGGTCCACTACTTGAGCCAAAACATCCTTCAAGTCATCCTTAAGCCCTTTATAAAATAAGGCACTTCTTTTTCTTCTGGCCAACCTGCTTCTACCACTAGGCGGTTAAATTCAGCAATATACGTGACTAAGTCCTTCGAGCCTTGTTTCAAATTCAGCAGTTCGGAGTCTACTGATTGGATAAAAGAATGTCTGTCAAACAACCTCTTTAATTCCTCTTTAAACAAACCATAGTTGTACAGAAGAGGGTCATTCCGTTCCACTAAGGGAATTGACCAAGTGGCTGCTACACCGCCCAAGTATGACAAAACAAAGGCCACTTTGGCTTGTTCGGTTGGGAAACAAGCTGCCTTGCACATAAAGTGCAGCTGACATTGGTTGATAAAAGCTGCAAAGCGAGAGGGATCACCCATAAATCTCTCAGGAGGAGCCAGCGGTATAATAGGAGGGGTAGTGACCTGAATAACTGGGTTACTGACAACAGTGGGAGTAAAAGAAGAAGGAACACCACCTTCCGCCCCTTTAGGGGCCTCTGAGGCCCTGCTTCTCTGTAACGTATCTACCCTTATAGAAAGGGCTTGTGTTTCTTTCTGCAGATTCCCTAACATATGTGCTAGATCTGCTAGCGTGATTTTGCTCTCCTCCATCCTGCCCAGGCAGAGAATCCACGTGGGCTTCGCGTTCTGTCAGGCTCACCTGAGGTCTCCGCGGGGACAGGAGGTAGGAGACGGATGAATAGATCCCAACTTCCCTCTACCACCAGTTAGCCCAACCAGGTCAAAGCGATACTAGTGAATAGGGGAAGAGGGGAGACAAGGGAAGGAGAAGTAGAGACAGGGCAGGTCCAGGCACACGTCCAAAACCACGAGGCTCCACTGGGATCCAGAGGGATTCCTGAGGACAAAAGGCTAAATCAGCAGTGGAATACACTAGAAACAAACATACGTAACTAATGATGTGTACTTTTTTCTACCTGGAACTCTCCCTCTTCCGCTGGTGTCCAAGGTATATAACAAAAAGAACTCAACTGATGCAGTCTTCCTAAACATAGACAAAAACACTATTAACACTCAAATAACTCTGATTCATAGTTTGGTAGGTATATGGTACATTGTAGCCTATCTTACCCCTCCAAACAGTTGAAGAACCTGTAATGCATGGTGGCCTTTATAATAATAAACTAATTGGTTATAAGTTGTTAACAGCACAACTTTCCACTTGAACAGCGTACTTCTAGCACGCAGCCACCTTATCCGTATAACTAGCAGGTCGGGTTGGTGCAAGAAAGAATAGGGATATAAGCAGCTAACAACCCCTGCCAACTCTGTGCTCTGAAATGCCACTTAGTGCCCCTTGCCCCAGGAGTTGAAATGGCCGTCTAACCTATACTTATATGTAGTGTAACCTAAATAAAACGTAAATCAACTCTATTTCGAGTCATGATATAGAGAAAATGCAGATGCGTTGGTGCTACACAAGAAAGAGCCCTTAACCCGCAAGCAGTGGGAGCAGAAGGGAGCGGGGCCTCCTAATTAGCGCTAGCGCGTTACCGCCAAACCATGCAAGGCTCTTGTTGCAGGGGGCCGTAAACAGAGGAGAAGGGTCACAAAGGGTCCTCGTGCTGCCTGCAAATATCGGCGTCCGAGAACAAGCAGACAAAGGTGCTCGGCGATCCTCGGAGGGAAAGCAGGATCCGTCGAGTCGACGCTACAATCCCTGACCCGGAAGTGTCAGCAATAACCCGGAAATGTCTTGGCCTGAAGCTAACCACTAGAACGCGAAGCGTCTGTGTTCTCGACGCGTCGCGTTTTATGTGAGCGGCTACTCTGCCTTCACCTCCCCTTTTGTGACGGCGCGATCCCGGGCACAACCATGACACCAGGGACCTCCACCTCCCCGGGGCTATACACATAATAGAATGCATGGGGGGCTCCAGCGCCCCCACGCAGCCCCCGTGACCGCCACCTCTTAGGGGCTATATTCATAATAGAATGCGTGGGGGGCTCCAGCCCCACAAGCAGTCCCGGGGACTGCCAGCTCCCCGGGGCTAATACATAAAAATGCAGGGGACCACGCACTCCCTGCTGCCCCGGGGACCAACATTGGGCCTACAAAGTAGATGGGAGGGGGGCGTGCAACCCCCCTCCAGTAGCCCTCCATAGCCCTGGGAACTGCCACCCTCAGGGCTGGCTCCAGCAATGTCCTGGGGTGCCCACCCCTGGGACCTGTCAGTTTACTACGGCTTGGCGGGGGCACTGCTCCCGCCAAGCCATTGCAAACACTGCTTCACTTCATGGAAGTGAGAGCCTGGAAAATGCTCTCGCTCCCAAGAAGCGGAGCAGAATTGCTTTTGGGCAGAGGGAGCTGCATGTTTGCAGCTCCCTCTGCCCAAAAGCAATGCCGGCTCCCGCAGGAGGCGGGGAGCTGGCAGGGACTGTGGGGGCCTTGAGGCTCCCCACAGTCCCCAACGATGCGACCATGCCTCGGGGGATGGGGTCCCCGGGGCAATATTGGCCCGGGTAGGGGGTCCCCCTCCCTTTTTATTTAAAAATAAAAAAAATGGGTCAGGCCCTGGGGGATGGGGTCCCCGGGGCCCAAAAGGATCAAGGAAAGGGGGGCCACCCAGCCCCTTCCTAAAATAAAAAAAAAATCAGAAGCCGGCAACTCGATGGAGGCCCCACCCCCTTTCTCCACTACTCTTCAAACGTGCCTCCTGGCGCGCTCTTGGTTGGGGGATGAAGTCTCCTTCGCTGCTTAGGGGCCAATTAGCCCACCTGTTACCTCCAGTAAGTATTACACAGTGGGATTGCTGAGTTGTGGTCACAGGCCATGCCCCTTTTCTGACCACTCTGCAAACCCGCCTCTCGGTGCACTGCTGGTGGGGCGATGAGGTCCCCTTGCGTCCTGAGGGCCTCAGGACTAAAGTGGACGTCATCCCCCAAGCAGCAGTGTGCCAGGAGGCACGTTTGCAGAGTGGTGGAGAAAGGGGGTGTGGCCTGCTATCAGAATCAGCAATCCTGCTGTGTGGGACTTACTGGAGGTAATAGGAGGGGTAGTTGACCCCCAAGGATGTCCTTCGGGGCAACTACCCCTCCTGTTACCTTCAGTAAGTCCCACACAGTGGGATTGCTAAGAGGTCTTTGGAGGCCACCCCCCTTTCTCCACCACTCTGCAAACGTGACTGTTAGTTAAAAACCTTAGATATTCACTAAAAAAACAAAGGTTACAGGGACTTTATGGTTAGCAAATAGTATTTAAAAATCCTTAGAAATTCACTAAAAAAAACAAAGGTTACAGGGACGTTATATTTAGCAAATGGAATTTAAAAAACCCTAGAAATTCACAAAAAAAAATCAAAGGTTACAGGGACGTTATAGTTAGGCTGACATTTCACTCATACAAAACCAGTGAAATTCAGCTGTTATAGTTACCTGAGTTAACTATAACTTACGCCCTGCAATGCACTGCTTATGACCTTACATATTACATCACTCATGACATGGTCAGTGACATCACTAATGATATCACTGATATCATCTCAAATGACATCACTGATGACATCAGTGATAACATCATCCACATCATCTCTGACGCACCCACTCACACCCCCATAAAATCTTTTAAACACCCACTGGCACTCCCACACAACCATTCACAAATCCATTGACAGAGCTATACCAGCACTTACACAGCCACTCACTAATTCATAGATCTACACACATATCCTCTTGCTAACCCATATTGCCACTCATACATCCACTCAGTCACCAATTCAGCCATTGACATATCCACTCATATACCCATACAGGCACTCACACACTGAGTGAGTCACCCATAGAACTACTCACACACCTACACACTTACCCATACAGTCAATCATACAGGTATATTTTAACCCAAACAGTTACATACACATCCACTTTATTGCTCATACAAATAGTAACACATACTCATTCACCTATACAGTCACTGACAGAAGCATGAGCTCATCCATATAGCCACTCTCATATTCACTCACTCACACATACAGTCACTCATATACCCAGTCACTCACCTATACTGCCTTTCACATACACTGTTACTGACCCATACTGACACAAGCACTCAATCAACGACAGCCATACAGACACTCACTCACCCATACTGCTTCTCACACATGCACTCACTACCCCATACAGGCACTAACTCACCCATTCACTCATCCATACAGGCAGTCACACACCTCCTCACCCACACACACAGACACCCAGACAACCATAGAGATAGTCAACCAATCAACCACCCATATAGCCATTCACATACCCACTAATACACTCATACACCCACTTAGACATCAACTGACAGATACATTCACACAACCAGTCAATCATCCATACATTCACTGAGACACCTGATCACTCACTTATACAGTCAGTCATGCACCTACTCAGTCATCCAAATAGTCACTCATACACCCACTGATTCACTAATACACCTAGGTATATATATTTAACGCTCATAAACTTTTTTAAAACACTCAGTCACTGGATGATGTAATCAATGATGTCATTTGAGATGTCATCAGTGATGTCACTGATCATGTCATGAGTCATACAATATGTGAGGTCATAAGCAGTGCATTGCGGGTACGAAAGTTATAGTTAACTCGGGTAACTATAACGGCTGAATTTCACTGGCTTTCTACGAGTGAAATTTCAGCCTAACTATAACATCCCTGTAACCTTTGTTTTTTTAGTGGAAATAAAATATATATATATATATATATATTTATAAGCTTTTTTTGACTTGGCTAGATCTTTGGCTATATCTTTGGTGCCGGTTGACGAATCCGCACAAAATTTTCCGAAGTGTGTCTGTAGGTCTTACTGTGCATTGAATGTTTCGGGGTGATCTGTCAAGCGAGGGCTGAGAAAAAGGGGGTTTCAATAAAAGTGGGTTTCCCATGTTAATTCCCATAGAGATTTTAGACATGACTACAGCCAGAACCGCTGAACAGAATTACACCAAATTTGGCAGAAAAGTAGGTCTTGGTAGAGAGAGCGACCATTTTGTTATTTGGTGTAAATCCGTTCAGTAGTTTTTAAGATATTACATGAAAAACAATTGTGTATATCTAGGGACGCGGACCCTCTGCGAATCCTGTCGATCTCGTGCAGAGATCTAATTGGCAGCCAAAACTACAACCAGGAAGTGTTGGCAGTCATTTTGGGACTCGGCTGAGGCCCAACATAACCCATACAAATAAAGAAAAAGGGGCATGGTAGGAATACCCTGACCCCCCTAGTCCTGGTGTCCCCAGGGACCCCGATAGGGCCAAACGCCATTTTATAAAAAAATGTGCACCTAAAATCGTGATGGATTTGCGGCAAAAAATAAGTGCAGTTTCCCTCATTTGTTTACACCACGTGACCCTCCTCCCCCAATATGTTTTGGTCAGGCCCCAGGAGATGGGAACTCCAGGGCTGAAATCAGGCCACGGAGGGGGGCCAAGCAGCCCCCCTCACCTTCCAATAATTGGCCAGGCCCCGGGGGATAAGGTCCCTGGGGCCAAAATAGGCCCCGGGACGGGGCCTGCGTAGCCTCTCTCCCCCCCACTAATTCTTAGCCGGGGAATGGGGTCCCTGGGTCTGAAATCGGCCCGGTGAGGGAGCCACGCAGCCTCCCCCCTCTTATAAAGGACCTTCTGGGCTTGGCGAAGGCAAAGGAAGTGTGTTTTCTCAGCATTTCCACATTGAAGGACGGTCTGAAATGCTTCGTGGAGGTGAATGCATTGTTGGTCTATTGGAGCAGAATCTGTATTGACTGTGACGAGTGGGTTCTTTCTTGTCCTTATCTGGTGAGAGCAGAGTCCATGGTTCTCCCTTTTAATTTCTATGAGTATTCAAATGTCCGAATCACGTGGAAGCTCTGCCCTCTTTGGCCCCCCCACTATAGTAGTATGCAAAGGTCTTCCCACCTTTTGCCAGGATAATGGACAGCTTAACAAGAGGCCCCCCCAGGGTGTTTCCCGGCAATTTTAGTGACACATTTTTGATGCCAAGGAATATGAGGACATCTCCACCAAAGGAAGTAGCACTTACTTGATATAGTTAAGAAGAAGGGCTCTTGTTTGGTGGAGATTTACATCTTTGTACTCACATCGTCTTCTCTATAGGAAGATTTATGTTATCACAAATTTCTTGGCAAAAATACACAAGGAACAATCACTTTGCCAAAACGCACACATGGTCACTAGTGACATTTCCTCATGCTCCAGTACGCAGCTGTAGTGTAGAATGCTTACTGGACGTTTACCCAAGGAGGTAGCACTTAGTAATTAACCAGTAGAAAGTAGTTCACTTGGGTAAATGTTTTGTGTAAAACTGTGACTCTTGTTCGATAAAGGGGCAGGTGCTGTTCCGTTGTGGCCCAGGCAATGACACTGCTACTGACACACCCACACAGACACTTAGACATCCAATCACACACTCAGGCACTCACACACCCACTGACAGCTACACATAGACTGATACACCCACTCACAGACCCACTCAGACACTCACACACCCACTCACATACCTATTCAGACACTCTCACACTCACTCATAGACCCACTCAGACACTCATGCACCCACTCACAGATTCACGTAGAAACTCTCACACCCACTCATAGACCCACTCATAGACCCACTCAGACACTCATGCACCCACTCACAGATGCACTCAGACACTCTCACACCCACTCACAAACCTACTCAGGCATTCATGCACCCCCTCACAGAACCACTCAGACACTCTCACAGCCGCTCACAGACCCATTCAGACAACCATGCACCCACTCACAGAACCACTCAGACACTCATGCACCCACTCAGAACCACTCATACTCTCTCTCACTGGCTCACAGACCTATTCAGAGACTCGCCTAATGACTCACAGACCTACTCAGACTCACACACCCACTCACAGACCCACTCAGCTTCACGCACCCACTCACAGACCCCCTCAGATACCCATGAACTCACTTACAGACTGAGTCACGCACTCATGGAGGCACTTGCCAACCCACTCACACTCATTTTTTTGTTTGATCTGTTTATTATTTTAGTAGTAAAACATAACAACCATGTACATTCACGTGCTTAGCACAAATGTTCATGACACCATTACATAGCGGTGATAAAGGTCCTATTATTGCAGATAGTCTTATGCTTCGTAGATGAACACATCCATGTACCTATAAATTCCGTATTACATACTATAACATCCACACTGGTAACTTATACTTCGCCGTCATCTGGTAACATATAAGAGATCAGTGAGCTTATTAACCAACATACATATGAACTTCAGGCCCAGCAGTACTCAAACCCCCCTCCCGCGACAAGTGTTAATATGCATCTGAATTATTACATGGCCAACATTTCTCTGGTATAACATTCTTCTGCTCTTATGATATTTCATGTACCATATCAGCCCCCTCAGTCCAGGGTAGTAGAAATCTGATCACCCCACTCCGTTTATTGTCAGTTCCACCTGCTGCGGTATATTGGATTCCTGATCAGGGCATAAATTTGTTTAAAGCGCTATTAGGATCGAGTTCCAACTGTCTGAGATGGGAAATTTGCATAGCCCAAGGGTGTCTTCCCTGTGTAGAGATAACCCCTCAGCCGTCGCCCAGTTGAGGACTGAGTGGGACCAGGCTAGTGTTAGCGGTGGGTCATGAGATTTCCAGCGTTTAGTTATGAGTCTTTTGCCCCTATTAGACCTATTAGACACCGCCAAAGCCCACCTCCACGAAGGAATGAAGGCCGTCGCCGAATGGATGAGGACCAGCCGCCTGAAGCTGAACTCGGACAAGACGGAGGTCCTCATCCTTGGTTCCAACCCTTCAGCCTGGGACGACTCCTGGTGGCCAACATCACTGGGAACAGCCCCGCCACCCACCGACCACGTACGCAACCTAGGGGTCATCCTCGACCCCACCCTCTCCATGACTAAGCAGGTCAACGCCGTTTCCTCATCCTGCTTCAACATCCTCCGAATGCTCCGCAGGATCTTCAAGTGGATCCCCACCGAAACAAGAAAAACAGTCACCCAGGCCCTCGTCACCAGCAGGCTGGACTACGGAAACGCCCTCTACGCAGGAACGACGGCTAAGCTCCTGAGACGGCTGCAACGCATCCAGAACGCCTTTGCACGTCTTATCCTCGACATCCCCCGACGCAGCCACATCACACCCCACCTGAGAGACCTGCACTGGCTCCCTGTCAACAAGAGGATAACCTTCAAGCTCCTCACCCACTCACACAAAGCACTCCACAACTCCGGACCAGCCTACCTCAACAGACGACTCAGCTTCTACACCCCCACCCGCCAGCTCCGCTCGACCAGCCTCGCCCTCGCCACAGTCCCCCGCATCCGGAAAACGACCGCCGGCGGCAGATCCTTCTCCCACCTCGCCGCCAAGACCTGGAACACCCTCCCCACCAACCTCCGACAGACCCAAGACCTACTGGCCTTCAGAAGACTCCTCAAGACCTGGCTCTTCGATCAGTAGCAGCACCACCCCCCTCTTCCCCCAGCGCCTTGAGACCCTCGCGGGTATGTAGTGCGCTTTATAAGTGACATGATTGATTGATTGATTGATTGAGATCTATAAACCGACCTGTGAGAGAGCTGCCTCCTTGTGCATTCAGATAAGTGTGATATTACCTCTTCTCAGTATTGCTGTAATTTAGGACATGCCCATAACATGTGTACGATGTCGGCCTCAGGATGGAAACATCTGGGACACTGTGCATCATCTCTTTTAAAGTAACAATTGATTTTCTCCGGGGTGAGATATGCTCAATGTACTATGTAAAATTGTATTAATTTGAACCTGGCATTCCGAGGTACATATGTAGGGCTCTCTAATACTGTGTTCCATTCTGTGTCTGTGCATAAACGGCCTAATTCGGATTTCCATTTTGTGCGCAGTGATGCCAGATCCGTTGCTGTGTGTTGGCGGAGCGCGTCTGCAAACCAACGAGTGAGGTGCCCGCCATTTCCCATAACATGTATATACTGGAGCACCAAATTTGTCTGTGACCCCTGAATTACATCCTACCACCTGCTTTGTAGTAGACTAATCCAGGAGGCATGCATGAGGAAATGTCCTGGAGGCAGTCCTTCCTCCTGCGCTAGATCCCTGAATGGCTTAAGCGCACCGTCCAAGTGAAGGTCTCCCAATGCATATATACCCGCATTATGCCAATCCACCAGGTCAGTCGGTGTAGTGAGTTTGGTTCCCTTGGGTGTTCCAAACAGTGGAATCGCCGGAGCGTAAGATTTTATGTGTTTAGTAAGGAACAGAGCTCTTCTAAAACATTGGAAAGCCACCTGCAGTATCAGGGGGAGTGAGCCATTTTTCCCACCACAAGGGTGAAACATATAAATAATGGTGTGCACTGCTTGTGGTGTTTCGATTCCTGCTGTCTGATCAGTATCGACCTTCCACCCAGCGTGCCACCCACTTCAGCTGGGATGCTAGATAATAGTGTTCCAAATTGGGAACTGTCAGCCCCCCTTGACCCGTTGGTAAGTATAACTTTGCAAGTGCTACTCTACAGCGAGATGTATTACATATCAGACTAGGGACCATGCTCTCAATGGGTCGAAAAAAGGAGGGCGGTAAATATAGCGGCAGATTTGTAAAATAATAATGAAGTCGAGGGAGGACCACCATCTTAATAAGTGAAACCCTACCTGCTAATGAGAGAGCAAGAGTCTTCCAGAAAGTCATCTGTGACGACAGAGACGTAAGTGCCCTAGTGAGATTGCCATTCAGCAGATCCTGGTCATTATGATATACCCTGATACCCAGGTAGCGAAACATGATTGGTTGCCAAGTAACCAGGCTTCCATTAATAGTAAGTCTTGGATCAGGAGCTTTAGGAACAAATGGACGATTCCTCCCAGTTGACCCACAGTCCAGAGAGGCGAGCAAAGCAACTGAGAATATTGGGTATGCTTTCTGGTACCCCCCCCCAACAGCTCTTATATATAAGAGAAGGTAATCCGCATATAGGGAGATCGCATGCATTTCTCCCCCCAAATGGATGCCCCAGTGATTGGCGGATGCTTTCATGGCCAGGGCCAGTGGCTAGATGGACAATGAAAAAAGGAGGGGGGAAAATGGGCAGCCCTGCCTTGTACCCCTGCACACCGGTTTTTGGGTGTGACACCATGTTGCCCGTCTTGACCCTTACTACGGGTTTGGCATATAGTAGTTTAATCAACGTAGTGAAATATGGTCCTAGGCCATATCGGAGTAGTACACTAAAGACAAATGGCCACTCCAACATATCAAAGGCCTTCTCCAGGTCCAGCACCATGCATCTGGAGCTGGGCCAAGCTTGAGGCGCATACCGCATGATTCTGAACAGGCGGCGCAGATTGAGGGTCGGGGAACGGTCCGGTACGAACCCATTCTGGTCCCCGTGTATTAACGAAGGCCCTAATGGTGCCAGCCACCCCGCAAGAATGCTAGCCAGTATCTTATAATCCACGTTCAGCAGTGCCAGTGGGCGAAAGGAGCCCAGTTGGGTGGGATCTCTGTCGAGCTTCAAGAGGGAGACCAGGGTGGCTTTGCACATAGAGCTTGGTAAGTGGGACAAGTGTATTGCCTCTTTGTAGCCCCTCTGGAGTGTAGGCGCCAAAAGATCTGCGTATGTTTTGTAAACCTCTGAGGGAAAGCCATCCGGTCTCGGCTCTTTCCCTGGGGCTAGGGAACGAATTGTTCCCTGGATTTCTGCTATTGTTATGGGTGCCTCAAGCTCCATGCGCTGATCAGGCGTAAGCTGAGGGAAGGTGAGGCCATCTAGAAAACTGTTTATTTCGGGGCCAGGGGCTTTTGTAGTGGACCGATATAATGAGGTGTAATGGAGCACTAGTTGTTTGTGTATTTCGTGTTGAGTATATTTAATCAGTCCATCTGGAGAGTGAAGTGCCGTAATGGGACCATGTGGTTGCTCTTGTCTAATTAGCCCTGCAAGTAGTGACCCAGATCTATCTGCTAGGCGTATGTTTTCGCGGAGTGCGCCTCATAGCTGAGGCACCTCAGCCTCTCTGTTAATGTAGAGTATTTAGCCCTTGTCTTCCCCAGCTCCTTGGAGCAGGAGGGGTCCGAGGATAGACGTGTTTCTAGTAACAATAATGTGCGTTCCAGGTCTTAGAGCTCATGTTCCACTTGTTTCCCCATGCTGCACCTCAAACCCATGCATTTGCCACTTAGCGTTGCCTTAAACGCATCCCAGTCTTGCAGGGCCGATGTCGCTGTGCCTGTGTTGTATATAAAATAATCGTCTGCTGTGGTGCGAAGAGATTCACGAAAGTGTGGATCTTCCAGCATGTTAGGCTGCAGGCGCCATGTTGGAGACACGTTATGATGTGTGTCCCACGTTAGTGTTATGTAATGTGGGTTATGGTCCGAGTGTGTGCGTCCTATGTATACCGCTTGTGTCACATATGGTAGCAGGTTGGGTGTGCATAGTACCCTATCAATACGGACATGTAAAGTATGTGGCGCGGAATAGGAGTATACTTGTGTGATAGGATTACGGTGTCTCCAGATGTCTACCAGTCCCCAACTGTCCGCCCAGCTCTTTAACATTGCAGCCCCATTAGCCGCTGTTGTGCCCCATAGCGGTGGGAACGACCGGTCAAGGGATGTATCTAGTACATTGATGAAGTCCCCTCCTATCACCCAGGGCATATCACACCATCTGGAGAGCACTGCTGACAGCCTGTCCCAGAAGGGGCCCTGTTCCGTGTTTGGTGCATACAGATTTCCCAATAGTAGACATCTACCATCCAGTCTGCCTTTAAGGAAAATATATCTCCCTTCCATATCCATCACCTCTTCTTCTATTATTAGGGGGGTGGCCGGTCGAATCCATATCAGTACCCCTCAGGCAAATGCCGAGTAATTAGTGGCAATGATGTGACCCCTCCACCTGCGTTGCAATTTGGTTGCCTCCACGTGTGTTAAATGGGATTCCTGTTGGAGGACTATTTGGACATCATGCCTCTTAAGATATGCATAAACCGCGTAATTACGGGAAGGTGTTCGGAGGCCTCTTACATTCCATGTTATGATACGCTGTGATGTCATGTCTCAACTATGTCTTTGTATAGGTGTTGGGAGGGTGAAGGTACAAGCATGTGGCCATATTGGAGGATAATGTGCTGGGATAGCCATATTCGAGCACCGCAAGGCCTTTCAAACTTTTCATTAAACATAACGTTAAACCTACTAACGTATAATACCAAAAGAGCGGATCCAGCAACTGTGCGGGAGTGCCCAAACCCAGAGCCCAATTTGGCCGAAGCAAAGCAACCCCTAAAGGTGTGTAGGTGTGAGGGAATGTGTCTTCCAGGACAATGTGCCCACCCATTAGCTAGTAACTGTAGTACCTTTTAGCATCTCCTGTCCTACACATTGATGCACCAACTGCCCAGTCCATCCCTCACCTTGAGAAATCCAGCAACCCCCCCATAGGTAGCAACAGCACTCCAAGGATCAGCAACATGACAACTCCTACTAAGTTATTTTTTAGTGCTATGGATTCCACAATCTGTAAAAATAAAGGATATATAGTAGCTTCAGATAATTAATTTTGACGTCTGTGGTGTGACATCAGGGAAAGTCAGAGAGTTTGTGTCAGATGGACAAATCACCGAAGAGCCTCCATCTTCGGATGCCCGAGTCGATATCAGTTCTTTGTCCGAGTCTTAAGCCAGGTCCGAGATCTTTTCCCCCTCTTGGACCGCTTGATGCCGCTCCTTTATTATTTGCTCCAAGTTGGGAACCGCTGTCAGTTGTGGTGTCTGGACTCTCCCCTGGTGACCAGGCCTCCTGGCTTTTCCCGCAGCCCCTCGTGTATCAACCCCTCCAGTTGGTCTGGGGCCTGGGAATTTACCAGCGGACTCCAGCCAGTCCCACACATCTTGTGGCGCATCAAACAATCGAGTTTTTCCATCTGCCACCACCTGTAGTCTTGCAGGAAAGTACAAAGAGTATTGAATGTCGAGCTGCCGAAGTTGTCACTTTACCGCTAAAAATGAACCTCGTTGACGCTGAACCCCACAGTTTAGTCCGGGAAGAACATCACCTTGGCATTTTCCGCTCGAATGTCTTGCATCTTCGGAGTTTCCCTTAGAATTGAGTCCCTTTTCTGTTAGTGGAGCATTTTGAGGAGAAATGGGCGGGGCTCGATCCTGGTGCAGGTCTCCGGAAGGGGACGCGATGCGCTCTTTTGACCGAGAAGTAGGGAGATATTGATTCTTTCAGTAGCAGCTTCCTCAGCCATTTATTAATGAACTCCACTGCTTCTTGGCCCTCTACTCCCTCCGGCAGGCCTATCAGGCGGACATTGTTCCGTCTAGAGCGTCCTTCTGCATCTACCATCCTTTGTTCCAGATGGCGAAGTCGCGTTTCAAATATCCCCATTTGTTTCTCCACAGTTTCCTTTGATGGTTGTACCTCTGCTAGCGTATGCTCCACATTGGTAACACGGTCAGCGAGTTTCCTGTGGTCCGCATGTAAGAGCGTGAGTTCTGCTGCCATGTTATCTATTTTGGATTCCAGGGATATTCTGGACCTCTCAATAGCTTGAAGTATTGCGTCTGACCTGTCTTCAGACGGCAAGGTTCGTGTGGTCTGGGATCCTTGTCAGTCCGTCGCCACGACAGAAGAGACCCGCGAAGAAGTCTTGGAGTCAGTTCCCCTGGATTTCCCCATCTCTTCATGTTTTGAAGTTCTAGAGCTGCTCCTTGCTGTGCTAAGCTGTTTGAGTGGACTCTTTTATGTGGAGGATCAATGATACCTGTTACTTGCCGTACGAACTGATTACAGGATTGGTCCTGTCTCTGCTCCCCAGCACACCGTATCGTACTCCTCGCGTGATGATGGACAGACAGCGTGGCACATATGACTTGCTAGGATCCTCTATGGGACACAGTAGACTTCCTGTTATTTTGCTCACACCAGGAAGTCCATACCTTTTGTGACCCGCAAATCAGTAAAAGTTAGACTTGCTAGCAACCCCGGGAGAGGTGTAAAGCAGCATGTTCAGCACAGCTTCCCCTCTCACTGGGCAGTGATCCCATGGAAGACTCTCAGCTGTATTGATGGGGGGGAATGGGGGAAGGAGTCAGTCCGCGGCCTTCTTCAACGATCCTCAGAAGAAAGCGGCTATGATTCCCAGCCAGACGTAGCTACCCCCCTGCGCACGGCGGCCTCACCGCCATTATTTGTGTTCCTCCCTACTTCCTCAGCAGGCGGCTTCCCGTCCTCCACTTCAGGCATCTTCTCCCAACACAGTGCCTAATGATGCATATCAGTGGGCCCACCTGTGATCTCCGGAAGCAGCACCAGTCACCTCATCCAATCGCCTCTGGGGTCTCAAATTTCGTTTGATTGATTATCGCCCACGGTGGCCCAATGCTCTGCTGCCCGCACAGCTCCGTTGGCGCAGTAATGGATGTCACCCCAGGCCTAAGAGTTCGGCCGGGTCAACGGCTCACTGCACCTGCAGGTCTGATGGTCTCCTCCCATCCCTCGGCAGCCTACTCCATCCGTCCACACTTGCACCAGCCGGCTGGCTCACCCCACATGTATTCTCTGTGAATCGGGAATACGCCCTCCACCACGGCCTCTGGTCGCATCAGGCAGGCTCTCCCCGCCTTCTCCCAGCTGCCAACAGCTTTCGCCTCCCGGCCTCAGCTGCCGGCACCGCTCCGCTACTTCTGGTGCACTCGCCAGCTCCGTTCGATGCCCCGGCACATTCCGGAGGGCTCTGGGCGACAGTGGGAGCACCCCAGGCAGTAAGTGGACATCTGGAATAAGGCATAACTCGCGGATAATGTGGGTGGAGAGCGAAGCTAAACTAAATTGCATCCGCCATCTTGCTCCTGCAAGCCACGCCCCCGCCAACCTACTCACACTCATGCACCCACTCACAAACCCACTCAGGCCCACACACACAAACACCCATTGAGACACTCACTCACTCCCACACTCACTCAAAGGTTACAGTTTACAGTTAGGAAATACAATAAATTAAAAAAAAAGCTAGAAATTCACTAAAAAAAAGGTTACGGGGACGATATATTTAGGAAACAACTCGCAAAAAACCTTAGAAATCTACTGAAAAAAACAAAGGTTACAGGGACGTTATAGTTAGGAAATGAAATGGAAAAAAACCTTAGAAATTCACTGGAAAAAAAAAGGTTACAGGGATGGTCTAATTAGTCTCGGATTCCAATCGTACAAAACCAGTGAGCTAACTATAACTTCTGCCCCCACAATGCACTGCTTATGACGTCACATATTACATCACTCATGACATGGTCAGTGACATTACTGATGACAGACTTTTAGAAAATGCTCACAATCACTAGATGATGTCATCCTTGATGTCACTGACCATGTCATGAGTAATGTAATTTGTGAGGTCAAAAGCAGTGCATTGCAGGGGCGTAAGTTATTGTTAGCTCAGGTAACTATAACTGCTAAATTTCACTAGTTTTGTACTAGTGAAATCTGAGCCCAACTATAACATCCTTGTAACCTTTGTTTTTTTCCGTGAATTTCTATAGTTTTTTTAAATTCTATTTCCTAACTATAACGTCCCTGTAACCTTTGTTTTTTTCAGTGAATTTTTAAGGTGTTTTAATGTTATTTCCTAACTGTAACTTTTTTTTTATAGTGAGTATATATATATATATTACCTACTGGCGGTCGCCAGTAGGTAGTTATAGTTAGGACCTAGTTTCCATAGGAAAAGCGTTTTTTGTTTTCCCAATAACTTTGGCGCCGGTTGACGAATCTTCGCGAAATGTTCAAAACTAGTGATCAGCACCGGTCAGCTCCTGTCTTGAAAGTTTCGGGGTGATTCGCCAAGCGGGGGCCGAGAAAAAAGGGGGGTCCCAAAAAGCGTTTTCCCCATGTTATTTTCCATAGGAAACTTTAGACAAAGTTACAGCTCTGAACTGCTGAACGGAATTACACCAAATTTGGCAAAAGGTAGCCCTTGGTTCAGAAAGAGTCCTTTTTGTTAAATGGTGTAAATCCGTTCAGTAGTTCCTGAGAAATTAGAAAAAGAAAAAGTTTCGATATCTATGGCCACGGTGGGTTCTCGAACCCTCCCGAGCACGAGCTTCACTCTGATTCGCTGCCAACACTCCAAACCAGGAACTGTTGGCAGCCATCTTGTGACTCGGTAGAACAGAGTCACAAGAAAACAGTAGAAAAAACATTAAAAAGAAGAAAAGGGGCAGGGTAGAAACACCCTGACCCCCTAGGCCTGCTCAGGGGTCCCACAAGGACCCCCAGGGCCCAAAAAAGCATTTTTTTTATAATTTCGGCAGAAATCGCGATGGGGTGACAAATCCCGCCGAAATTATAAAAACAAAATGAAGCGCGGGCTCCCGCGCTACGTTTAAAAAAAGCCCCCGGGTGGGCCAGGTCCCGGGGGTACTGTAAATTCATTAGCAGGGGCCCCCGCAGCCCCGGGGACCCTCAGGATTCAAGGGGACTTAATAATTAATCCCCCAACTTAAAACGCGCCACAGGGCACGTTTGCACACTTGTCACATCAGGCTCCGCCCCCTCCCTGCACCACTGTGCAAACGGGCTCTCTGGTGCGTTGTAGTTGGGGATTAAGTCCCTTGAATCCTGAGGGTCCCTTGGGTCCAACTAGCCCACCAGGTACCTCCAGTAAGCGCCATGAGCTGCGTTGCAGAGAGGTGTAAAAGGGGCGTGGCCTCGGAACACCTCTCTGCAACGCAGCTCTGTGCCACTTCCTGGAGGTACCTGGTGGGCTAGTTGGCTCCCAGGGACCCTCAGGATTCAAGGGGACTTAATCCCCCAACTTACAACGTGCTAGGGGGCACATTTGCACAGTGGTGCAGGGAGGGGGCGGGGCCTGATATAAGAAGTTAGCAATCCTGCTGTGTGGGACTTACTGGTGGTAATAAAAGGGATAGTTGGCCCCCAAGGTTGACGTTGGGGGCTAACTACTCCTCCTGTTACCTCCAGTAAATACCACACAGTGGGATTGGTAAGAGATGTTTCGGAGGCCACGCTCACCTTTCTCCACCACTCTGGAAACGCGACTGGTATGTTAAAGTTAGAAATTAGCATTTAAAAAACCTTTGAAATTCACTGAAAAAACCATAGGTTTCAGGGACGTTATAGTTAGAAATTAGCATTTAAAAAACCATTGAAATTCACTGAAGAAACCATAGGTTTCAGGCACGTTATAGTTAGAAATTAGCATTTAAAAACCTTAGAAATTCACTGAAAAACCATAGGTTTCAGGGACGTTATAGTTTGTTGGACATTTCTCTCGTACAAAACCATAGAAATTGCCCTGTTACAGTTAGTTCAGCTAACTATAACTCGCAGACCACGCAATGCACTTCTGATGACGTCACATATTACATCATTCATGACATGGTCAGTGACATCACTGATGACATCTCAAATGACATCACTGATGACATCATCCACGTGAAAATCTGATGCACCTCCTCACACTCTAATATAACCTTTGATACACCCGCTGTAAAATACAGACTACCATTTTCGAAACCATCGACACACCAATACCAGTTACTACATACGCACTCACTGATTCCTAGGTCTACACACACAACCACTCATTCAGACATAAAGTCACTCATACATGCAGTCACTCATCAATACAACACTATCATAAGCACTCATACACCTATACAGACACTCACACACCACCACTCATCCATGGAGTTACTCACATGCAAAGAATCAATCACACTTCCATTTTCTGACCTATACAGTTATACACACATACTTACTCTCTTATACAATCACTGATACAAGTACACACTCATCCATAAAGCCACTCTCACAATCACTGACTCTCACGTATAGTCATTTATATACTCCAACTCTCACATACACTGCCTTTTACATATGTAGTTACTTGGACATGTACCACGGAGACATCCAGTCTCTCAACAACATACCCATACACACACTCACCCACCCATACAGCTGTATGCACATGCACTCTTGAACCCATACACCCAGTGAATCAACCACTCACACATCTATGCACAGAGTCACACACCTCTCACCCACCCACACACACACTCAGGCACCCATACAAATACTCAGGAAACCAATCAATAGCCCATATAGACACTCATGTAGCTACTGACCAACTCATGCAGCAGCTTACACAACAACAGACAGACTGATACAGACATTCACACAGTTTAGTCACTAACCCCTGCATTCAGTAAGACGCGTTTAATCACTCACTTATACAATCAGTCACGCACCTACAAAATCCTCCATCCACACACTTATACACCCACTCATTCTTCAGTACACCTTGGCATATATATATAAAACATATTTAAACTTTACAGAAACACACAGTCACTGGATGATGTCATCAGTGATGTCATCAGTGATGTCACTGACCATGTCATGAATGATGTAATATGTGACGTCACCAGAAGTGCATTGCGGGTGCGTGAGTTATAGTTAGCTGAACTAACAATAACGGGGCAATTTCTATGGTTTTGTACGAGAGAAATGTCCAACTAACTATAACGTCCCTGAAACCTATGTTTTTTTCAGTGAATTTCTAAGGTTTTTAAATGTTAATTTCTAACTATAACGTGCCTGAAACCTATAGGTTTTTTCAGTGAATATATATATATATATATACACTGAAAAAACCATAGGTTTCAGGGGCGTTATAGTTAGTTGGACATTTCACTCGTACAAAACCAGTGAAATTCCCCCGTTATAGTTAGTTCAGCTAACTATAACTCGCGTGCCCGCAATGCACTGCTGATGACTTCACATATTACATCACTCATGACATGGTCAGTGACATCACTGATGACATCACTGATGACATCTCAAATGACATCACTGATGACATCACTGATGACATGATCCAGTAACTTTGTGTTTCTGTAAAGTTTAAATATGTTTATATATATAGGGAAAGTCATATTGAAGAATGAGCGGGTGTATAAGTGTCTGAATGGATGATTTAGTAGGTGCGTGACTGAGTCTATAAGTGAGTGATTAAACGTATCTTACTGAATGCATGGGTTAGTGAATAAACTGTGTGAATGTCTGTATCTGTCTGTCTGTTGGTGTGTAAGCGGCTGCATGGGTTTGTGAATAGCTACATGAGTGTCTATATGAGTTATTGATTGGTTGTGTGAGTATCTGTATGGGTGCCTGAGTGTTTGTGTGGGTGGGGTGTGTGTGACTCTGTGCATAGATGTGTGAGTGGGTGATTCACTGGGTGCATGGTTTCAAGAGTACATCTGTGATGGACTGTATGGGTGGGTGAGTGTGTGTATGGGTGTGTTAGTGAGTGAATGTATATCTCAGTGGTACATGTGTGAGTAACTACATATGTGAAAGGCAGTATATATGTGTGTTAGAGTATTTAAATGGCTATAAGTGAGTGAGTGTGATTTTGAGAGTGGCTGTATGGATGAGTGTGTGCTTGTATCAGTGATTGTATAAGAGCGTAAGAATGTGCTAGTATTTGTATGAGTAAGTGAGCTGGTGTGTGTATAACTGTATAGGTGAGTAAATGGGAGTGTGATTAATTATTTGCATGACTGACTAGGTGTGTGAGTACCTCTATGGATGAGTGGCGGTGTGTGAGTGTCTATATAGGTGTATGAGTGCATATGATAGTCCTGTACTGAGTGACCGTAAGTATGAGTGACTGTACGGGTGAGTGAGTGGATGTGTGTGTAGACCTATGAATCAGTGAGTGGGTATGTAGTTATTGGTGTTGGAGTGTCTATGGTTTTGAGAATGGCAGTCTGTAATATACAGTGGGTGTATCAAAAGTTATATTAGGTGTGAGAAGATGCATGAAATTATCACATGGATGATGTCATCAGTGATGTCATTTGAGATGTCATCAGTGATGTCACTGATCATGTCATGAGTGATGTAATATGTGACGTCATCAGCAGTGCATTGCGGGCGCGAGTTATAGTTAGCTGAACTAACTATAACGGGGAATTTCACTGGTTTTGTATGAGTGAAATGTCCAACTAACTATAACGCCCCTGAAACCTATGGTTTTTTCAGTGAATTTCTAAGGTTTTTTAAATGCTAATTTCTAACTATAACGTGGCTGAAACCTATGGTTTTTTCAGTGAATTTCAAAGGTTTTTTAAATGCTAATTTCTAACTATAACGTGCCTGAAACCTATGGTTTTTCCAGTGAATTTCTAAGGTTTTTTAAATGCTAATTTCTAACTATAACGTGCCTGAAACCTATGGTTTTTTCAGTGAATTTCAAAGGTTTTTTAAATGCTAATTTCTAACTATAACGTGCCTGAAACCTATGGTTTTTTAAGTGAATTTCAAAGGTTTTGTAAATGCTAGTTTCTAACTATGCCTACAGAGGTAGGACATGTGAAGAAAGAAGAAAAACGCACAGAAAGAAGCAAAAGAAATGCATAAAGAAGCAACAGAAGTCCACAAAGACGAAGAAAAGAGCAGGAAGAAGCAAGACATGTGCAGAAAGAACCAACAGAGGAGCAGAAAGAGGCATTGTTGCAAAATCATCCTGTGCGCACAACTTTTTCAGACGGGTACTGGTGGTAACTGACTCTGAGTAACTAGGCCTAGAGCCAGTGCTATGCTAAAAGACACTTGGAATACAGTGAAAACACCTACATACACTAGGGAACACTATGCGTTGGGGTACCCCTGTGATTAGCATGACCTCCTCTGTAAGGCCCTAGTACATAATAGGGCAGGGGGATTAAAACTACCTCTTAAAACGTGCCACGGGGCGCGTTTGCACAGTGGTGAAGGGAGGGGGGGCCTGAGGTGACATGTGTGCAAACACGCCCTGTGGCAGTTTTAAGTTGGGAGATTAAGTCCCCTTGAGTCCTGAGGGTCCCTGGGGTCCAACTAGGCCACCAGGTACCTCCAGTAAGCGCCACAGAGCTGCGTTGCAGAGAGGTGTAAAAAGGGGCATGGCCTGGACCACCTCTCTGCAACGCAGGCCTGTGGCGCTTACTGGAGGTACCTGGTGGCCTAGTTGGCCCCAGGGGCCCTCAGGATTGAAGGGGCATTAATTCCCCACCTTAAAACGGGCCACAGGGCGTGTTTCCACACATGTCACCTCAGGCCCCGCCCCCTCCCTTCACCACTGTGCAAACGCACCCCGTGGCGCATTTTTTGTTGGGGGATAAAGTCCCCTTGAATCCTGAGGGTCCCTGGGGTCCAACTAGCCCACGAGGTACCTCCAGTAAGCGCCACAGAGCTGCGTTGCAGAGAGGTGTAAAAGGGGCGTGGCCTGGACCACTCTCTGCAACGCAGGCCTGTGGCGCTTACTGGAGATACCTGGTGGGCTAGTTGGCCCCCAGGGGCCCTCAGGATTGAAGGGGACTTAATTCCCCAACTTAAAACGCGCCTCAGGGCGTGTTTGCATACATGTCACCTCAGGCCCCGCCCCCTCCCTTCACCACTGTGCAAACGCGCCCCGTGGCGCTTTTTAAGTTGGTGGATAAAGTCCCCTTGAATCCTGAGGGTCCCTGGAGTCCAACTAGCCCACCAGGTACCTCCAGTAAGCGCCACAGAGCTGCGTTGCAGAGAGGTGTAAAAAGGGGCGTGGCCTGGACCACCTCTCTGCAACGCAGCCCTGTGGTGCTTACTGGAGGTACCTGGTGGGCTAGTTGGCCCCCAGGGACCCCCAGTATTGAAGGGGAATTAATTCCCCAACTTAAAACGCGCCACAGGGCGCGTTTGCAGAGTGTTGCTGGGAGGGGGCGGGGCCTCTGGCACGATCACGTCTTTTGTATTTTTCTTTTTTTTTTAGAAGGGGGACTGTGTGGCCCCCCTTCTTTTCTCTTTTTTTGGGCCCTGGGGACCCCATCCCCCAGGGCCTGACCCTTTTTAAAAAATAAAAATAAAATAATGAACGGGAAGCGGGCCGCGTGGGCCCCCCTCCCGTGGCCAATTCCGGCCCCGGGGACCCCATCCCCCGGGGCATGGCCAAATATTTCTTTTTGTTTATGGAGGGGGGCTGCGTGGCCCCCTTCCTCAGGCCATTTATGGCCCCGGGGACCCCATCCCCCGGGGCCGGCCTTTGCGTGATTTATTTTTTATTTATTTATTATTGGGGAGGGGGCCGCGAGGCCCCCCTCCCAGGCCACTCCTTGCCCCGGGGACCCCATCCCCCGGGGCCTGGCCTCTCGTTGGGGACCGTGGGGGGAGCCCCAATGCCCCCACGGTCCCGCCGGCTCCCCGCGTCCTGCGGGAGCCGGCATTGCTTTTCCACATGGGGAGCTGCTGACATGCAGCTCCCCTTGTGGAAAAGCATCTGCTTTGCTTCATTGAAGCGAGAGCAGGTTTCCTGCTCTCGCTTCAATGAAGCAGCAGTTTGCAATGACAGGGCGGGAGCCGCACGGCTCCCGCCCTGTCATTGCAAACAGCAGAGTCCCGGGGGTGGGCACCCTGGGACACTGCAGGAGCCGACCCTGGCGGGTGGCGGTCCCCAGGGCCATGGAGGGCTCCAGGAGGGGGGCCCCGCGGCCCCCCTCCCATCACATGCACAGCCCCGGGGAGGTGGTGGTCCCCGGGGCTTGGGGGTCCATTACGGACCCCCGCATTTGAATATTAGTGCCCCGGGGAGGTGGCGGTCCCCGGGGCGTGTGGGGGGGCTCGAGCCCCCCACACAGGTCTATGTTTTTTTTTAAAAAAGCCCCGGGGGGTGGCAGTCCCCAGGGCAGCGGGGGGGCCGTGTGCCCCCGCGATTATAATTAATAAAAGCCCCGGGGGGTGGCGGTCCCCGGGGCTTGGGGGGGCCTTGGAAGCCCCCCCACACATTAAAAATAAGAAACCCTGGGGCTGCGGGAGGGCCATGTGCCCCCTGCAAATGTTTATGGAAAGCCCCGGGGGGTGGCGGTCCCCGGGCTGCGGGGGCCTCCCTTGGCCCCCGCAATTATAATATTGCATGCCCCCGGGACTTGGCCCACCCGGGGGCTAAATAATAACGAAGCGCGGGAGCCCGCGCTTCGTTTTTTTTAGTTTCGCGGCCGGATCCGCGGATCCGGCGCGCATTTTGCTGATTTTTTTTTTTTAAATGCTTTTGCGCCCTGGGGTCCTTGTGGGACCCCTAGCAGGCCTAGGGGTCAGGGTTTTTCTACCCTGCCCCCTTTTCTTTTTTCGCGTTTTTTATTCTGATTTCTTGTGACTCGGTTCTACCGAGTCACAAGATGGCTGCCAACACTTCCTGGTTTGGAGTGTTGACAGCCAATTAGAATAAAGCTCATGGTCGGGAGGGTGCGCGGATCCTCCGTGCCTCTATATATCGAAACTTTTATTTTTTGATTTTCCCAGCAACTACTGAACGGATTTACATCATTTAAAAAAAAAGGGCGCTTTCTGAACCAAGCACTACCTTTTGCCAAATTTGGTGTAATTCCGTTCAACAATTCAAGCTGTAACCGTGTCTAAACTTTCCTATGGGAAATTGATTTTTGACCTCTATTTTTTGAATTTCTCAGGAACTACTGAACGGATTTACACCATTTAACAAAAAGGTCTCTTTCTGAACCAAGGGCTACCTTTTTGCCAAATTTGGTGTAATTCCGTTCAGCAGTTCGGGCTGTAGTCGTGTCTAAAGTTTCCTATGTCTTTCACACAGGCATTGGAAGAAACAAAGCCCCTACTAGCCAGCGATGTGAATCAGGCTAATAACCAACTGGAAGGCTGGATTACAGAAGCACTTGACAAAACAGCTCCCTGGAGCACAAGGATGCCCAGGAGGCTGAAAGAAAAGGCACCTTGGTTCAACGAAGAACTGAGGGTGGCCAGAAAACAATGCAAAAAAATAGAACTTATCTGGAGGAAGGACTACAGCAATGGGGTTAAAGAAAAGTATAAAAAGGAATTAAAACAATACCATATACTGATTAAGAAAATCCGCTGCAAGTTTTACACGGAGAAAATTGAGAGTGCTAATAACTCCTCTAAAGAAATGTTTTCCATATTGAACTCCCTCAGAACCCAGGAGATGGGGGAGGAGATACCTGACTCGGTGGAAAACTGTAATAAGGTAGCAGACTTCTTTGCAAAAAAGTGATGAATATTTATGACACCTTCCCAGATGAAGCGAAACAAGGTACGGGGCTGACCAAGGGTAATCAAATGAATCATGTAGGGGTGACATTGGATGTCTTTAAGATCCAGGACCTTGAAGAACTCACGTCCATAGCCAAAGGGATTAAATCTGGCTCCCCTTTGGACCCAGCCCATCCAAATATAGTTATGGAAGGAGCGAAGGCAATCATGCCCCGCATTCAGGAGCTCATTTCGTGCTCCTTTCTAACCGGAACAGTCCCTAATAAATGGAAACAGGCCATCGTTAAGCCACAAAAAAAAATCCATCTGTGGAGTCAACTAGTCTAGACAATCTTCGCTCTATCTCTCTGCTACCTTTCGTAGCTAAGATTGCAGAGAAAGTAACTAACATCCAACTAGTAGAACATGTAGAGAGGAATAATATACTGCATCCCTCTCAGTCAGGTTCTAGAATGGCCCACTCCACTGAGTCGGCCCTTCTTATTGCCACTGAGACTCTAAGGAAATATGCAGATGAAGGCCAAACAGCCGCACTAATCCTGCTTGACCTAAGTGCGGCGTTTGATACTGTCTCCCATAAAATACTTCTGCAGAGGCTAGAGAAATGTGGCATTAGGCATAGTGCTCTTGGTTGGATGAAATCTTTTCTCTCAGCACGAAGTTTCCAAGTCAGGCAGCAGTCCTCTGTATCGGAAAGTTTTCCTTTGGCACAGGGGGTGCCACAGGGCTCCATTTTGAGCCCCACCCTGTTCAACCTATATGTGGGGCCGCTTGCAGAACTAGTGGAGAAATATAAAGTATCGATCGTCTCCTATGCTGATGATACACAGGTAATCGTGATGTTATCACAGGAGAATAATCAGGCCCCCATCCGTTTTGCAGAGTGCCTAGATGAGGTCGCGGACTGGATGTCAAATCATTGCCTCAAATTAAATGGGAGCAAAACTGAAGTGCTGGTGGTTGGCAAAACCCCGTCCATATGGTCATCCGCCTGGTGGTCTGAATCCCTAGGCCAATTCCCTACCCCTAAGCCCGTAGTCAAGAATCTCGGAGTCTGGATGGATTCCGGACTTACTTTTGACTCCCAAATACGTAAAGTGGCTGGCAAATGCTATGGTGCTATGAGGGTCCTGCGTAAAATCCTGAACCTCCTACCAGCTAACTCCAGGAAGACTATAGTACACGCAGTCATTACCTCCCAATTAGACTACGGAAATGTACTGTACCTTGGAGCTACTAAACAAGGTCTAGCAAAACTACAGAGGGTCCAAAATGCGGCCGCACGGCTGGTACTTAGCCTCCCTAGAAGGTCTAACACTAAGAAAGCACTGGAAGCTTTGCATTGGCTACCAGTGGAGAAAAGAGTGTCCTTCAAGGCAATGTGCTACTGCCACCGTATCTTACTCAACAAAGGCCCGAAGTATCTCCATTCATTAATAACCAAGTACATCCCTGGCCGCAGTCTAAGATCTTCAGAGCTGGCATTGGCTACGGTGCCTAGAATATTTAGAGCTAGAATGGGCGAGCGCTCTTTTAGATATAAGGCAGCAAAAATGTGGAACAGGTTGCCTATTGAACTCCGAGTAGAGCTTGCGAAAAAAGATTTCGTAGGCAACTGAAAACATGGCTATATGTGAAGTCCGATGGATCTTAGGGGTCGTAGTACCTCTACCACTGTAGTCCGCTTGTCTCACACGCCCTTTCTCTCCTATTGAGCGTCTTAGCGCGGGGACACACCGGTGGTGTAACCATGCGCTCTACAAATGCTTAAACTATGGAAAATAACATGCAGAAAACACGTTTTGGGACCCCCCTTTTTTCTCGTCCCCCGCTTGCCGAATCACCCCGAAACTTTCAAGACAGGAGCTGACTGGAGCGGGCTACGATTTTTGAAAATTTCGCGATGATTCGTCAACCGGCGCCAAAGATATTGAGAAAACAAAAACGAGTTTCCTATGGAAACTAGGTCCTAACTATAACTATCTACTGGCGACCGCCAGTAGATAATATATATATATATATTCACTGAAAAACCATAGGTTTCAGGGCGTTATAGTTAGTTGGACATTTCACTCGTACAAAACCATAGAAATTCCCCTGTTATAGTTAGTTCAGCTAACTATAACTCGCGCGCCCGCAATGCACTGCTGATGACGTCACATATTACATCACTCATGACATGGTCAGTGACATCACTCATGACATCACTGATGACATCTCAAATGACATCACTGATGACATCACTGATGACATCATCCTTGTGATAGAGTGGCAGACCTCCTCTCACCCTAATATAACCTTTGATACACACACTCAAAAATACAAACTAACATTTTCAAAACAATGGACATACCAATACCAGTTACAACACACCTATTCAGTAATTCCAAGATCTACACACACATCCACTCAATTCAATTCAATTCAGAAAAGCTTTATTCGGTTATAAAAAAAACAACCATAAAAGCGAATGTACATACACATTTATATAATGACATCCATTAATTCAGTAATACAAAAATATAATTCCATTAAAATACTTTAAAAAACCATGCTTTTCCGCACGCAAATTGACTTTAAAATGAATGTTGCTACAGAAAAACAGATATCCGGCTCTTTAAGTGTAAACATTAGACTCATAGCTGCATTAGAAGTTGTAACATTATATTTTTTAAACAATGGTTTTAAATATACAAATCTATAGTTAGAATACAATTCACAAAAAAGTAAAAAGTGCAGAGTGCTTTGCTTTGTGCGATTATCACATGGGCATGGAGTGACTGGGTACTGTTTCATTTCTGGCAATGCCACTAAGTGGTGTACAAGACCCAGTCTCATCCTTGTCAATACAAATCGGTGGGACGATCTTGTTACTAATGTCAAATAACTTTGATACCCAATGGTGTCTATGTGCAGTTGGTATTGCTGGTAGGTAGACTGTAACTCCACTTGTCTCAACCTATCCTCCTTACTTTGTGCCAAAAATATATACCTCATCTCTCGTTTTGAGAAATCTAAGACCTCCATTGGGTTATCCAGGGTTCTTATCTTAAATAGTTCACTAGTGGTGCTTACTATGTATTTTAGCCAAGGGATCTTGAGACAGTTATCCAATCGCATACAGTCCTTGATTATTATTTGTGTAAACAGGGTTTCTTCTTTCGCCCAGATAGACCTCCAAAATAAAAGTGGTCTTAATGCAATCAAATCTATCAAGTATTCGATTCCTGTCTCCCGATGAACCAACTCAGTAGACGCTGATTTAGGGAGGCATAATAATTTTTTTAGGAAGATATTTTCCTCTATTTGTAAATCTGGGCAAGGGTAATAACCCCATAACCCTGCTCCATATAGTGCAATGGAAACACATCGAGCTTTATAAATATCAATCATATCTTTGATACGTCGATCTCCTAATTTGGCAGCAAATCTAAAACCCCATATATACTTTTGGTCATTTTCATTTGTACATTAGATGTTTCACATGACCACTTGCCATTAGCAGAGAAGGTTATCCCTAGGTAACAGAAGGTATCAACTTGTTCCACTCTTGTACCCTCTATAAAGAATTGTTTTATTTTATTAGGTTTTTTTCCACAGACCATAGTATATGTTTTGGCCTTATTTATTACCATCTTTCTCCCCTTAATAAAATCAGTAAACCCATTCAATAGTCGTTGTAGGCCTAGCGGTGTCCGGGATAGGAGCACCGCATCGTCTGCATAAAGCAGTACTGGTATATTCTGTCCATCTGCTTGAGGAGCATCTGCCGGTATTAACTTAAGGGCTGCGTCTACTTCATTAATAAATAGAATAAAAAGTAATGGTGCTAAGACGCAGCCTTGGCGAATTCCTCGTTTGACCTTAAAATTCGGGGTACAAACACCCTGTTGACCATACCGAACTGTACTTGATAATTTTTCATACAGTCTAGCAAGGAAGTAGATAATAGACTCTGGGGCCCCTAGATTAAGTAAAACTGGCCATAGCAAAGTATGATCCACAAGATCAAAAGCGCTGCTCAAGTCAGCGAAACATAGGTAAAGTCTCCCTTGCTTTGCACGTGTATATTTTCCAATTAAAAGTTCCAAGTTAAGACACTGTTCTAACGTACCCAGCCCCTTTCTAAAACCATATTGTGATTTAGCTAAAATATCGTTATCCCTGACCCATTCATCCAATCTTACCAGAAGGACCCTGCTCATAACCTTCACTGAAGAATCCAGTAGGGAGATGGGTCGGTAATTTCTAGCATCCGATTTATCTCCTTTTTTATAAACTGGGATTATAACAGATTGACCCCACGACCTCGGAGGGCCTTCTATGACTGCTGCATTAAAAACTCTCGTAAGTATCGGACCCCATAATTCTGGTACTGATTTGTAAACATCTATGGGTACCCCGTCCGGGCCTGGTGCTTTGCTCCCTTTACTTCCTCTAATACCTAACTCTACCTCGCTAAGTGTGATATTTAGCGGGATAGTAGGCCATTTGGTATAATCTGTGGGCTCGTCTGGTAGTTCATTACATGGATTAAAAATATTAGAAAAATGTGTCACCCATTCTTCACAATTTACGTGGCAAAACATTTCTGGGTACGAGTCGTCTTTCAGGAACGTTGAATTAACAGTATCCCAAAATAACTTGTTATTAGATGTCGCAGCTGCCATAGAAAGGTTGCCCCAGGCTTCCTCTTGTAATTCCTTCTTCCTTAGTTTTAGTGCTAATTTATAGTCCAATCTTAAATTCTTCACTATCACTTTTTCCCTTGGTCTGTTAGTGAGTGCTATTTTTAACATGTTCAGTGAATTAGTACAAGAATGATTAAACCAGCCCCTCTTCTGCTTTTGTGTCCCCTTTACCTGAGCGGTAAAACACTTATCAATAAAAACATTAATTCTACAGAAATTTGTTAACATCAGTATTGGTTCCACCTCAATTGCAAGACTATCAAATATCTCCTTACCACATCCTAGGATAATCTTTTTTTAAATAGTGGTAGAATTAGAACCTTTCCATCTAATCCTAGAATCATTAGATCTACACAGTGTAATATTATCAATAGCAGTTTGTTTGATTACAATTTTTTTACCCCACACAGCCAAAGACATTGTGATACAATTATGATCACTAAGTAGAAGTTCAACTATAGAGGGAGTAGAACATAAGTGTAGGATATTCGCCGATACTAAGATGTGGTCAATAGTGGTGTTAGCATTTCTTCCAATAAAAGTAGGTGTCCTATCTCCATTCTCATTTTGCCCACTCTGCATCACTTCAAGGTCATACTTCACCATGACCTGGTTTAAGGTAGTACCATAAATATTGTGAGGGAAGTGCAAAAGATCATCCCCTACATCGTTCCTATACCCACAGACTTTAGTCATAGACTGTATACAAGTTGAAATATTAAAATCCCCAAGCCATAAAATAGCAAAATTAGCATTTACAGTTGTGACCAGCTTCTCTATTTCTTTTTCTATAGCAGCAATTACAATATGTCGTGATGAATCAAATATATTATTATAAAAATTGATCAATAAAACATCACAGTCATCTTTGTGTTGCAACCATAGTAGCTGGGAGTGATAATCCACATTAATAACCTTTTTTACTACCAACAGTAATTTGTTTGACAGAAGTATTAGCAAACCACCTTTTGCTCTTCCGGCCATTGAGGGTTTAGCTGATAAATTGTATGAGGTGAACCCTTCAATGTAGATGGTGGCGGTACTCCAGGTTTTTTGTAGGCAGAGTATGTCAAGTTTGCTAATAAAATCCGACCAACCCAGGGTATACAATTTGTTTCCCAAACCAGCTATATTCCATGTGGCAATTGTATAACCCTCCTCTAGCGTTTTCTCCCCGCCATTAGTGGATCGTTCATTTGTATACATATCAGAGTCGCCCTCAATATTAATTGGATTTGAGGGTAACAAATTTATAGCTGATTCCATAAAATGCCCTTTGTTTTTGTCTGGGAGTATCCCTTGTGTAGCTACATTATCTGTATGTATTGTACGACACCCATGCAATCTAATACCCTCAAGACACGCCATTGATATAGTTAAATTAGATGTTGAGGGTATAGACTCACTTTCTAATTTGGACCCTACCCCCATTGGGTCCTTTCCTTGCTGACCCTTCTGTTTTTCCGCCCCACACCTCCTTGCCCCTATGGTTTGTCAATCATTAGCATCCAGGGAACTAAGTGGTAAAAATCTGTTAAAAGTGGGTAAAGCCCATTGTGGGTGTGCCGGCCTTGCTGGGTGTACTCTCCAGTGCTCATCATCTCTTACTCTAATGTATGTCGGTCTTAAGTGGCTATAAAAAAAACCTAATGGCAGAAGCGATATACTAGAATCGTTGAGGTTGTTAAAGGCCCCTCTCTCTAAGGAGGTCCTAGCCCAATCTGGGTTTCTAAAATTAATAATAATACAATCTCCTTGTAGTAACTTTCTTTGAGATCCAATCCAATTTACCCTTCGGGTTAGGAGAATCTGCTCAGCTTTTTCCACCGGATACCCACAATTCTTACCTAACCAATTGACCACTTTATTTTTTAAGGCTTGGTCCGTCTCTTTTGGCCTAGCTCTAGTTGGGGTACATTTACCAAAACTGCAACATATGGGCAACATTCTGGGGGTAAATTAATAGGTATTTCAATTCTTCCATTTCTTTCCCTGTTCCCTCTCAATTCTTCTGGGGCCTTGATCTGCTCTACTCCACCTAATCCTTCACCTCTTTTGGTGCATGATTGATTACTCCTGTTCTCAATCTTTCTAGGGCCCATTTGTGGATGGTCATTGTTTAAATTAGGCACAGCCTCATTACTTCCTCCAACGCAGTTACCAGCTGGTAATTTGGGGCCCGTTATACCCTGTTCTTCTTGATTTAGTATGCCCCCTTGGGCTTCATTAATGTTCACCCTTTGATTATTACTAATTTGAATTATTATTATAAGTCTAGTAACCTCTCCACTAAGGTGATCTATTTTAACAAGAAGTGGTCTAATACAGGCCTCTAATTTTTGGTTAAGCTGGATAACTATATGGTCCATTTGCTCTATTGATGAGGGTTGGGGATCAGCACGGTTTCCTGGTGTCTTAGCGGTTGTATTTCTTATGTGTCCCTTTTTGCTTATATTAGAAGTCGCTACTTTAGCCTGGCTAGTTCTGCATCCCCTTTTCCTTTTCGGGGTCGGCGAACCAGTTGGTGAGTTTTGCCACTGTCCACTAGATACTAATACTAAATCTTTATCAAGAATTCCCACGTTCCCGTTTCCCTCGGGATTAGATGTTTGCTCAATATTAGAAGTATCTTCAATTACGTGGGTAGTCCCAAGATCATGCCCATCTATTTCCTCATTCACTGATCCTATACCTATTGAAAGGCGGCGTTCTGTCCTATCTATCTCATCATTAATCACGCTTACTGCCCGTACTAGGTAGGAGTCAATGGTAGTACATGGAGGATCAATCGCGTTTTTGTAATGTTTTTGTGGTTTACGTTTCAACATTTTAGTAGTAAATGATATTTATATGTTATTCACACCTCAAGGTAGAAGGTAATGCAAATACAAAATACAAATCTAAAAATGCTAGATATAATATATAAAACTTATAATGGGGGACCGTTGCAGAGTACAGAATAGTATCAATAAAAATCAGTAAAAATAGAAAAATAAGATCATATGTATCACAGTACTAAGTCTTAAAAATGGGCCTAGGTATAAAAAGAAAATTATACAGCCACATTCCAGAGTGCAAGTGCAAAACCACAGAGAAAATGTCATATAAAGTGCAACAGATGGAACAGTAGACTAATAAAATGCAGTATATATGTATAATATCACCATCTAAAAATTTAAAAGGAGTCCGGATATATCATAGGAATGCCAGTAAGAAACACCACAGCCATATGCCAGTTCACGATAAGGGGCAACACAGGCCTAAGTACTCACCGCCAGCTCAATAGTGTATCACTCTATAAACGGCTGTGGTCTCCCAATGAATTCGCAGGTACAATTGCCTCTGCGTGAAAAATACAAATGCTTGGGACCAAGGGGACCAAGGGGGATGGCCCTGCCCTGCCTCTTCCTGGCAAGGACAGGCCCGCCCTTGGCCCGGGCTTTTCCCGGGCGCTGCCCGTGCACGTCCCGCGCTGCGGGAGGGCGGCAGCGCTTTTGATGGGGCTGGAGGCGCTAATATGACGCAGCTTCCCCGCGCCAGGCAGGGGCTATTGGGAAATGTAGGCCGTTCCCCTCACGGCAAAGCGATGATTTTCCCAAGCTGTTCCCTCACGGCAAAGCGGTGAACTCTCAGGCCGTTCCCCTCACGGCAGGTAACAAGCGCCGATATGCGTGCTCGCGCTGCGTGGAGGGCGGCAGCGCTTTGATGGGGCTGGAGGGGCTAATATTACGCAGCTTCCCCGCGCCAGGCAGGGGCTATTGGGAAATGTAGGCCGTTCCCCTCACGGCAAAGCAATGATTTTCCCAAGCCGTTCCCCTCACGGCAAAGCGGTGAACTCTCAGGCCGTTCCCCTCACGGCAGGTAACAAGCGCCGATATGCGCGTCCCAATGACGTCACATATTACATCACTCATGACATGGTCAGTGACATCACTCATAACATCACTGATGACATCTCAAATGACATCACTGATGACATCACTGATGACATCATCCTTGTGATAGAGTGGCAGACCTCCTCTCACCCTAATATAACCTTTGATACACACACTCAAAAATACAAACTAACATTTTCAAAACAATGGACATACCAATACCAGTTACAACACACCTATTCAGTAATTCCAAGATCTACACACACATCCACTCATTCACCAACAGTCCCTATACAGTCACTCATACATGTACTCACTCATCATATGTACTCATACACCTATACATCCTGTTACACACCACCACTCATCCATAGAGTTACTCACACACATAGTCACACATGCAAACAAAGTATCAAACATCCATTTACTTGCATATACAGTTATACACACATTACCACACTTACTTCTACAGAAACTTACACATACTTACTCTCTTAAACAATCACTTATAGAAACACCTACTTATTTGTACAGGAACTCTTCCAATCTCTCACCCTCACATATACTCACTTATATACACCAATACTCACATATACTAGTTTAAAACATATGTAGTTACTCATAAAGACACTATTGAGACAGTCATTCACTCACTAACACACCCATACACATACTCATCCACCTATACAGACCTGCACACATGCTGTCTTCAACACATACAAACAGTGAGTCACTCATTCATGCATCTATGCACTAAGTAATACCCCCACCGAACCATACAGACACTCATACTGATACTCAAAAACCAACTAATAACCCATATAGACACTCATGTAGCTACTCACCAACCCATGCAGCCACTTATACACAAAGTGAGAGACTGATACAGATATTTTCATATTTAAACATTACTCACTAACCCATGTATTCACTAAGATACACTTAGTCAGTTATACAATCAATTTTACAAAAAAATCATCCATTTAGACATTATATACCCATATATTCTTCCATCGACCTTGAGATATACATATATAAAACATATTTAATTTTCAGAAAAACACACATTCACTGGATGATGTCATCAGTGATGTCATCAGTGATGTCATTTGAGATGTCATCAGTGATGTCACTGACCATGTCATGAGTGATGTAATATGTGATGTCATCAGCAGTGCATTATGGAGCGCGATGAGTTATAGTTAGCTGAACTAACTATAACGGGGAATTTCTATGGTTTTGTACGAGTGAAATGTCCAACTAACTATATCGCCCCTGAAACCTATGGTTTTTTCAGTGAATTTCTAAGGTTTTTTAAATGCTAATTTCGAACTATAACGTGCCTGAAACCTATGGTTTTTTCAGTGAATATATATATATTTATTATACTATGTATACATGTGAAAATGTCTCGGTCCCCTGTTTGCCTCGGTGGCAAGGAAAAAATGGGTGGAACTGACGTCAGCACGCCGACGAGGTCCTCTTATGGCTCCGATGACGTCATACGGTGTCGCGAGCGGAGCCGTGCTCGTTGACGTGGGAGAGCTAGGAAAGATTTTCCGTGGAATGCTGGTGCAGGGGATATTCACCTAAGTGTTCAGGCTAGTCCTTTGGGAGCAACTGTTTATGTTGCCACTCCAGAAACCGAACCCAGTGATCCGAGGGCAGAGGCCCTGCAGATGGCACACGAGGGGGTGCCCAGTCGTGTGCACCGGCGGGGCAGCGAAGTGACAAGCACCACAACCCACAAAAAGGTAACGAGGGCACTGAATAACACAGGATCTTCTCTTTGTATCTGGCAGGAACAACAAAGTTAAAATGCCCTAGTACCAAAATGTAGAATTAGTGCTACAACGGTCTTCAAGAGGACCTGCGATGCCGCTTCTGCCTCCCGTACCCTGGAGGCGGCACATGGGTCACGCAGTACGGTCATACTGCGGTGGGACGCACACTCGTTGACCTCTCATGGCACTGCTCCACACTTCAGGGAGGACGCTTTCCATTAGCTATGTTTTCTGATGACATGTTGCGCCGGCCCCGTCCAACAACAGAACTCCTTTAGATCCAAACAGACTCTTCCACTCTCTCACCGGAAGTGAAACCAGGCCACGCGGACACTTTTACAATACAACAGCCGGGAATGCACTTTTCGGTAAAAAAAACACATTCCTTCCTCCTAATTAATCAAATAAACGTCTCACTGAAGAACGGGTCAGCTTCGATCGGTAAACAGCCGTTACAACGACTTTTTTACTTTGCGATACCATTACAACGCATGCATTACCACGCATGCGTTGTACATCATGAAGTCATTACTACGCATTTTTTAGAACGCATGGTCATTTACCACGCATGCCTTTACAACGAATTTTGTTGTAAAGGTATGTATGGTAAATGACCATGCTCTAAAAACATGTAGACGATCCATGTCGTTGTAAGGAAACAGAGGCTGTTCCGTTTCCTCACAATGACGTGCACCGCCTCTCAGAGATAACGTGAAGCAGGAACCATGAGGAGAGAGGAACCATGAGGAGTGAGAGGTAAGGGGGATTGGGCATGGGGTGGGGGTTTCTTTTCTAGGGTTTAGGGTAGTGCAGTCGTGTTTGGGTGGTGTAGGGGTTCGTGCTGGGGGTAGTGTTTTAGGGTTTAGGGTAGTGCAGTGGTGTTTGGGTAGTGTAGGGGTCGTGCTGGGGGTAGTGTTTTAGGTTTAGGGTAGTGCAGTAGTGTAGGGGGTCGTGCTGGGGTAGTGTTTTAGGGTTTAGGGTAGTGCAGTGGTGTATGGGTAGTGTAGGGGGTCGTGCTGGGGTAGTGTTTTAGGGTTTAGGGCAGTGCAGTGGTGTTTGAGTAGTGTAGGGGGTCCTGCTGGTGGTAGTGTGATTTAGGGTTTAGGGTAGTGCAGTGGTGTTTGTGTAGTGTAGGGGGTCATGCTGGGGGTAGTGTTTTATGGTTTAGGGTAGTGCAGTGGTGTTTGGGTAGTGTAGGGGTCGTGCTGGGGGTATATTTAGGGTTTAGGGTAGTGCAGTGGTGTTTGGGTAGTGTAGGGAGTCATGCTGGGGGTAGTGTTTAAGGGTTTAGGGTAGTGCAGTGGTGTTTGTGTAGTGTAGGGGGTTGTGCTGGGGGTAGTGTTTTAGGGTTTATGTTAGTGCAGTGATGTTTGGGTAGTGTAGGGGGTAGTGCTGGGGTAGTGTTTTAGGGTTTAGGGCAGTGCAGTGGTGTTTGTGTAGTGAAGGGGTCATGCTGTGGGTAGTGTTTTAGGGTTTAGGGTAGTGCAGTCGTGTTTGTGTAGTGTAGGGGGTCGTGTTTTAGGGTATAGGGTAGTGCAGTGGTGTTTGGGTAGTGTAGGGGGTCATGCTGGGGTTAGTGTTTTAGGGTTTAGGGTAGTGCAGTGGTGTTTGGGTAGTGTAGGGGGTCGTGCTGGGGGTAGTGTTTTAGGGTTTAGGGTAGTGCAGTGGTGTTTGTGTAGTGTGGGAGGTCATGCTGGGGGTATATTTAGGGTTTAGTGTAGTGCAGTGGTGTTTGGGTAGTGTAGGGAGTCGTGCTGGGGGTAGTGTTTTAGGTTTAGGGTAGTGCAGTGGTGTTTGGGTAGTGTAGGGAGTCGTGCTGGTGGTAGTGTTTTAGGGTAGTGCAGTTATGTTTGGGTAGTGTAGGGTGTCGTGCTGGGGTAGTGTTTTAGGGTTTAGGGTAGTGCAGTGGTGTTTGGGTAGTGGAGGGGTAGTGTTTTAGGGTTTAGGGTAGTGCGCCCAACCAACCACAATATCCGTGGACAAAGGGGATCCTGACTCTTTGGAACGCTCCGTCAATTGAATAATTTGGGTCAAGGGCCCTACCACGTCCAAGACCTATCAATTCCTTTCTTGGGATCCCTCATATACTTGGAGAAAAAGGTACATAGTTTCTCATCAATTTCAGACGTGTGTGCCACCTTCCCCTTCAGTGAGGGCCTGGGACATTCTCCCCTCATCCTATTCCTGACCTCCCTTTCAAGAGGTTGACGGATTTTCCCCACCACATACTCTGCCACTTTGGCGTCAGGTGTCCACTCTGCTGACCTAGGATGGAAAATTTGGGTAGGCTCGAACATGTCCGAGTGGACCCCGTCCCCAACCGGGGACTGAGAGGAGTGGGACTCTGGACGCCAGGGACGCCCCGAGTCCTTACCCTCATCGGAGGAGAAATCGTCCTCCGATACACCCTCTCCTCTAAGGGAAACCCGCCGTCGGGGTCTACAATAGTGGTGACAGTGTCGCAATTTTCTCCGGGCCCCTCCTCCTCCCGGCAGGGTGCATGTTTTAGCGTTCGCGCACTCTTGAGGAAGGTCTCCGTAAGTTTATCAAATCCTTCCAAGTGCCCCGCGTTATGCTTAACGGCCCTTTTATTCCCCATCTGGGAGCTACTTGGACCCGCCATCACCAGATCTGGGTCACTGAACACCCCAGGGATGCTTTTCGCCAGCTTATCAACCTGATCCCTAAGAGGAGCCAGCGCCCTAGAAATAGCCAGAGAGAGGGCTTGGTCCACTGCTGGAGGGAGAAGTTGGGGGCCATTCCTCCTCCACTTCCTGGTAGGAGGCGTAAAATGGTCTTCTGGAGAAGACATGATAGCAGAGGGTGTGAGCACAGAACAAATGCCCTTAAAATCCTTAAGGCAGCCCCTCGCCGGTGCTCCAACAGCTGGGCTTTCCCCAAAGCTGTTATAAGAATAGACTGAGGCGCAATACCAATTACCACCACCAGGTGGCGCTGGTCACTAACGTGGCCGTGTGGGGAAATCACCGCGTAGCGGTGTCAAAATTAGGCGAGGGTTGGTCAGGAATCAAGCGGACACTAAAGGAGTGACCGGATTCCCAAACGCGCGTAAAGACCAGCGGGAGCGCTCGACGTAGCTACCTCGCTCGGACCAGACGTGCCTGACAGGATCTCACCGCGCGCAAAGCGCACAGCGGGAGAAACTGCGAGGGGGAGAACGCGCTCGGGCAAGAGCCTGCTGTGCAGGGAATATGAAACAATACCAAGGCAATAATGCTAATAACGTGCACAAGAAACCGCTATACAAACAGCAACAACGTCAGATTAAGCCAAGAATGTAAGGAATGCACTTAACTGACGAGCAGTGAAGAAAGAGGAAGCGGAAGGGACGTCACGATATTATATACGATGGACTGTGATATGATTGGACTATAGTTGCCCCCTAATGGTTCATGGGTTGTGTAGTCTTTTGTTTAATGATTGTTGTGTTACGTTTTCTTTGAACTGCTATGCAAATAAAGTGAGGAAAGATATGCATAATCCTCTCCTCCATCCTGCCATAGAATTCATTAAACTTTATTTGATCTGATTTAGAAACATAGATCATAAAAGTGTACATAAAAACAGTAAATCCTCTTTCCTAATACAATACAGTGAGAATTAATTAAAACCAGTAGGTAAAAACGGGTGTTACAAAGCCCGGTTCAGAGCAACTTCAGGTTAACAGAATCGTAAAGTTCAATGTTTCGCAAGATCAATCTCATGTACTTCGTGCAAAATACGCAATAAGGGGTCCAAGTAAGATGTAACGCTCCAATACCTGAGCAAAAATTGGGGACCCCCTCTTATGGAATATTTTAAGGTCAGGGAGATGAGGGGAAAGAAAATTGTGCTATCTGAAAAAGCTCCCTCATGACCTATATTGCTTTCACGAATTGAACATCAATTCAACATGGGCTAACACACTATGACATAACAATAACGCAATTTGAAAACATTTTTTTGATTTCATCATTGTTTATTTCATTTCTTTTTTTATATATCAAAATTCTTATACTTTTTTCTTATTTTCTTAAATATAAAAATGTAAATATAAACATATAAATAATCACAATTATTACATACAATATAAAATACAAAACGATTCACTTAATGTCCCCTGAGTGAACAAGGAAAAGAGAAAAATATTGCTTCATTCATACAGGAATCCAAACTCATACATACTCATACTGTATTCACAAATACATAGATCAAGGGAATGGGAGATAAAGAATTACACAATCTCCACGACCATTTAAAGTAACTGCAACCAGCAGGATCTAAACAACTTAGGTCGACGCGCGTTTCGGTGGTTTAAAGAATGGTAGTACCACCTTCCTCAGGACCTTAGCCAAATAAGGACAAAACACATAAGCACCCATGGGATACCTGAAAGGTATAAACACATTATATTTAGTGCCCATGACAAGAAACAAAATGAGTCAATCAGACCTTGTTGAAAAACATACAATTCAAATATTACTCATTTTTAAATACAATAACAACCGATCACCAATCACCGAAAAGTGCAATGAAAATAAGAGTGACATATCTCTACCCATACTCACTGTGGGAGAGATAACAATTAAGAGGTTTGTTAATACACAAAAAAGATTTTTGTTAAATACACAAGTAACCTAATAGAGAAATAAACAGCCAGCAGGGTCAAGAAAAACCACATAATAGGTGGACCCTACAGTTTGTCTAGATACCCACTTGTTGGAAAGTGTGGATGAATAATGAAGCTTTTACTAATATTCTCCGTAAGAAATCTTGCTGCAAAATAGGCCGCTGACCGCTATTGTCAAGAGTGACAGGGAATTGACTGATAAAACACGGCCTGTGAAGATAAATCATACACAGAGTAATTATGAACTCAGACGGACCAAAGATCGACATCTAAACCTTATTGACAAAGGAGGGTAAGATGTATCATACCAAGGACTCTAATCGGTCATATATCCTTAGGTGAAAGCTGATATACACTGTACAGAAGTGCCGATACGATGTGGGCCACTGGTAACTGATGCCAAAACCAGCCGTTTATATAATTGAAAAACCACGTCCTATGAGAATGAATAACACACAGGGTAACATAGGCATAGAAAACACTTTAGGACCAAGGCGTACTTCACCAAGAAGATCGATGGTATCTTACCTAGAATATAAATATACAGAACGTCCTAAACCCCTCTGCATACGTTCTATCTCTCACGGAATAAAACGCTCCTGTAGAAAAAGAGGGGAGGCCAGATGATTTATGGAGCATGCGGATATTTGACCACACTACATATATTCAAAAAAATATACATATAGTGTCGCCACCTACCTACTATCTCGGAGTCAAGCACTGTTCAAATTAATAAATCTTCTAGATTCGTATTATACTGGACAGCTTCGTGAGTGTGCCAAAGTTTGTAGTAGGTATATCAAAGTCGATGCCACATAGGCTCTGGGGAAAAGATCACGTGAACTACATGAGTTCTAGTTTACTAAAACAACAAGGCTATAATCCGTATGTCACGGAACAAAATATATAATGTATGTCAGAGGCTTCTACTACGAAACACTAATAAAAACGCATTCTCTCTCTGAAAGACTCATGAAACATTCTAAAGTGGTGAAGGCACAGACGGATAAGTCTAAGATATCTAAGCTTACCAGCACAAGCGGCCTCGCATTCATACATCTATCATAGTGGCGGGGTCCAAGTAATGATTCGACGTGGTTAATGGCGGGACACGCTCACCGAGATAATATAGGAGCCGTGTACATCAGTGGCGCGAACGCTAAATCAGATCACCTGATGACTAATAGAGTCAGAAGTAGGACTAAAAAAGCAAAAAACAAAAAAACAACAGCGCCATCTTAGAATGATGTAAAAAACCTCCCGTATAAACAGATGAGAAGTGTGTTCCTAATAAACGAGAGAGAAGCACAGTTGGAATACAGACGAGTGCGTCAATCTAAAAATACCGTTGTTTACTAAACAAAATGATTAATTGAAAAGACACAATTTTACTTGTGTATATAAGTCCCCAAACAGGGCTATCACAGGTACGCTCCCTATCCCCTCTATCAGTAATATATCAAAAGAATAAATTACAGGAAAGGACCCAGATCATTGTAAGTCTGCAAGATCTGACCAAGTCCTTTAAGACTTTGATTTTATTGAAATACTGGTAAAAATATTCCTTCCTGTATAAACTGAATGGCTTGGTATGCAGATTGATTTGAAAGCATGCAAGATGCACAAATAATGCCAAAGCATTTTATTTAATCGAGAAGTTACCTAAATGAACAATATCAGGCTCCAGTGGCGTGCCAGAACCAAAAAAGACATAAATATAACGGGCATGATGCAAAACAGGATATGTAAGATATCCTCCAACGAGATGCTAAAGGAGGCTGATTTGTCAAGTTCTAGTAATATTCCAGACAATTTCTTCATTCAATCCCTGTTTAACACAATTAAGAGTAAAAATCCAAAATGTTTCTCTTCTTCTACGAGTAACTACAGCAGGAGCCCCTGCCTGTAGCTTGACTTTTTCCAAGAGACACCACCTAAGATCCTTTTCTGAATGTTGTTTATCAAGAAAATGTTGGACTAGGGGGGCCGTCATTTTATGTGTACGGATGGCGGACTTGTGTTCACTATATCTAATCCGAAACTCACGTGCTGTCTCACCTATATATGCCAGATCACAGGGACACAACAGCATGTAAACAATATTGTGGCTCCTGCAGTTGGTAAGATCTCTTAACTTTATGTTATAGCCCTTATAGGTAAGGAGATCCGTAATAATGGCCGTGTCACACGCGTGGCACGATCCACATTTGTGGTTACCCAAAGCTACAGGCAGACCAGTAATAGTAGTCTGACGCAGAGTATTATGTGGTGAAGGTCTTGTAGGCACCAGTATGTCGCGCAAGTTGGGGTTTCTCCTATATGCCACCAAAGGCGCTGGGAGTTGGAATTCATTCTCATTAGTGTTTAAAATCTTCCAGTTTTTATAGATAATATTCTTGATCTTATAGTTGAGTTGGGAATGGTTGATAACACATGTCACTTGGTCATTGGGTGGACGTTGTGTGCCTTGTAAGAGGGCATCACGGTTGTAGTACTTCGCCCTTTTAAATGCATGTCTAACTAGCCGATGAGGGTAACCCCTAGCCAGCAACCGTGATTTAAGTGCATCTCCATGTTTGTGGAAGTCGTCCATATTAGTACAATTACGCCGCACCCGTAAGAATTCCCCAAAGGGAATAGGATCTTTCTGACAGGTGGGATGGAAGCTCTGATATTGCAATATTGTATTTTTGGCTGTGGGCTTCCTGAAAAGACTGACTTGTAATACATTATTTAATCCAGAAATCAAAACATCCAAGAATTCAACCTGATTTGAACTATATTTAGCAGTGAACTTGAGATTACCGTCACTGGCATTGAGCCACAAAATGTACTCATGCAGGGTGTCCATATCACCATGCCAAATAAAAAAAATGTCGTCAATAAATCGTCTCCAGGAGCTGACATTTTCAAAAAAGGGAGCTGCTTCATTAAAAACATTTTTAAGCTCCCATTCACCCATATAGGCATTCGCTATACTAGGAGCACAGGAAGCCCCCATGCTAGTGCCCTTGTCTTGTTGGTAAGTAAGCTCATTGAAGTTGAAGAAATTGTTAGTAAGGACTATCTCCAAACATTCAAGAATGAAACCGTCAGGTCTATCTCCTGGGGATCTCCGAAGCAGAGATGCCACTGCCCGCAACGCCTGACATTGAGGGATGTTGGTATACAACGCCTCAATGTCAAGCGTTACTAGAATTTCGAGACTGGGGTCATATGGCATGCCTTCAATTTTATTTATGATATCACCCGTGTCACGGATGTAGGAGGCATAGTTTTGAGTTAAAGGACACAAAAAGGAATCAACATACTTTGACAAAGGCTCAGTGCTGGAGCCAATAGTGGAGATGATGGGACGCAGCGGTGGATCAAGCACATTCTTGTGAGTTTTAGGGACCCCATATAATGCTGGAATAATAGGGCAGGATTTATTTAGGAACGTATGTTCCTCTTGGCAAATAAATCCCAAGTCTAAGGCTCTCTGAGTCACTGCCAGAATGGTGGTATTCAATTTGGTTAACTCTCTGGGATGAGACTTATTGTAATGTTCTGGAATTGCCAACATCTCTAAAATCTTGTTGTCATAGTCAGATTTATTCATGACAACTATGCCACCACCTTTGTCGCAGGGCTTGACAATCAAGTCATGATTATGTTTAATCGTCTTCAAAGCCTCATTATCTGTCTGGGATAAATTACAACGATTGGTGGAGGGATATTTAGTGAGACAGGCAATTTCTTTGATGACATTTTGCTCAAAAATGCTAACCTCAGGTCCCACCATATCCAAGGTGGGGGTGAAATGGGAAGGAGGTTTACAATTCGATTTATTTTCATCATTCTGATCCATGGGTCTGTCCAAGAAAAACTTTTTAAGTCTTACCTTTCTGAAAAAAGCAAACAGATCTTCATGTAACTTAAAGGAATCAAGACGAATACTAGGAACAAATGAGAGGCCGCGACTAAGGACAGATCGTTCCTCATTTGTAAGATTAGTAGAGGAGAGGTTAAAGATAGGTAGGGTATCCATATTCTGAAGATCATGTCCACTGATAGTACCTCTTATCGCCAATACTGTTGATTGCGTGTTTTCAGGTATGGCTGTTGATGATGTGGGGCCATCTGCTGTTGTTCCCCCCTGTCTTGTGCCCATCTTTTGTTTCTCCCTCTGTATGGGCCTCTCGGTAAAAAAGGGGACTGGCCAGGAAAAGAATGTTGTGCCATTTGTCTACCCCTATAGGGTCTAGAATTGTACTGGACTCCTCCCATCTCATGGGCATTATCATTATCAGAGTCCGATGAATTTGTATCCGAAAAATTAATAATTCTTCTTCTGTAGTTGTTCATATTACCTAGTTGGTTAGGACCTTGATTCCAATCTTGATAATAGGACACATTAAGATAGGGGTATGCCCTCTCTGGTGTGTACCACCTAATGTCCTTTTTCAATTTATCTGTTTTTTTATTGACCAAGTAAGTCTCAAAGTCCTTCATATCAGTGTTTATCTTCTCTAGTCTTGCTTTCGCTTCTTCAAGAGCCGTTGAAGTATTCAATTTATCCTCAAGTGCCACTATTTCTTGGCTCAAAACAGACATAACCTCTTTCGCTGCTCCAATACCTGACCAGTTTGCACTATATAAAACTGCAGAAAAACTAAAAATAAAAAGTGTTTTGCACACTTCTGTCATTGGGCTATATGTGGGCTACATCTGGGTGATATTTGTGCTACATTTGGGCTCTTTTTTCTCTGGTGGCCATCTTGGGAGACTTATTTGTTATGAAGTTTCCTAATTTCGTCATTTACTGCAGTCTCCTCAGTAGGAAATGCTTTCAGTTTTTACTTTGATTCCATCAAGAAGGCATTCAGATGTGTCACACATTTGCCATAAATTCAGAATGTTAGCACTCTAGTTGTTCATTAGATCACTGTAGTAAAGCTACTGCTCACCAGGGAGTTAACTGGAAGTCTACTGTTGGTATTGAAAGTGATTGTTTCAGTCTGCATGTCAGAATTTTCTAATGAAATAGAAGAGGATTTGAGATCTCACTTAAAACATGCCCTAAATTTTCTTTCTGCAGCACTAACCATAATTTCTATGGCAAAATGAACCCCCTCATTTTGTTCCTTTTTAAATTAAATGTTTTAAGTGTTACCAGTTTATTCCAATTAAGATGGCTTCAGGTGTGCCATACTTTTGTCATAAGTAAGACTGTTAGCGCTCTAGTTGTTCTTTAGAACACTCTGGGAAGCTACAGTAGAACACAAAGGCATCAACTGACAGGCTGCTCCTGTTGAAATATAACAGGAAGATATTTGAGATCACACTTGAAACATGTCCTAATTTTTCATTCTACAGCACTAACCATAATTTCTATGACAAAATGAACCCCTCATTTTGTTCCTTTTTAAAATAAATGTTTTAAGAGTTACCAGTTTATTCCAATCAAGATGGCTTCAGGTGTGCCATAATTTTGTCATAAGTAAGACTGTTAGCGCTCTAGTTGTTCTTTAGAACACTCTGGGAAGCTGCAGTAGAACACAAAGGCATCAACTGACAGGCTGCTCCTGTTGAAATATAACAGGAAGATATTTGAGATCACACTTGAAACATGTCCTAATTTTTCTTTCTACAGCACTAACCATAATTTCTATGACAAAATGAACCCCATCATTTTGTTCCTTTTTAAATTAAATGTTTTAAGTGTTACCAGTTCATTCCAATCAAGATGGCTTCAGGTGTGCCATACTTTTGTCATAAGTAAGGCTGTTAGCATTCTAGTTGTTCTTTAGAACACTCTGGGAAGCTGCAGTAGAACACAAAGGAATCCACTGACAGGCTGCTCCTGTTGAAATATAACAGGAAGATATTTGAGATCACACTTGAAACATGTCCTCATTTTTCTTTCTACAGCACTAACCATAATTTCTATGACAAAATGAACCCCATCATTTTGTTCCTTTTTAAATTAAATGTTTTAAGTGTTACCAGTTTATTCCAATCAAGATGGCTTCAGGTGTACCATACTTTTGTCATAAGTAAGGCTGTTAGCACTCTAGTTGTTCTTTAGAACACTCTGGGAAGCTGCAGTAGAACACAAAGGAATCAACTGACAGTCTCTGCCCTTGTAGGATGTACATGTTTTACTGAGAATGTCAGACTTCATTCTCACATGACTGAGAAAGATAATGTGAATTTACAGAAAATATGCTCTCATTTTAGCTTCTGGAGCACCTTCCAAAACTGTATGGGACAAACATGTGAAAATAGTTTTCTCTCAAACATGATTCATGATATCCCAGCAGAAGGTTTTTCACAGGGTAAAAACACCTTAGAACACACCACAATTCCTGAAATTAGTATGGTACCATCAACAAATGAATTCTAATGTAACTAAAGTCTGTTATCACCCTTTATAGTTCTCCTTTTGGTAACCCTCAAAATCTTCGATTCACTACAATGCATTTCAATGGGGTACTATCATTTATATTGGTCCCAAGATGGCTGCCAGCAATTCCAGGATGAAGTGCTGACAGCCAATCAGATCTCACGATGACATGTGTGGTTAGGCTCCGCCCAGATATATATGTGTTTTCTTTTTCAAATTTCTCAGGAACTACTGAACGGATTTACACCATTTAACCAAAAGGCACGACTCTGAACCAAGGGCTACCTTTTTGCCAAATTTGGTGTAATTCCGTTCAGCAGTTCGGGCTGTAGCTGCGACTAAAGGTTCCTATGGAAAATTGCATGGGGAAAACACGTTTTGGGACCCCCCTTTTTTCTCGGTCCCCACTTGACGAATCACCCCTAGACTTTCAGGATAGGAGCAGACCGGAGCGCCCCACGAGTTTTGAAAATTTCGCGAAGATTCATCAACCGGCGCCAAAGTTATTGGAAAAAGAATGTTGTGAATTTCCTATGGAAAATAGGTCCTAACTATAACTACCTACTGGCGACCGCCAGTAGGTAATATACACACACACACATACACCCCCACACACACACTCATATATGTATATTTAACACATACATAGTATATGTATGCGTATACATATGCAAAGTTGAGTGTAATTTGATTAATGCCCCCACGGAATGGACTCTTTTTAGATAGTGAAAAATGTTAGGGGCATGTTTTGTTTTTGCCCTGTATCCCCACTAAAGGGCTTACAATACGGTTTCAATTCTGCTTTGGATTATGAACTGACAGCTTCCCTTGAAAGGCAGCAAAGGACACCAATTGGAATCCATCTGTGCCAATGGACTTAGTTTGTGCTTTTTTATTTCATACATAGCCAACCATTAAATGCTCCAACACTATCTATTACTTAGAGTAATTCACTTGCACTCTCTCAACTCACCAGGGCATGAGTTATTTTGTGAACCACCTTGCTTCATACCTGTCTGCCTAACTCTGACCCAGTCGCCTAAGTCAAAAATCAGTATTCTGAGCACCAACTTCCTCTGATGAAACAGGTCTGATGATACAGTTGACAAATGGTTCTATTGCAGAAGTCTGTGTTTGACTTTGTATTCTTAGGCTCAAATTCCAGCAGGCCTACTCAGCCTTTCATCCCCTGTGGTGGATAAAATGAGTACCATTTAGTTGGGTAGCAATAAACATGTAATTCAGCCTAAAGGTTCCCCTCAGGGTGAATATGCACTTTTGAAATGCACACATTATGCTGGGTTAAGACTATGCAGGCTTTAAAGTGCCCAGTGTGTGAATGATATCCCAGTATGTCTCAAACCCTAAACCAACACCATCAGAGGAACATTCTAGAATACGTATTCTTAATGATGGTTAGTGATACAGGGTGTGTAAAGAAGCTTTTCTCTGCATTGAAATGCCCTTTTAACTTATCATTTGAACCTATTTTTCACATTCATGTAAGCAATCTTATGTTTATTCTAGAACGCTGCTCTTTGTAAGCTTGTGTGGCTATGAGTGTGTGACAGTGCTTTTCTCTTAAGCAACAAAAGCGACTATGCTCCACTCACTGAATTCTGAGTACTATTATGTATCTATACTACCACTCACACTTTTTCGCCTACCTTCATTCTAATTTAAACCACTATTTTTATAATTCCCTTTATCCTTTTAAGGGGGCTGTTTGATTGCAGGTATTGAAATATCATATGCGGTTTTCCTTAAACATTCTTGATTTTTGTATGTATGTTTTATTTGTACAGCACGAGCGTGTTTCTAGGAGCAGACTGTACTGTAACTGCATTGTTATGTAGTGTTATTTAAAGAGGAGCATCTTCAACTCTTTTCTGAATTGGAGCAGGGTTTGCCCAGTCCTAAAGGGTACATTGATGTTGTTCCAGATCCTTTTTCTAGAATTTATTTGGATTCCATTGCCCATGACTTTTTCGACAGGAATGCCTCTCTAAAGATATATATCTTGTAGAGCTTACATTGTCCTTGGAGTTACCCCTGACACAAACTACATTCAGGCTACTTTGATTGGTAACTTTATCAAAACCATTGCAAACTGATTTCGTTTTTTAACTTTTCATTGGAGTTACAAAGGATACTTCAGAATTCCATGAAGAATTTCTTGGTTTCAACTCATAGCTTCACCCTTGTGGTTAAATTGGCAAACGATTTTCATGAATTTACATACTATTTTGGTTTATAATATTGCTGAGGACAAAAACTTTGTGATTGCACACAGCTTTCAGCATTTCAAAGAATGCGGGGGTATGGGCACCTTTTGGATGACTCTTAGCATTATTCTTTTTTTGAGGTTAATTGAATTAATCAGACTCAACATCTTACATATGGCCTGCGGCTATTGTTTGCAGATCATTCAACCTCAGGTTCCTTATCAGCATTCACCAGAGTTTGTGAATGAGACGAAGTATTACGTCTATGTCCATGCCTATGTCTCCAGTTATTCAGAAGGATCATTGTATCTCTGTAGTGTGCATGACAGTTATAGCTGCCCTTCAATTTTTTATTTCTATTACACTATTTTTTCCTTACCATTTATACTTTGCCCTTGTAATGAATGTTTATTGCATGATAATATGTAATAAGAGTATTTGAACAAAACACAGAACAAAACACAATTGAATCAAATGCAGTTATTTCATTTGTTTCAGAACCCAGAAATTGTTAGCATACAGACGATATTTACCCCAATTCCTACTACTCATCAGTTATTTTAGTGGAAGGAACGCGTGTACCCCATTTCTTCTAGCTCACCTCACGTTGCGGCCTATCATTTTAACCATCCATTTAATAGTTTAATTTTTTGAAAAGTTTTCTTTTGTTCCACACCTATTTTCTCGTCCACAAGTCCAATAATCTGCCTCAAAATGCTGTGTCAGAGTTCACTTTCTTTGTTGCTGGTGGTTTCAGGTAGTAGCCGCTATCTCTCGTTTTAAGGGCTCACCTTAGCGCATGTGCTGTGTTTACGAGACATTTTCTTTACTTACAGGGGGCCTGGAGTCCACCCATTGCTTGCCATTGGTTGGTTTCATTTTCACTCTCATTTCCTTGCGTCTCTTTGATCAGCACACATCAGCTTCACAATTTCTTCCTTTGTTTGCCCCTCCCCTGGAGCATAGCTCAAGTACTGCTTTCTTGCCCATGTGTGTCTTTCCACTGCTCATCAGACTTCAGAGGTACTTTTTTTTAGTTGCTGCAATGCATGTGTTTGCAGGCCATCTCCCCAATTCCGCTTGTTTGACCTGGCATCTTTTGCAATGTTTCCCCTGTTTGTTTGCTGTCTGACCTCCTGTTTTGATGGTATGCTGGAATTTGATTTTTTCTGGTTTAGTGTCTCTGCGCACTTGTTCACTGCTATTCTGTGGTAAAGTGCAAGTGCTCCTACTGTAAATTGTGTTATGATTGGTTTTCCTTGATTGGTATATTTGATTTGCTAGTGAGTCCCTAGTAGAGTGCACTCTGTGTGCCAAGGGCCTGTAAATCAAATGCTACTAGTGGGCCTGCAGCACTGGTCGTGCTACCCACACAAGTAGCTATGTCACTGCAGTGTCAGAGCGCAGTTTTTACTGCCATTTCGACCTGGCAAGTGCACCCACTTGCCAGGCCTGACCTTCCCTTGCCCTACATGTAAGTCACCCCTAAGGTAGGCCCAAGGTAGCCCCATGGGCAGGGTTCAGTGTATGTGAAAAGTAGGACATGTAGTAGTGCACTTTACATGTCCTTATTGTGAAATACTGTGCATTTCGTTTTTCACTATTGAAAGGCTGTCTGTCCCGAAGGTTAACATGGGACTGCCTTGTAACTTTCCATTGGGACAAGATAGAGAAATTGAGTTTAGGCTCACTGAACTCAGAATTTAATAACACATATTTTAATTAAGGTGTTTTTTTAATTGTGTATTTGAAAATGCCACTTTTAGAAAGTGAAACCAAAGGGGATGATGGATGGAGTGTTGAACAGTGCAAGCACTCACCCCCAGTCAACTGATCTGGGTTTAATCCATCATCATTCTTTAGCTCACTCCGCCACCCCAGTTCAGACATGGCCATATGCAAATCAGTCTGACCCTGTGCCTCATGGGAACAGTCCAGCCCGAACTGCCAATCCATGTCTTCCCTGGACCGGAAACAAGCATCCTGTAACCGGTTTCGGGCTCACAGCCCTCATCAGCCAGGCTATCTTGAATCCAGTGGCAAAGTGAGCATGGGACCCACGTCTGGGCATACCCTGCCAACTTAGGGCGAACAAAGCAAAACCAAAGGGGATGATGGACGGAGTGTTGAACATTGCAAGCACTCACCCCCAGTCAACTGATCTGGATTTAATCCATCATCATTCTTTAGCTCACTCCGCCACCCCAGTTCAGACATGGCCATATGCAAATCAGTCTGACCCTGTGCCTCATGGGAACAGTCCAGCCCGAACTGCCAAGCCATGTCTTCCCTGGACAGGAAACAAGCATCCTGGGACCGGTTTCGGGCTCACAGCCCTCATCAGCCAGGCTATCTTGAATCCAGTGGCAAGGTGAGCAAGGGACCCACGTCTGGGCATACCCTGCCAACTTAGGGCGAACAAAGCAAAACCAAAGGGGATGATGCTTGTTTCCAGTCCAGGGAGGACCTGGCCTGGCAGTTCGGGCTGGACTGTTCCCATTGGGCACAGGGTCAAGACTGATTTGCATATGGCTGGGTTCAAACTGGAATGGCATGGTGAGCAAAAAAACGATGGTTTTAGGCCCAGATCTTCGTACTGGGGTGAATGTATGTCATTGTTCTGCATTCTGTCCATCAATTGTTGTTTTTGCACTTTTAGAAAGTGGGCATTTTCTTACTTAACCATCCTGTGTGCCTCTGCCTGTTTGTGTATTCAACGTTTGGTTTTGGAATGACAGGAGCTGGGTATTTGCATTCACACTAGACAGTCACAAGGGGGGTTGAGGTGTGTCCTGTCTTTTGCTGGGTGACTCTTAGCCAGGCTGAATAGACCCTTTTCTGCATTTAGAGTGGTGGGATGAGTTTTCACCAGCACCTGAATAGGCTGTGTCTGCTCTTCACAGTGCTGTCTCCACCTCCTGTAGTGAAGCTGGACCAGGGAGGACAGAACTGGTTTTCACTGAACTCAGAGACCTTTTGCCTAAAACATCAAAGGGAAAAGCAGTATAAATATTGGGGCCCTGACCCCAGAACTTTAGGACTCCTTTAGACTAAGGAACCTGCCAAGAAGAAGAGCTGGAGGAGCTGTGAGGAGGAACTACTACTTTGCTGTGTGCTTTGCAGTGTTGGCCTGCAGTGGCTGCATCTGTCTTGGGCAGAGAAAGGACTGGACTGGACTTTCTGCAACTTATTTTCCTGAGTTTCTCTAAGGGCTTGAGGCAGAGCTTGCCCCCTGTTCAAAAAGTCTCAGGTACAGGAAAGACTTCAAGATCATCTGCTACCAGCACTCAGAACTGTGTGTTTTGTGCTGCAACAGAAGAAAAAGCAACCCGATGCTGTTGATGCCGACGCTGCCGGCTCCGTGACCTGTGGCACCGCAAAGTGCACCACCCTGCTTTGCACCGCAACCTTGGTCTCACCGACGCCGACGCCCGACACCGCCACCGAGCCACTGCTTACACCGTGACCTGAGGGCACTGCACTTCACACCACCATGCTGCACACCACCACCCTGGTATCCTTGATGACACTACTCCACGCCGACATCAACGCCACTGCCTGCACCATGGCCTGGGGGCACCGCCAGTAAGTTACTCGATGCACCGACCTATCCCACACCGCAGCCTTGACCCACCGGCACCATCGACTTCAGAACGTCTGCCGAAGATAGCGCTTCAGCAACGATAATGCTGCTGCTTGCACCTTGGCCTGCCAGCCCTGCTACGAGCACCGCCCCACTGGGCACCACAGCCCTGGTCTCAACGATGCTGCTGGATGCCGTCACTGAGCCGCTGCTTGCACCATGAATTGAGGGCACGACACCGCTGCACTTTGCACTGCAACTCTGACGCCTGCCGATACTGGTACTCCTTACTTCAACCTCAAGGAGTTCGATCTGCAACGCGTGTAACTTTAAGGGCCCGACGACTCCTACACCATCCTCCGGGACCAACGCCTGCCAATGCTGCTCCTTCGGAGCTCATCGCAAGGTCTGCGATGGGCTGCATTTCCAAGGTACTGTTTGCGGGTCTTCCCAACACCGTAGCTGACCTGGGATGCTGGGGTCGGCCTGAACTGTTGGATATGTTTGTTCACGACGCTGTGATAGTCCCAGACGCAGCTATAAACTTCAAGGAACTGTATTTAAGTCTTTTTTTGCAATCTTCGTATTTTGATTAATGCATGGTGGATTTTTATCGTTTTGGTCTTGTTTTACATAGATAAATATTGGCTATTTTTCTAAAGCTGGTATGGTGTCCTTTTGTAGTGTTTTCACTGTATTACAGTGTGTTGTGTACAGATGCTTTACACATTGCCTCTGAGATAGCCTGACTGCTCGTGACAAGCTACCAAGGGGGTGAGCAGGGATTATTTTTAGAAGTGTAATCCCCTTATCCTGACTAGAAGGAAGGGTCCCCACTTGGACAAGGTGCCAACTAGAGACCCCCATTTCTAACACCGCTCCAGCGTATTGCTTGCCCCATTGTTTGTTGCTTGCCCCGTTTGTTGTTTCTTGCCCGTGGTGTGTTGCTTGCACAGTTGTGTGTTCTTACCCAGTCGTTTGTTGCTTCCCGTTTGTCGCTTGCCTCGTCATTTGTTGCTTGCCCTGGTGTTGGTGATTGCCCCGTGCCCCTCCCTTGTTGGTGCTTGTTCCCTTCTGCCTCATTGATTACCCCTCCTGCACCCCTCCCACCAGAAAAAAAGCGTGGACATCGCCAATAAGTCTCGCTTAGGCGAGAAATATTGGCTTTGTCAATGTTTTTTTTTTTGTCATGTTGTACAGCATTTAGTTGTTGTGCACTATGGCTGAAAGTTAAATTTTAAAAAGCGCTATGGCAATGCCAGTGCATACCGCGGCATAGCTTCTTTTTTTTTTTTTACTTTCTCCGATACTGCTCAGCAGCCTCGCATAGGCGAGACCTATTGTCTTTGCCAGTGCTTGTTGTTGACTGGGACTTATTTTTCATGTCCAGGCAGCAAAGGGGGAAAAAAAGGAGAAAGAGAAATATACGGAAGCAATGACAAAGGAAGGAAGCAGGGGTTTAAAAAGGCCCTTCAATATTGGAAGTAAGAGGCAGGAAGTGCATGGTGGGCGAAAAAAGGCATGAGATGGAACCAAAACAAGGTTGCTATCATTTTCGGCAGGGCTGGTGGCAGGCTCCTAAGAAAAACTTTGCGCCCCTGCACTTAATTTTTGCAAATTAATCTCTGCGGACTACATAATAATATTTGTATTAATAATTATAGAGTTCTACGGGTGTCGTGATACTTTTAGAGAATTCTAAAGATAATATTGTACAGTTAATCAATTGAATGCCTCAGAGACCTTTCTATTTACAACTGATGGATACTCAAGTATTAGGTACCACCTGTTTCGTGACTACTACGTGGAATAAATGATTGCCATGCAAGCAAATCACCAAATATGAATGTGGATTTGCTATATTAATTTATTTGCTAAAATCGATAGGGCAGGTGGTGGCTTCCTTAGGGTGTGAGAGGTAAAACAATATCCTTGTCCTTTACAACTGGACCCCCAGACACTGGAGCCGACGAAAATGCCCCTATCTTTCCAAGAGTTCATAGGGCAGCGAGTTTTAGTAAAAATCTTTCAGATAAAGCTGGGGGAGCAGGGGGCGAGGCAGTCAGGCTAAGCAAGATGGGATGAATTGTTAGGCAATTCCATGAAAACAGTGAATCATCATAACTTTGAGATAGAGCATTTTAAATACCTTCATGTTTTTTACATTTCAAACTTTGCAGCATTTTCCCCTGGCTGCTGTGGCTGCACCATGAACAGGAGAGAAAGTGCAGAGTCGGCTGTCATGTTTAAGCCATTATATTTTGGCATCGCCTTTAGGTAAAAGGTCAAGGAACATATTCACTCTTAATTTTCCAAACATTCTGTTCTAAAACACCAAACCCATCTTACTTGCTAATTTCAGAAATAGAGGTTAAAATGTAATTGTTTTACAGCTAGAACTGTCCACCTTAAAACAAATAAACCTCTTTAATGACAAAAACAATCTACCAGAGTAAACCCTAGTGAGGTCACTAACAAACACCTAAGGGGCGGGGCTACTTCAAGGCCACAGTCCAGGCAGCTTCCTTATCGCGCCAACACAGGTGTCCACAAGAGGGCGCCCGATTGCAATACATGGCCTAAAAAGTCCAAATGGTAAAATGTAATTTTGCCTGCTCCTCCAAAAACTCTTGCTCTGTAGCTAACCATGGCGTTGAGATTTAGGATACTATTGTTAAAGTTCAAAGGGTAGTGCTGTAGCTCTACATCTGTTTTTTTCCAAACGTGTTGCCTTCAAATACAGGAATAGGTTAAAATATATTTTGTAAAGTATATTCTAGTAGATTATACTGATTGGGTCAAACATTGGAATGTAAATTTTTAATTAATTATTGTTACTATATCACTACATCTCAGGCTCAATTGTTCTTTGCTTTCAACAAGATTGCATTCCTGCTTCCTCTAAACGGTGCTGAATCTTCCCTGCCCAATGGTAGTTGTGCCACGTGCTAGGTTTCCTCTTTTGCTCTCTTCCTTTTTTTCCTTCCACTCTATACCTGCTTGCCCGTCTGCTCTGTGCCTGCTCCTACCTTCTCTCCTGAGCCCACTTCTCCTCTCGTCCCTTGTGTGCCCGCTTTCCCCTACTTTCACTTTGCTCCACCCTCAACCCTCTTTTGGCCGGGCTGGCCGTTCCACCCCTCAGGCATTTCCACGGTGGGTTGCAGGCTTCTAGGCTGCCTTCTGGGGCAAATGGGCTGCCATGACTCAACCTTTAAAGCCGTCATGGCCCCCTTCTTGTCAATACCTCCGGCGGTGTAGGGCTGGTTTGAGCATTTTGCCACTGCTGATTTTGGTTTCCATTACACCCATTACTGTGGACTTTGAGCGAAGGTTTGAACGGATCCCTACATATAGTGGTCAGCATATACTGACGAGTCTATATGGGTGTATACAGTGCTTTAAGTGGGCCGGGTCCTGCCGGTGCTCAGCACCAGCAGTTCTAAAAAGCAGGTGCTGAGACGGGTCTCTATCGGGCCCTCCGCTGCTGCCCTCACCCTCAGGGTGAAAAACAAAATCTTAACTCTGCAGCAGTGCCACCCTTCACTGCCTTTGAGGTAACTTCTAAGAGACTCGTGATAGTTCTTTGACAGGCTCATCATGTCACAACGGAAGCATTTTCAATATTCTATACAACAAAGCCATAGTTGTTGCTTATTTATCTTATGCAACTAACAACCATTGGAAAAGCCAATAGTGCTTGCTTGTTGTAGGTGTAATGTTACTTGTTTTATTATATATCTGTAAGCAATGACAGAAGCAGCAAAATACCAGTCGGGCGGCACACTATGCTAAGCACAGATTTTTACCTTGCGTATTTTTAAGCCACGCCCTTAATTACATTAGACACGCCCCTTTGAGAGACCCCCCCCAGTTTTTTCATTCCACTTAAAGCCCTGTGTGTATATGTAGGCATGTTTGAATGCACACAAAGGGAAACATGCACAGGGCCTAACAAGGGATGAACAAAAACATTGCATGACGGTCTGTGAAAATCAGAGTCTGTGACATCTGTGAACCATTGCGCCAAGTCGTACCCATAGTTGCTGTTCATAGACGGACTGGTGCTGTTGCAGCCAGGCTATGATCACACATTGCAAAGCCTGCAATTACCACATTTCTAGGTCTGTCTTCACAGCACAGCTGTCGTGAGACCTGTTGTTACCGTTTTTAAAAAAATACTTAAAATGGGCTTTAACTACAACCTGAGGAGTATTCAGTACTTAATTTGAGCCTTTGGTTGTAGATGGCGCCCACCGGCATTCTTTTTGGGGGAATCATTTTTTTATCAACAGATTTTGATCCTGAACAAAATAAAGAAAGGACTCAAAAACGAGGCAGAGAGGAAGAGAAAGATGGAAAAAGAGTGACAAAGGGAGAAAACAGGAAGTAAAAAAGAACCGTCAAGATTGAGCTAAAGGTGCAGGGAGAGTGTGATGATGTATGAAACAAGTATAGAGTGGAACGAAGACTGGACACCCCTGAGGTTCAGCAACCACCACATAGGACTGCATTGGCGGTCTTCAGAGAAACACTTTGGGGCCCTGCACTTATTCTTTTACAAATTAAGCACTGGGAGTAATACTGTCTCACCTCATGCTGTAGGCTGCTTGGTGAATCATTCCGCCCCCTGTAGCGGGCCCGTATTGTAAAACAATAAATATCTATTTTACATCTCGAAGGTACACTGATTCATCACACATCAAATTCTTTATATCCTAAATGCATTGTGCACATAAAGAAATGATTTTTTTTCACTGCAGCATGCTTTCCTTTACAGTTTTAGTCAGGACTCAAAATACAAGTCAAACCTTTTGGCTTTGTCAATGCTTGTTATCCTGGATGTGGTGCATCGTCTACAGCAGGTTCCGCAGTGTGAAAGCACACTCTCGCTTTACTGTCAAAAATGTCATGGTGACTAAATCACTTGAAGTATAAAAAAGAAAAACATTTTAACCGAGGGACAGAGGAGAGGAGAGGAAAGTAATTGACACATTGAGTGATGATAGAGCAGCAGAATAGCCCAGGCTGGCTAGCGGGCCACTGATTGTGAGGAAGGATGTTTGCCTCTTGCTAAGAGAGAACACCAATGGTTGGTAGTCCTTGAAGTTGTTTGTTAAAGGGTGGTTTCTGCACAGTTCTCGTTGATAGTAGGTAGAGGTGAAATACAAGGTCACATATTAATCTTTCATCTTGATGATAGTAACTGCAAACTTGGGAGGAGTATGGCTGTAAAAGCAAGCTGGTTCTCACCACACCCTTTTTAATCATTTTCTTTGCACGTGTTTTCTTTATGAAGTATTGTGTTATCTCCACCTTTATTCAAAATGGCATGATTCCAGAAAATCTAGCATCAAGTGTAAATATGGATAAGGCGTTCAAACTGTCTGACAGCAGCACTGCTGATCTTATTAGATCAAAATAATAACTTGCTCTAATTCGTGCTAAGCATTATAATCAATGCACAGCCCGTCTTTTCCTGCTGTTTTTGCATTTGCGTTGTTCATGTTTAACAATAAACGTATTTTTTGTCCTTCGTGCTTTCATTCATGCAGAATTCCACCGCCATCTTGAATCTGCTCTGATGGCAAAATGGCTGGTGTGGTACTGTTTTCAAACTCCTCCCTCGTATGAAAAAATCACTAAGGCTACTTCACGATGGCATAAAAAATAAAATTCGTTAATTTTGCAAACCTCCATGCCCCCATATTTGTTTAACTAAACCCCGAGGCCTCCACTTTTCTTATAATATTTTTAATGCATTAATTTGACACATTTTTATCCTCTCAATTTAATACACACGAAATCTTGTTTTGCTTAATGTTTTATTGTTATTAAATGCCATTGTACTTTAACTTTTGCGGGGGTCGGTTCTGCCCTGGCTTCCTTGAGGACATGACTCTTGGAAGCTCCAGCATGGCTTCATCTTCTGGAGACTGGTGGGGAAAGGGAGCTGCAGGTGCCCAACAAGACCATTTACCAGCTTGGGTGGCAATGTTCTATCCATTGAAGAACGTTTGGGCTTACCAAACCTGAGCAATGAATTCTAGGGTGGGCACCGGCCACACTGTCCATGACCCAGCCGAGCTGGCACCTCCCTCTCCACGGTGCTGATGGTGAAGTCTCTGGAACATGGTGGGAGGCAATGCGGTGGGCACAGCTTCTGATATGCCTGATACTGCAGACTTGAGGGCACAGGCATGCACTCTTCTGCCACTGATATGGTTTTGGGGTTGTAATAAGCAAGATAGTTTAGAGAAGAGACTGTGTGGTACATGCGTTCTTCCAGGGCGTTGTATGCTGATGGACAAGATGCCCACTTTATGAGTGCTGATCATTGGAAGTAGTTAGTGAGGCCTCCAGCTAACCTAGAGACACTCCTTAGGACTGCTGCTTCACTCCAATTTTGAGTATGCACGTAAAGAGTCCAAAAAGAAGAGAGGAAAAAAAATCTTCTTTCTGCATACTCAGTATTTAGCAGACAGTGTTGCAGCTTCCAGGAAAATGGATGACTGAGGCCTATCGCTTAGTGAGATGCTCATTTAGCTGTTTTGCAAGACCTATAGGATACTTCCAAATTCATAGTCAGGCTAGTTACTGTGATTGAGAAGATCCTGTGAGCTCTGGACAAATGCCTATCCAAAGCAGGACACTTGTTATTTAGACCATTGATGCATGCTTTTTGTGGAATGACTTACATTCGTTACCATGCACTTTCATATATGCTCTGTGTTGGAAACTGGAATTTTGTTGCAGGTGTCCCCTCACTTTTTGCCCCCTTTTGAACTACTAGATGCTGGTTTTTCGACTCTGACAGTGCACTGAAGCCTGCTAACCAGGCTCTAATGCAGTGCTCTTTCCCTATAACAAGTCAAGTCTAATTGTAACCCAATTGAAATGGACTTTAGCACCCCTGTAAGTCCCTAGTAAATGGTACCCCTGGTACCTAAGGCATGGGTACTAAAGACGGCCCCTGGGGACCGCAGCATGTCTTATTTCATCCTAAGGGACCCACACACAAATTACATGCAGGCTGTCATTGCAGACTGCGTGTCATGGTGCAAATCATGAGTGAAAACATGACATGACACACTCACTGTGTGCCAATCCAAAGTCACTCCATGTAATATATGTAAGTCACCCCTATAGCATGCATTATAGTCCTAAGGTAGGGTGCATTATATCGCATGTGAGGACATATCTGCATTAGCAGATATGTCCCTGTGCTGTCTAGTTCAGTTACTAGACAGTACAAGTGAACAGGAAAGCCACCTGTACATGTATTGGTCACTGGTCATCACAAGTTCCCCAGCTACATGATGGCTTCACTGAAACCTATGGTGTTTGGAATCAAACACCTTGTCTTCATAATTCTGTATGTACAAACACAAACGTTGGCTATGCCAACAGTAATTGCACATTCAATATTTTCAATTGTTAGGGATATAGTTTCATGAACATTAATTTTCAATGTGAAGTAGAGGTGTTATTGTGGTACTGAACACCCCCACCTGGTGTGTCTGAACCTGTCTAGGACAACGTCCTTGGCGGAAATTTAAGAAACAATAAGTACTGAACCACACAGATGTCCATTTAGTTAGAGTTTTCCAAAAAAACAATCATTGACTGACTGGATCCTTCCAGGCTGCCACCACAGACACGTTTCTGACCCCCTGCAGGTGACAGCCCACGCTGTCAGGAGGTCAGGAACAATGCCTGCTCTGGCAGGAGGTGTTATCATCTTCAGCAGGATGGCTAGTGAATCTGCATACCAAGGCCAGAGGCTTCAAAGCCTCTGCTGCTTTTGATATGCAACCCCGGCTTCCCCCAGACCTGGGAGATGCCAGCCCCTTTCCATGATGCCCATCTGGTACCAGGACAGGCAGGAAATTAGCTATGCAAAGAGGCATGTTGCACCTCCAGGCTGATCACACCCCGGTGGGCTGCCTGAAGTGAACACGAAATTAGGATTTCACCATCTTGGTTGTGGTGAAATTAGGAACTCAGGTACAGGGCTATGCCCATTCCTCTCAGGAAGTGGTCATATAGGCCCATTGGCTACTACACGTCACTCCCCTTAACACCCCTAAATTCAGTATTTAGGTGGCCCCTTGACACCAGGAAGTCAGATTCATTTGACAGAAGAAGAAAGAGGACAAAGAAGAGCTGAAGAAGCAAGAACTGTGGACTGCTGGTGGACTTTGGCGCCAAACCCTGCCTGCCTACCTGCTCCTGTCCGCGACAATTGCAACAACCCTACTCGTCCTTCAGCTGTGCAGCCTCCAAAAGCCTTGGAGAGCCTCCAGCACTTCGGCAAACTGTCAGCGTCTCCCTTGAAGTGGATGAGCCATTTCCCTGAGCCTGCAGGCACCGTCCGCAATGTCTGTTTCACTGTTATGCTGTTCACCGGGTCCACCGACACAGCAGCCACCCAAGAAGAGGTCATCGTGCTTCAAGAGGTCAGATCCATCTCCCCACTAAGTGAGAAAACACCAGGACTCACCAAAGACGCCTTGCACCAATATTCAGGGTATCAGACCCCTTGTAGCAGCCAAAGCTTGTTTGAGTCCAATCCGGACTCCAATGCTGCAGAGACCAAGCAGCCGACGAGGGAAATCAGCACTGCAGAGTCCAGCACCGAGAGTGGCCCAGCTGTCCTGATTTGTCCCCCTTTGCAGGTCTAACCGAGAACCGTGGGTGCCTTTGAGGCACTGGCACCAGCTGACCAAAACCCTCTGCTACCAAGCTCCCTGGCCCGGGTCCACAACAACTGATGGTGCTCTCCTGCTCTCAGTACCCCAAGAACCGAGCCCCCCGTTGGGAGCTCTCGGACTGTGCCTCAAGTCCCTCTCTGCAGCCTGTTTCTAGGTGGCCCCTCTCTTTTCCTAAGGTGTAGCGCGCAAGGCTACCAACCCGTCCAGCAGCTCTGCATCTAGACACTCCAGGGCAGGTAAACCCGAACTGCTGGTGGTACTTTGGAACTTGGCCCCCTAGCACCTCAAGTCCAAAAGGAGACCCCTGAGAACTGTTTGCAAATAACTGTATGCAGTATATGCCTTTTTCTCCATAGGAAACATTACCACGTAAAAACGCAATTAAGTGACATTTTTACTTACCTGCAAATATTGCTATTACAAAAAGTACTAACCCAATTACGAAGTTCTTCTTGTTAAAATAAATGTAAAAATACTTATTTTTCTAAATTGGTCTCGACTTCCTTCTTGAGTGTGTGTCTCATTTAATGACTCTGTGTGTTCAACAAATGCATTAACACTACCTTCTGATAAGCCTAAACTGCTCGCCCTCACTACCACAAAAGAGAACATTTTGGATTATTAATTTAAGCCCTGTAAGCCATTAAGGGTCATCTGGACTTTCTACATAGTATAGCCTGTTTTGGTGTACTACATAAAAAACTAACTTCCTTCACGCTGTGTGAGGCCACTAATATCTGTAACTGGTCCCGCTGATAGATGTGTTGGTCAAAGACACCTGTTTCTGTGCCCACTGATGCATGTTCCTTTTAGGGTCACTGATGTTGCTTATTACGCTCTTTGTTGCCTGAGGGGTCCCACTCCTGATTCTTCGATGGCGAGTCTTATATCAGACCGGAAAGATTGCAATGAATGTGCTGGTGTATGGTCCCACTGGAAGGCTACCTTGATCTTCTTGAGAAAGCATCTTGAGCATCAAATATCAAAGTGCTGAGGTTTGTTGAGCGATGCCTCTCATGTCAATGACAGAATTTTTGGGAGAAAGAGGTTCTGCTTTCAGATTATTCCTCTGGTTTAACTGTGTGCTGAGGATAGCAAAAAGGAATGGGTGGCATTGGTGGATTGAAATGTACTATGTAGAATTAAGTACAAATATATTTCTGCAGCCTAATTCCACACATTCTAATTTGTGCGCTATATAGTTTTATTAGTGAAATGTCTGTACAATTAAGTGACCATTTCAATGGAGAATGTGCTGTCTATAAATGTCAGTGTGCTACCACACCATGCTTCTATAATATATGTGTGACAGTTTGATCCTAACCACACCACCAGCTACATACCAGACCCATACCACTCTCTAGCTGAATAGACATGGCTCATTTTCTGTTCTTGTTCTTTGTGTGACACTTGAATTTTCCATAATCTGCCTGAATTTCGTGATGTAACATTGATGGCAACACTGCCACTCTGAAAATTGTTCCACCACCACTATTTGAAAGAAGTTGTGTTTAACGGGAGAGCGAGCGGGCCATAAATGCCTTTTTCTCCCTCCTCTCCTTTAAAGATGTGCATCAGCTGGAGTATTTTGTCCATGGTGGAGCAATTGACCTACACACTTCAAGCCTGTTTCCTTTAGGCTCAAAATATATTTCTGCTCTTTTAAGAACGAAAAGTATACTTATGTAATTAATAAGTTGAAAATGAGAAAAGGGAATAAAATCTAAACTTCTTTCAGTACCAGGCTTTTAGGATTGCAGAATCTACGTCACTCACTTTTTTATGACACCAGAAATGCATATAGCTCACTGTAGAAAATTGTGGGGCTTCATTTGTACCTGTCAAGACTAATTTTTCATATTTATATTACTCTTCCCCCTTATGGAGGAAAAATAACAAACATACCATTATTTTGTCTAACTTGCTTTTATTTAATCAACTGCATTACTTTTGAGTCCAAAATTGTAAACTTATTGCACAAAACAGGGGTACCCCACTGGCCAAAACATGTTTATTGTTATTTCAACTGTCCAGAAGGCAGTGAGAGATAAAGGAAAGCAGAAGAATAAGAGGGAAAAACAGGGCCAAATGGAGGAGTGTGATGGAGAGAAAGAGACAAATGGGAAGGGGCCTTACAGGTGAGAAAAGGGAAGAGAAAAATGGAATAGAAAGATGGATGGGAGATGAGGAGAGAGGCAAATGTGTGATTGGAAGTGAGAGATTGGGCAAGACAGGCAGGGAGAGATGAGAGAAGAAGGGGTAGTTGTAAATAGGAAGGGTGCAGGCAGGAGAGAGGTGAAAAGAAAGGTAGCGTAAGACAAAAGGCGGAGGGAAGGGGTGGAAATGGAAGAGAGATATAAAAGGAGAACGAAAACATGTGAAGGGGAGGAGAGGTGAAAAGGAGGGATTAGAGGAAGGGCTACCTAGAAGAAGGGTGTGAAAAGAGAAAAGGTAGAAAATATGAAAGAATAACCCTTTAAGGGCAAAACGGTCTCGTTCACAGCCATTTTGGATATGGATCCAAGTTGGGGGGTATTTATTTTTTCCGGCTACTCGCCTGAGCTAACTTTTGTTACTTTAACTGGTTCCCTGAAGTTTCAGGCACAATGTTAGTTGCTCGTTGTAAGGCGGGGTGGGAGCCAAGGAGGCAGTGCAAAATAGGTCATCATTTGTGTACACTTGGGTACATTCTGATATCCTAACACCACTGCACTGTCACAGGTGTTCTTCCCATTCTCTCCTCCCCATATATTCTAGTCGGTCTCCTTGGGAACGTGGTATCGCCCATTTTAGATGGAGCACACGGTGCGGAGACAGAGTATCGAGTTGGAAATGTCATGATTCAGGAATATCGACAGCAAGAAGCATTGCAATGACAGATACTGCAGCTATCCAGTCTAAAGCAAGGTGGCAGCATCCTTGAGCCTAGTAACAGGAGTCTGTGGACGCACACAATGCATGCTTCGAAAGGCCCAGCACGGAGTGTCCTTGCCCCCAAAAACTGCATGCATCAATGGATCTAGCACTAGGCGCCAGTAGTCCCACACAGTGCATGCATCATTGGGCCTCCTAACACTGACCCCACGGAAACATGCACCAATGTGCCTCGTGCCTGTCAACAGTGGTCGAACAGAGTGCAGGCAGCAATGGGTCTAGTAATGAGAATCATTCCCACACAGTGCATGCTCTCTTGGCAAGGAGGAGGAACATGTTGTGGGAAGGGATGGTTGTGCTCCTGCTGACCCTCTGTGTTGCTCCTCAGAAGAGCCTTATGATAGAGTGGCTGGTAGAAATCCCAAATAGGCTGATGGTTTGGCTCTCAGTATGGAGCATGGATCCATAACACACAAGGTTGCACACCTGCCATTGTGAGGAGTCTTTCATCTGCGATAACAAGAGTCTAGCTTCTGAAAGACTTCAAGAACGGCAGGCCTGCATTCATAATGCTTTTTGTAGACATTCACAATTTACATAGTAAACTTGAGGGCTAGAAAAGGTAGAAAAGTTTAACTTAACCACATTTTGGCTTTCTAAATGGTTCTAGTAAAATTCCAATTCAAAATTATGTGCATCACTAGTTGTATCATTAGTACAAAAGTGGCATATCCGTACCTTAGTGTGTAGAATGAGCGTTGAAAATTTTGAAAAATGTGGCTATTTTTAATATGGCCTGCAAGCAGAATGTTAATTCACAGCCATGGGCGCGCAGCATAGTAACATGCCTAGAGCATTTTCACAAGTTACATTGTGAACTACTAGCAAGTGGTGATGAGAATAGAGTCCTTTTCACTTTATGTATAGGGTTGTCATTTAAACCAAAACTGTAAAAGTTGGGAAAAAGTACCTTGGCATAAATGATCAGCTGAAGTAAAACAAGATATAGACATGCAAAACCCAACTTAGGTACATATGAACTTCTTATCAAGTTTTTTAAGGCTCAAAAATAATAAATTTAGCTTTGAAATATAGTGGTGGACGCTTTTATTGGTAGGAGTTGTTAGTATCCCCAGTGAACAGCCTTTGATCTTCAGATCCTCTGATTAGAATAGAATCCTTGAAACATGGAGACTGATGTATAAAGGTATTTTGCAGCCACAAAACGTACAGTTCTCAAAATCACAGGGTTAGCCACCATAAAATAACGTTTTAATATTTACAAAAGCCCTTGCACAAGTCAGAAAACTCTTTCCAACTCCTAAAAGGAGTTTTGTGACCCTGTCCAAAGCACAAATAGGAAGAGCCTTGAAAGTGGCATTCCCGTCCTTTTTGCGATTCAGAGACTACTATAGCAATGGTTTGGGAATCATTGATCAGATAATGACACCTTAAATGGGGTGGTATCTGATTCTCAAATCATAAACCGTTGCAGTGGGACATCTTCCCCTTTGGGAATCGTCAAGTACCTTGGAGGCTGTCCCCTGATGTCTTCCCACACTGGAAACTTCAATTTTTTTAAAGCAGCACCAGTCCCTTTAATTGACACTGGCTGCCTTTGAAAGAAAAAAAAAGTTTCCAGTTTGTGAATGCAAATACCGGGACGGGTTTTGCTGGCCTTTATTCTTGCATTTACAGCAAATCACATGGGGTGTCAAACTGAGACCCGCCTAATTAATATTCATTAAGTAGGACATTTGCATACATAGGTCGCATTGAAAGTTGCATTCCCATTTCAAACTAGTTGATGTGCAGATTGCACCTCCTGGGTTGCGATTAAGAATCATACATAAGACTCTAAGTGCCAACATCTGAAAGTTCTTAAAAGCAAAGGCCAGCAGGATAGAAACCTAGTGCACATACACTGTTGCATGATCTGGAAACCAGTAGAACCTACTGCTGACACTTCATTTGGTTCCAGGTTGGACCCAGTACAAGTATAAAATCATATCTGTTGTTTTGTTACATTTTCACGTTTGTATATGTTTTTATTTTTTATTTTAATATATCTTTATTGGCATTTATAACAAACCATACAGAGTCGGCATGTAACATTTCGTAGCCATCTACAGAGGAGTAACTTATCATAGATATAAGAACAATGATCTGAGTACACTCCAGATATGCAGTACATTCGACCTACAGAATTAACGTGACTACCGCCATGCATGCTGCCTCGTCAGATTCCAACCTCAAGGGTGGCTACCTTGGATCATGCCTCCACAATTTAGAAACCCTCCAGCATTTACTAAACCCCCTTCCTAACTCCCCCCACCTTCAACTGAAACCCCCCCACCCCGCCAAGTCTGATGTACGTCCCCAGCTTTCATATACGTTCATTTCGCTCACCGCCCAGTCCGCACCCACACAACTTCTGGTGTGATGTTAAGGACCGGTCAGCACTGGCTCCTGACCACCATCTGGATCAGCCTCCGCCTGTGCACTCCCCCCAGCCTCCGCCTGTACGTCATTGTCATCCCCAACGTTAGTCAACTCTTCCATCATTACCCTCCAAGCCTGTACGTCATCCTCTACCTTTTCATCCCGCCTGGTCTGCTGCATCCGGATCACTTCTGCTGTCGCCCATTCCTTGACGTCTCGTACCCATTGGCCGCTTTGGGCAGGCGGCGGCATAGCCACGAGATGGCGATCCGTCGCTTCGCAAGCACCAGTCCTAGGAGGACAAATTTCCTACTAAGATTTTTATTCTTGGGTCGGGGTAACAACCTGAGCAGTACCACCCGGATCTCTCCTGCTATCTCCCACCCCGTCACTTCCCTCAGCGCAGTTAGGACCTCTGTCCAATATCCCTGAAGCTCCTGGCAAGCCCAGACCATATGGATAAACGTCGCTTCTGCCTCCCCACAGCGAGGACACTGCCCTGACCGCTCTTGGTAAAGCTTGTGTAGCAACTTGGGGGTCAGATACGTCTGGTGCACATAATTGTATTGAATAAGTTTGAATCTTGCATTCGCACTCACTTGTTTAACCCCCTCGTGAATTTTGGCCCAATCCTTTACAGTAATAGAGTCGCCTGTCAATGCCTCCCATCTCGCCTGAATGGGCAGTACCCCTTCCGACCCTGTCCTCTCTTATCGCCCGGTAGAGATATGAGATTAATCTGCGCCCTTTAGCCATCGATAGCAGGGTTTGTAACACTGAGGAGACGGGAGGTTCATCCGGGAACATAGGCCGTAGCTGGCTCGCTACCTGCATTATCTTCCCGTATTGAAGGAACTGACCCGGACCCAGCTCAAAAGCTGCCACAGCCTGCTCGCGCGTGAGGTACTGCTGGTTATTGTAGAGATCGCCCATGGTCAAGCATCCCCCCTCCCGCCACTTCCGGATGGACATAGAAGCGGAGATCTGTTGGAAGGGTCGAACAACCCATAAGGGCATATCCGGGGCGTATGGTGCCCTCTTCAGCACTCTCCGGACTACACATTCCCACATCTCCGCCACATGTCAAACGATGTATGGACATGCCGCGGGCGCCCGTGCTCCCATCATTAGCAATTCGGGCAGCTCCCTATCCCCCAAGGTCCCCGCCAGCAGGGCCTTCTCCCAGTTATCATCCCCATCCATCCAGTGAACCGCGTGCTGTAATTGTGAAGCCGCATAATAGAACTCAAGACACGGGACCTCAAGACCTCCACCTTGCCACGTCAGTTGCATAGTAGCCAGACTGACCCGCTTACGCTTGGGTCCCCACAGTAAATCCGTATGAAGCCTGTCCAACGTAATAAAAAAGTGTCTGGGGATCCTAAAGAAAGAATGCTGCATTACGTATAGGTATCTAGGCAAGATCACCATTTTAATCAAAGCTATCCTCCCCATAAGCGTCAGAGGCAGCTCCCGCCACAAACGGACAGACCCCCGTATTCCCTCCACTACCCTTCCGATGTTAAGAGCCAAATATTGGTCAGCAGTTTCCGCCAATCTGACCCCAAATAGCGGGGTGCGGTTCCCACCCACAGAAACCCCACCTCCGGCAATTCCTCATCCGGGCGCAAGGCCAATCTCCCCACCGGAACCAATTTGGACTTCCCCGGGTTAATCCGCAGGCCCGACATGCGACCAAACCTCTCCAGGATGGACAGCAAAATCGGTATTGCAGAAGCCGGGTCCCGGACATACACTAAAGTGTTGTCCGCATACATGGACACCACATGATTAGTCTCGCCCACTGAAATCCGTAGGTGGCCATCTCTGATCATAAACCCGCCGCTAAGGACTCCATTGCCATAACAAAAAGTAGAGGTGACAATGGGCATCCCTGCCTGGTGCCTCGATGTAATCGAAAGGCCCGAGACACCAGCCTTCCTACTCTAATCCTGGCACTTGGTTCCGCGTACAACAGCCTCACCCATTGCAATAGCTGTACTCCTACCCCCATAGCCCGCAGGACTTCCCAGAGATATACCCACCCGACGGAGTCAAACGCCTGTTCGATGTCTAGTAGAGCCAGGACACAGTCCCCCTGCAGCAGCGTGGGTGAGTGCCAGACATGGGCTAATCTCCGCAAGTTAAGAGCCGTGCTACGTTTGGGAATAAAGCCCGCTTGGTCGGGGTGAATAAGCTGTTGCATACACGGTTGCAGGCGGGCTACCATAATCCCACTGAGGACCTTGATGTCAATATTGAGCAGGGATATGGGCCTGTATGACCCTGGGAGCTGGGCGTCCCTATCTGCCTTAGGAAGCATAACCACCAGAGCTTTATTCATGGAAGGTGGGAGCGCCCGATTTTGAAATGCCTCATTGTACACCTCGAGAAGGCGCTCAGCTAAAATATGGGCATATTTCTTATAGAATTCGGCCGTTAGGCCATCATTCCCCAGGCTCTTGGCTGATCTCAGGGACTTAATTCCCCCCAAAATTTCTTCCTTTGAGATCGGTACTTCCAATGCTCGACTGGCCTCATCATCCAGGCGAGGGAGGTTCAGAACAGCGAGGAACGTCTCCATCTCCTCCAATACCGGAGTGGCACGCCCCGCATATACTCCAGCCAGATGATCCGCCAAAGTATCCAAAATTACCTGCTGGCTGAAGACCGCGAGGCCATCCGCGGTCCTCATCTGTACAATAGGAGATGCTGGCATCTCATTACGGATAAACCTGGCTAGCAATGCTCCTGAGCAGTCCCCTTCCGCTTGGAGGCGCTGTTGGTATGCAGTGTAGTGAAACTTTTCAAGGTGGCAAAGCGCCGCTAACAATTCCTCCCGTGCCTCGCGCCATTCATTCAGATGACTAGGAGCTGTAGGAAGCACCACCTCAAGATCAGCCAGCCTCCTTTCCGTGACCTGGATATCCCTCTCAAGTTGTTTCCGAACACCATAGGTCGTGTTAAGGCAAAACCCACGCACCACCACTTTCATCGCTTCCCATTCCACACCCCTCGACGATGACGAGCCCCAGTTTATCACGAAATAATTAGAGAGTTCCTCCTTCAGCTGCCCGGCGAAGGGCGGGTCCGTGAGAGCCTCTGTTGGGAGACGCCACGTGGGGATTGCTGCCCCATGCCTGCTTGTGCTAAGAGTCATGAGCAACGGGGAGTGGTCCAAGATATGTCTTGGGAGTTATACTATCTCCTCCACTCTGGGCATCAAGGTCTGCGATACAAGGAACTGGTCCAACCGACTAAACGTATTAGACGCAGGGGTGTGACAGGAGAACACCCTGGAGTCCGGGTGTCTAACCCGCCATGCGTCTATAAGTCCCAACTCCCTCATCACATCCAGCAACGCTCCAGTCATACCTGGCTTGGTGTGTGCCCATGGGGGTTCCCGATCTAGGGTCCAGTCAAGGACACAGTTCACATCCCCAAAAAAGACAACGTCCGCTCCCAGGTAGGGAGTCGCTGCCGTCAGCACATCATAAAAGAAGGTAGGGGCATCCGAATTAGGAGCATACACACTTATGAGAAACGTTTGTGTATGTTGATATGGTTTGTGGAGAAATAATTGCTAATGGTGACATTAGTTTAGAATATCCACAAAGATGTATGCTCCCCTTTAATAACACATACCCTGACTGGTTTACCTTAAACGATGTCCCAATCATGAGGCACCAATATCATTATTGTCATAAAACAAGTGTGAAGTATTTATCAAACAGACTAACACGTTTTTGAGAATAGGTACGATCCAGCGAGATATTAGCAAACAGCATTCATACACCAAATACTCACTTGGGCCCATACATTCATACTACGCTAATACTTACGCTGGTGAGTCAGTTGTACTCTTTATCAAAATCCCTGCTACCAATTACTTTTCTGATTGAAGAGTAATGACTTACCAATGAATCCTTTGCTAATTGGGAAGTTTAAAATGAGTGACATTCCTTACAGTACATAATCCTGAAATAACCACTGAGTCAGGAAGTTTTAAAATGTTTATCTAAAGATTTTAGCAGAGTAAATTACAGAACCACATGGTACTTAATCGCATATCAAGGATGAAGCATAGACTAAAAATGATTGATTAATGACGGTCCCTCAGAAAGGAGAAGATAGTGACAGCAGCGCAACTAAAGGTTGCATTTATATTCACCTAAGGTGCGAGAACCAAACCCCTTGGCCAAGGAGTTGGAAAGATAGGACCCAGGAAGGATGAAAAGCAAAGACCTCCTCCAGGTTCAGGACAGGACCGGTGACCTCTCTATAACGATGCCTGCGTCGTTCCCCTCTCTGATACTCGGCTTCTCCTCGATTCTCCCGTGTCTTCCTTCTAATGGACTCCGCCGCCCCCCTCCTCAGGACCTCTCTGGACAGCGGTTCAGCATGCACTCGGTCAGCGTCCTAATGCTAATGCAATGCCAAACCTAGCTAATTTGCTAATACTATATCTATTATACCCTTCTACGCCCATGTACCTCCCCTTAATGTTGCCAAAATATGGGACCACTATTTCTGATTGGACAGGGGGTTGATCCTCACACCATATTGATTTTGTTCAATTTTCTGTAGACCATTGTTTTAAAATACCGCCCATCAATTTTATTACATTTGCTTTATTTCCCACCCGTCTCACGACAAATTTTGTATTTTATTCATATAAAATGTTGCATTTCCGCAGGAACATCTAGGAGTGCAGTGGTGTCGGCCAGCAGGTCATGGCCTTGGACGATGTCCAGGTTGACTTCATCCCTTTCTTTCTCGGCAGCCACTCAGGGCGCATGTGCAGGATCTTTGTTACACGAGTTTTCAGTTCACCAAACCCAGGCCCAAATTTACGAGCTGATAAAAGTCAAAGAAGAAAATATTAAAATCACAAATAAAATGTTTCACTGTATACCCACTCTTTCTACTCTATTCCCATTTACTTATAAATTCTATCTTGCATTAGTAGCGTTAGAGAAACAATAAATTAATAATAACACGAGAGCAAGCTGTAGCATGTGAAAACATCAAGCAGCCATTTTAATGCACACTGCGCAGAAGCAGGAGTTTCCCACCAAGCAAAGAGAGACGTCACACCACGTGATATGATTGTGACATGCGCAGTAAGGTTCCAGCGCTTTAGCGGCCATTTTAGAATAAAGACAAGCGTTATTCGTTAGTTAAACACATATGCAAGCATCCTTACTATTCGTGTAGTGTATGCATGGATTAGTACAAACAATACAAGTTTTTAATAAATTAATAATGTGAGGAGATTGCGTCCAAGCAAGTCTCATTTGTGAGTCCTTGCTCCATCAGGTATAGCAGACAGAACAGAAGCTCTTCTGTATGCTCCATTTTTACTTTATAACTATGTGTGTATGGCATTTGAATTTGTTTTTCAGTGTGGCTTTTTGTTATAGTGTGGAAAAAGTGTGTGTGGTTTATTTTTGGTGGGGGGTAGTACAACTTGAATTATGTATGATGATCCGCACTACAGACCCTGCAGGGCACAAGTAGATGCTTCAGGCATGGACATTTTTTCACTAAACAATGTCCACTTTTTAGATTTATTAATTTCAAGCAAACTCTATGAGTAACAGCATAATGATTAGGTCATCTCACTTTAAATGTGAAAATTGTCCAACCAGAATATATCTATCAAAACCAGAGAACAATGTGTCCGATGTTCAAAGAGATATGTAGCAAATCATGGTTGCATACTGCATATTCACTTTTTGCTAGGTGTCCTATGTACTAGTAGGGCGTGTCTCAAAATCCCTCGTTGCTTGGGGTTTCAGAATGACCTGCCTAGTGAATATCCCCTTGATTAACTACAGACACAGGCATGGTGCCTGCGATGAACAGCAGATTACAATTTCTATGTTTGCATTCCCGAACTGATTTTTTTTTTTAAAGCATCCATATTCCTTAATGTAGCTTGCGCTGCTTTAAAAATAGTTTTTTCAGTTTGTGTATGTTTCAGGGAAGCAGGCAGTGGTCCCTTGCTCCACTGTGTGCTCCCCCCCCCAAGGTCGCTTGACAGAATTCACAAAGGGGACTCTGTCCCCTATGCAGATGAATTACCACCTGCTGTGAGGTGTCATTACCTGTTCAACTGTTTGCAACCTCAAATGAGGTTGCAAACCATTGATAGATACCATCACAAATTGAAATTAGGAGGGGACGCTCCTCACATACCCTAGTAATTGTGATTCAGAATGGATCGCAAAACCCAATTTGTGTGTTGGAAACACATTTCCGATGCACAAAATGGGATTAGTACATTGCACTTAATATTTTTGCATTCACGAGCCCCGTGAGTTTGCAAATTGCAGGTTTTGTGACCACAAAATTGTGTAGTACATCGGGAACTAAGGGCCATATGTACGACGAAGTGGCGGAGCGTGTCGTTAGCCTCCTGGGCTTAACGACCTGCTCCGCCACTTCGGAAACGCAAGGCTGCACCATATTTACAAGGATGTGGTGCAGCCTTGCGTTTCCCCCTGCGATGGCGCTAAGTTTCACAACTTAGCGCCAACGCGGGCACCCTTGCACCAGAGTGCAAGGGTGTCTGTGTGCAGGGGAGGATTGGTTATGTGTTGGAAGGTGTCCCTTCCTGCACATAACCAATCCTAAAATGCCATTTTGTAACTTTCATGTGTGCTGCTTCAAGCAGCACACATGAAAGATACAAAATGGCATTTTTAAAAAGGTTTGTTTATGTACAGGAAGGGACACCTTGGCATTTTGCACAAGGCAGCACACATGGAAAAAGCAAAAACGAGGAGAAATAATGCATTTCTCCTCGTTTCGCAACCTTAAGACCAGGATTTTTCTGGTCTTAAATGTGGCGCTGCCTGCTATGTATGCCACCCTTGTACATAGGGGGCAGCGTCAAATACAATACATGTTGCGGTGGAACGCCCACCACAACACCCACTGCACGCCCCTTTCATGCTAAACATAGCTTGAAAGGGTGCCTTATGTACAAGGCAGCGTTAAGCCACGTTAAGTGGCTTAACGCTGCCTTGTACATAAGGCAAGGCCCCTATCGCCACGGGAACGTCACGAAAAGTGACATTCCCGTGGCGATAGGGGCTTGTACATATGCCCCTAAGTCTTTTGGATGAGTGTAGCAGAGGGCGGGCTAGCCTATTTTCCCACCCAAGTTCAATGACTGGTTGGACTGCAGAGCATTGTATCTATTGAAAGGTTGTTTTTCGCTGCAGTGAATGGTCTGGCGGTAAACTGTTGCGCTAGAACGGAGAAGAGTTCTTTTTGATAAAAATACAACCATCAAGAGCTGATTTCTTGTCCCCAGGTGTCTGGAAAGCTGTGATCACTCCACACTGTCTAGATGTTCTCATTTTGCAAACCACACATTGGAGTTTTATGTTGCCGAAGAGTTTGTGTATTTGTTTACATGAAAAATATTACCCCTAAAATCTGTGAACATTAATATTTAAAAAAAAATGTCTATTCTTTTCTTTCAGCATCCGCAGCATCCTGATATTTTGAGTTCACGAACATCAGAGTTTAACAGTTTTTGGGACAACACTGGCTACATTCTCAAGCACCGGCATATCAAGCATACTAGTCTCAAGTATAGAATTGTGTATCAGGGCTGGTCAGATGTTTATTAGTACAATTTTAATTCTGTTTTTCTTTGCTTTGATCTCAAAGGATGTGCCATGTAAGATGCATGCCAAGAAGACCTGGATGGTTGTTTGTTGAAGTGATGGGATATATAACTCTCGATACCTATGTAAAGCCTAACCGTAAAAACCTGTTTGTGCAAAATTGGTTGTTTATTGAATTTAGGGGATATAATTCTCCATACTTATGTAAATCCTAACAGTAAAAACCCATGTTGAGCACAAAGGCCTATATTGTCTTAAATCTGTCCTGAACTATTAAATTCAAGACCCAATGTTTTCGACACAGTATAAGGTTGTGGTGTCACCCCCCCCACCTCCCCCCAACACCACCACCATCCCCCAGCAAAAAATCCTCCCCATCATTGTCAGTTGAGTTTACACTAGGTATTTGTGGCCCAATTGTTAATCTTTGATGTGTCACAGTACTATATTCTATGGAAGTGACATAACATAATAAGAGAGTTTTATTACATGCAAAATATATGGGCCTTGTCCACAGCTATATTCAGAAAAAAATAATTGATGGATGAAATTCCCAAATTTCATTAACTTAAAATTAACATTTGCAGAATGTTCTGAGCGCAAAATCTATACACTGGACTGGAAAATCTGGCATTTGAAAGACATGTTCACTGCTTTAAGCTTGGGAGAGGCATTGGGAAAATAAGCATTCTCAGGACTGAGAAGACAGGGACAAATGGAAATGTTGTGAGTACTCAAACGCAGAATTTGAGGATATTCACAATTATTTCCAATGCATTATCTCACCCTAAATGCGGCTGTAAATGTATAATCCTCCAAAAACAGTGGTAACATAGTTTCCTCCAGAAGTGTAATGGCCATCTGAGAATCCTCTGCCGAATGAAGTACCACTGCAATATAGTATCAGGACAGTAGTAATTCCTCTGGATCAAATTACGCTACCAATTTGTTTTAGAGGATTTCTCTAAATAGGGCCTTTAGTACTAAAAAGAAATGTGGAGTAGATGTGCATTTATGGTAGGAAATAGACCCAAACCACCACAGTTTTCCTAGTGGATATAGGGGGAAGGTACTTTTCTACCTGTATAAGGAGATCGGAAACAATATGTGGAAATGTACATTTTACCAGCCATAAACTACCGGATAAACTAGTATGCTTAAGAGAAAGATGTATGTTTGGATGTCTGGGATTTTGGTACATTTCCCAGCGTAGTATGGGAGGGGGATTACTTTCTCCCAAAGGAGTTATCTTCTATGAAAATTGTAGGTGTAAAAATGGAAATTATTGATTTACTCTTTTTTGTCAATCAGACCTTTCTTTACAGGAAAACATGTCCACAAAATGCCAGAAAAACGTTTGGCGATTGACTCTCTACAGTAATCTACAAATGTAGTGATTATTTGGTGACACAATACATCTTTGTCTTCTAATTAATGCATTCTTTATGTATGATAGAACAAACTTGCCAACATAATGGTATGGAATGAAAGAATATGTTTTACTTCCCAGAGGAAATTAGAATTTGTCGGAAAATAAAGAATACTTGGGAGAGAAATGAGAAACATATGAAACAAAATGAGAAAGATGATAAATATTCTGTAGCTCCGTGTCGGAACATTTCAAATAAATTTGCAATTATTCCTTTTTTGTTATTTCTATTTTATTATTTTCTGTTCCATTCTGTTTTATCCGCCTAGCTTATGATTTCATTTGTTACTACTTCTAGTATATGACTAAGGGCTCGAGTCTTAGAAGTACACAGGTAGGCCGTTAATTATGGTTTACACCCTTCCTCTTGGCAAACATTGCTAAAATATCTGAATATATCACAAAGAAAACCTGGCTATTCAACTAAATATTCACGTTGATGTCAATATGCCTTTTCCTGAAATTACCTTTCTCCGCTTTGTAACATTAAAAGTTAGCCTGGAAGCCCTCGGCAACATTCCAAGATATGTGCAATACTTGGATTCTATCCAACATAAAATACTTTTGCCAGTTCTGCTTTCTGACATATTAGTTTCTTTCTGAAAAGTTAGCATAGTCTTTTACAGCAGGTTTGTGCAGTATTAAAGACCTTTAGCTATGTATTTCACTGGCACATTTGTGAAATATCCACATTATCTCTGTATTCATTGATGCGCATCTTAAACTTTTGTCCACAAAACAAGACATTATTATAACAGTCTCATTAGCCACACCACAACCTTGTTTAGTAAAAATGTTGACTGAACTACCCGACTACAAAAACTGTCGACATTTTTGAAGGTCGATATTGTTATATACTTTAAAAGATGCAGTTATGTGGCACTTAGAAGTCAACAAGGATTAGGAAGAAAAACTTCCAAAAGGGTTAAATAAGACAAAACATGAAAAGGACAAGGTTGGCAAACACATGAAATTCAAACAACTGCAAAACAAAAAGTCAAGAAGGCAGCGGTTGGGGGTTTAGGAAGATGATGGTAAAAGAGGTATCCCCCATCGATAAAGAAAAATGTAGGGGAAAAATTACGGATTCTACCAGGAAATACCAACATGTCAAAAATATCATCCTGTTTTGAGATATATGTATATGGCTCGGCATTTGGATTAAAATATTCGTGGACACAACATTGGATTGAGGACCTTTGATGTGGAGGGCGAGTGCACATCCATAGTGTTGCTGTTAGCAAAACGAGAAGGGACTACAATTACGAGGGGCTCCTCTACCCCGACGTTCACCGGTGCTGATCCTGGGTCCCGGCCATAGTAGGATTTCTGTGGCTCTTGATATATATGTGTGTAAATATATATATATATAAAAGGATATGAACTCCCAACTTCTGCCCAGCAAGGTTAGACCGTCACAGTCCACGATAACCTGGGCAATTCAGGAAGACGGCACACACGGAGGTGAATTAGTCCAACTTTCGCTTCATTTCATTTTTTCTTTTTTTAAATTTCATAAAAAGCAAAGTTCAATGTGCTCACAGACAAAAATTACTTACGCGTTTTGGCAACAGCCTTCAACTGGGTCATAAAGTGCATGTGTAGAGTGTCCCTTTTGAAGGGCAAGGCACCCTCCACCACCATCTATAAAATCACATAAAATATATTCAAAAAGAAGGATATGGGCAATAATTGCTGTTAAGACGTGCTCTTGCACTTGTTATCATCATGTCATTCCATTTCTGTCTGGTAAAGTTCCAGTATTATACCCATTCGTGCAAAGTACATTATGGAATTGATTTACCGAGAGAAAGAGGAAAGGAAAAAAGAGAAGGAAAAGTACATGTGAGGGACTGAGATCGACAAAACTCTGGGTGACCACATAGCTTCACATAAATCTGAAGTCCCTTATAGTTGCTAAAGTGCATGTGTGCTTGTTGCAGGTTACACGTTTTCTCAATATATTCACAAACCAATTTATAACATTCAAAACAGTAATCTTAACCTATTGTCTCAGATATGAATGTGGTGGTGCTTGAAATTAAAATTACTGGTTTACCTGTTCTCTGTACAGTTAAATCTAAATGTACAAACCTGCAATATTTCCACACTGTGATCCCTCTTTCCCTGGGTAATATGCAAGTTATGCATGGTAACAATTTCTGTCATACTAATGTTAATGCTACATGTGAAGTACAGGTGCATATAACATTTTATTTCCACACTAAAACCTACACCCTCAAGCATCCTTCTCAAGATGGTATTCGATAATCTCTATCTGATATAAAGTGCAAATGCAAATGACAAATTATTCACGAAGGTAAAAATATCATGGAGTCTCACCTGCCAAGTAATTTATGTTTGAAGTACAGTCATATATGTCAAGTAAGGGCATTAATAACTATTTCCTAGCCTGTTTGTGACAAACACCTTCAACAAAAATGCAAAATACTGACAGAGCAGAAGTGCAGTATATGAAAGGGAGAAGGGGAAAAAAAGAGAAGAAGATGGAATCCTAAACAAAGAAAGAAGAGAAGGAGATGAAGAAAAAATTGATTAAGATAGTACAAGAAATAGGAAAGCGTCATAATGATTCCCAATCAGTATATAATTAATTCAATTTGGATTTCATTTTGATGACCACCCCAAAAAACCTATAGAACATGACAAAAACATGATGAAAACATATCCAAGATCTGGGTAATATAGACCTGCATTTCCCTGGAGCAATGATTCACTAATGTGCACCTTCCTCTGAAGGACCACTTTTTTTGAAATGTATACAATTCTGCATCAGAGTTCAATCCCACGGAGACTCAGTTCCAACCAGTATGATCCATCTCGATTCTGCCTTCCTTAGGATCAGTTCACGATCCCCCCCTCTGATCCCAAGAGGAATATGTTCAATGCCAAAGAATACCAAGTTGTTGGGGTCTCCATCATGTTCCTTCCAAATATGTTTGGACATTGCATATGTGAAGTCTCTATTTACAACTGCTCTCACGTGTTGTAAAATACGTTATTTTAGTTTATTTATTGTACTGCCAATGTACTGCTTCCCACATCTGCATTCCAAAAAATATACCACATGTGTGGCATCACAAAGTATTCTTTCCATGATTTTTCTCCTCTGCCCATTATGAATTTGGATGTCCACTCAATTTTGGCCATATTTACACACCTTACATTTGCTGCAATTCACAAAGCCAGATGTTTTGAGTTAATTCAGTTTATTCCCTCCTTTCATCGGACTACAGAAAAACCTTTGAGTTAACAGATCTCTCAAAAATGGTGCCTTTCTGTATGTGATATTCAAATGTTCTGATGTCTGGCTCTTAATATCTTCATCTTTCCTAACCATTCTCCAATGGTTGGTCAAAGCCTCTTTTATCTCGACTCAATGCATTGAAGTCAGTTATGCCTCTCACCGTTTCTTTATCCTCATTCTGTGCTGCTTTTTGTGCCTTTGGAACCAGTAAATGTTCCCTCTTGATCTTCCTGTCTCTCTTTTTTTGCGTCATTCAAAACGCCCACTGGATAACCCCGTTTTTGAAATCTCCTGTACATATCAGTAAGTTGTTTATCAAATTCTTTATCCTCCGAGCAGTTTCTCCAAACCCTTAGAAACTTACAGTATGGTACGCTCCAATTTAAGGCCTTGTGGTGTGCAATATTTGCTGTCAAATACTGTTGCAGGCAGTCGGTTTGCGGAATAGGGTGGTGCAGATCTTTCCATCTTCTGCATAGACTCATATATACAGGTAATCATTTCCCTGTTTACTGATGGTGTATGTAAATTTTATTTTAAGAGTATTGTGATTCAGAGGTTTTAAGAAACTTTCCAGCTCATCAACTTCTCCTTCCCAGATTATAAACAGGTCGTTGATTTAGCGCACTCGAAGAACAATCTTCTCCAACCTTTCTTTATTCTCCTTTGACCATATGCATTCCGCCTCCCAGTACCCCATAGTCAAGTTGGCATATGTTGGCACAAATGAAGTCCCCATGGCTGTGCCTCTGTTTTGTTAGTAAAACTTTCCATCAAAAATGAAAACAATATTTAGACAGAACGACATCATGTCTAGGAGCATACGTGTGTGGCCCAGGAGACTTAATATATATCATGTTCAGGTCTACATTATCAGAATACACTTGATCGGAAATCAAAATATTTAATTGGTAGATAATTTAGTACACCCTGGAACACATGGAATCAATTGAGTCAATGTTCAAAGATGTTGGTCGTTAAAGAAGGCACATTGTACCTACATATTTGGAATCATGTAATGTCCTTTTCAATTCTGATTATTCACCAAAAAATCATATTGTTTCTCATTAGGTCTTTCTTAAGACAGTGCATGCTCTGTCTGTTGTGAGACATGTTGCTATCTTACAGTGGGCTTAGAGTGAGCACTTAGAGCCCACAATTGTTTACCATTGGTTGGCTTCATTGTCGCTCTCATTTAATTATTTAATTGCTTCTTATTCGCTACCTGTGTGGGCTTTCCTTTCCTTTTCTTGTGTTTATCCCGATCTTGAAGCGAGGGCGCATTACTATGTCCTTCCACTGCTTGCTTTTTCTGGCCTTATTGTTTAGGTCTGGCCTTTGAGGCAGCTTTATCTGTCTTGCCAGACTATAGATTTCCCCCAAAATTCATACATAAAAATGTATTCCTATGGATACATATTAGGGGCTTTTGGTTAGCAGCATTCGTCCATTGGCTGCATAAGTTGACATTCACATTTTGCTTCTGCCCACCAGAACATACAGTATGGAGCAATGGGGAAGCCAACTTCAGCCATTTGCTCCATTCATTTTGAGTAACAGCATTCAGCTTGTGCACATTCTGAGCATCCCCTTAACAAATAGTTCCCTTCTCCAACTTTCATTTCTTTCTTTCTCCTTTTTTATGTTTTGTTTTACTTTTTGGACCTCACTGGGCTAACCCAACAACTCCCCATTCCTCAACTGAGCCCCAACATCTTCGCTGTCTCTAGTTCCTTGCTTGGCTCACGGCAGTCCTGGCAGCTTCGCTGCAACGCCCTTCTTCTGCCGTGAAATATTTAGTACACTGAAAATTGTATTCAAATTTAGGGATGGAAGGTGCTTTTTTTTCAAAAACATTCTTTGCTTCTTTCAGGACTCTCGTGATGCTCATTTTAATCTAGGCATCTGCGTTATCCACTGCAACTGCTTAAAACTGAAACCTGTTCTTCTCATTTGCTTTCTGATGTTTCCTGAGACAATTCCACTGGCATTCACTGTTTACATTTTTATCTAATCGATGTGTCCAGTATTTCTTTGCTGAACGGAGCCTGGAAGCAGTGTTTGTAATTTCCTTTCATCTACGCCATTGGCTCACAGATGTTCTGGCAGCTTCTATGACCAGCTGTTCTTTCTTCCTTAAACAAACTTATGATGTAGAACGTTATTGGTTGAATGCGCTTTGAAAAGCAAGACAAATAATTATAAATATGTTCAGTAAGCATTTTTTCAGCCCTCCGGCTTCTCTAATTGAAATTCTCTGTGTTACTAACCCATTCCTTACCATTAACCTATGGAAGCCACATGAAACTCATCCAGTCTACTGTCAATAGGTTTGTTGGCCAAAGTACAATCCCTAACCTTGAAAAGTACTACATTTTAAATTTCACCACTGTAACTGTATGGAATACAGCAATGCCTTCGCCAAAAGTGTAAGTCCACTTTTGTTAATCAGGTCCACTGTAGTTATAGTTAGGATTCCCAGGTATAGGGATTCCTCAGATTGTTGCTTGCTAATAACTTTGTCCTCATTTGACGAATTTCCACGAACCTTTCCAGACCTATAGCATTTGCTACGTTTGCTGGTGATGGAAAGTTTTGTCATGATTCGTCAAGGGGGTGGAAAGGAAAAAGGGAGGTCCCAAAACACATTTTCCCCAATGCATTTTCCGTAGACTTTTGTGTTGGACGTAGCACCATAATGGCTGAACGAATTTCCGTGAAATTAGGCATGATTATAGATTATGGTACACAGATTATCCTTTTTGGTAGTATAGGTAAGTAGGGCAATTATTTTTAAAGTTACACTGCATTTTAACTTAGTGATATTTGTCATGTTAGTTTCGTGAAATTTCGCGAATGTACCGCAGTACATGCCGAAGACTAGGCATTATGTGATTGGCTAATGACAGCCTTTTCAAAAGTTAAAGTCAGCCATGTTATTTTAAGTACACTTTGCTTGTGTTCTGGGTTAGGGCCTTAGATAGAGGTAACTATTAGGTTTTTATTTTTTCAACTTATTACCACTTTATTAAAGTGGTAATAGGTTGAAAAAAATATTTATACGTTTCTATATATTTAAGAAAAATATTATGTAGTACTGTGATACTGCCTAGGAAATACTTCAGTACCTAAAACATTCTTTAATGACTATGTTAAAAAATAAAACCAACACTTTACTACACTATATTTCACAAATATAGTGCACTACAGTGTATTTTAATTTTTTTCTCTATATTATTTGATTTTTCCCATAACTACTGCAGTACTTTGTAGGTCCTAGCGCGGTTCTCCATAAACTATTTTAAAAATATATAGAACATTTTAAATACATTTCACTACTTATTACCACTTTAATAAAGCATTAAAAGGTAGGGAAAAACAATAAAACCTACTAATTACCTATATATAAGGCCCTAACCCAGAACGCAGCCAAAGTGTGTTAAAAGAGCGTAGAGTGTTGTACAGTGGCATTGAGTAAAGTTGAGTGCTATAGACTTGCATTGACAGGAGTACATTGTTGTGCAGTGGAGTGTTGCAGAGTGGAGTATAGTGTCGTACAGTGAAGGGGCATAGACTGTTGTTGAGTGGGGTATACTCCGATTGAGCGGAGTACATTGAAGTGGCATGGAGTATAGTTGTGTAGAGTGGAGTTACATACAGTAAAATAGTATAGATTAGACTGGCACCAAGGCGAGTGGTGTAGAGTGGAATAGCATACAGTGGAGTGGCGTTCAGTGGAGTGGCATACAGTGGAATAGTGTACACTGAAGTGGTGTACAGAGGAGTGGTGTAGAGTGGAGAGGCATACAGTAGAATAGTGTACAGTAGAGTGTGAAATAGCGTAGAGTGGAGCAGTGTACAGTGTACAGTGTCTTCAATTTGCTGTAGTGCCGGAATCTGCTCCAGCTTGATGCCTAGTGTCAGGCGGCAGGTCAGTGGTCTGAGAACGGAAATGTTTTATTGTCTTTCTCAAAGGCAATGCCAAAGGGGAAGAGACATCTGTATCTGATCTTGGATTTTCTCAGGTAGTCTGTGAGGGGCTGTTAGACTTTGGGTTCGTGGTTGGCAGAGATATGCACCCTGTCCCAGCAGGAACCACAATGCTAGTCAGGGCACGCTATATATACACTAAAAGATAACCTGTGCTCACCCTCTGCTAGCTTGGCACAGAACAGTCAGGCTTATCTAAATAGGCAATGTGTAAAGTCTTTGTGCACCACACACACTCACACACACACACACACAGTAACACAAGGAAAACCCCACAAAAAGACTCCACACTGGTTTAGAAAAATAGACAATAATATTATGAGTAAAACAAGACCAAAACGACAAAAATCCAATAAGTTCTGAATTTTTAAAGAGTATTTAAAAATATAGTGCTTAGAGTGTTAAAGCACCAACCGGGGATATCTGGTGGCACTTCACTGGGATAAATCCCAAAATCCCAAAATTAGGCAGACTGCAATGGAGTGTTGGTCAGACACAGGTACCAGCCTTGACCCGCTGAAACAGTACCTTTGGATGGGGGCTGCGTCGACGTGGAACAGAAAGGCAATGCATCATCGTCGACACAAAGGATTCGTAGGCGATGCATCATTGTCAAGCTGCGCATTCGGGGAAAGCTCCGGCTTTGAGCAGCACTGAAGAGGGGCGATGCGTCATCATCAAGCTACGCACTTAGGGAAGCTACAGCATCGAGCAGCGCTGAAGATAGGCAATGCTTGAGGAATATAAGTATACCCCCTATACAATTTATCTTGTTTTTCTTAAGTAAAGATACGTCAATTGTTCATATCTCTAATTGTTATTTATGACCATTATACGTTCCTAAACTTTGTCTTCGATCACTCAACTACCTCATATCTATTATTAATGTAAATTTGTGCACCCATTATATTGCATAGAGTAAAGAGAACACATGTAATTGATAAAGAGCCCGTTTTAAGCTGCTGTGTGACCGCGGAAGATCAGCCTACAATCCCCAGCCTGCTAAGCGGCTCGTACGCCGCCAACGTTGCCCTTAACGTGCCAGGAGGTGCATAAAGACCGTTTCAAGCTGCTGTGTGACCGCGGGGGGATCAGCCTACCAATCCCCAGCCTGCTAAGCGGCTCATAAGCAGCCAACATTGCCCTTAACGTGCCAGGAGGTGCATAAAAATTCGCCGTTTCAAGCTGCTGTTTGACCGTGTGGGGATCAGCCTACAATCCCCAGCCTGCTAAGCGGCTCGTATGCCACCAACGTTGACCTTAACGCGCCAGGAGGCGCATAAAGATCGGCCAGGGCTACCGCAGCGTGGGAGCCCGTTTCAAGCTGCTTTGTGACCTCAGGTGGAATAGCCTACAATCACCAGCCTGCTAAGCGGTTCATACACCGCCAATGTTGCCCTTAATGCACCAGGAGGCGCATTAAGATCGGCCAGGGCTCCCTGAGGCGGCACCTGTTGCACCTGACTATGGGGACTTTGGGGATACTTTTATTAATACTGTTATTGATACCGTTTCTACATGGATTAATGAGATGATAGATATGACATTTACACCTTTATGGAAATGTCTAGATCATTTGGATATACTTATGAACAAGTTTAGCCAACGGCTAGAGACAACCCAAATTATTGTTGCCCCGGGGGAGGGGTCTATTCCCATACACAGCGCCCCATCTAATATTAACCCATCTCTCACTGCTACTTCTCTCCCCACTGGCCCCTTAGCTGGAAGCTCGTGCACAACATGTAGACAAGTTAGGGAGTGTTTCCAACCTAAGGCGAATGCAGTACCTAAACATTCTTTCACCAACAATGGCCTATTACCCGTGGATGGGTCAGCCCCGAATGTGCCCCCTATAACTATGCCTGAACCTACTAATATATCAGTTGGTGAGCAACCAAACCTAGCCAAACTAAGTGGTAATGCGCCTGACAACCCGCGTAGGAATCCCCTTGGGTCCAACTCAGATGTATTGGGACTGCCACTGGCTGCCTGTCTATATGTGCTGGTGTTGGCAGGAGTACCAACTCTTAAGAGGTATCAGAGGGAAACTTTGGACCAACTGTGTAATAAATGCGTGGATTGTTTATCTAAGAATAGGAGGTTCAATGTGTCAGATACGAGTGAGATCATTATGGTACGAAGAGTAGAGTGGGTGGGTGTCTCACCAAAGAATACAGAAGGGGACTGTATTGTGATTGACTTCCGCAGACCATCCATGGTAAGATCTCTGTTGAGAACTCAGGAGGCCACAACTACCAACAGCACGCATATTTGGCCACTACCGTTGGGCTATTTTTACAAACCAAATTTTGGCCACCCCGTAAATGAGCCTGCCTTCCCGGCCGAATGAGCCTGCCTTCCTGGCCGTACATTACAGGTTTTTGGCATTGTCTGACTTGGACACCCAGTATTGACTACTGTCACCACTGTAGCCTAAGGGTGCCAACCACATATCTAAATACCTGAGTCACATGACCATGCTGCTTTAACCAAGGTTTCCGCTAATTCGGATTTGAACATATTAAGCTGGAACGTAGCTCGTTTACAGTCAAAAATACACCTACCAGATTGGTTATAACTGGTTAGACAGCAGGACATTCTTATGTTTCAAGAAACCTGGGCCATCCAAGACATATATATTGAAGGGTTTGAATGTTTTAACATTGTTGCCCCATTTCCTAAATTTGGTCGACCATCGGGTGGCTTATCGATCTGGGTAAACATCGCTGCAGGAGGTAGTGTTAAGGTCTTACGCACAAAAAGTGACAAATTTCAAGCCTTATTATATAAAAGGGGTGTATCTATTTACTTAATTAACTTTTATAATAATGATTTTCAGTCCACATCAAACGCAAATGTTATCAATCTATTTGATTTTGTCACCACTCTACAGCATTGTAATGGATTTGACAAAATAGCTGGCATCTGTCTGGGAGGTGATTTCAATGCTAAATTACCCAGCAAAAATACTGCGGTTATAAGGACTAGTAGCAGAGGGCAAACTTGCCATAGGGGCGAGAAACTAATGGAACACTTGAGTAATCATAATCTAATCAATGTTATGGATATTGCTGCCATAACAAATAATAATAACTCCACTGAGCCTTCATTTAGAGGGAGAGGTAGTGCCACCACCATTGACTATGTTTTTATTTCCCCTGCCCTTGAGGACTGTATACTGAAAGCTGAAGTTGTCCCCCCTACTCATGGTGACCATAATCTAATCAAAACAGTGCTGAGACTGTCCCCCCAGGCCAACACATAAAACTGAATGTGGTGCCAGGAATCTAACACCCTCCACAGACAACTTAAGGTTGGCTTGGCGGGGTGTCAATAACACCTACTTGTTCTATACGATGGCAAGGGACAACCCGAGTCTCATTGACTCTTGCTGGTCAGCACAGGACCCTAATCCCGAGGTAATCAATGCCTTTATCAAACTTTGTGTGGCCATAAAATCTATACTGTTAAAGCCCACTACTGTTGCACAACGGGGACTCAGATGGTTTAACAGCGAGTGTTCAGCGATCAATAGACAGTTACGCAAGGCTCTGTCAACCAATCTGAGGTGTCACCGACTCGTTAACTCGCTCAGGCAGAAGTATAAGCTAACTATCTCTAAAAGGAAGGAAGATTTATTAAAAGAACGCTGGAATGCTCTCGCCAACGCTGTCAGTCTAAAGAATGGGAATACATTCTGGGCTGCTGTCAAGGATTTGAGATCAATGGGTCAGTCACTGACCCCAATAAGTTGTAATATAACCAGTGAGGCATGGGAAGCCCATTTTCCATGATTTATACAGCCTCAGTACAAGATGAAGATCCTTTTGAGCATAGGGCTCCCACTGGGATATTAATATCACTATCTGAAGTTGAGGAAGCCATCCAACAGAGCCTGGGTAACAAAGCCCCAGGTCCTGATGGGTTACCTATTGATCTTATTAAGTATAAACCTGACTTTTGGGCGGCGCTTTTGTTAAACGTTTTTAATAATTTCACTAATGCCCTGCTACCAAGTACGTGGTTAACAAGTATTATTGTCCCGATTTTTAAAAAGGGTGACCGCTCCCAACCCAGCTGTTATAGACCGATCTCCTTGATAGATAACACCCTGAAAATGTTTAGGTAGAGTTGTATATAACAATATTAAAATATGGACTGAGGAAAATCGTATTTTACCATCATGTCAACTGGGGTTTAGGAGTAAAGTAGGCACACATGAACAATGCCTGAATCTTAATTTAATTATTGTGAAATATACCATAGCTCAGCGATCCCCAATATACTTGGCATTCATGGACCTGACCTCAGCTTTTGATTTTGTTAACCGGTCACGATTATGGTCCATTCTTTTAGAATACGGTTTAGATGAGGTCCTAGTACATTTTTTAGCTTACTTACATAAGGACCAGAAAGCCCGGGTTAGGATCAATAATGGTGGCAAGGTTTCTAACGATATTAAAGTTTGTAGAGGGGTCAGGCAGGGATGCGTCCTGGCCCCTCTCCTTTTTATCATATATATTAATAATCTACATAAATCATTGATAGCGCTCCCTAATGATGTTCCCAGAGTTAATGGCAATACACTCCCGGTGCTATTATACGCTGATGATGCGGGTTTAATGGGCCACACACCCAATGCCCTATGCATCTTTGTGCGGGTTTTGTTGATTTTATGGCCAGTTTAGACCTGTGCACTAATTTAAAAATAATCCTTCATAATGGCTTGTGGGTCGAGAAAGCACTCTCTAAACTCTATTTCCGTGGGCCATCAAAAATTACAATGCACTAGCACTTTTCCTTACCTAGGGCTGGTCTTTGCTGCGAATGGCTCTTGATCTGATCATGTGGCGTATTGCAGAAATAAGTTTTCTAAGGCTACCAATTCGATTCTTAGTCTCCCCCGGCCGAAGAGGACAGGGGCTATCTTAGCAATTTTACTTTTTTTTTACATCTCAGTGCATACCTACAGCAACCCGTGGCGCAGAGGTTTGGGGCTTCTCAAAGAGTTACAGTATTCAGCGTGAGGAAAACAGATTTTGCAGGAAACTCTTGGGTGTACCGATCTCCACGTCTCAATATGTCTACCATACTGAATTGAAATTACACTACATTGAAGACTTTATAAAGGCCCGCCCCGCCCTATTTTGGCTAGCAATATAGAAAAATCCAGCAGCGTCCCTCACAAGAGAGATAATAGGAGACTGTCTCAAGTGTGAGAAGGGAATGGACATTCCTTGGCTTGCCGCGGTGAGCCAGAGTCTAAGTAGTGTTAATTATGACCAGCTCTTTTCAAGCCCTAACGAAATAGATACTGTAAACAAAAAAGCCCTCCGGACGGCACTATACACACATTACAGTAAGGCAAGACTTGATAGAGAGTCTAGGAAACATGCTGTTACTGCAAATTTTATGACTATTGAGCACATCTCGTACTTGCCACCTAGTTATCTCACAAAACTCATATGCCGCTGGGAGAGGGGACTCCTTTTCCGTTTAAGGGCTGGCACAGTAAAACTTTTTGCCCTGCTTTCCCCTCGAGTACAATGCCAACCTAGACTCCTTGCCATGCCTGTGTGACGGCCGGAGTGGACATATGACACTACACTTTTTATTTTTCTGTAAGTTCCGTATAAAATATACAAAATGGCTTTTAATACAGTTTTTAAAAAGAATTTCGCCTGTTCATCTAGAAGCTGCATATAGGAATATACTCAACCTGGAAGATGACAAACTAGTTTTTCGAGTGGGCACTTTCTTGAAAACTGCTGTACGCGCCCGTAACACGATGTGCACTTTATGAAGAATGTTTTATTGCACTGGTTTTTTATATCGTCATTATGACTACCGTGAATTGAGCTAGCACCTTTTTGAAAACTCGTTTTTATACTGCCTATGGTTATTATGAATTGAGTGGGCTCCTTTTTGAAAACTGCTGTATGCATTTTTAACATATCTCGCATGTAAATAATGTTTTTACTGAACCTGTTTTTACATTATTATCATGTTTATTATGAACTTGTGTATTCTAATTTGTTGTTATGTGATTCGCGCTTTTATGGATATGGTTTTTTATCCGAATAAAAAAATCGAATTGAATTGATAAAGTGTTTGTCACTTGATGTCAGTATTTTTACTTCAGACATCACCCGTAATACATTCAATAGCGTGCCAAAGACAAGTTATGTACAGTTTGTATAAATCCTTATACGCACAACACCATAAAATAAATATATACACAAAATACAGACTTGTTACATAAACACATTAGATTTATCCATGTATGACATATCTAATCACAGCTAGTGTGCGTTATAAAATAAGGGTCCTGCAGTGTAACCCAGAGGAGGTTACATGTTTTGAATCAGTGGGAACATATTTTGACCCTCAGTGATGCAATCCAAAGGGTATTACTTGGCCCTTTAGTGGTTGGAGGTCATTCAAGAGGTCCTAGATGTATCAATACTCTCTTTGCCTGTTATGTAGATTATTTCTTTCTTTATAGTAGCATGACTGACTCCTAACCACTTAGTTTTATACGCCGATGCATTTCAAACTTCTTGTGGGGCCTGGGTAACTTTTGATAAAGGTCTTCTTCAGAGCTGGTAGAATGCTTATACAGGACACTATTTGAAATAGAAAGCAACGGGTAGGTGATCATGTCATTCTCTTGACATTGTTTACAATAAAAGCATGTTTCTTCTAGGGACGTGCCCTATTCCTTGTTGCCCATGAAAGTCTAGATAAGGTCTTCCCAAATGGAGAGCTACATCTTAAGAGTTCAAGAAAGACTTAACATCATGAACGTACCTTTCAAAAGGTAAAAAGTTCAATCAGGGGGCACCACCTCTATGGGGGTGTGGTCTAGGCCTAGCGCAGAACCTTCTGCTGTAGTTTGCCTAGAGCGTCCAATGGCTGAAAAGACAATTGAAAGACGTGGAAGTCATAGGCTCCTCTAATTCATAAATTACGTTTTTGTATTGTGCCAGCACTGGGACGATCATACCTGTTGATATTCAAGAATGTAGTTCTTATCCATCCTGGATCAGGGTCCCTTGTGTAGGAGTCTTATCCTATGATAAGAATTAATAGGGGATGCATGATTTATTTAGGCGTGGTTTGGCTCGATGTGTATCCATACACTTGCTCACATCCCCGTTTAAAAAAAAATAATGGGGCCGATTTACAAGAAAATGACTCAGTGCGTGCTGCAAGCCATTTGGCTGTGCCGCACTGAGTCACTTTCAAAGCACAGGGATGCGACATATTTACAACAATATGTTGCATCTCTGTGCTTCCCCCTGCGCTGGCGCACAAACTGCTGCCATGCGCCGGCGTAGGCACCCTTGCACCATGGTGCGAGGATGCCTGCGTTGTGGGGAGATTGTTTTTGTTCAGGAAAAGTTCCCTTCCTGCACAAAAACAATCTGAAATGCCGTTTTTCAACTTCTATGTGTGCTGCATTAGAAACATAGAAGTTGAAAAACGGCATTGTTTCAATGATTGTTTATGTGCAAGAAGGGACACCTTCCTGTACATAAACAATCGTTAGAGGTGATTTCCTCTTTCTATGTGTGCTGCAGAAAGAAAGAGGAAGACATTTCTCCTAACTCCTGACTTCTATGTGTGCTAATGCAGCACACATAGAAGTTGAAAAACGGCATTTCCTTGTTGCGCCTCCCTACGCCTCCCCTGGGGAGGAGTAGAATTCACACGCATTTTCAGATTTAAGATTCCTCGTAAATCTGGAAATGTGTCTGCGTCCATGGGTGTTGCGTGGGAACACCCACAGCAACACCCATGGAACACCCCTTTCACGCAAAGTGCTGCGTGCAAAGGGGGCGTATTTACAAGGATAGGAAAAGTCACGCAGGGTGGCTTTTCCTGTCCTGGTAAATATGGAGCAGTTAAATGCGCCACCAGTACGTCACAAAAAGTGACACACCGGTGGCGGAAGGGGCTTGTAAATCTGCCCCAATGTTTTAAAATACACAAACCTTATCTTAAGGAATACCAGTACTACTCAGACTCTGGTGTCGTTTCAGTGGCGGGAGGGCATGAATTCTTTCAGCTACAGATGACCGCCCCGAAACGTTTGGGGAGACTCGGATGCTTTCCTAAGCGTAAGGTGCAAGATACATACTCATTGAGTGCAGGCATTCACAGCTATCTCTCTAGTGTCATTTCAAGGGGATGGTGGAGGTGCAATAATAGGGTATGATGACGAAACACCCTGAGATGTGCAACACTATATAGTAAGTAAACTGTATGTTGACTCTCTTCAGATAGTCATATAATTCTGTGGGTGAGTTACACGTGTGAATAATAATCATGTTTCTTTCTTGTATTTGTATCCTACAGATCGGTTTTAGATGTGAAGCATTTCCAATATGGTAGACAATATATAGCTATATAAGAATATTAAAATTCCTCTGTTGCATATAATTTGGTGCATTTAACAGCAATACTCTTTTGCTAATTATATACTCATTATTAAAAGTAGGCATTCACAGCTATCTCTCTAGTGTCATTTCAAGGGGATGGTGGAGATGCAATAATACGTTACCATACTGCCTTTGGTCTTATTCCTGCACCAGGAAACCAACTGTGATCGTCTGCTTGTATATTATGAGAAACAGTGTCCTATCTCTGATAGTTCATTCAGGCCATGTACAGTTGTATAGAGGCGCAGAATCATTTTGACCTCTAACCTAAGTAGTGTGGATTCTGCGTTCTGGGTTTTGACATGGCTGAGAACTGTCCATTTAATATCTGAGGCTCCATAGTTCAATTGAATGCAGTGTTGTACCATCAGTGCATTCTGTACTTTGCATCTTATGCAAGATTTGTGCCGTGTAATTCTTTGTGTATCTCTCGATTTGATAAGATAGACAATGTGTCGTCATCGGGTGAAATGCGCTGGTTCCCATCGGTGCAATGGCACCGATGCGTCGTTGTTTAGAGTTGCAGCACAGAAAAGCTCACTTCCCAAGGACAAGGACTGGATTGGCACCACTTGAAAGGGCAGGACTCACATATGGTATAGTCCAGGTGCTGTTGCAGGGTTGTGGGAAGTCTTTGATGTCACTGCGACTTCAGAACAGGGGGCAAGCCAGCATGCCCTTGGAGTCACTCAGGGGTCAAGTCGGATGGGTCCAGTCTTTTCCTCAGCATGGTAGTAGGCAGCAGGGCAGCACAGCAGAGCAGGAAAGCAATTCTTCCAGAGCAGCCATCCAGCAGAGAGACAGTCCTTGTAGCAGCACAGCAGTTCTTCCTCCTGACGGAGATCCTGCACAGGTCCAGTAGCGTCTGATTTGGTGGGGTCCTAGTACTTATACCCAGTTGTGCCGTAGAAATAGGGGTGACTTCAAAGAAGGGTCTATGAAGTGCGCAGAAGCCCTTTCGTCCCACCCCTGACTCTAAACTAACTGTAGGGGGTAATCAGCCCATTGTGTGGGGCCAGGACCCTGTCTATTTAGGTGTAAGTGTCAGCTCCTTCCTCCCTTCCTGCCCAGGAAGAGCCATTAGAATGCAGGTGAGTACTCAGTCACACCTAGCCTTCCTATGTTTGTGGCTGTCTAGTGTCAAGGTAACCATGCACTCTTACCTTGTCTTGTGCGTGGTTGGATTTCGCAGGGACGCTATGGACAAACTTCCCAGTCCCCTATCTTATAACCAGTGTTTTATATAGCCCACTTAAGTTACTAAATAGAGATCGGGGAGGAGGGCCGCTTACTGGACGTTGGTGTGTTCTTGTTGTCGACCTGCGAGGCAACAAGATAGAGTTTACTTTAACTATAATAAGGAGAGTAAGGTATAAACAAGTGATTTTTATTTTACTCTACTCCTTCTATGCTAAGTATTCAAGGTTCCTACCTGCAAACTCAAGGTGAAAGGAATAACGTCCTAGTATTTCTTGTGAGGGTTGTGAAGATTAACTTTTCACCTGAAGATTCTTTGGAGCCGAGTAGATCTGGTCCATGCGGTTATGTGAAGTCTTCTTCTTCTAAAGAAAGAAAGTATATGTTTTACAAGCTGGATAAACCCCTATGTCTTTTATCACTAAACCTTTCCTTATTTCCTTCTTGATTAACTTACTTTCTTATTGCCCTCTTGAAGCTTTCTCCAATTCTAAAATGCAAAATGATAAGAAAAGCAAACAAACAACAAATGGCATAATACTATATGACACTTTTGATTATACATAAAGTTTTTTAGTACAACTTCGTTGTAGCGGCTCTTCTGTGCCTTGAAGAAACGAGCTTTGTCTCCCAAAAGTAAGCTTTTTCTAAGATTGAAAAAACTGTCCAAAAATTAACTTGTAATATTATTTTAAATAGTCTTAAAAAACATTGCTGTCTTGCGATGGGCGCCAATAGAAGGTTAGTACTTAACTCTCTTCTTTTTTCTTGCAGATTTCGAAGTCGCCAAGAACCGGAAAGCCTCCTGAAGTCGCGAAGATGTCAAGAAAAAACAACCTGAAGACCGAAGACAGACGTCTCGATTCCAGGTAAGAAGTCGAGGGATACAGGTCCTTCCGTGAAGACGAGAGGAAGGCTAAGCGTCTTCTAGAAGGTGGGTGTGGCATTAAATAGTAATGCCACACCCAAAATGGCTGCCACGCTCTTTCACGTTTAGCGTGACGTGGCGTGCGGCGAGGTGGGCGGCGAGACGGGATTCCATATGGTAAGCCGTTCCTGTCTCTGGATGCGCACACCTCCTGCCCATAGTCCCGCATTAACAACCAAGTGCGCACACTCTTCTGACAACTGTCTGATACTTCAGTACTTGATGTCAAATTGCAACAGTGTTCAAATAAGTTACAACTCCACTAAGATAGTTCGTTTATACAAATCCAAGTTGCAACAATGTTCATACAATTCACACAATGTGTACAAATAGAAAGCATACGTCAAGGCAACATTACACTTAACCACACATGTGGTGGTGCTGGAGCACGGGAAAGGGGTGGGTTTTTAATACAAAGTAACTTCTGCATTTTTGCAGAGGAAACTCTGTTATTTTGTTTCTTGACGGTCAGAAGAATCATGACAGTACTCCCCTCTCAAAATCCCCCCTAAAACCATTGGAATGGGTTTTTGTTTGTTTGGATGTCGAGTATAGAAAGCTTTCAGTAAACGTGGAGCATTTTGTAAGTGAGCAAGAGACTCCCAGGATCGCTCTTCTGGGCCGTAACCTTTCCAATCCACTAAATATATCAACTTTCCACGAACTCTTTTGACATCTAACACTGCCTTTACTTCAAATTCTGGGACTCCGTCTATATCAATAGGAGGGGGAGGTTTTTTTGAGCGAGTCATAGGATTGTATGGTTTTACAAGAGAAACGTGAAAATCAGGGTGAAAGCGATATCTTGGTGGGAGTGTTAATCTAAGACTTACTGGATTGATAATTTTTTCTACTGGAAATGGACCAATGAATCGAGGACAAAACTTTTTATTACTTTTAATTCGTAAATGTTTTGTAGCCAACCAAACTTTGTCTCCAATAGCATATAATGGCTGAGTGGAGCAATGCCTATCTGCAATGATTTTCTGATTTTCTTTGGCTTTTGCTAAATGAAACTGAGCATTTCGCTGGATGGATGTTAAATTTGTTATATAATCATGCACCGATGGAACCTCAGAAGATACAATTTGACCAGGAATATTTTTTGGATGATAACCATAAGCACAAAAGAATGGTGACATATTTATAGATGAATGTTCCATATTATTATAGGCGAATTCTAAGGTCCACAGAATATCTGACCATTCTTGATCACAATCCACCAACATACAACGCAAATATTGTTCAATTGTTTGATTGGTGCATTCTGTTAAACCATCCATTTGAGGGTGATAACTGAAAGAAGTACGCACTTCCATGTTCAATGATTTACTCATATTGTGCCAAAAATGGGAAATGAATTGAGGGTCTCTGTCTGATATGTCAATAGGTGGTATTCCATGTAGGCGAACAACCTCTTTTATGAATATATGAGCCATTTCCAAGGCGGACGGAAGCCTTTTTAATGGTATAAAATGAGCCATGCGTGTGAAATGATCAATTACATTCAAGATAGTGGTGAAACCAGTTTTAGTAGGAGGAAGTTCTACTATAAAATCTAAAGAAACAGTGTGCCATGGTTGAGGGGGTATGGGCAATGGTCGTAAAAGACCGCTCGGTGCTTGATGCTGTGGTTTATTCTGAATACATATGACACAAGTATCAACAAATTTTTGAATATCATTGAACATAGAAGGCCACCAGAATTTTCGTTAAATTGCTTGATATGTCTTAGTAACACCAGGATGAGCGGACAAAAGAGTATCATGATGTAATAGAATAACATGGTTTTGTAAGTTGTTTGATGGTACAAATATTTGGTCATTCATGAACAATACATTATCTTTCCATTGAAGAGATGGATACAAATCTTGCCACTCTGTTTTCTTTTTTGTTTTTAATTCGTCTTGTATCTGTGATATAACATCAGCATTAGTAATGCTGGCCTGAAAGCAACGTGTGGGCAAAATAGTCTGTGGAATTTCTGCTTCTTTAGGAATGTCATCTTCTACACCAATACGTGATAAAGCATCTGCTTTATTGTTCTCTTTTCCTGGCCGAAAGGTGATTATAAAATTGTAATCGTTAAAAAACAGCGTCCAATGCAGTTGACGTGCTGAGAGTGCCTTTACTGTTAGTAGAGATTGTAAATTACGATGGTCAGTATAAATTGTAATTGGATGTCTAGCCCCTAACAAGTAGTGACGCCATTCTTCAAAAACAGCTTTTATAGCCAACAGTTCCTTATCCGCAATTGCGTAATTTTGTTCTGCTGAGGACAGGTTTCTAGAATAATAAGCTATGGGATGCATTTGTCCACTGTCTTTATGTCTTTGTGACAAAATGCCTCCTAAAGTGAATTGTGAAGCATCTGCCTCAACTATAAATGGGCGAGAAGGGTCAGGATGCATCAATATAGGGGCTGAAGTAAACTGTCTTTTTAGATTCTGAAAGACTTTTTCAGCTGAATCATTCCATTCGAAATGTACTCCTTTTCGAAGAAGTTTGGTGATTGGAGTGATTGTTTGGGAAAAATCTCAAATAAACCGCCTATAAAAATTGGCGAAGCCAAGAAAACTTTGGACTTGTTTTACTGAGGATGGGCTAGGCCAGGTAAGAACAGATTCGATCTTCTGTGGATCCATTTCAATTCCGGACGGGCTAATAATATAACCCAAAAAGTCCACCTTTGTAGTGTGAAACATGCTTTTTTCTAATTTAATATATAATGAGTTCTGCAATAGTTTTTGAAGAATGGCTCACACTTGCTTTACATAATCCGCTTCTGAGTTGGAGTATATTAGTATGTCATCTATGTAGACCACACAACAGATGTCTAAAAAGTCCCGCAAAACCTCATTTATAAAAACCTGAAAAGCGGCTGGAGCGTTGCAGAGTCCGAAGGGCATGACTTGATATTCAAAAAGGCCGAATTTAGTGCGAAATGCAGTTTTCCATTCATTGCCCTCTCAGACTTGTACAAGATGGTATGCTCCACGTAAGTCAAGTTTAGTATAAATGGTTGCTTGTTTAATTTGATCTAACAAAGTTGGGATCAATGGAAGCGGGTAACGGTTTTTGACAGTCACATTGTTAAGGGCACAGTAGTCTATACACGGGCGCAATTCACCTCCCTTTTAGGTATAAAAAGAGAGGGAAGAGACCGGGGACTTAGAATGTCGAATAAACCCGTTAGCAAGATATTCATCTAAATAAGTTCTCAAGTAGTCATTCTCTTTCTCTGTGAGTGCATATATGCGACTGCATGGTAACGTGGCCCCAGGGACCAGGTCTATACGACAATCAAAATCTCTATGAGGTGGCAAAGTATTTGCTTTCTTTTTGTCAAAGACATCCCAAAGATCTGAATAGTCGTCTGGTACTCCATCAATGATTAAAACGCCTTTTGATTCTTTGGGAAAATCATAGCCTTGAACACAATCTTCTACTATTTTGTGTTGGAAACACCTAGTATGACAATGTTCTGAATTAAATACTACAGTTTTCTTAATCCAGTCAATCTTGGGATTATGTTGAATTAACCACGTGATCCCTAAAATGAGGCTGAACTGAAGTGCATCTATGATATCAAACGTCATATGTTCATAGTGAGTGGAGGAACTCATCATAATTAAAGTCTCAATTTGATTTTGTGTTAGACCTGATGTTAATTCTTTTCCATCTACAGTCCGTACTATTTCGGGTTGAGATTTTGGCAAAGTCTGTAAACCAAGTTTTTGTAAGAACTGAGTGTCTATGAAATTTCCAGTAGCTCCTGAATCAATTAAGGCATCTACGGTCCATGTGTGTGTGGTGTTCTCTAAAGATTTTAATGTGACTTGAATACTAAGGTGTTGAAAAGATACTGCTGGAACTGTGGAGGCCAAATTAAAAAAGGTACTCGACAAATGGACCTCGTCTTTTATCGAGTTTTCTAGTTTTCCGATTGTTTAATAGCAGCCACTTCGGGTAATTTAGTTTTACTTTTATTTGGGCGAGTAGGACATTCTTTAACAAAATGTCCAGTTTTGCCACAAAAAAGGCATTGGTTTAATTTACGTCTTTTTTCTTTTTCTTCCTTGGTGAGGGGTCCTCAAATTGTACCAATCTGCATTGGTTTTCCTAAGTCTGTTTTATTTGTAGTCTCAACCTTAGAACTATTTCTTTCTTTGAAATAAAACATCCTGTGGTCAGCTTTACCTCGTTCTCCTTTACGTTCTAATAAGCGATGGTTTAACTTTACCACTAGATCAATGAATTTGCTACAATCATTTGGTAGGTCTAAAATTTGAGTCACCATGTCTTTAAGCTCATCTTGCAAGCCTCTATAAAAAAGTAATACCCTTTTCTCGTCAGGCCATTCCGCTTCAATGACTAATCTATTAAACAGAGAAATGTAATGGAGTAAATCGGAAGAGCCTTGTTTTAAATTAAGTAATTTGTTATCTGCAGATTGCACAAACACATGTTTGGCAAATAATTTCTTCATTGTGTTTTTAAAACGTCTAAAATCATAAAGTAAGCGGTCATCGCGTTCGACCAAAGGGACTGACCACAATGCAGCATCCCCTCCTAAATAGGATAAGATAAAGGCTATTTTAGAGGAATCGTCAGGGAAGGCTGTGGGTTTAGCAATAAAATGGAGATGACATTTATTTAGAAAGATAGTAAATTTGTTGCTATCCCCATGAAACCGTTCTGGTGGTGCTAAGGGTACAGAAACGTGTGTCACCACCTGACTTTGGGTTGGTGTGGGAGCAGTTGCACTATGCAACGTGTGAGTTGTTGACTGAAAACTAGGTTGAAAACTAGGGGGCTTAAGGTTAGGTTTTTGGATAGTATTTTGTAGAACCAACAAGTCTCTACGTAACGCTGCATTTTCCGATTTAATGTCAGCCAAAATGGAAGCTATAACCTGTAAAGAAATCTGCTGAGATTGGTCCATGGCGTCCAGGCGAAATGTTGTTCGTGGGCTTAGCCTTCTGTCAAAGTAACCATGCACTTTTAACTTGTCTTGTGCGTGGTTGGATTTCGCAGGGACGCTATGGACCAACTTCCCAGTCCCTTATCTTATAACCAGTGTTTTATATAGCCCACTTAAGTTACTAAATAGAGATCGGGGAGGAGGGCCGGATACTGAGACGTTGGTGGGTTCTTGTTGTCGACCTGCGAGGCAACAAGATAGAGTTTACTTTAACTATAATAAGGAGAGTAAGGTATAAACAAGTGATTTTTATTTTACTCTACTCCTTCTATGCTAAGTAATCAAGGTTCCTACCTGCGAACTCAAGGTGATAGGAATAACGTCCTAGTATTTCTTGTGAGGGTTGTGAAGATTGACTTTTCACCTGAAGATTCTTTGGAGCCGAGTAGATCTGGTCTATGCGGTTATGTGAAGTCTTCTTCTTCTAAAGAAAGAAAGTATATGTTTTACAAGCTGGATAAACCCCTATGTCTTTTATCACTAAACCTTTCCTTATTTCCTCCTTGATTAACTTACTTTCTTATTGCCCTCTTGAAGCTTCCTCCAATTCTAAAATACAAAATGATAAGAAAAGCAAACAAACAACAAATGGCATAATACTATATGACACTTTTGATTATACATAAAGTTTTTGAGTACAACTTCATTGTAGCGGTTCTTCTATGCCTTGAAGAAACGAGCTTTGTCTCCCAAAAGTAAGCTTTTTCTAAGATTGAAAAAACTGTCCAAAAATTGTCTTGCAATATTATTTTAAATAGTGTTAAAAAACGTTGCTGTCTTGCGATGGGCGCCAATAGGTTAGTACTTAACTCTCTTCTTTTTTCTTGCAGATTTCGAAGTCGCCAAGAACCAAAAACCCTCCTGAAGTCGCGAATATGTCAAGAAAAACCACCCTGAAGACCGAAGACAGACGTCTCGATTCCAGGTAAGAAGTCGAGGGATACAGGTCCTTCCGTGAAGATGAGAGGAAGGCTAAGCGTCTTCTAGAAGGTGGGTGTTGCATTAAATAATAATGCCACACTCAAAATGGCTGCCACGCTCTTTCACGTTTAGCGTGACGTGGCGTGCGGCGAGGCGGGCGGCGAGGCGGGATTCCAGATGGTAAGCCGTTCCTGTCTCTAGATGCACACACCTCCTGCCCATAGTCTTGCATTAACAACCAAGTGCGCACACTCTTCTGACAACTGTCTGATACTTCAGTACTTGATGTCAAATTGCAACAGTGTTCAAATAAGTTACAACTCCACTAAGATAGTTCGTTTATACAAATCCAGGTTGCAACAATGTTCATACAATTCACACAATGCGTACAAATAGAAAACATACGTCAAGGCAACATTACACTTAACCACACATGTGGTGGTGCTAGAGCACGGGAAAGGGGTGGGTTTTTATTACAAAGTAACTTCTGCATTTTTTGCAGAGGAAACTCTGTTATTTTGTTTCTTGACAGTCAGAAGAATCATGACATCTAGAGGGAGTGCACAAAGTGAAGCTGTCACCCACCCCAGATGTGTATTGGAGACAGACTTCAGGCACACAGAGCTGTAAGAGCAGAGAAATGTCCACTTTTTAAAGTGGCATTTGTAAAACAGTTATGTTAAATCCAACTTTCCCTGTAGGATTTATCATTACCATTCCAAAGCTATAAACCATGACACAGCTACTCGTTTCTAATCAGGAATTACAGCTTAAAAGTGTATTAAGCGATTCCCAATGTTAACCTATGAGAGGAGTAGGCCTCAAGGTAGTGAAAAACGAATTTAGGTATTTTTCACCACCAGGACCAACAAAACGTAAAAGTACATGTCCTACCTTTTATTTACACAAGACCCTGCCCTATGGGCTACCTAGACCTACATTAGGGGTGACTTATGTGTAATAAAAGAGGAGTTTCAGGCTTGGCAAAGGGCTTTAAATGCCAAGTCGAAGTGGCAGTAAAACTGCACACACAGGCTCTGCAGTGGCAGGTCTGAGACATGTTTACAGGGCTACATATGCGGTTGGCACAACCAGTGCTTTTAGCTCACTAGTAGCATTTACTTTACAGGCCCTAGGTATATGGTTGACCACTTTAAAAAGGGACTTACAAGTAAATTAAATATGTCAAACAGATGTAATCTAATTATACCATGTTTAGAGGAGAGAGCACATACACTTTAGTACTGGTCAGCAGTGGTAAAGAGATCAGAGTCCTAAAGCCAACAAAAAGAATTCAGCAAGAGGAGGAGGAGGAAGGCAAAAACATCTGGGGTGACCCTTCAGAGAGGGCCATTTTCCAACAGGGGCTATAATTGTTGTTACCACGACAGGGTTGCCGGTGCCACGTCTTGAAAGAGGGTGTAAGTGTGGCCCTTGTACATTATTTGATCACACCTTCTGGCCGTCCTGAGTACCTCCTCCTTGCACTGATAGCTGTGGAATTTTGTTAAGATGTCTCTCGGTCAGTTGAGCTTTTCATTCTGGTACTGGCCCACCCTATGGCCCCTGTCTAGTTTCATCCGGTCATGGGTCATGCCCACCACCTCGGCAAAGAGTTCTCGCACAAAGTCCTCTACGTTCGATCCCTCTGCCTTCTCCTGTAGACCTGGTATGCAGATGTTGTCTCTTCTTGAGCAATTTTGGAGGTCTTCCACTTTCCTTTGTCGTGCAACTAGCTGTGCCTTGAGCATGATGCTGTGGTCCATGAAGGTGGTTGTTTTCTCCTTCAATGATTCTATGTGACTTTGCAACTGGAATCCGGAGTGCAAAAATATTATGGATTACAGTGTTAAGCAACTTTAAAATTCATACCATTTTCAGTTAAACTTTTTGTAAAGAGAAGCAAGCTTCTGTCACAAAATCAAAACATTAGTTTCTTACTCATATCTCTTCAACTCAATGTGTGCTATGATTACACCATACAGGGCCCGCGCTAGGCATGGGCAGTGTGCGCCCAGGTGAAAAACATGGGGTTACACTATCAGTCAGCCCACCTGTTCCTCCAATGCCCCCTCACCCATCCGATCACATTAGAAGTGTATTTTTTAACCAAGGGATCTTGGCCTCACTGGTCCTAGGGCATGGTGGCATTGCTTGGGGTGCAGGCAGCAGCAAAGCCAAAAATTGTGTTGGCTCACGTCAGGGAAGCACACCGCCTCTCTTAAAAACTTGCCCTGAAGTTTTGTCTGCCCGTTCTGTTTTAGGTTGCCAGGCAACAGAAGGCTCCTTTGTTTCAGGGACCTGCTGGACATTATCAGGTGAGGAGAGGTGAGGGGTAAGAGGGGAGGCGAGGCAGTTCAGACTGGCGTGGCACCAGTGTTTAGCAAAGCGCATTCCCCTGGGCCTAGAAGCCCTGGATCAGGCTGTAAGGTCTTGATATGGAGCCCCCTTCCCTGGGTCTTGCAGCCATTATCCAGTGCTTCGAGCCCCAGAGTGCCCTATCTCCTTGGCCTTGCTGCGCTACAGTGAAACTCCCTCCCCTCGGCCTCGCAGTGCTTAGAGTAGTTTAATGGAACTGGGGAACCAGGTACAAGTCCTGGTGTCAGCTCTAAATCCTATGATTCTGGGCAAATCACTTAAATCTCTCCATCCCTTTAAAAAAGAAATCGGACCATTTGTAATGTAATTGGTACTCGTGTCAAGTGCTCCAAAGACCTTGGGCCGGGTTTGAGCTATTTAAAACTGCAAAAAAGGAAACAGATCATGTCACAGTCACCTAACGTCCTGGCACTGTGCATCATGCATGACTCATGACTTTCAAGTTTTCAGATTCCCTATGTGTAGTGGTGTTGAGCAGGGTCAGCGGGGGTGAAGTTCTTGATGGGCCTCTTCTGTCTGCAACTCCGCACACAAACGCTCATAATTAACCTGGGTGGGTGGGTGAGTGAGTGAGTGGATGAGTGAGTGAGTGGAAGGATGGATGAGTAAAAGGATGGATGACAGATGAGTGAAAAGAAGTGGGGGGTATTTTAATTTTCTGGCGACTCCCTTGTCTGTGTGACATTTCTGTATTTGCAGTGTGTTTATGTGCGGTAACCCTGGACGTAGTTCGCGTAGTCGCGCTACGCGAAGCTACGCGAAGATGTTAAAGTGCTACGCGAGCGGGCGTAGTTGGTTGTCGCGCCCGTTCGCGATGCGTTTTTCGTGTTCGGGAACACGTGCATGTTCGGGACGCTGTTTGCGTGCTCGGGGGATAGTATCTCGCAAACTTGCTCATGCGGTCGCCTATGGGCGCGGCCATCTTGTTTTTCATTTGTCCCGCCCGTTCGCGATGCCTTATTTCCTGTTCCGGGTCGCGTATAGCGTGCTCGCGATGCGCATTTCATGTTCGTGAACGCGTCGTACGTGTTCGCGACGCTTTTTGCGTGCTCGGGGGAATTATCGCACAAACTTACCCACGCGGTCGCGATGGGCGCGGCCATCTTGTTTTTCACTCTATGCTATGGTTCTGGGCCTGCTTTTCTATCCTCCCTCAATCTTTGCAATCCTTAGTTTTTTACACTGTTTTTCTAATTTTTTTTATTTATTATCTATCTCTCTCTGTCCCTAAGTCTATATTTTGCATTTATTTCTACTTTTACTGTGTTTGTTTTACTTTTCTACTGTTTTATATTACTTCCTTCTTTAAGCTCCTACTTCTTCCCCTAACTTAATTTTTTCCTTCTAACTTTTCTTTTCCGCCTCCCACACACCCCAGAACCATGGCGAAGGGTAGCACTACCGGCTCCAAGGGCAAGGCGCGTGCGCCCAAGAGCCGTCTGCCTTGCGGCAGACTGCGCCCTGCAGGGGTGCAAGCCCGGCAGCTTTTTTGCGAGGCGGAGGTGGCCGCCCTTGTTTTTTTTGTGCAGCGCCACCTCCCCTTGATCTTGGCAGCAGGCGGCAGGCCAGGCTCCGGGCGAAGGTGCGCCGGGAAGTGTTTCGCTGCTCAGGGGTCCGGCGCACCCATAACCAGCTGGCCCACCGGTGGTCAGACATACTGGACCGGGAGCAGGACCTGTTGGACCTGCTAGGTGTCGAGGTCGTAGGGCTTGGTGAGTAGCTAATATATAGTAGTATAAGTATTGTGTATCATTTTTTTACGAATAACAAGAATACTGCTGCTTACATTGCAGGTAAATTACGTTTCAAAATCTTCTGTGATTGTAGGACACAGGTGCTCGGCGCTACTCTTACTTGTTTGCAACTTTGCGCTCGCTTGGGCTGATTATTATGTAAGAGTTTACTTTAGAGAACTTAAGTTAGGTAATGCTATTGCTAGAGAGACTCTAGTCCTTCCTTTGTCCTCCTGTCAAATAGTGGTGGATGGATTGATACTAGGTTTAGTTAGTATTAGTTGATAATTTTTTAGCGGTGTGCGTGACGCATCCTCTGTCACTGAGTGCTGCTTACCCCAAACCTTAGTAGAACCTTTTGTAGTTTGTTTAGTGAGTGGTAGGCTTAGCAGTGTCAGTCAGTAGCAGAACATCAGACGCAACCAACCAACAATTTGGTGTATGCACAAATTTATGCATGTGTCCTCCATCTTAGCTATGCATTTTTGAGGGCTAAAAAAAAATGGAAATGCAGACTTAGTGAACAATTGGCCCGTCTGGAATAGGTGGGCTAGGTCAGGTGGTACTTAGGCTTAGTTAGTATTCTGGATTCGAATCAATCAGAATGGAACACTGGATTAGTGTTCATAAATAAGTAGACGGTCCGTGAATCCCGCAAGCCAGTAGTCGATCTGATTAGATAGGTCAATTTTATTGCAATTGTTGTTTCCTAAAATGTTTTTTGAGCGTTTTTTTAAATAATTTATTTGTTTCACAGCAATCATTAATGTTTGCCTCTTTCTTTATTATATCTTACATGATCACTGATCAGCAGCACCCAGGGGCAAGAAGACGGGGTCCGCGTCGGCGGGACAACCAGAGGACCGCTCCTCTACCGAGGGCCCTGCTGCTGGCCCCAGTAAGTCCTCCAGTGGTTAATATTAACAATTATATTTCCCTAACTTTTACTGCACCTTATTTTTCTGAACTATTAATTCTGGTTCCACTTCCTAATTCTATTTTTACAAAAACTTCTTTGATCTTGACTATCTGTTTCTAAATTCTGGTTATCCCTGTCTCTAAGTTCTAACTGCCTCTGCTATGACTCTCTGTACTACTACTACTATTAGTCTGTCTGTAGCTAAGCTTGCCCAGTTTGCCACTCTTTATTTTACGGTTTTGAATAAAACTCAGATTGACCAATAGGAATTTGGAATTTTATTACATTTGCATAGTTACTTAAAACCATTGCAATGCGAGTTTCAGATAATACAATAAAATCATGATAAGACAATAATTACATATATTCAAAATTCCTGGCTCCTTAAAAAGGTTAAATGAGTTAAATTGCAATCAGATAAAAATGGCTTTGTTCTGCATACACATAGTTCTCAATGTAAATTATGTGTTCTGCCCGGCTTCATTACTCTGTCTGGGCGATGCTATTATCCAAAAGGAGATGTTATTGAGAACCCGGTCCAAGTGCTTATATGGAGGTTTCCCAGGTCGACCTTAGTGGTGGCAGTCTCGTGTCATAGTTAAGAGTGCGCACAGTAGTCGCGGCTTCCCCTTAGCCTAGGTGGAGTTTAAGCGTTCGATGGCATTTTTTTCTCGGCTGCATCTAGGAATCTCACAAGTCTGCAGTTTAATTGAGGTGTTGCTGGATCAAAACATGCCAAGACTGCTTGTCTCCTTGAGCGAATATTCCTTTGGTTTAAGTGGACTCTTAGCAGCTGTCTCCTTTCCTGTATCAGCTCCTTACAGGAGCATAGTAAATGGGTAATGTCGCCCTGGCCATTTTTGCACAGACTGCAAGATGTTCGAGATGGCTTCCTCTTCCATGGTGGAAGGTTCTGAGTGCACGGGATCAAGCCAAGGCGAAGTTTTAAGAATTTTAGTTTCTGTGGTTTCGGATAGCCCAGATTGAAATATTTTTGAGGGGCCAAGACTTTATAGTTGTTCACAGTCATCCAGGCATGCGATCTTACTGAGAAAGCTGCTTTGTCTTCCACCAAAGCCAGCTTTTTCAAGGATTTCCACACTAATTTCTTAAAAGCTGAATGGTGGATCTGCGTGTTCCAAATGGCCAAGAGTCCAGTGCATGCTAGAGCCTCCTGAAGATAGCTTCTTGCAGGAGAATCCTCCCTCTGCTGAAGATCTTGCCATAGAAGTTTATTTAGAGTTTTGGGGGCTGATAGTCTAATTTTGTTCCAGCAGTTGATATATGCGCCGTATCTGGCCCATGATTGCTTCAGTAGGCCAAATTCCAGTCTGATTTGCGCCGGGAAGTGTAGTTTGGGAGGTTAAAGGTGGTTCTGTATGCTTTTACTAAGGTTGTATCCAACAGTTTTGCATCTCTCCCTCTTAAAGCTTCACTACCATAAGTAATTGTGGGAAGAATTTTGGCCTGTGCTACTTTTAGTAGGGGGCTTAATGTTGGGCCCAGTAGTTTAGATGTTAAACTTTTCATGGTTAATGCTAGCACCAACCCCTTTCTTTTGATCTCCTCTAAGTGTCGGGCAAATGTTCCTTCTTTATCAATGTAAACACCTAGGTACTTATAGACTCCCGCTGAGTCTATTCGTGTGCCGCCCAACTGCCAGCTTCTATCTGCCTTCCTTTTATTGTTTATTGACATAGTTCTAGTTTTCTTTAAGTTGATTAACAGCTTATTTGCTTCAGCGTAGTCCTGCATGCTGTTGAGAAGATGTTGCAAGCCTACTACTGTATGACTGAGCAATAGCTCTAGTCACTGAGTCCAGTCCTTTGGGTTGTCCTCTTCTAGTCTTCAAGTTCTTAATCTTGAGGCTTTGACAATTACCACCAACAAAATGCCCAACCAGATATTTGACTATTTTTGATAGGATATAGTACATACTACTACTGTTGTGGGGATTCTGCACAGCCACATACAGAACTATGCACAAGAAAATAGGATGTTGGTGATGGGAGGTTGGACCTTCCTCACACCTCAGTCAGAAGTGAACCCACAATCCCCTGACCGACTAGCTATAGTGTCTCATTAGGTCCCCGAACCCCCACCCGAAGATACCCAATGATTACACAACCCAGAACATAACACCCTTTCGCTCACTCACTCGTGTAAGTCCACCACCACACCAAATACCACAGAGTCTATGTGTAAGTTCAAAAGGTTTATTTTCAACTAACAAGCTCTGTACGTTGTTCTATAAAATTCAGTGTACTACAGCCAGCTCCAACAGCAAAATGCATAAGATTAAAACAATAAACATTGTTACAAGTGCATGATAGAAGACAAAAGATCTGTGCGAATTCTGGGAGACCCCTCACCGTAGAACGTAGAAGTACTGGTTACATGCATCATAAGCTCTGCAAATCTCTGGTTCGTAGAAGGGAATCTTCTGCCTGTTATGAGAAAAATGGTGCGCGTTAGATAGTATAATGCAAGCATTTCTCAGTCATGCCAAAAAGTGTAACATGTTACTTATGGCTAAGCAATACGGACTAACCGAACTCCATAACAAAGTGGCTTGTTTTTCGACCTCTTGTACGCAACGCTCAGACAGTAGCTGTATGAGCTCATGTGGGCTCAAAGGCGTCTTACTGCACAACAAGCTGCGAGGTAACATGCGCAAAAGACATGAAGCTAAAATGGTTGCATGGCTCAGGCTAACTTTGCAAAGAGTAGAGTAGACTATAATAATGACCCTAGGGACCATAACACTACTAGTGTCTACTGACTCTACTCTAGTACCCGATTTGGACTAGTGATGTATGTTGTATATGTATGTATTAACTTTTTTTTCAATCTTGCTAGTGAAAACAAATAAATAGGGGGAGGTGTACAGGCATCTAAAAATGTGTAATGTTTTTTCTAGGCGTACTACCGACTACCAGTGCCGGCGGGGCCAGCGGCGATGGCGATGCACCCATTCCCGAGGGGGCAGGAGATGCGGCACCTGCAGGAGATACAGGGGGTGAGCCAGCAGCAGTGGCGGGCGGTGGTAAGTTATATTCATTACTTATTGACATTACACTAGCTGGAAGGGTGTTCACTTCACTCACTGTACTGTTGAGACTTATTAAGTAGGAAGTTGTAGTGAACATTATACAACGGTTGAAGAAGACACCCTTTACTTAGCATTAGCAATGCATTAGCAATAGCATTAGCAGCGTGAGTTGAGTAACCAATGGCCTCTTCTATCTGACTCCAACTTAGCTGTGAAAGTTTTATGGAGAAGACTAAAAGTCAGATCAGATGACCTTGATGGATGTGTTGAACAAAAAGGGAAAGAAGGGTGGAAGGAGGAAGGACGGGCGAGATGTAATATGACTGGCAGAGAAGGATACGTTGGAAGCATGCATAGGTGGCTGATAGGAATCAGATGCATGGGTTGTTGAAGGATGGGTGGAAGGTGAAAGAAGATGCGTGCCTGGGTGGGCGACACAGTATGGGTGGATACTGGGGATAGCAAGAATCATCAGCGGTGTTTGGGTCAAACTCAAAGCCAAGGCAAGCAAGGAAGGAGTGGACGCATGGGTGGTTGTTGCTGAAACAAACTAAGGTTTGTGGAGAGATTAAGAAGAATGATAGACATTTACTTTGAATGGATGGATGCCTGGATGTATTCATCATAGACAGCATAGGTGGAGACTGTCACTGGATGCAGAGTCTTAGTTTGAAGAGAATGTAAAAGAAACCGCGCCAGAGTAGCAAAGCCGAGGGGAATACAAGTTGTATTTTCAGAATACAGTTGACTCACAGTAGTTTGCAAGCACATCATATATATATATTGTGTATAGTTAGTTATCAAGCGCCTTCCTCCGACTCCGAGGACCACTCCCTACCTATGTTAATTTATTTTCGACTGTGTCAGCCAGCCTGCAAAGGGTGGCCTATCTGTTGGTTACACAATCAATCAAAACAAAGTACCTTATGCAGTAGCGGTCGGTGGTGGGAGTGCTGCCGGGCGGTGATGTGGGGAGGGGGAGGGGCAGGGTGGGGGGTAGTAAACTATGGATTACAGCCAAATACAGGTAAGTAAATATAAAAATAAATAACGCGAATTTCATTGTGCGCACTGCACCGCCAAATGCGATGCAGTGCGCGCAACGAAATTAGTTTTATTTATTTATATGTTTACTTACCTGTAATTGGCCGTAATCCATAGTTTACTATCCCCCACCCTGCCCCTCCCCCTCCCCACGTCACCGCCCGGCAGCACTCCCACCACCGACCGCTACTGACCTTATGTCGTCGTCCCATATATAAGCAATGATCATTGGATCAGATATATAATCTGCCTTTTTGTAGTAGCCAGGGCAGGGTGAAAGTGAAATTGAGCAATTGCCCTTCATGTAACAGAGAGAGTATGGCCAGTGCCACCCGTAATAGAAAAATACGAGCTTCCCCACCTGCAGACAGTAGTAAATAAAACTAACGTGAGTCTGCGTCATGACTCGTATGTTTGTCTTGGGTGCAAGCTTAGCTGACTGAGCTGGCATGCCGGCTACAACAAGGTTATGTAATTTCGCTAAACTAGAGATAAGAAGAAGACTGGTGTACTGTGTACTGGAGTCCATAGTGCTAGTATAATGCCTGAAACTCCCACAAATGTTAGAGGCCGAGGAAGTGGGAGGATAGATTATTACCACAAATGTTATGTACTGTGCTTGCTAGTGCTACTGTGCCACTATGTGTTGAATTAATTTTGTGTTACTGTTTTGCTAAGAGTATTGGTTACAACAATATTCTTTTTCTTTCTTGATATAGATCCTCCTTCCCAAGAAAAACCATCACGGAAGGAGTTGGCAGCCAGGGCCCGGCGCCGGAAACTGGAGGCCATCTGCCAAGAGTACCGGCGGCTGGTGGCTCAGGCGGAGGAGGAGGAGGCGGCAGCAGCTGCAGCCTCCTCCATTGCCCCGGGCCCCAGCCAGGCCCCACCTCCAGTGGTACGGCGCCGCGGTCAGGCAGCCGCCGCAATTCTTTAACATCCAGCACTGCTGCCCCCCACCCTGGATGCCACTGCACGGCATTTCGCCGCCAGATGCTCCTCCGGATGGCACGCCTAGAGGAGCACCTAGAGGAGCGGGTCAAGATCCTCGTGGACAAACACCTTAAAGCCCGCCGAATCTAAGAACTATCTAGGACCCCGTTGGATTGCCCCTTTCTTATTCCTTTTGTTGGTGGGTGGGAATTGGGCGTTGGGGTTTATGGACATTGTTTGGACTTTTTCGTTTTGGACATTGGTTGGGGTTAGGGAGAGGGGTGGGTCAGGTGTGGGATAGTTTATTTTTGTTAGGGTAATAAATTATATTTATACTTAAACATACGATGTTAATGTTTTGTGGGGGTTACTGTTTTACGAATTTACGTCACATGGTTTCCTTGCTGCTGCAGGGCCGCAGCCAGTGTTTGATTTAAATAATCTGCCGATTATGTAACACACAAACAGATAGATGCGGTACCCCTCACTGAGTTATTTGTCCTACTAGTACTGTCAGTCTCTCCTCCTAGTCCATTATACCTCCCACCAAACTTATCTTACCTGTGATTGATGATGATTAAGTTCGGCACAGCGATGGCTGCATGGTTTCCCAAGAGAATGGAGAAGATGCCATGGTTGTGGTGGTAGTAGTAGACACTGGCAGTAGCATTTGCACAAAAAAAAAGAGACAGTCACTTGCCTGAGAGAGACTGTGGGAGGAGTAGTAGAACGAAGTAAAGTACAGTACAGAAGAAGACTGCCAAACAAACAATATTGCAACTGCTAAAGTAAAATAAAACATAATGGTGGCGGGGACAGCCTAGTACAAGAAGTTACAAACTGTAGTTGTGTCGAGTGAGTCACTTAACACAATCGTAATTCGTAACCTTTACTGCTGTGTGGTAGGATGTTGATGATGAATCCAATCAATGCCGGCAATTAATTATGATGTATTAGGTCCCTTTGGAAAAAAAATTGGCTTGCACATAGACTGAGCATGGGTGGGCAAGCAGAAGAAGATCCTCGCCCTGCCTTGAAATTGAATTAGTGTTGCTTTCACCACATCTGCCCCAGCAAGCATGTGATCAATTGGTGTACATTTAATGTAGTCACATCACACCTCAATATAAATCACACAGCCCGGGGGAAGAGGGTTAGGGTTTGATGAATGGATGGGAAGGGGGTTTGGGGAAAGGTTTGACAAAGAAAAACAGTACGCATGGACACAACAAAAGCAAAACACAATCTTGGCAGACGACCATGATCTTATCCAATAAATCTATAAAGGGAGAAAAAGGAAATGCATGCATGATGATGAAGATAACTTGATGGTTAATGAGTAGTACTTACTAACTACTACTAGACAATTAGACAGTACAGGGCAGCAGTATATTCTATGCAATTTGCCTTGCCTGTATGCCCTCAGAGAGACCCAAATTACATGTTGTACCGGGCTTACTTTTAAAGATAGCAAAGAAAATTAAAAAATAGTTGTAGGGATCAATTAGCAAACAAACAACAACACAACACACAGTCGTAATGATTGAAGAGAAAAAAGGAATCAAATTAATTAAAAGACGAATGATGAATGATACTAAAGTTACTGTATTATCCTGGTCAAATTGTGGAGTTGAATCTCGTCATTCCTCTTGGTCCTATCTTCCATGGACGCTCCGCACATCAATCTTGGGTGCCACTGCCTGCCTGATGCGGATTGGTAAGGTAAGTGTGAGTTGTTTCTCCCAGTATAGCACAGGGTAAAGGCCGGCCTGTAAGTGTAGATGGAAAAACAAAAGGGGTATTGAAAAATCAATGAATAAAAAAAAGCATCAATTACGGTGGAGTCCAAGAAGAGAAGAGAGAACACTTTCAGACTGAGGCGGCTTGGATACATCGTGTCTATTCTGTTTACAGCATTAAGCTACAACAACAACAGGACAGAACAGGCCCACGGCACCAGGCCGTGACCCAACCTCCATTTACCTTAAATTTTGACAGAGCCAGACAAAAGGCATATACAGCAACCTAGCATTTTCAAAATTAAGTGACTAAATCAATGCGCCGCTGTCAGTCATACCACTACACTCGACTCCACCACTACATGGACATGTAGGTCTGCTGTGTTTCTTGTTGAATTGTTGTGTTTACCTTTTATGCCACTTCATGAAACGCAGTTATTCCATCAATCATCTCCGATCCAACTGACTGACTGCGTGCAAAGATAGTATGGTCATCATCATGGTGTGGTACGTGTTGTCCAACTCCAACTCAGTCTGTAGTGACTCCGATTAAGTCCATATTCCATATTAAAAAATTGCAACGGATATTGGCCTGCACCTGCAGTAGTAGGAGTACAATTTGGTTATTAAACAACAAGAAGGGAAACATTGACTGTCACTTGAGTCACTTTCACTTTGTAGATTAACTAGTAGAGTTCGACTTCATGCACAACATCAACACAACAAACAACAGCAATCGCTCAGAGTCAGCAAGCATCCAATGCATGCCATCATTACCTGTCTTGCTCTTCTCTTTGGCTGTCAGATCATCAGATGCCTAGTTCTGACAGGTGTGTGTTTTTTTTAACGAGGCAGTGGCCTCATTATTACTCCACATTCATTTTGAGTGTTGTTAGTCGCTGTTTCGGTTTTCGTCTTATTCATCTGTGGCACTTTGTCGCAGTTTAAGTTGGTTCACATGGTCAGCGCTGTGATGGGCCGCGGCCTGGGTAGCGGTCATTGCTGGTCAATTGAGTTTGCAGAAATGTCAGCAAGTTTCTTCGAAGAGTCTTGTCTTTCTCTGCCAAGTACCTTCTGTCCTGACAGTGATGAGCTTTGGATGCCTGCCGAGGCTGTAGCCTTCTGACAGTGATGAGTTTACTTTTGGATGCCTGCCCAAGTTCTGACAGTGAAGAGTTGTGGATGCCTGCAGAGGCGGTAGCCTTCGGACAGTGATGAGTTTCGGCTCGGAAACAAAACGGAGGATAGCTATAGTCACGTTTCACTTCTTATGGAGGGACTGTTAGAGGCAACATTTCTTGTACTCCAATGTCTGGCTTGATGGAAATGTAATTAGGGCGAGTCAGGAAGATGGAGCAGGACTCTGAGGAGTGGACAGTTAAATGCACAGACGTGCAACTCCAATAGGGAAATAAAAAGAGAAGACGGTGGTGATGGATTTGTTGTGATTTGATTTGAACCAGAAAGACAGATACACAGACAAATAAAGGAAGGAAGAAAGTAACAATTTGAAAGCCTAGTTGTCAGGGAAGAGGAGCTCGTCCTCAAACTCTGGTGGTTCGGACAGAAGTAGGTCCTGTAACCCACTACTTACGTCATCGAAGTCGCTCTCCTCTTCCTGCTGTGATTCACGTATTTTGTAATCCGGTGGTATAAAGTGCTGATTCATTTTGATCATGGTTAACCTCTCCACGCTTTTGGGCGAGAGACTGGTCCTTTTCAAAGTTACAATGGCACCAGCAGCACTGAAAACACGCTCAGAAGAGACACTTGCGACAGGGGAAGCCAGATACTTTATCGCCAGCCTGCTGAGCACTGTCCATTGGCTTCTTTTCCCATACCAATACACCAATGGGTTTCGATCCATGAAGACCTCTGTTGGGTCATCCAGATAGGCCTGGACCGTCCGCTCAATGCTCAGGGGTGCTCCGATGTGCTCGGCCTGTTTTGCCTTTGCATCAGCACTGGACTTACCATACCCCTGCCGTAGAAACCAATCAGTTGCCGATTGTACTGTGGATGATCCTGTTCTTGCTGTTGTTGATGTTATTGGTAGTGTTGGTGTCGGTGACTGCTGGGAGGCAAACGCACTGCCCTCAGGCTCCGAAGTAGAACTTGACTCTGGATGCCCTGTAGTACTTGTTATGGCCTGGGGCGGGGGGCCTGTAATTACCAGACGTTCGTTTTCAAAGTCAATGGCTAGCTGAGCTATCAAAGTTTTGTACTTGGCAACATCCACTTCTGAAAAAGGAATTACTGCCTTACTGTTCAGAAATACTTTGTACCGTGGATCCAAAATTGTGGCAGTAATGTAATGTGGATCTGACACAATTTTATTTTGAATCCTTGTATTTTCAGATAAGCGAACGGCTAAGGAGTCCGCCAAATGATATGCGTCTTGTTTGTCATCCACACCTGCGTACGTTTCAGACACCTCCTTCAGCTGTTGCTCTAGCATGTGCAACAATGGGATAGCTTGGCCCATAGTACAGTCCTCCCTGCTGACTTCACGTGTGAAGATCTCAAAAGGAAGTAGCATCTCTGTCAGGCATTTAACGAGGTCCCATTGACCCATCTCAACGGTCATGCCTCTCACAGTAGGATCCCCTAATCTTTGCATGACATAAGCATTGAGTGGTATGTACTGCTCAAACAGACGATCAAGCATGTAATAAGTTGAGTTCCAACGTGTTGGCACCTCCTGGATGAGTGCTTTGACTGGCATTTTATGCTCACGTTGAATGACCCTCAGCTGCTTCCGGGCTTTAAAAGAATGGCTGAAATGTGTGCATATTCTTCTGCAGGTGGCCAGTAAGTTGCTGACTTTGTATTCATTTTTCAGAAAGTCTTGAACAACAATGTTAATGCAGTGTGCCAAACACGGGATCCTGAAATAGCGACCATCTTTCATGGCCCTAACTACATTACTGCCATTGTCCGTGGCAACAAAACCAATGTTAAGCCCTCTTGGGCGCAGCCACTCAAAGACCTTGCTGTTAAACTCATCCAAAATGTTTGCAGCAGTATGAGATTTCTCCATGGCAAACATGGCTACAGTTGCATGTTTGCGAGTGGCATGAAAAATCTCAGCAGCGTCAACACCAGCAGATATCTGTTCTCTAACCCCCACAAAAGAGATCCAGTGTGCAGTGATGCACATGTAATCAGTGGCTTGGCAACTGGTCCACATGTCTGTTGTCAGGTGGATACTCTGAACAGCACTCTGCTTCAAGGCTTTTCCAAGCAATTCCAGCACGTCGTGATGTAGTGCTGGAACAGCAACTCTGGCAAAATAGTAGCGGCTGGGAACCTGCCATTTTGGGCAGATGGCTGTCACAAATTCCAGAAAACCCACCCCTTCAACAAAAGAAAAAGGGAGAAGGTCCAGTGCTAACATTTTAGCCAGCTTCGCATTGTACAAACGTGCTATTGGGTGGTTGCGTTCGTACTGCCCCTCCCCCCAAACATGCTGATAATGGTAGGCTGCATGGTTTTCCTTTCTCTTAGGCTCAACGACGCACTTTTTTTCATTGCGGTACTCCTTGCTGTCTCAGGCTGACTCTTACTCTTGTGCCACTGAGATGTTGCTGAAGATGTGGGCGACGATAACACTGCACTGCTGGGGACAGGGCTACTTTGTGTACCACTACCAGAGAGAATGTCTCCCTGTCCTTCCTCTTCCACCATGATCGGATCTTCTACTCGTTTATCCCCACCAACACCAATGGTTGCAGTTTTTATGCCGCGAAGGTGGTCCTCCCAGCTCGATCAAGTGGTGTTTTTTCAGATGGGTTATTTGGCCTCCGGTACCATAGTTTGTACCAAGCTTACCCCGACTAACAGAGGTATTACAAATGGAGCATATAGCAATGTTCTCCTCCTTTTCGCTAACCGTAAAGAAGTCCCAAACTGGGGAGCTTAACTTTTGCCTCCTGCTGGAGGTGCCACTTCCAATGCCGGATGAACTGGAGGGTGTGGGTTGAATTTGACTCTGTGCTGTACCACTACCTACTTCTACTGAGGTGGTGGTTGTGCTGGATGTAGGTCGCTGCCGGGCCTTTGCTAATGCAAATATGGAAGCTGTAGGTCGTGTTGGTGTTACCTGTGTTGGAGGTATGCGTGCTACATCCCTCGCAGCGATTTTGGATAGGGTAATAATGTTGGTCTCCATCTCCTCGGGCCGGGAGTGATGTTCGTGATGACTGGCTCATCATCATCATCCTGCTGTTCTACATCGACCTCCATAAGTGTAAGGCTTTCTGGAACCTTCCTTTTCCCTAGCCTGGTCTTGGGACGTGTCTCCCTCTCAGACTCAGTTTGTGGCTTCCAAGTGGCATCTAGATCATCAGAAGGGGGCTTGGCGAAGAACTTGATGGACTAACCCTCCTTTTCCTTGCTGGGGATTTGGAAGACAATGGATCTTCTGAATGAGTGGCTTCCTCTTCTTCTACCTCTGCATGAGGCTCAATTTCCTGAACTGCCCCTACTTCGGGAGGAACAACAACTACTATTGCGGGCGGTGGTTGCGGCTGTTGTTGTTGACCACTTATCTGCTGTGTTTCCTCCTGCGTTGATTGGGTACTACTTTGAGATAGCGATAAGTTTATCTCAGGCTCAGCATCACTGGTTTCCACCATTAGGCTGGCTACCTCTTCCACACTCATGTGCTTGGGCCTGGGTTGGTGGGTTGGGCCCACTGATGCGGAGGTGCTGCCCCCAGCTTGCCCCCCGGACACCGCTGCTGCAGGCGTAATTTTTTGTTTCCCAAAAAAGGTATTGGGCGGCACACCAGACTTAAGTGTCACTTCCTTCTTCTGTTCCTTCTTCTCAATAGCAACTTTCTTGGTACTGGAGGACCTGGTACCTGCTTTCTTTGGGCCCATCTTCTTCAGATGTCAGCAGCACTCAGTTGCACAAGTTGCAGAGATGTCTGGTCAGGTCACACGTCACGTCGTGTACAGCAGCAGGACGTCTGTCTGGCAGTACAACGGGCAATGATGACACACCTCCTCCTCAGTCTTTTGTGCACCTAAAAGCAAAAAAGCCAGAAGAACATCAGTCAAACGATAGCACAAATCAAACTAATATAATATATAACTTAGTGTGTGGTTGTCTCAATTATTAAATTTTAGAAACTCAGTGAACAACAACAGTGTAGCCATTTATGAGACTTTGACAACAAGGCCAGGGCTTTCCTGGTGTACTGTGTACACTCAGGAAGAATAAGAATAGCAAAGAACAAAAACAAAAATGTAGTGGAGCCTGTTTGGCCTAAATTTGTGCATCACGTGGGATGGATGCAGCATCAGGGAGCTGCAGCTGGCAATGGGGATGGATTTGGAAGCAGTAAGACAAGAGGAACAATGGAAAGACACGCAGGCCTATGTGGCAAAAACAGCACACTACTAACTACCACCACAAAATGGCCCCCAGCCACATGGTCACTCACAGGCACAAGGCACGGCAAACAATGAACTCAAGCAGGCCTATATGGCCAGACAAAGGATGCCTGATAAACAACACACACAGCTTTAATGCAAAAACTAAAATCCACATGGCTAAAAACAGGTTGGAAAGTTACACAACAACCACAACAACAACACATACACACGCAAAAAAGGCATTTATTTAACACACCCAAAAAGTGAAATAGACCCCCAAAAAAACCCACATTTTGCAATTCAATCCAATGCCATCCATGCCCTAAATGATGTTTAAATTCAACAGACAACACAGAAACAGTTTTTATGCACCCATGATGACTACCTCTGGGCCTACTGGCAGACTAGGCCACAAGCTTGGAGGCCTATGGCAAAAGCACAGTGGCTGGTCCCACAAAATGGCCGCCACCACATGGCCAGGCCACCCACAACAACAAGAAAAGGAAGACAAGACAGACAATGCAGGCCTATGGCAAAAGCACAATGCCTGGCTTCACAAAATGGCCGCCACCCACATGGCCAGGCCACCCACAATAACAAGAAAGTGAAGACAAAGGACAGGACCAGGAAGTTGGAGACTCTGGGGAACTTCCTTCCTCTTTAAAAAAATTGTAAAAAAAGAAAAATGACTCCTTGCTCACAAAACTACATCTAAATGACAACCTGAGGAGTTTTTTGAGCAAAATGAACAAAATCATCATTTTCGAGAAGGTTTTATGCTGCTCGAGAGATATTCTTTGCCAGATTGTAAATTCTGCGTGTTCGGCATCGCGATCTTCACAAAAAGTCGTTATCGCGCGTGCGAAAACGCATATTAAGCGCGCGAAGAAGAAAAAAAGTGTAAGTCCGCGTTGTCGCGCAGTGCGGAGTTGCCAAAAGTCCGCGAGCTGAACGCCCAGGGTTACCTACTGGCTGAAAAGGCCTATTTATTTAACACACACCAAAAAACTGAAATACCACCCCAAAAACCACATTTTGCAATTCAATCCAATGCCATCCATGCCCTAAATGATGTTTAAATTCAACAGACATCACAAAACAGTTTTTATGCACCCATGATGACTACCTCTGGGCCTACTGGCAGACTAGGCCGCAAGCTTGGAGGCCTATGGCAAAAGCACAGTGGCTGGTCCCACAAAATGGCCGCCACCACATGGCCAGGCCACCCACAACAACAAGAAAAGGAAGACAAGACAGACAATGCAGGCCTATGGCAAAAGCACAATGCCTGGCTTCACAAAATGGCCGCCACCCACATGGCCAGGCCACCCACAATAACAAGAAAGTGAAGACAAAGGACAGGACCAGGAAGTTGGAGACTCTGGGGAACTTCCTTCCTCTTTAAAAAAATTGTAAAAAAAGAAAAATGACTCCTTGCTCACAAAACTACATCTAAATGACAACCTGAGGAGTTTTTTGAGCAAAATGAACAAAATCATCATTTTCGAGAAGGTTTTATGCTGCTCGAGAGATATTCTTCGCCAGATTGTAAATTCTGCGTGTTCGGCATCGCGATCTTCACAAAAAGTCGTTATTGCGCGCGCGAAAACGCATATTGAGCGCGCGAAGAAGAAAAAAAGTGTAAGTCCGCGTTGTCGTGCAGTGCGGAGTTGCCAAAAGTCCGCGAGCTGAACGCCCAGGGTTACCTACTGGCTGAAAAGGCCTATTTATTTAACACACACCAAAAAACTGAAATACCACCCCAAAAACCACATTTTGCAATTCAATCCAATGCCATCCATGCCATAAATGATGTTAAAATTCAACAGACAACACAGAAACAGTTTTTATGCACCCATGATGACAACCTCTGGGCCTACTGGCAGACTAGGCCACAAGCTTGGAAGCCTATGGCAAAAGCAAGCACACTGCCTTGCTCCACAAAATGGCCGCCACCCACATGGCCAGGCCACCCACAATAACAAGAAAGTGAAGACAGACAATGAATGCAGGCCTATGGCAAAAGCACACTGCCTGGATGGCTCCACAAAATGGCCGCTAGCCACCCACAACAAAAAGAAATGGAAGACAGACAATGCAAGCCTATGGCAAAAGCACACTGCCTGCCTTCACAAAATGGCCGCCACCCACATGGCCAGGCCACAACAACAACAAGCATAAGCCAAGGGGAACAAAGAAAAGACATGCAGGCCTATATGGAAAAAGCAGCACACTACTAAACTACCACCACAAAATGGCCCCAAGCCACATGGTCACTCACAGTAACAACAGGCCATGGAAAACAATGAACTCAAGCAGGCCTATATATGACCAGACAAAGGAGGCCTGCTAAACAACACAGCTTTAATACAAAAATGCAAAAACGAAAATCCACAGGGCTACGAAAGGTTGGAAAGTTACACAACAAGCACACACACACACATCCAACAAAGGTATTTATTTATTAACACACACCCAAAAAGTGAAATACACCCCAAAAACCACATTTAGCAATTCAATCCAATGCTATCCATGCCCTACATGTTGTTTAAATTCAACAGACACCACAGAAACATGCACCCATGGGTACCTCTGGGCCTACTGGCTGAAATTTCAATCAAAGAAAAACAACTAGGCCCCTACTGAAACTACAGGCCACCCAGGCCACAACAATAAATTTTAAAAACGATGAAAATCCCCAAAAAATGTAGGTACAAACAAGCCCCAATCAAACAAACAAGTACACCAATTCTCCAACTTACTTGTAAAATCTCAAATCCAAAAGTCCTCAAATCCAATCCAATGATATGATGCAGCAGACAGACACAAAAAGTGATCCTTCCAGCTCCAAATCCAAATGAAAGTGAACAGCACATGGACAAAGCACTGGGAGGAGCCTGCTGGACAGGAACAGGAAGTTGGAGACTCAGGGGCACTTCCTTCCTCTTGAAAAAAAAAGTAAAAAAAGAAAAAGGACTCCTTGCACAAAAAACTACAGCCAAATCACAATCTGAGGAGTTTTTTTGAGCAAAATAATCATTTTCGAGAAGGTTTTATGATGCTCGAGAGATATTCTTCGCCAGATTGTAGTTTCTGCGTGTTCGGGATCGCGATCTTACCAACACTGCCGCCGGAAGTCAGATCGCGCGTCCGAATGACGTGTGCGCGTTCGCACACTCTCGCGGGATCGTGCGGCCGGATTCCAAATCTCGTGGCGCCCGCGAACGGATAGGAAATCGCGTCGGCGAACGCAGAATCACGGTAAGTCGTTACCGCGCGCGCGAGAACGCATATTGAGCGCGCGAAGAAGAAAAACAGCTACGCTACGTTGCAAATTGCGTAGTACTCGGTAACTTCGCGTTCTACGCGAATCGCGAAGTTACCGAAACTCCGCAAACTCCGCGAGCGTAGCGTAGTTCACCGCCCAGGGTTAATGTGCATCTCTACCTTATGGATATGACATTTTGAGTGACACCCAAGTTCTACTTGAAGTTACACTAGTAATTGTGAATTTTAACATGTTTTGTTTTAAGTGTAAGATTCTAGAGTGAGCGTCATAGTGCCATGAGCTGTGCTTGAGATGTACATCGTGTTTGTAGCAATAGGCAAGGTGACTAAAATAAATTGCGTAATAGTGTATCCTCATTGCCATCTTTAAGGAAGCTGCTGGGAAAAGTTCCTTTGTGACCTCTGTTAAGACAGTTCTAGCCTCATGGTATAGGAAACGTATTGCAGCTTTCTGAAAAGCCCCCTTAAACACAGTCTGGCTACCTATTTTAAGTCCCACTTGCTGACACACCCATAATGCGTTTCCTAAAGTGCGTCTGTCACAGCAATCCTACCCTTAGTTTTCCACTAAAGCAAACCCTTTTTAGTAACATCCCTCAGGATTGCGATGCAGGAACTTCTTAATGACTCCAAGGGGCAGATTTACTAGTCCCTTGCGACACTTTTACGCCGCCGTTGCGCAGCGGCGGCGTAAACCATGCGCCACGTTGCGACTTATTTACAACGTGACGCATCTAGGCAGATGCGTCACGTAGTAAAGCACTGCGCCACATGAAACCTGCGTCAGGTTTCATGTGGGCGTTCCGTCGCAGTGTGGGCGTTCCGTCGGAGGAAAGCCTCGGAAAAGTGACGCAGTGAAATCTGTAGATTTCACTCAGTCACTTTTCCGGCGCCGCTGCGTCAATACCTTGCGCCTGCTTGAAGCAGGCGTAAGGCATGATGCAGCATGTTGGAGATAGGCCGGGTTGGAACAGTGCTGGAGTTGCGTCGTGCCCGCGACACGACTTTGCATTGTGCCAACCTTACGCTGGCAGATACGCCACGCATCTGCCTATCCGTGCGCCAGGGCGCGCCGCATTGTAAATGCGGCGCATCCATGGTGGCGCACGGGTAGTTGTGCGTGACTCATCTTTCTTGGCGCATCCCTGCTGATTTGCAGGGATGCGCCAGAAGTTGTAAATCTGCCCCCAAGAGTTTAAGATCAATTTTCCGGAGATGAGTAAGGCGTCAGCATCCAGTTTCTAGCTAAGAAACTGAGCTGTTCCCCAGTAGTCTTGAGAGAAAACCTAATTGTTGTTATTGTTTCTCTGTCCAGATGATACAAAGGCCTAAACTCTCATCTCATAGCAGCAACAGGAATAAACAGCAGGGGTAAACTGCTGCAACAAACACACACACTTGCGTGAACACACTCACACTAAAGCTGTCCACTGTCTTATCCTCCCAACTGGCTCCAGTAATGTTTTTAAAATAAATTCATCATCAAACTTTCTTTCCATCACAGTAAAAGAGATTTATAGGAAAACTATAACTTTCACTAGCACAGACTTCCACCAGAGGAGATCTCAAATTGCTTCTTTATAACACATGTAATTAGTTAATCCTGCTATTTCCTTGCATTCTGGAACTTGCTTTTTCATTTTTCTATCATAAATGCAGGAGTATAGGATTCAAATGAAAGGACTTGGCCTCTTCAGTGATGCCAAAGAAGATTAATAGTCCAGCTACTTCACTTTGTCATGTCACTTCTTGTGATGTCACATGTAATTTAGAGGGCCCCCCAAAAGTCCTAAGACAGGCCCTGCACCATAGCATGCTTACTTACACTTTACGAATTACCTGCCAGATACACATGGCTACATTACTCATTTTTCAGGAATAATGCCTGGTGTACATGTGAAAGAAGCTGTGTGAAATGACCGGATGGTATTTATGTTAGTGAGTGGCACACTTTCTGTAAGCTATTAGTAGCTCATCTCTCTGACCTTCAGCATTCACCAACTACTGTCAAATGTTCTTACTGGTTTTAAGACATAAGCAAAGTGGGCAACTGCCCAGGGTGGCCCCATCTACTAGGGGCCCACTGGGAAAGTGAACTTTCTTTGTAGCTCACTTATACTTCTTTCGGTATCTCAACTTTTAATGATTAATTCAATTTTGGTCTGTAAAATTGGGTTTGAATTAGAAGAAAGTGAGTAATAAAACTCAGTTGTTCGAATCAGGTCTCCTCAAAATATTTCATGCACGGGCCCCCAAAATGCCTAATAGAAAACTGCACACATATTGTATTTTATCAGGTCCTTACCTCAATTAAATTTTCATATAAGTGTAACCTTTGACTTAGAGAGATGTTTTCCACAAGGTATTCATTTTTAATCATCATACATATTCATTTTCGAGCCCTTACAGAATGGAAAACAGTCAGGAGGTCATTCTCAGGACTTGCTGGTCCTTGTTGCCTGGAAAAGGAGCAGATATATAGCTGCAGACATTCTAGGTTTTATTTAATAATTTATGAAATGGAAAGACATACCTCTTTTAGTCTGTCCATTTGTTTACAGGTGGTTTATGGTCTGTGGCTGGAATCATGATGTTTTAACCAAGTCCCTACCAAGTGTAACTTGTAGGGAAAGTAATCAACTACAATTTTTTTCTTATTGGCTATTCTCTGATAGAGTGCCTGGTAAAGATGGTTTACTCGTGACTATTACTATGAAGGTACTTGTGGAAACAAGTGTTAACTAAACTATGCCTGCCTGCGGGGGTGGGGGGTGTATCGCTACAAAAAATTTCGGGGGGGGGGGGGGGTAATTCTTCCAGCAATAGGCAGAGTGGAGATGAAAGGGGTGAAAAATACAAGAAAGCCTCGTTAACACGTAAATGGTCTTTTAAAGACCTGTGAAGTACTCGGGTGCGGCTGCGATAAGCTCAAAAACAGTCTGTGTGTCAGCCCAGGAAGCTGTCTCAGCCCGGGCTGACAGACCTTCCCGGGCTGACACACACGAGTGTGGGGGAGGGGGGTTTGAAGCCCTTTGAGCCCTATGGGCGTTGCGCGCCTGATTGGAGGTGAGGGTGGGTTAATACTAGAGAGGCGGGCCCCGCTATGTGCTTGTTCGTACAGAGCAGCATACCAGTGTGTGTGTATCTGTTCTTTTGCTCCGCACCTGTGCCGCCTGCTCACCGCAGGGTAGTACTACGGCATGCTACAGTGGCAACGAGGACAGAGCCAACCCCACGACTTCTTCCTCAGCCTGGGCTGCCTGCCCATCAGCCTGCACTTCTCAACAGGCCCAGACACGTGCCGCCTGCTCTCTCATATACCTGGCACACGCGACGCTCCACTCCCTGGCCAGGCCTTTACCTCAAGTGCCTGCGGCTACCCACTCAGGACATTTCGGGTATGGGTACTGGCAACAGCTGGAGACTCCTCATTCTAGCGCCCCGCAGGCCCTACAGGTCTCCAGGGGTCAGATTGGTAACGGGGGCACTCGGGTAATGGCCGAGGGGCCGGTATCCGAGTTCCAGCTGTGGGACGCTCATTTGGGCACCCTGGGGGCTGATTTGGGCAGTGTCTGTGCTGTTCAGATGATGCCAGCTACCCAGTGGGTGCCTGAGTGTCCTTTCTGGAGGCAGATTGGCGTCCATTACCTCCCTTTTATCAACCAGCAGAGGTGTCACTCCCTTTCTCTCGCTGGGCCGGTCGACTAATGTATGCAGATTGAGCGGGGGCAGGGGGCCTGAGCATAAGTGGCCTCACTTGTTTTTCAGGTGTTTTTCACCAGTGTGAACTAATCTGTGCATTTTTGTTAATCTAAAGTTAAGAAAACATGCCTCTGTCAGAGACCCCTCCCCCACCCCCTTCTTTTAAAAAAACGTTGCCGAAGCAGTGCTTTGCGGAAAGGCAATATGCAAATGTGGGCCACTTTTTTTAGTGTGCCCGGGCCTATTTTGAATCCCAATCTAACCCTACGAGGTCTCCCACCCTCAACCAGCAGACATCATGCAGCAGTGGCCCTCGCAGCACTCTGCGCCACAGCTCTATTGCTCTCTCCCCACCGTCAACACCAATTCTCCTACATCTACATCAAGATCACGCTCTCCTGCCTGGCACATCCCAACTGCTTTCTTGCCACCCTGACCCATGAGCGCGGATCGACAGGAGAATACACAGCCATGCCACCTCAGTGCCTTATGCCTGCTCATGGCATCGGGGGTACGTACAACCTACTGCCCCCCTTCAGTGAGGTCAGTGACCCAGCTACTGCTGCACCCCACTGGTGCACCTGGGTGGCCCTACTCAACAATTATTTCAAAGCCACCAAGGAGATAGATGATGAGATGAAACACTCGCTCCTCAGGAGAGAAGATCTTCAAACTATTTCACAATCTCCCCAACACTGGCGCTGATGACGACTACCACGGGGCCAGCGCACCCCTTAATAAGCACTTTGACTCCCAAATGAATCCTGATTTTGAAAGATTCAAATTTAGGCAAGCTCACCAAAGCGAGTGTGAATCCATCAACCTGTTTTACACCCGCCCACATGACTTAGCTAGCGCATGCATTAAAGATGACCCCCAGAAAGAGGTGTCTACCCAGATCATACAAGGCTGCTGGTCTGCCATGCTCAGACGGCACATCCTCCGCTGGTCCAATATGCCTCTCGATGAGATCCTCACACTAACCTGCTCCCACAAACTCTCTCATGACCGGGCAGAATAGATCGAACTTGCCTTCCAGAAACTCTCAGCTACTCCAGAGGCTGTCTCTTGGGCCATCAAACTGGAAACAGCGGTGGCCCTCACGAGAGGACCTTCTTGCCGGCATGCCCCCAGGCTCACCCCAGGGAAGGAATTCCCAAAAGACCAGTATGGATACTGTGGACTGTCCCGTCACACTCTCCACGAATGCCTGGCCAGAGGCAAAACCTGCTTGGCGTGCTTTTGGCCCAGCCATTTTGGCAAAGTCTGTCGAGGTGGACACCGCTCGCCCGCCCCCGGGGCCATGGCACGCCTCGCCACCAAGGGGTAAGAGCGGTCAAACAAGACCTCCTTCCCGTTCTGGATAATGCACCACCAACGCCTGGCTCAGGACAAGGCGAAGTTGAGGGAGAAGATTACGACATCTTCCTCATATCATTTGCCCTGATGCCAGGACAACCAACATGACGAATCCGACCACCTGCCAAGTCACCTTCAACAACACCGCAATAACTGCACTCATTGATACGGGTGCCACAGTGAACATCACCAGCCTACAACAGTTCCACACCCTGGTTTTGTGACGTATCCTGCATCCCACAACTGCCTGCATCGTTGCGTTTGAGAGTATGACCCCCATCCCGCTAGCTGGCTTCTTCTCCTGTGTCATCTCACTTGGTAGCCAATCATGCCGGGGGAAATTCTTCAAATGCAAAAAGAAAAATTGATGGACAGAATGTTGAACAATGTCAAACATTCACCCAGTACAGAGATCTGGGCCTAAATGCATTGTATTTTTGCTCCCCATGCCATTCCAGTTTAGACCCAGCCATATGCAAATCAGTCTTGACCCGGGAACAGACCAGCCCGAACTGCCAGGCCAGGTCCTCCCTGGAGAGGAAACAAGCATCCTGGGACTGGTTTAGGTGTTTCATCCCTCATCAGCCAGGTTAGCTTGACTCCAGTGGCATGGATAGCATAGGACCCACGTCTGGGCATACCCGTCCCACTCAGGGTGACAAATGCAAAAAGAACAACTGATGGACAGAATGTTGAACAATGTCAAACATTCACCCCAGTACAGCGATCTGGGCCTAAATCCATCATTTCTTTGCTCCCCATGCCATTCCAGTTTAGACCCAGCCATATGCAAATGAGTCTTGACCTTTCTCCCCATTCTTCGTCACCTCTGTGGTCTCCGAAACACTCCTCACCTGCAATTCAGTCGAACGGCTTCAGCTTGCCCACTTCGGCGCAGCCCTGAGTGACCCCTAGGAAGATGTGGAAAGGCTGCTCTGTGACTTTTACCTGTTCATTCACCGGACTGGGGTGCCTGAAAGGCCCCCCGATTTCACTACACGTCAACCCCTCAGTCCGCCCAGTAGCACTCCAACATCACAGGATCACTTTCCATCTCCGGCCAGTGGTGGAAGTAGAGTTGCAAAAACTAGAGGACACCAGAGTCACCGCAAAAGTTTCTGGACCAACCCCATAGGTATTACCATGGTTGTTGCCTGCAAACCCAAGCAGCCAGGTAGCATCTGGATTTGCATTGACATGCGTCTCCCCAATATAGCAATTAAAAGAGAACAACTCTTATCTCCCACCATCAACAATCTCATCACCAATTCAACCTTGTTCTCAAAACTAGATCTAAACTTCGGCTACCACCAACTTTAACTCCACGGGGACAGCAGGTATATCACAACTTTCTGCACACAAGTTGGCATCCGTGGCAACTACTAGTTCAACTTCAGAATATCATCAGCAGAGGTGGACTTCCAAAATGCTATCCAAGAAGTCCTTACAGGCCTGGAAGGCGTCATCAACGCCAGCGATAACATTCTCATACATGCACCCACCCTTGACAGTCATTGCTGCCGCTTGCATGCTAACCACATGAAATGCCAGTTCTTCCAGCAATAGATGATGTTCTTTGGCTACATCTTTTCCAAAGAAGGTGTCAAGGTCAACCCGTCCAAATGCATTGACATCAAAGAAGCAGCCATGCCCTCCTCCGCAGCGGTAGTCCCGGGCTTCCTCAGCCTTGCAACTTATTGCGGGATGGTCATCCCAAACCTGGTGTCGCTAGTGGGTCTGCTAAGACACCTCACCAAAGCATCAGTCCCCTGGAATTGGGGTCCAGTAGAGGAAGACTCCTTCCAACCTATCAAGAGGGCACGCCTCCAAGACACTGTGATGACCTATTTTGACTAGAACAAAGAGCCAGAGCTAGTGGTGGATGCCAGCCCCTTCGTTTTGGGAGCTGTGCTGATGCAACATGTTGGAGAGTACCACTGGGCACCAGTTGCATGCGCCAGCAGCGCTCTCACAGACACGGAAAAATGCTACGCACAGAGAAAGAAGCCCTCACAATTAAGTGGGGCTTCCACCATTTCCACTTCTACTTGTATGGCAGCCCCTTTTGAGTTATCATGGAACATAAGCCGCTGATATCTCTTTTTGCTGACACTGCCCTGCACCCACCACTCAGGATTGGGAAATGGGTGATGCAGTTTCAGAAATACCAACTGCCCGTTGGATAAAGACCAGGCAGTAGCAACCCGACAGATTACTTTTCCAGACACCCGCAACAGGTGACAAGTGGCTCACCCAGCCTCTCACTCACAGCAGACAAATATGTTCACTGGGTGGTGGAACTTGCTTGCCCTAACACCGTCTTTCTCCAAGACATTACCAACGTCACAACATCAGACCCAGCCATCCAAAGAGCTTGGGAAGCCACCACGTCTGAAGATGGAAAGATTTCCTTCAGGACATAAAGGCGCAGGATGACACCACCTAACAAGACTTGGCCGCCTTCTAGAATGTCTGCTACAATCTCAGCACCACTCCATCAAGGCTCCTCCTACACAGTGACCGCATCATCATCCCTCGCTCACTACGCCCAACGATGCTAGTTCTTGCACACACTGGCAACAAAGGATCCATGAAAAACAAAGCATGGCTGAGACAGAAAGTGTGGTTTCTCACATTAGATACCGAGGTCGATGACATGGTCGCACGATGCCACTGGTGCCAAATCAGCAAATTGCCAGACAGACATCCTACAGTCATGACCGATAGCCCAAGTGACAGACCATGGTGCGACATCAGCATAGACTTTGGCAGTTTGCCTCAAGACCGGCATATGTTATTCATTTCCAATGCATACTCAATTTCCCAATTGTAGAAATAATGCAGGCAACATCATTCGATCATACAAGTAAATATCTCGACAAGATCTTCGCAACCTTTGAGGTCCCTCACACCCTCAAAAGTAACAACAGACCCCCATTTCAAAGTCTGGATTTCAAACGATATCTAAAAACTCTAGCCATTGAACACAGGAGGATCACGCCTCGGTGGCCCCAAGCCAATTGAAAGGTGGAAAGACTGATGTGCACACTCAATAAGGCCACACGCATCACATGCGCACAACAAGTTGACATTGAAGAGGCAATCCACAAAACCCTTGGGGCGTACAGGCACACTCCCCTCAGCACGACTCACTGAGCGCTTGCCAATGTTCTGACCGGGCGCACCCATACGACGGCATGAACTTCAGAGCCCGTCAACATCACTGCCTCACAGTGAAGAAGAACGAGGAATAACGCCAGTGGCAGCCAAGAGTGCAGGGCCAAAAACTCGGCCTTCAGCGAAGAAGACTGGATCCTAGTGCATGATCGGCACCCTGGTGGGAAGTTTTGACTACCATTCAAAGTTCAACCACTTCAAGTCATCGCCAGGAAGGGCACAATGGTGACTGCAAGGAATAACTCAGACTGCCTAACGAGTAAAGTATCGCCCTTCACCAAATGGTGTCAGCCAGTAACACATAACCCAGACCGAGGGACCCCATACCCCATTCCAATGAGCAATGAAGAGGGTCAAGACCCTGAAGTTGGACTCCTCAATGAAAGCTTTGAGCCACAGGCTGTGGTACTGATCCAGCGAAAGGCCAGGATGAACAACTCACAATCAAAAAATGGGCCCATATACACATTCAAGTTTCCTGACTGTTTCGCTGGGGTCAAGTTTTATTTCACTTTGATCTGAATTAGTCAATGTCTAACTAACCTTCACAGATCAACACTCTTCCTTTGGTCAATGGACCATTAGTCAAATAGTTGATGGTGATATTAACAAATTCATTAATCTATCTTATAACTTTCAATAAAATAATCACAGACTCCAGGTAAGATTCTACTCATTCAAAATGAAGGCTCATTTGTACAGATTCACAGTGCAAACTCCATCAACTTTCATGGGAGAGAAAAATTCATTTATCAAATTACATTCAAAATAAAGACGCATTCAACAACTTAATGCATTAGGAGTGATAGATGAAGAGACAATAGGCACAATAACTCATACTTTGCAAAAGATATGCAAATTTAAGACAGAAATATATTTACCAAATTGTGAAATGGGGAAACCCAACCCCTGGCCAAAAGGATTGGTGGAGGTCACCTGATAAAGAGTCAGGAGACAAAGACTATAGGACAGGTGCAGGATAAGATTATACTTACTACACTTCTCTAGAACCCGACGCACCGGAGCACATCCCTCTCTTACACTCTCTCCCTCCTCGATATTCTTCTGCAAATCTTCAATCTAATCAGGCTGTCTTTCAGTATTGAATCTTCCCAGTCTGTTCTTCTCCAGCAGCAGCTCTCGCCCACTCCTCACTCAGCATCGACGTCTCTCCCCTTAACTTGAGTCACTCAAGTTATACTCTTTAATTCCGCATGTCCCACCCTCAAAGGTTGCAAGTATCCGTGAATCATGGACTGTGATTGGGCAGGGGCAGGGGAGTTGTCATCACCTCATGCTGTCATTCTTGATTTTTTAACTAATTCTTTGTTTAGTAAACCCTTCCCATTTAATTTATTCATTTTTCGGTACTACTTCCTTTTCACACACATTCACAGAACAGATTAGATACAAAATGTTATATAATTCTACAGTTGAAGAGTGTTCCCAGGCATCTGTCCTTGGTTCTTGGCAGCCTGTCAATGATCCGGTCAGCAGGTCACTTCAAAACTTCAGTGCGCAGACTCAACTTCTGTTACGTTTCATCCGCCATCTTTTCCCTTGGCTTAGCACATCAAGCCCGAACGCACACTATGGATAAAGGAATCATAAACAGATGTTAATTTCTCAAATATGTTATTATCACTGTTCACCACCCACTTCTACTCTATCCCATGTTATTTTCTTCTTTGTTAAGCAAAAGCATTAGCAGCGACAGCTCTTTTTGAATCCAGGCAAGCATATGCCAGGCACGCGGTGCCTCGAGACCTACAGTTAGTAACTCCTTGCGCATGCGTGAGAGTTTCCATCTCACATAATCACATGGTTATTTGCGCGGTACTGGTTCGCGCATGCGCAAGACGATTTTCGGTTTCAAGCGGGATTTCAGTTACGTAGCAAATTATTCTTTGTTATTTAAGCAAGCATAAAGCTTTTTTTCCATGTATGAATGTCGTGTGTATGTTAATTTTCTTTTATCTACTATTTCCATTTGTTAGTACCTGTTAACGAGAGGTTGATCCGAGCAAGTTTCTTCTCCTCGAATCCTTGCTCCATCAATCCCCCCTCTGATGGCATTTTAGAGCCATCATAAAATACCCATCATTAGCAATTGCCAACTTTATCATTAAATCTTAGTGTCTACGTTGGTTTTTACACATTCTTTATTTTTCTCTTTTATGTTCATTTCTTTCATTTTACCATACAGATTGTCTCTCATTTCCTCTAACTCTATCTCCTCCCATTTTCTCTTTCTTCCCATTCTTTTGTTCTTCATTTCAATCATTGACCTTGTTCTCATTTTTCCCTTACAACATTTATAGGTCATTACTATCATTAATATCACTAATGCTATCGAAATCATAGGGATTAATATTTTCCCTAATAAACTACTTCCAAAAGTGGAAAACCAGTTACCTATTTTAAAAAGACTTTTACTAAATTTTTCCCATTCACCATCAACCTCCAGTTGGGTCAAATCATTATGAATCTTCGTAATATTCTTGATATATCCCTCAATACCTTAATTTTATCCGGGATATATGTACCGCAGTGTTGAACTTTCAGCATGCCACAGACTCCACCCTCTATGGCCAAAAGAATATCAAGGGCAAGTCTATTTTGCAAAACCATAGATCTGATCGCAACCATTTTAGTATTGATCATTAAGAATCCTCCAGCAGTATCTGTTGATAAACGGTCAACTACAGTAGACAATAGACGTATCTTATGAGAGTTTAATGTGACTCCAACTGACAAATCAATGCACCAAATATATCACCTACTATTTCTGTAAAACTTGCTCTTCTATTTCTTGTTAGTCCTTTACTTATGTCATTCATTTCATTGTTCTTAGTAATGTGATATACCTTTGGAAATACAATGGCAATGTAACAACTGCCATAGCATCGTGCAGGTAACCTATAATAGGCATTTTTACCGCACACATAATAAACTCCCGGAAATACAGGATCAGTTCCTCCTTTTAGTCCCCATCCCCCCATTATTAGGAAGGTATGTTCACATTCGCTAGTACCAATGAATATATTATTATACTCGGTTTTTAATCTATGAATACAGAATTTCCCCAATTTTGACAAGTCCAGGGACATTGCAGCATGAGTCTCGCCTTTCTTATGCTCCCCTTCTAAAGCAGCCCATGGAGGTATATGGGACTTTTGCTCAACCGCTTTCTTTTGAAAATCCTGCCTTCTTTCTTCTACTAAATTTAAAAAATCCTTTTCTTCATCACGCAAAAGGCATGTTAGATTATTTCTATGTGCATGTGTTATGTCTATGGGATTCGTTGTTAGAAAGAATTCTCCCATGAACTCTGCATTTCTAGCACTAAGTACTGGATTCATATTTCTTCTAATAGGAATTTCTGAAAATACTAAATCCATGTTACTATAATAATATTGCAACTTACCAGTAACATAAAACAAACTAGTTACAACACTACAAGACACACCATAAGTTAATGGAAGATGGTGATATGTCACACCCTCCGAGACAGAAGTAGGTAGTTTCATGCAAACATAACAGTCACTCACATCCATTGTCTCCACATAATGATAAAGGAGTTTAGTGAATACATTTAATGACGAATCACTATTTGATTTATCATGATAATACATGCTTTTATCCACTTGTGTTAATTCTGTAGTAGTAATTCTCTTAGTAACCATACTCACTCTCTCACTTACATTTGTGTTATTCTGATTATTAGTTACCATTAGGACAGGTATCACAAGTGTTAATAATAACCACATCAAGATTAATATTGTAATACTACATAGACAACATTTAACACATCGTCGTTTTAAGTTAGATTTTGGATGTTCAGTCACTTTTACTTCTGCCATTTTTAGTTTCTAAAATTAATTCTAAATTTAGTTTCTTTCTAAAAATAAAAATACGTAAAATCTTTGTTGGATCCCACACTTCAAAAGCTTTCCGCTTTAGTTAGCCTTTCTTTTAGGGTCCTTGTTTCAATATCTTCTCAATAGAATCCACCTTTTATGCAAAAAAAAAAGAAAAAAAAAAAGTCTTTCTTTAAGGTGGTTTCAATTCCCTTTCATCAGACCCTTCAAAAGTGTCACTTTTTGATTCTTCATTTAGATCAAGATTTTCAAAATCCTCAAGGATGATGTATGTCCACTCTGGAGCCTTATATTTTCTACTTGGAACCTTCACTCTTTTTGACGACCTTAATGATCTTCTTCTTGTTTGTTCTTGTTCAGCCTGATTTGACACCTCATCTACTTGCTCTAGTTCTTTCCCTGTTTTTCTTCTTAGAATGTATCTCAGTCTTTTCACTCCACTTGGCCAGCGATCTTCCTTTCTAACTCTTTTTGTCTGTACTGCCCTTTCACCTTCTTCACTTATTTCAAGTGTCCTTTTATTTTCTCTCTCCTTTTGTTGTTTTTGTCCGAATTCTCTACTTTTTCTTCTTCTGTTGTTTGGTTTTGTTCCTGACTTTCTACTCTTCTCTTCTTCTGACTGCCTCTGTTCTAAATTTTCTTCAGCTGATTCTTTCCCTTTTCCTAGCTGAGCTGGATTTGAACTTTCGGCAATAGACTTCCCTTCCTTTTCTTCTTGTAACTGAATTTGATCTAAGTTTTCTGCAATGAGTTCTCCTTCTATTTCTGACTGGGCTGAATCTGGGATTTCTGCAACGGATTCTTCTGGATTTTGCTTACTTCGTTCTGGTCTTTCAAGTTCAAGCTCTCCTCTGGTCTCTACAGCAGTCTCTTCAGTCCCAGTAACTGGTGCCCACTCTACTTGACTTGTACTCGGTTGTTCATCGTCAATGCGTTCTTCAGAGTCTGTTTCTCTGATTTCTTCGACTTCACAACTCTCAGCTTCTGGTTCTTTTCTTTGTTCTACCAGTTGCTGCTCTGTTCGATCAGGTGGACTTGGGACTCTTTGAGTATGACTGACGTGGATCCAATTCGGAACCCCAGCACACTTCACTGCTGTTGTCGTGACCAATATGACTTGATGAGGTCCCTTCCACCTGGGTTCCAAGCACGACTTCCTCGTATGCTTCTTTATCATGACCCAGTCTCCAGGACACAAATCATGAGCTTGATTTGGCTGTGCTGCGTTTGGATCTTCTCCAACCTGGTGAGACACAGAACGTGCCAGATCAGCCAGCCCTTTGCAATAGTCCAATATTAAATCATCAGTTATATTCATCAATTTGTTTCCAGGTATAAATGCTTGTCTCATTGCTCTTCCCATGAGGATTTCATGTGGACTTAATCCTGTTCTTCGATCTGGAATGCTTCTAAGGCTCATCAATACGATAGGCAAAGCATCAGGCCATTTCAGTGAAGTGGATGCACACACCTTTCCTAACCTGGATTTTATTGTGCCACTTAGCTGCTCAACCACTCCAGAGGCTTCTGGTCGATAACCACAATGTAACTTCTGTTCAATTTTGAAAGCTTCACAAATTAATTTAATTATCTCATTATTAAAATGAGGTCCTCTATCTGATTCCAAAGTGACTGGAAATCCAAATCTCGGGATAAGCTCTCTTAACAGTAGTTTAGCAACTGTGAGGCTGTCGTTCCTTCTCGTGGGATAGGCTTCTACCCATCGAGAAAATAGACAAACAATGACAAGGACATACTTCAAACCGTTGCTCGGTGGCAACTCAATGAAGTCTAGTTGCAATCTTGTGAATGGTCCCTCTGCTTTTCCAATTTTTCCCCAACTAACCACTGTTTTCCTTCCCGGGTTTTGCAGTTGGCAGGTCAAACATCTTTGGCAGAGACTCTCTGCAACAATCCTGAACTTGGGATTAAACCACATCTGTCTGAAATGTCTGATCATGGCATCCCTCCCGACGTGTGCAATTCCATGATATACCCTAGCCATTTGTGACAACAAGCTATCTGGCATTATTGGTCTCCCATCTGGACACACCCACACTTCATCGTCAGCCCTTCTTGTGCAACCTCTTTTGATCCAGCGTTCCTTTTCTTTCATGTCTGCCTCATCCTGTAATTGCCTAACTTCATCCCATGTTTCAAAAGCAGAGAAAAACATGTGTTGGCAATTGGTAACTTCTTTTTCCATCCCTCTGTTCAAAGACATTGTATTTCTTGCACAAAATTGTGCCACTTGGTCTGCGTACCGATTACCCAATGTCACATAATTATTTCCTGACTTATGTGCGGCACATTTGACCACTGCGATTTCTCTTGGCAATTGTAATGCTTCCAATAGTTCTTTAACATCTTTGCCATTTCCTATGGGAGATCCTGAAGAAGTCAGAAATCCCCTCTGTAGCCACAATTGGCCGAAATCATGCACAACCCCGAAACCATATTGACTGTCCATAAATATGGTTACTCTCAATTTTTTTGCCCAAATTTACAAGCCCTCATCAATGCAAACAATTCAGCTATTTGGGCAGACCTGACTCTTCTTAGACAGGAAGCTTCTATGATACCTGTCACAGTACATACAGCATAGCCAGACATCAATTCTCCATTTTCCCTTCTCAAACATGACCCATCAACAAACAGTACAAAATCTGACTCTTCCAGTGGAACGTCAAGGAGGTCAAGCCTTGGCTTTGTACACATTTCTGTCACATCCAAACAATCATGATCAACTTCCTCTTTCACTTCCTCACAATAGAAATCAGGACAACAAGGTTGCTGGATTCACCATGGTACATCTTATCACACTTACATTTTCAGCACCCAAAATTACTCTTTCATACTTAGTCAGCCGACTAGGGGTCAAACGTTGAGTACGAGTTCTTGTTAAAAGGATCTCAACTGAATGTGGCTCGTACACTTTGACGGGATGTCCCATCACAATCGATTCACTCTGCTCCAGACCCACACAAGTAGCAGCTACTGCTTTTAAACAGCTAGGTAATGCTGCATCCACTAGATCAAGAGTAGCAGAAAAGTATGCTATGGGACGTCGAGACAATCCATGTCTCTGTGTTAACACCGAAAGTGCACACCCTTCTCTTTCACAACAGAACAATGCAAATTCTTTCGTATAGTCTGGCATTCCTAAGGCTGGGGCCTGACACAAACAACTTTTCAGTTTTATGAATGCTTCCTCACTTTCATCATCCCACTCAATCAGATCTGTCATCTCCTTTCGTGTCAACCTTATTAAAGGTTTACCAGCAGTGAAAATCCACTTATCCATTGACGACAATATCCAACCACTCCCAAAAACATTCGCACTTCCTTTTTAGTTTTAGGCATACTCATTTGTCGAATCACTTTTATTCTTTCTGGTGTCACCTTTCTGACTCCTTTCTCTATCTTATGTCCAAGATATTGAACTTCTTGTTTACAAAATAGTAATTTCTCTGGGGACACCTTGTGTCCTCCTTCTGCCAAATGGTTCAGTAAAGCTATTGTGTCAGTGCCACAAGCCTCTCTTGTCTTTGATGCCACCAATAGGTCATCAATGTACTGAACCAAGACTGAGTTTCCTGGCATCTAAACATTTTTTCAAAATCTGATTGAATATTGACGGACTTTCTGTGTACCCTTGAGGAACTCGGCACCATTCCAAAACACGGTCTCCAAACCGGAAAACAAAAAGATATTGGTTATCCGGATGTAGTGGAATTGAAAAGAATGCTTGACACAAATCAATCACAGTATACCAATGAGCATCCCATGGTATCTGATAAAGAATCACTGCTGGGTTTGGTACTACAGGACAACAGGGTACTACTATTTTATTGATTTTCCTCAAATCTTGCATTATTCTATATTTTCCACTAGGCTTCTTAAGTCCCATGATTGGCGAATTACAAGGACTGCCCAATATTTCTTTTAAAATTCCCTGTTCAATCATTTGGTCAATTACTTGGGCAACTCCTGCTTTTACTTCAGAGCTCATTTTGTATTGTGGTGTATTTGGGTATATTGCTCCTTCCTTTACCATAACTTTGACGGGGTCTACCTTTGCCATTAGACCAATTTCTTTTCCTGTAAAATCCCACACATCTGACCTCACTATATTTCTTAATTCATCAGGTAAATCACTTTCAGTAAGAAGTGAAAACATCTCATCCACTTCTGTTCCCTGTTTAGCTAGCATCATTTTGAAAGCTACATCTTCATCCGGTATTTGGAAAGCCACACCATCAGGCGAACAAAAGATGGTGCAATTCATCTTGCACAACAAGTCCCTACCTAATAGGTTTACTGGACTCGAGTCGCATACCACAAATCGATGCATGTCTCTGAAATGTCCAATATTCACTTCTATTGGTTTCATGATCGGGGTCCTAATCTGCTTATTTGAGACTCCTACAACTTGGATAGTTTCTCCCGAGAGGGGTAGGTTTAGGATTTCTGCTGTTCTTACAGTAGAACGGGTAGCACCAGTATCCACTAGGAAAGTGATATCTTTACCTTCGACCTTCCCATCAATAAATGGACCTGACTGATCTACCGCTAAGGATGCGCCAAGTAAGCACTCCTCCTCCCCCCTCAGGCACTGTCATTGCGACATCCCCAATTCATCCGCATCACTCTGCATCCAATATTGTTGAACAGTCTGTGTATTCTTACCACTTTCTCCTCGGAATCCGGTGTTCACACTGTATCTCTGCGGGAAAAATCCATTACAACGCGGGCATTGCATCGCAATGCCTTTACATCGCGGTCATTACAACGCAAGTCGTTACAACGACTTCCTCTGGATGCCGCTTTAACCTAAGGAATAGTATGATTTACTATTCCAACACCTTCCCTACTGTATGTAGACTGGAGTTGGAATAGTAAATCATACTATTCCTAAGTCCAGCGCCCTCCAGCGCAAGTCGTTGTAACGACTTGCGTTGTAACGAACGCGATGTAAAATACTGCGTTGTAAATGTATGCGTAGTTACGTCATACATTCATCTCTGCACCTGAGCATTCACATTGTTGGGCAAAGGGGCTTGACGCACCTGTAACTGAGGAGTAACTATCTGCTGCTGTTGCTGTTGGTTCACAACCACCCCATTCTGCATCTGTGGATTTAAAATGTGATTTTCCCCATTATTCTGTTGAATGTTTCTACACTCGTTCTTCCAATGTCCAAACTTTCCACACCCATGACAAGGATATTTCTTTCTCGCTTCTTCTCTACTCATTCTTCCTTTTCCTTTGCTTTCATTCAAAATTTGACTATTCTGATTCTGTCCATTCATCTGATTATCAATTTGAGAACCTGAATTTGCTTCTTGGCGTTCTGATATCTTCACTTGTGCCCACATCATTTTCTCTTTTAACTTTTTATGCTTTGCATCGATGTCATCACTGCAGTATTTTGCATACTTCAGAATATCATTGATCGGCTTGCTTTGCCAACAAAGCATATGCTGCTGAATCATCTGGCTAATTTCTGATCTCAGCCCATAGACAAATCTATATACAAAATGTCCCATATCCTTATCACCAATGTTCTCAAATCCACTGTACTGTTTAAACACCTGCAGTAACCTTTCGTAATATGCATGCACTGACTCCTTAGGCTCTTGAGTTGTCCTGTCTATTTTAACCCAATCGGTTTCCTTAGGGGGAATTTTCCCTTTCAGAAAAGTAATCACCTGATTATATTTCTTCATTACTTCCTCTGAAGGTGCGCCCGTTCTTGCATCTCTAGGATATTCTTCAGTGGGCCAATCAACTGTAATCTTACATTCTGTCCACAAATCTGTTGGTACCACTATATCAAACAAACCATCCAAATCCTTTAACAAAACCTTTGAGACCTTGACAAATCTCTCCACCTGCTTGTACCATTCAATGGGTTTCTCTCTCAAACTAGGGAAATCTTTTGTAACAGACAAAATATCCTGTCTGCTCCACGGAACATGAACATATCCACCACCTGGAACTTTTCTCATCGGACACATCTTTTCAACTCTTTCTACTTCTCTCAACGGAAATGTAGATAACTCTTTGGCAACTGCTTCCTCCCTTTTCTTTGTCCATCTACTTCTCCATCGATCCACATCTCCCCATTTCTTCAAAAGGTGTATCAATTCCTTTATTTGCAATCTCCTTCCTGACGCATTCAAGCTTTCTAAATCCTTTTCAGTAAATTCTGCTCTATAGTGTTTTTGTAGTACTTTTGACTTTTCTATATCTATTCCAAATTCTAATGCTACTTCCGCTATTTTCTCATGTAAATTCTTTGTCCTCCAGGTTATACTTTTGCACTGAAACAACAACTCTTCATCTTCATATGAACCTAGTTTATCAAGATTTATTGTACCAATGATCATTTCTTCTAAATCCACCCTTAACTTGCTTACATCTATAGTTTTGGGTTTCTTCTTTTCTAATCCTTTTGCCCATTCCTCCAGATCTTCAGGAGAAAATCCAGCAGAACCTCCTGTCACTGGAGTGACAGCTGGTACCTTTTTTCTTGCAATCATGGGTGAAATTCTCTTTGGGGTTTCAGTCACAGCTTCAAAATATTTGGGAGATCCATTAATGAAACATTTGACTCACACTCACTAATGTGATCGTCTACCATGACTATCTCCTTTCTAGCACTATTCTGTGAAGTTATCACATTTTGTGATTTTGGTCTACCTCATTTATCACCGTACAATGGAATAACAGGACCAATCGTTACTGGTACTGTCAGTGCTTCCGCATTTAAGCCTAACTGATTTATTTTCTGAATTATTTCTTCTTTGGTTTTGTTCAATGCATCCCTTTCTTTTTCCTGTGATGCTCGAATGACTGTTGGATCATATAGAACTTGTGGAACCAATGGGGTTCCCATCATGGGGGCACTTGGAGTTGTATCTCTAACACTTTCCTGATAAGGCGGAGGTCTCTTTATCAAAGTGTCTTCTAATAACTCATCATCAGACTCATCACACCCTATCCCTTTCGCACCTATGTGTTTCGTTTTCTCCTTACATTTGCTCCTTTCTTGATCATTAGCCACCAATACTGGATACAAACCCTCTGTTACTCCAGCCCTTCTCCATTTTTTCATTTGATCTCCTCGCGTGTCAAATGGGTATCTTGGTAAAAATCCTCTATTAATTCTCATGCCTCCTCTGTATTTCTCACGCTCAAATGCCTCAACTTCCCACTTTTCCAAAGCCTCATACTGTGTTAACCTAGGATTTGGTTCTAATGTATTCATCCTGTTTCTCAAATTCTGAAGAATCCTTACATTAAATGTACCATGTTCAGGGAAAGCTAAGACACCATCATCTCTTGTATACTCCACCCAATTTTCCAACCATACACACGTGTGATATCCTCTCTCCATCATCATATAGGAGGCCGGTGTATTAGGAGGTGGCATAAGAATTCCCTCCCTAGGGCCCGATTCACAGAACTAACTTAAGACAAACTCCTAAACTTACTACCATTTTGGTATTCACAGAAGGCACTTACTCATTTTGGTATTCACAGAAGGCACTTACTCATTTTGGTATTCACAGAAGGCACTTACTCATTTTAGTATTCACAGAAGGCACTCACTCATCAATGAGTAAGTGCCTTCTGTGAATACCAAAATGGTAGTAAGTTTAGGATTTTGTCTTAAGTTAGTTCTGTGAATCGGGCCCCTAGTTATTATGCGCTTGTCCTTCTTAAAGAAATTCTTGATCTTATTAATCAACTTCATTTTTCTCCTTCTCTTATTTAATTCACTCAACAAAATCCCAAAACTCTTCCGTGTTTTCACTATACTATCATCCAACACTCGTCCAATGCCTGCGCGACTCACACCAACAAACTAATCAGAGCTTACTACGTATTTCCTTCTCCACCCAATACCAGCACGCTACCAGTTTATTGACCAATCAGACCTTTCAACACACCCACTTGTCTGACCAATGCCAGCGCGGCTCTTGTGACGTCAGTATTGCTCCTTCTACTGACCCTCCCTTTACAATCTGCAGTTTTCTCACGCCCGCTGCTTCGACCAATACCAGCGCGGCTCTCTGTGACGTCAGTACGACTCCTGCTACTGACCCTCCCTTCATGAGGTAATACAACAATGTCTTTTCCGTCTTTTGTCGTAAATTCTTGTTAGTAACAACGTAAAAACAGTGCTACTCTGTCTGCTCCACTAAACCAAAGATAGTTTCTCCACGCGCTACAAAGAGAAAAATTCCTTCCTGTCACTGCGAGTAAAAACCACTATTTACCCTTCACTTAAACTCGGGGAGGGCCTGCTACTCCTCTAGGGATACTCCTCCTTTGGGTAAGGCCAAAGTTTCACAGGCGGGCCCTCTGCTGTCATTCACACTCTACTCTTATACAATATAGTCCCTAATATAATACTGCCAGCCCTGCGTAGCTTCTCAGTATTATGACAACAGATGAGTAACTTTCTGCAGTGTGATTTCCATTTACCACACTCTTCTAAATTCCGTTCCCGGGATTCCCAGGTATCTCTGTACCTGTGCTTCCAGACAACATAAAACGCGACACTAACTCTTGGTATTAAACATATAGTCAATTAGTCAGAACAATAGTCAGTAATAAATTATCAATAATCACCAAACGAATCGATAACAACTATCACTCTGCTACCAGAAAAACTGATCCAGCGAAAGGCCAGGATGAACATCTCACAATCAACAAATGGGCCCATATACACATTCAAGTTTCCCGACTGTTTCACTGGGGATCAAGTTTTATTTCACTTTGATCTGAATTAGTCAATATCTAACTAACCTTCACATATCAACACTCTTCGTTTGGTCAATGGACCATTATAGTCGAGTAGTTGATGGTGATATTAACAATTTCATTAATCTATCTTATAACTTTTTAATAAAATAATCACAGACTCCAGGTAAGATTCAATAAATATTATCTAATAACTCATTCAAAATGAAGGCTCATTTGTACAGATTCACAGTGCAAACTCCATCAACTTTTATGGGAGAGAAAATTCATTTATCAAATTATATTCTAAATACAGACACATTTAACAATTCTAATGCATTAGGAGTGATAGATGAAGAGACAATAGACACAATAACTCATACTTTTGCAAAAGATATGCAAATTTTAAGATAGAATGATAATTACCAAAAGGTGAAACGGGAAACCCAACACCTGGCCAAAAGGATTGGTGGAAGTCACCTGATTAAGAGTCAGGAGACAAAGACTATAGGACAGGTGTAGGATAGGATTATACTTACTACACTTCTCTAGAACCCAACGCACCGGAGCGCATCCCTCTCTTACACTCTCTCCCGCCTCGATATTCTTCCGCAAATCTTCAGTCTAATCAGGCTGTCTTTCAATATTGAATCTTCCCAGTCTGTTCTTCTCCAGCAGCAGCTGTCGCCCACTCCTCACTCAGCATCAACGTCTCTCTCCCTTAACTTTAAGTCACTCAAGTTATACTCTTTAATTCTACATGTCCCACCCTCAAAAGTTGCAAGTATCCGTGAGTCATGGACTGTGATTGGGCAGGGGCAGGGGAGTTTTCATCACCTCATGCTGTCATTCTTGATTTCCTAACTAATTCTTTGTTTAGTAAACCCTTCCCATTTAATTTATTCATTATTCAGGGCCATTTCCTTTCACACACATTCACAAAACAGATTAGATACAAATTTTATATAATTCTACAGTTGAAGAGCGTTACCAGGCGTCCGACCTTGGTTCTTGGCAGCCTGTCAATGATCCAGTCAGCAGGTCATTTCAAAACTTCAGTGCGCAGACTCAACTTGCGTTACGTTTCAACCGCCATCGTTTCCCTTGGCTTAGCACATCAAGCCCAAAACGTACACTATTGACAAAGGAATCATAAACAGATGTTAATTTCTGAAATATGTTATTATCACTGTTCACCACCTACTTCTACTCTATCCCATGTTATTTTCTTCTCTGTTAAGCAAAAGCATTAGTAGCGACAGCTCTTTTTAAATCCAAGCGAGCATATGCTAGGCACGCGATGCCTCGAGACCTACAGTTAGTAACTCATTGCGCATGCGTGAGAGTTTCCCTCTCACATAGGTTAATCGCATGGTTATTTGCGCTGTACTGGCTCGCACATGCGCAGGACGATTTTCGGTTTCAAGCGGGATTTCAGTTACGTAGCAAATTATTCTTTGTTATTTAAGCAAGCATAAGCTTTTTCCTCATGTATGAATGTCGTGTGTATATTAATTTTCTTTTATCTGCTATTTCTATTTGTTAGTACTTGTTAACGAGAGGTTGATCCGAGCAAGTTTCTTTTCCTCGAATCCTTGCTCCATCAGTACCACCTAAGAGAGGCTGCGCCTGCTTGAACACCCGAGCCAACCCCGGCACCACTGTCTGCTAGGAATCACCCATACAACTTGAGACAGAGTATCATGAGACCAAAGGCTCGAGGAATATGTGTGTGAGTAAACCCAAGAAATTGCCACCTCCTTTGCAAGACTGATTTTCCAGGGGTTTTTGTGCCCCGTCTGTGGTAATTGAACTGTTCAAACTTTTTCATTTGTTGAAACTTTTGGAGGAATGTAACACAGCGCATGGTAATGCCCTGGTGCTGTGACGCGCACACACACTCAGGCACTCCCTGACCCTACGTTGGAGATTAGGTTGGGTTAATAAAAGAAAGGCGGGCCCGCTTACACGCTTGTTTGCGCGGAGCAGCATACTAAGGGGCAGATCTACAAGGAAGTGCCGCAGCGTGGCAACGCAAGCCCTTTGGCTGCGCCACGCTGCGGCACTTCCGAAGCACAGGAATGCGACATATTTACAATAATATGTCGCATTCCTTTGCTCTCCCCTGTGCTGGCGCACAAACTGCAGCAATGCACCGGCGCAGGCACCCTTGCACCATGGTGCAAGGATGCCTGCGTCATGGGAGATTGTTTTTGTGCAGGAAGGGGCACCTTCCTGCACAAAAACAATCACTACAGGCATTTTCCTCTTTCAATGCGTGCTGTAGAATGCAGCACGCTTTGAAAGAGGGAAAAACTAGGAGAAATGAAAACATTTCTCCTCGTTGCGCCTTGTTACGCCTCCCCTGGGGAGGCGTAGCATTGACACGCATTTCCAGATTTACGATTGCTCGTAAATCTGGAAATGTGTCTCGCTTCCATGGGTGTTGCGTGGGAACACCCACAGCAACACCCAGGGAACGCCCCTTCCACGCAAAGTGCTGCGTGTGAAGGGGCCATATTTACAAGGAGAGGAAAAGTCACGCAGGGTGGCTTTTCCTCTCCTTGTAAATATGGAGAAGTGAAATGCGCCTCCAGGACGACACAAAAAGTGACGTACTGGTGGTGCAGGGGGTTTGTAAATCTGCCGCTAATATGTTTGTATCTGTTCTTATGCTCCACACCTGCGTCACCCTCAGCACCGCCTTGTACCGCAGCACACTACACAAAGCTTTGTGGGTATCGTAGTGCTGACTCTACATGTTTATAACTGGACACTTTTTAATGTGCATCCTTGAAAAGTATTCTAGCTGGTGTCAATTAAAACAGTATGTGATGCCTGTGCGGTTAGGAAAGGAACTTTTCATTCTGCATCCAGTATACTCAAACCAGCTGCCAAGTGAGGTTCTGGGACAATTCAGTGGAACTACACCATTCCATTGCACATATTCTGGGCTGTAGGAGTGCCACACCAGCGGCAAATCAAAGAGGTCTTGGGATCGGTCTCCATTTTCCCCTGAGTAGCAGTGTGGAGGTGTAGTTTTTAATCATACAAGTATCCTCAAAATATGTCACCCACACAACAGCACCCACCTTCAATTATGTTATATCTGAATGATAATAGTCTCACAAGAACCCCAAATGTTACCATGCTTATTCAGGTCCTGTTAGACCTGGTACCATTGGCGTGAGTCTCCCTTCCATTTTGTTTGCTGATGTCTCCTCTGTTTTTGATATGTTTTGCTGGTTTTAGATGCTTTGGGCACTGTGCCACTGCTATTCAGTGCCACAGTGCAAGTGCTCCCTATTGTAAATTGTTGTAATGGATTAGTGACTCCATGATTGGCTTATTTGATTTACTTGTCAGACCTTAGTATAGTGCACCATGTGTGCCCAGGGCCTGTAAATCAAATGCTGCTGGTGGGCTTGCAGCACTGTTTGTGCCACCCACAGAAGCAGCTTGTAAAGTGTGTCTCAGGCCTGCCATTGCAGAGCCTGTGTGCAGTCTAGTACTGCCATGTTGACTTGGTAAGTGCACCCACTTACCAGTCTCTAAACCTTCCCTTTTCTACATGTTAGACACCCCTAAGGTAGGCCTACGGGCAGGGTGCATTGTAAGTAAAAGGTAGGACATACCCTGATGTGTGTGGCATGTCCTGATAGTGAATTACAGCCAATTTCGTTTTTCACTATTGCAAGGCTACCTGTCCCCATAGGCCAGAATGGGCAGTTTGATTATAACATCTTATAATCCTAACTGACCCAGGGAACATGGTAGAAAAACGAATTTAGTATGCCTGAACTCAGAATGATAAAATACATCTTTTAGTGAAGTTGGTTTTAACATTCTGTATTTGAAAATACCACTTTTAGAAAGTAGGTATTTTCTTGCCTAACCATCCAACCTGCCTCTGCTAGGATGTGTATTGCATGTCTGGTTTGTGAGTGACAGGAGGGCTTGGGCTCCAGCAGTCTGATGAGTCAGGGCTGGGCTGAATAGGACCTTGGCTGCATAGAGAGTGGGGGGGCGGAGATTTCCTTTCACTCCCCTGAGCAATCATAGAATAGAGAGTAGGGGGAGGAGATTTCCTTTCAGCCCACCTAGGCCAGGTCTGCTTTCAACAATGCTGTCTCCACCTCCTGCCAGGAAGCTGCACCAGGGAGGACAGAACTGGTTTTGGCCAGGTACAGACACTCTCTGCCTTCAGAGAACAAAGAGAATAGTAGTATAAATATTGGGGCCCAGACCCCAAGACTTTAGATCACTTCTGGGAATCAAGACGGACCTTTGCCAAGGAGAAGAACCAGAGAATCTGAAGGAGTTTGACTGCCCCTGTGCCAGAGTGCTATTTTCTGGGGTTGGCCTGCAGTGGTTTCTTTATTGCCAAGGAAAGGGAAAAGACTTTTATTGAAACTTTCATCATCTTGAAGAAGAATCTCCAAGGGCTTGAACTGTGCTTGCCTCCTGCTGAAGTCTCAGGGATTCAAGACTTCACCACCAGCTCCCCCCTGAATTCCCTTGCTGGGGATTCTGTCTGCAGAAGCCTGCGTGTTGTTGGGAGCTGGAAGCGCGACTCAACGAGAAGCAGCGTGTCGCCTCCGCAGCTGTTGCCTTTGCATCATCGGAGAAGTGTGTCGCTACCGCAAGGGTCGCCGTCGCATCACCGGAGAAGCGTGTCTCCGTCGCAGCTGTTTGTCATCACATCACCGGAGAAGCGTGTTGCAGGGCCTGTCGCGGCTCGGAAGTTACAGAGTTCGCCGCACGGCCGTCGGGCGTGCTCGCATCGCCTTCACATCGTCGCATCGCATCAAGGGCGCCATCTTCTCGCATCGCACCGGATCGTCGCATCGCATCGAGGCGCCATCTTGTCGCATCGCAACCGGAACGCAACACGAGATCGGCACATCACCTCCTCTCTGGTAAGGAACAGACGCATCCCCTACTTTGCGCATGCACTGAGGAACAGACGCATCGCCTCCCCCGAAGCAAGGAACCGACGCATTGTTCTCCCTGCGAACCTTTTGTTTATCTTGCGTGACGCATCCAAAGGTACTTTGTGAGAAACGTGCCGCATTTACCATCACCTTTGAACTAAGCTATTTCTACCATCTAAAAGTCATTTTCTTAATACTGTATTGTGGATTTTTGTCGTTTGGGTCTTGTGTTAAGTCTATATAAAGTATACTTATTTTTATAAACAACCTGTGTGGTGTCCATCTGTATTGTTTTCACTGTATTACTGTATGTGTTCACAAATGCTTTACACACTGCCTCTGAGATAAGCCTGCCTGCTCGTGCCAAGCTACCAAGGGGGTGAGCAGGGGTTATTTAGGAGCGTAGCCCCCTTACCCTGACTAGAAGCAAGGGTCCCTACTTGGTCAAAGGTACCTCCCTTTGCCAACTAGAGACCCCCAGTTTTAACATTGGTGGTCAGCGGTGAGGATTCTGGACTTGCATTTGTGACTCATATACAGTGATTGGTGTACACTACTAGTGAGTGCAGACCAAACGCAACCACATACATTTTTGGTAGAATTTTTTTTCCCTTGGAACTGTTATTTTTTGCTAAAGACTGCCAGTTCTTATTGCCATAAGCAAACCAGTATCTATTGCATCTATGGATCCAGAGTGTGAGGAAGAAAAGGTGGATGTATACACTGTGAAACAGCTGAAGCAATTCTGTAGAAAATTTAAAGTTGCTACTACAGGCCTCACCAAAAAGGAGGAATTCCAAAAGGCGCTGAGGGCCTGGATGGAAGCAAGAAATGCCTCTGAGTATGTGGATGAGCCTGCAGAGGAGGCTGAGGATGCAGAAGGGCAGCTAGATGGGCCATTGGGTCCAGCCAGGGAGAGAGCTTCTTCCCCCATAGGCAGCAGTGTTTCTTCCAAGGGCCTGACCCCAGGGGAACTGGAGGACAGGGAGAGAAATAGTTTGCACAAAATGGAGCTGGCCAAGCTCAAGATGGAGGGTCAAAAGGACCTAGAGAGTAAGAAGCTGGAGCTTGAGAATAACAGGTTAGCTTTTGAAAGGGAAAAAGAGAGATTAGCACATGAGAGATTTTTGAGGAAATTGGAGCTTAAAGCTAAAAGCTTAGAAATTAGTCCCTCTGGTGGCAGCGCACCATCTGTGCCTGCAGAAGGCAGGGTATATTTCCCCAAAGATGTCATCAAGGATTTTCATAAGCATGAGGATATTGGGCAGTGGTTTGCAGCCTATGAAATGGCAATGTTGGCCCACCGGGTCCCTGAGAAGGATTGGGGAGTGGGGTTGTGGGGCCGCTTTGTCAGTGATGGGAGAGATACATTGTTAGACCTGCCCAATGAGAGTAGGATAATTTATGCCCACATGAAGGAAGCCCTGATGACCAGGTATGGGTTGACCCCAGAGCTCTATAGACAGAGATTCAGGAATTGTAAGAAACTGGAGGCAACTACCTGAGTGGAGTATGTATCTTTCTTTTGCAGAGCTATGGATGGTTGGGTGAAGGGTAGCAAAGTGAGTACTTTTGAGGAGCTCTATGATTTGTTTGCATGGGAGCACTTGTCTGGTAATTGTTTTCCAGAGCTACGCCAGCACCTTATTGATAGCAAGCTAACTAACCCTAGGAAGCTTGCAGAGGAGGCGGACCGCCTGGTCAGTACCCGGGTCCACAAGGGTCATGCGGGAGACTCCGCCAGAGGTGGGCAGGGTCCCAGCAGAAGAGTGGGGGGGGACAAGGGTAAACAGAGGGAGTTCCAGAAAGGGCCCCAAAGTAATTCCCAAGGGAACCAAGGTAAGGGTTCCCAGCCTCCCCCTGAGAAGAAGACAGAGCCCCTGACAGGTAAACCTGTTCACAGGGGGCCCCCTACATGCTTTGAGTGTAAGCAGGTGGGCCACCATTGGTATGATCCCCAGTCTCCCCTGAAGGATCGCAATGCACCACCCCATGCACCACCCCGTCAGATGGCGAGCGTAGCCCTGGGAGGGGAGGAGATGGGTGCCCAAGGTGGGTGGGGTCCCGCAGAGATGTCCCTTGTCTCTTTAGGAGACTGTGAGGTGGTCCCTAGGACCCAACTGCCTGATAACACTAAGAAATACAGGCAGTGGGTGACCATCAATGGCCATAGGGTGGAGGCTCTGAGAGACACCGGGGCCAGTGTGACAGCTGTCAGTTGTCGGCTGGTGTCTAAAGAGCAGGTGATCCCCTATGCATTCTTCCCTGTAGTTGCCGCAGACAACTCAGAGAGCCAGTGTGAGGTGGCTCAGGTTCCCTTTGAGTGGGGGGGGTCTCAGGTACTCTCCAAGTAGCTGTGAGGCCAGCCATGCCTGTGGATTGCCTGTTGGGCAATGATTTAGAGTGCTCCCCTTGGGCTAAGGTGGAGAGAAGGCCTCATTTAGAGATGTTGGGTCTGCCTGAGTGGGCGTGTGTGACCACTCGGTCTATGGCAGCCAGTAAGGGTGTTCAAGAGGACCTGGAGCCCGAAAGAGTGGCCCAGGTACCTGCCTTAAAGAGAAGAGGTAGGGGGTGCGGGAAACCAGCCCCCATAGTTCCCACGGTCCAGGAGGAGGCAGACCTTGAGGGGGTTGCCCTGGAACCTACAGGGGAACAAGTGGCCGAACTGGGGGACCTGCCTGAGCTGACCCATTGGCAGCAAGAAGGAGGACCCTCCAGGGAGGAATTCTGTGAAGAACAGAAGAAGTGCCCTTCTCTTGAGGGTTTGTGGCAACAGGCCACAAACCAGGCAGCAGGTGATCAGTCTGGATCACATTGGATCTACTGGGAGAAGGGTCTCCTCTATTGCGAGCCTAAGGTTGCTGAGCCTGGGTCAGCCCATGTGCTGGTGGTACCCCAGCGCTTCAGAGCCTTCCTACTGGGTTTGGCTCATGATGTGCCTTTAGCTGGACATCTGGGGCAGGACAAGACCTTTGAAAGGTTTGTCACCCACTTTTATTGGCCCCAGATGCGCAAGGGTTCAGATACTCATTGGATGACTTGCCAGACTTGCCAGGCAAGTGGTAAGAGTGGGAGGAAGCACAAGGCTCCCCTCCAGCCTTTCCCTGTAGTCAGCACCCCCTTTGACCGGGTGGGTATTGACATTGTGGGGACTCTGGACCCCAAGACAGCCATGGGCAACAGGTTTATCCTGGTCTTGGTGGACCATGCTACCCGGTACCCGGAAGCCATCCCGCTCAGGACAGTGACGGCCCCTGTGGTGGGACGTGCACTGATGGGGATTTTCTCCCGTGTGGGGTTCCCCAGAGAGGTGGTGTCAGACCGTGGTACAAACTTCATATCTAAGTATATGAAGTCCCTGTGGCAGGAGTGCGGTGTAACGTACAAGTTCTCTACTCCTTACCACCCCAAAGGTAATGGACTGGTTGAGAGATTCAACTGGACCCTGAAGGGCATGATTATGGGTCTGGAAGAACCCATGTGTTAGCGTCGCCTCTGTGGCGCGCATTCTAGGGCCCGCCCCCACTGTGGTACGATGTGGGAAACTACATTTTCCTGTTGCTAAATGGTGGCTGCGGTGTCCTGTAAATGTACATTAAGCACTGCAATATGTTTTCTTTGTATTTTCCTTTCATTGTTCATTTTCCTTTATATGTTCTCCTTTTTCCCTGCTGGATGTAACTATAGGGGACTACATATCCCAGAATCCCCACACAGCAGTCACTTTGGGTGTGGTTGCCTATGGGTGTGGTCATATCCCAGAATCCCCACAAAGCAGTCACATTGGGTGTGGTTGCCTATGGGTGTGGTCTGCCTATAAAAGGAGCCACACCCATTGGGCGTGGCTCACTATTCTGGATCCTGTGTGGAAGCAGCCTCTCTTTCTTCTGCTGACTCGTGAGTTCATTCCAATTTACTTTGAGCCTGCAGGTAAGTCTCTATTGTTTGAAGGCAACAGAGTAACTTCATTTCCTTGTTGGGATTCGGTGCACTTTGGAGCTCATTTGCTGCATTCAGTGTTTGGCAGCACACTATCGTGCGCTTTGGGGCTCATTTTGCAAACTACATTTTGGCAGGCATACAACAGTGCGCTCTGGAGTTTATTTTGACTATTGTATGATTACACTCACACTTTTGATTGCGCGTTTTGGAATACATTAAAACATTGTGTTGTCGAGCATTAGGTCCAGCAATTACGATTTAGAGCTCTGGCTCATTTTTGCATATTGAGTCGGGGAACATAGGGACTAGTGCTCTGGGTCCATTTGGCATAGTGTATGTGGAACTTTCGGATTAGCCCTTTGGTGCTTTTGGTATGTTGATTTTTCAAGCGCTTGGGCAAGCTCGCACAGGGGCTCATTTGTGTACTGTGTCATAATTATGAGTATATGCTCTGTATATTATTGAACTTTACTGTTAGGAAGGTGTGATTGTAACACATTCCTTGTAAGTGTATTTTCTGTATAACTTGTGTCACGGGCTCGTGATAAAGTAGAGACTCATTAGCAATAAGACTCCGCGTAGCAGAGTCTGGTACCTGAGAATTATTTATACTGATTGTTATTGTCTGTATGTTTATCTGTTTGTTTTACAGGTCTCCCTCCCAGCTGTTCCCTTCCTCAAACCCTTCCCCCCACTTGGTCACTCTAACTTTCAGTGCTGTAATAGCATCCTGAATTGGAGGTACCGAGAGGTGGGCCCATAGAGCAACGTACAGACTCCGAGGAAGTGGCGCTCTGACACCATGAGGCGTAAGTGGGGCATCCTCTTGCCATGCCTTCTGTTTGCTTACCGTGAGGTGCCACAGAAGTCCTTAGGGTTCAGTCCCTTTGAACTGCTGTATGGACACCCGGTAAGAGGACCTCTGAGTCTGGTTAAGGAAGGCTGGGAGAAAGCTCCCAGGAAACCTCCCCAGGATGTATATAGCTACATGCTGGCCTTCAGGAACCAGACTAGGCGATTCAGACAACTCGCTCAGGCGAATCTGGAAGCCAGCCAGGAGGAAATGAAACGGTGGTATGATCAGAATGCCACTCTGATCGAGTTTCAGCCTGAACAGAAAGTTTGGATCATGGCCCCAGTGGAGCCCTGTGCGCTCCAGGATAAGTGGACGGACCATTTGAGGTGGTGGAGCGCAAGAGTGATCTCACCTACTTGGTGGACTTGCGGTCTCCCAGGAACCCTTTGCGGTTCCTGCATGTTAACCGCCTGAAGCCCCAGTTAGAGAGGTCCGAAGTGGGCATGCTCCTAGCGACAGATGCTGGAATGGAGGAGGAGACCGAGCCTCTTCCTGACCTCCTGTCTGCAACAGAGCAAGATGGGTGCGTCCATGATGTGGACACTGGGGACAGTCCTCCTGTAAAACACAAAACTTACAGAGTGACTGACAGGGTGAGAGCTTACATCAAGGAGGAGGTCTCCAAGATGTTTGCCTTAGGGGTGATTGAGTCCTCTAACAGCCCTTGGGCCAGCCCAGTGGTCTTGGTCCCAAAGGCTGCCGCGCCCGGTGCCACACCCGAACTCCGGTTCTGTGTGGACTACCGAGGACTCAATTCAGTCACCAAGACTGACGCGCACCCCATCCCCAGAGCTGATGAGCTCATTGATCGGCTAGGGGCTGCACGGTACCTCAGTACCTTTGATTTGACGTCTGGGTACTGGCAGATCGCCTTAACTGATGGGGCCAAAGAGAGGTCAGCATTCTCCACACCAGATGGGCACTACCAATTCCGGGTTATGCCCTTTGGGATGAAGAATGCACCTGCCACCTTTCAGAGGTTGGTCAACCAGGTGTTGGTTGGACTGGAAGATTTCAGTGCCGCCTACCTGGATGACATTGCAGTGTTCAGCGCCAGTTGGGAAAAACATCTGCGCCACCTCTGGGAAGTGTTGTTGGCGCTGCGGAAAGCAGGCCTCATGATCAAGGCAAGTAAGTGCCAGATCGGGCAGGGTTCTGTGGTGTACTTGGGGCACCAGGTAGGAAGCGGCCAGGTGGCGCCCCTACAACCCAAGATTGATACCATCCTGGCATGGGAACCCCCCAAAACCCAGACACAGGTGAGAGCCTTTTTAGGACTCACAGGGTACTACAGGAGGTTTGTCAAGGGGTATGGCACATTGTTGCACCCTTGACTGAGCTGACTTCCAGGAAGCAGCCCAAGAAAGTGAACTGGACTGACACCTGTCTGAAAGCTTTTGACGCCCTGAAGACTGCCATGTGCACAGCACCCGTGCTTCTGGCGCCCAACTTCTCAAAGGAATTCATTGTCCAAACGGACGCTTCAGAGCATGGTGTGGGGGCTGTTCTTTCACAGATAAATGAGGAGGGCCTAGACCAACCTGTAGCCTTCATCAGTAGGAGGTTACTTCCACGGGAACAGAGGTGGAGTGCCTTTGAACGTGAGGCATTTGCTGTGGTCTCTGCACTGAAGAAGTTGAGACCATACTTGTTTGGGACTCGCTTCCGAGTTCAGACAGACCACAGGCCCCTCAGATGGTTAATGCAGATGAGGGGTGAGAATCCAAAGTTGTTGAGGTGGTCCATTTTTCTACAGGGGATGGACTTCACGGTGGAACACCACCCTGGTACAGAACACGCCAATGCTGATGGTCCGTCCAGATTATTCTGCCTTAGTGAAGAGGACTCCCAAGAGGTTGGGTAGTTCTCCCCACATTTCAGCTGGAGGGGACACGTGTTAGACCTGGTACCATTGGCGTGAGTCTCCCTTCCATTTGTTTTGCTGATGTCTCCTCTGTTTTTGATATATTTTGCTGGATTTAGATGCTTTGGGCACTGTGCCACTGCTATTCAGTGCCACAGTGCCAGTGCTCCCTATTGTAAATTGTTGTAATGGATTAGTGACTCCATGATTGGCTTATTTGATTTACTTGTCAGACCTTAGTATAGTGCACCATGTGATCCCAGGGTCTGTAAATCAAATGCTGCTGGTGGGCTTGCAGCACTGTTTGTGCCACCCACAGAAGCAGCTTGTAAAGTGTGTCTCAGGCCTGCCATTGCAGAGCCTGTGTGCAGTCTAGTACTGCCATGTTGACTTGGTAAGTGCACCCACTTACCAGTCCCTAAACCTTCCCTTTTCTACATGTTAGACACCCCTAAGGTAGGCCTACGGGCAGGGTGCATTGTAAGTAAAAGGTAGGACATACCCTGATGTGTGTAGCATGTCCTGATAGTGAATTACAGCCAATTTCGTTTTTCACTATTGCAAGTCTACCTGTCCCCATAGGCCAGAATGGGCAGTTTGATTATAACATCTTATAATCTTAACTGACCCAGGGAACATGGTAGAAAAACGAATTTAGTATGCCTGAACTCAGAATGATAAAATACGTCTTTTAGTGAAGTTGGTTTTAACATTCTGTGTTTGAAAATACCACTTTTAGAAAGTAGGTATTTTCTTGCCTAACCATCCAGCCTGCCTCTGCTAGGTTGTGTATTGCATGTCTGGTTTGTGAGTGGCAGGAGGGCTTGGGCTCCAGCAGTCTGATGAGTCAGGGCTGGGCTGAATAGGACCTTGGCTGCATAGAGAGTGGGGGGGCGGAGATTTCCTTTCAGCCCACCTAGGCCAGGTCTGCTTTCAACAATGCTGTCTCCACCTCCTGACAGGAAGCTGCACCAGGGAGGACAGAACTGGTTTTGGCCAGGTACAGACACTCTCTGCCTTCAGAGAACAAAGAGAATAGTAGTATAAATATTGGGGCCCAGACCCCAAGACTTTAGATCACTTCTGGGAATCAAGACGGACCTTTGCCAAGGAGAAGAACCAGAGAATCTGAAGGAGTTTGACTGCCCCTGTGCCAGAGTGCTATTTTCTGGGGTGGGCCTGCAGTGGTTTCTTTATTGCCAAGGAAAGGGGAAAGACTTTTATTGAAACTTTCATCATCTTGAAGAAGAATCTCCAAGGGCTTGAACTGTGCTTGCCTCCTGCTGAAGTCTCAGGGATACAAGACTTCACCACCAGCTCCCCCCTGAATTCCCTTGCTGGGGATTCTGTCTGCAGAAGCCTGCGTGTTGTTGGGAGCTGGAAGCGCGACTCAACGAGAAGCAGCTTGTCGCATCCCCAGCTGTTGCCGTCGCATCATCGGAGAAGCGTGTCGCTACCGCAAGGGTCGCTTCACCGGAGAAGCGTGTCTCCGTCGCAGCTGTTTGTCGTTGCATCACCGGAGAAGTGTGTCGCCACCGCAAGGGTCGCCGTCGCATCACCAGAGAAGCGTGTCGCAGGGCCTGTCGCGGCTCGGAAGTTGCAGAGTTCGCCTTACGGCCGTCGGGCGTGCACGCATCGCCTTCACGTCGTCGCATCGCATCAAGGGCGCCATCTTCTCGCATCGCACCGGATCGTCGCATCGCATCGAGGCGCCATTTTGTCGCATCGCAACCGGAACGCAACACGAGATCGGCGCATCACCTCCTCTCCGGTAAGGAACAGACGCATCGCCTACTTTGCGCAAGCACTGAGGCAGACGCATCGCCTCCCCCGAAGCAAGGAACCAACGCATCGTTCTCCCTGCAAACCTTTTGTTTATCTTGCGTGACGCATCCAAAGGTACTTTGTGAGAAACGTGTCGCATTTACCATCACCTTTGAACTAAGCTATTTCTACCATCTAAAAGTCATTTTCTTAATACTGTATTGTGGATTTTTGTCGTTTGGGTCTTATGTTAAGTCTATATAAAGTATACTTATTTTTATAAACAACCTGTGTGGTGTCCATCTGTAGTGTTTTCACTGTATTACTGTATGTGTTCACAAATGCTTTACACACTGCCTCTGAGATAAGCCTGCCTGCTCGTGCCAAGCTACCAAGGGGGTGAGCAGGGGTTATTTAGGAGCGTAGCCCCCTTACCCTGACTAGAAGCAAGGGTCCCTACTTGGTCAAAGGTACCTCCCTCTGCCAACTAGAGACCCCCAGTTCTAACAGGTACCCTCATGCACGATAAATCTCTCTCTCTGTAGCAGCATACTAGTCTATTGCATTCATCTATTCTGAGTAATTCAGGGCTTGCTCTGTCTTCCAGTTTCTGCAATGCTTCTCTTTGCAGCAGGATACCCCAGACTCACTAAAATCTTTTCGTATCAACAGCCATTCCAGTCTTCACTTACATCTAGTAGGCACAGTTTGGGGATATCCGAACATGTCTCCCGAAAACTCTGGAGACTCTATCCCCCACTTTCTGAAAAAATCATGTTATCCCTGGGCAGCTCCAAATCCTATGACACCAGCCTCCACATCACACCCTGCAGCATAAACTACTAGGGGCTTCAAAAATAACCAGGGCCTCATTTATGAGGTGTTGCCGTAGGGCAGCGCAGCAGGCCTTCCTGCTGCGCTTCCCTACGGCAAAAGAAAAGTGCAGGAATACGCCATATCTATAAGATACGGCGCATTCCTGTCCTTTTCCCCTGCGCCGGCGCACAATAGGCTGCTGTGCACCAACGCAGGCACCTTTGCACCATGGTGCAAGGGTGCCTGCATTGCGGGGATGATTATTTTTGTACAGGAAGGGAAACCTTTCTGTACAAAAATAATCACAAGAGGTTTTTTCCTCTTTCTATGTGTGCTGCAGATATTTCTCCTCGCTGTGCCTCCCTTACGCCTCCCCTGGAGGGGCGTAAGCTTTTACGATTTGTCGTAAATCTGGGGCAGTGTCAAAAGGCTATGGGGCAGATTTACAAGCCCCATGGCCACTTTTGCGTCATTTTTAACATGGGAAAGTGACGTAAGTGTGGCCCAGGGGGCTTGTAAATAAGCCCCTATGGATGTTTCTGGGAACGTCCCCTGCAACACCCATTGCACGCCCCTTTAACCCAGAACACTGCGTTAAAGGGACTGATATTTATCAGGCAGCATTAAGCCAAAAAATGGCTTAGTGCTGCTTGATAAATATCACGCAGGCTTCTGCGCCATGGAACGTCACAAAAAGTGACGTTCCGGAGGCGCAAGGAGTCTCATAAATGAGGCCCCCATTTTCCAGGACCTGCTAGGGGTCAGTAAAATCTATGTAAGAAGTTGAGTTGTATGAGGTGTAGGTACTCAAGTACTGTAAACTCACAATGAGCTAATATAGCCACAGTCCACTTATCATTCTCGAGGGGCTTGATATTTTTTTTCCAAGTATGACATAGGGAACTAAATCTGTACGATGTGTTATAGTGAGGGAACAGTATATGCGAGGAATATCATTCTACCCATCACCTCCTAGAGTGTTGAACTCTTGAATCAAGGGCAGTTCCAACTTGTATTGGTCTAAAGCATGCCTCAGTTGTTGATGCCTAAAAAACTGTGGGGCATATTCACAAGGACCGGCGATACCTATCGCAAACTCCAGTTAGCGGCAGTTTATTTATCGCCGCCTAACCCTGAAAACTATCGCCATGTTAGCGGCGTATTAACAAGCCGTCGCTACATGGCGATAGTATCAGGGAACGGCGGTGAAAACTGCCCCTAACATCAGCGTGATGGCAATAGGAAATCCGGCTTTAGCGGGCGATACCTAGCGATAGGTGTCTCTAACGCGGCGATAACTCCTTGTGAATATGCCCCTTATAGTGACTGGTGGTTCGCTCTGCAGCTCTTTGTCGCATTTGGAGGGGGAGGGGTCTTGTGAGCGTCCAGCTATAGGTGACTGCACCGTGCCAGGGTGCTATCAGATAGCAGTGGGCAAATGCTCGGAACCAGCTGGCACAGGGCACACCCGGAGCTGCATCTTTCTCGGTGCTCCTGCGACTTGCTGCGAGTCCTGTAAACGTACAGTATATACCTGCATATAGGAGTAAATTATTATACCTTGTCCACCTGGTGTCCAAAAAATTTATGGCCTGAGTGTATTTTGCCTCAGGCATATTGGCAACGTACATGTAAAATAAAAACATGACAAGGCTACAGAGAAGTTCGCCGCTCCCAGCAAGCATGCTTTGTTGTGAATCCACCAAAAACCATCATTGTAAAGCCTTCTGTCCTGCCTTTGCATGTACTCCACTTCCACAGTTCATTACCGTACCATAAACCATCCATCCATTCAGCCAGCCCGAGGCTGCCATTGTCCAATCAGGATTCCTCTGCGCTCTTTACGGGAGTCCCCTGGGCTTCCTTCCTATTAGGGTCCTAGGTCCACCAGGTTGGAGGACATGGGGTTCAAGATGGAGTCCTGTGAAGTGTGGTGGTGCATGGTGTCTGGTCCGGGCACGGGGGTGACACTAGGGCCCTGGGAGTGTCCCGTGCCATGCAGGGGGTGCAGACCAGGGTTCGAGGAGAGCATCATGGCCGGGCTCGAGGACCGGTGCTCCGGTGTTCCCAGGGGAGTCTTTTCCTCATCAGAACTCCCCAAAACTGTCTTATTTTTGCCGTTCATCGAGGACGACAAGGCGTGGTGGCTGTTGGAGTTCTCGCTGTTCTCCCTGTAGAGGAAAATGGGCAGAGATATTACTGTCTGTGTCCGGCACGGAGGCTCACAATGGACAAAACCACCGGGGCAGAGAGGTGGGGGTGCGCCCGGCGAGAATACACTGGGTGGAGGGAAGCACAGAGGGAAGCACAGAGGACAGCAGAAACTGAAAGCAGAAACTGAAAAAGCACTGAGCACGAGGCGTAAGAGATGTTAGAATATAAATGACAGAGTAACACACTGTAAGGAGAGTACAGCAATGCAAGGGTAAGGCGTTCGAAAAGGAGCAGAGGGGTATATATGGACCAGGCTGAAACTACAGCAGAGGAAGAGACACATGAACAGACTGGAAAAGGAGCAGTAGGGACAGACTCGAAAGCAGACACCATACAGCAGAAGCCCGGAAAATAACTAAAAGAGAACCGAGATAAAGGAACAGAAGTCACTGGACCTTAAACAGAAAGGATGCAGAGAAGAAGGCTGAAATCACAGCAGACTAAGAGACACACAACAGAATGAAAGAGTAAAACTGGTGAAGAGGAAGAGACACAGATATACAAAACAGGAGAGCGAAGGGCAGTCTGAAATCACATCAGTGTTAGAGACAGAGACGGCAGAATGAGAAAAAGGGGAGCGACAGAGACACAAACGTACTGAAAATACTGCAGATCAACAGCCACAGCAGACTGGACACACAGTACAAGAAGAGACACAGCAACAGACTGAAACCTGCAGAGGAAGAGACACGGAAATGCTGTAAACGCAGGACAGGGAGAGACGCGGGGACAGACGGAAACCGTGAAAATTCAGCAGATAAGGGGGCATATTCACAAGGACCGGCGATACCTATCGCAAATGCCAGTTAGCTGCAGTTTTTTTATCGCCGCGTAACCCTGAAAACTATCGCCATGTTAGCGGCCTATTAACAAGCCGTAGCTACATGGCGATAGTATCAGGGAACGGCAGTGAAAACTGCCGCTAACAGCGCGATGGCGATAGGAAATCCGGCGTTAGTGGGTGATACCTAGCGATAGGCCCATTAGCGGCTAGAAAACTCACGTTAGTCAGCCCAACGTGCGTTTTCTTGCCTCTAATGCAAAAAATAGCCTATCAGTCAACCTCCAATAGAAAATAGGCATAAAAAACAATAACATGCAGAATGGAGCAGCCAGGGCCAAATGCAGCACACATCAACAACACCTGCAAGCCAGCCAACATCCAGGATGACCAGGATGAGGGCCTTGATGCCTCGCTGGACCTGCGGCTTGAGCCTGGATGACTCGCTGGACCTGCGGCTGGAGCCTGGATGCCTCGCTGGAAATGCGTCTGGAGCCTGGATGCCTCGCTGGACCTGCGTCTGGAGCCTGGAGTGCGATGTGGAGGAGCTGTGGAGTTGATGAGCCTTGGCGGTAGACATTGAGGCGTGACGATCGACTGTACCTGGTGGTGAAGTCTGGCAGGTCGCATGGAAACACGTTGCTGACCTGTGTGAGAAGACCGCCTTGCGACTCTTGGAACTGTTAATGGTAGAGGCGCTCCTACGCACCAACGTAGTGAGGTCCGCATCGCATACTACGATCCACCAATACACCGGGGTGCACGGAGGGGATTACCAATGGTGTGTGCCGTCTCCCTGCATCACAGGCCGGATGATGTTGGGCTGGCCGTACGCTGCGGAGGGTGGGGCCCCTGTGCTACGCCAAACTTGTGTGGCATGAGCGCTGCAACTTCACGCCTAAGGGGGCCCTGCTGCATCAACTGCATCGGGAGGTCCGCCAGCAGACTAGGCGGTGACTGCTATACCCAGCCCAGTGAAATCACACCTGGCTGATGCTCCTGCTGGCTGAGTCACAGATTTGGAGAGAGTGCAGTGGATTGCGCCACAGTCACAATGTCCAGGTAAGGAGAAGGTGGGACGCGTAGAG